>OZ026529.1:72266872-73466872 GCA_964019695.1 Loripinus fragilis
GAAATTAAACTGTCGACGGACATAATTTTATGATATTTTGGTTCTTACAACTTGCGACAAAGACTCAGACGAGCATGCGCAAGTCTGCATTCTCAATTCAGCATTGATGGCTCTGGTATGTCAAGCATCACCGCTTTTATGTTGAATGGATTAATTTTGTGTCTCGCGACTCAAACCACAACTTGGAAAAAGGCCCTTTTGTATATTAGTTTGTATAAGCAAACTAACTTAGCAAGTTTACTCAGTTGTTTAACGCTGTGGTCAGCATGGCTTTTTTAAAGTAATTACATCTACTGTAACTTGCTAATGTTCAATTTTGACGACCAGGCAGCGTATGACCTAAGTCTTTCATGGTGAACATAAGCTTAGATGGGCGTTTTCTCGTGGTAAATGCAACTCCTAATCCTTGCCCGAGGCATGTCTGTTTAATGTCTGTGACCATGTTAATGACCATTGCTGAAGAATTCCGACGGATAGGTAAATATTTCGCCAATGAAGGGTTTTAAAAATATTTGAGCCTGTACTGTTTAAACCAATAATATACATGAACTATGTCACGTTCATGTAGAAAAGTCCGTGCGTTTAATGCGCTCTTGCCTTTGATCTTATCTGAAAGCATGTATCGCACAATTAGCAGACAAAAACTATAGTCTTGCGCTCGGCATGCGAAAAAGAACGTCACGTGCTAGATTACCCATTTAAGTAGAATGGAACCTTCCAAATGTCGCTGTACGGTATAAGTAAACCGAGCATAAATGGACATCGATTTTCCGCCGAAAATAACTTGTGTTCGTAATTTTAGAAATTCACTTTTCCAAAAAAGGTCAGTGTTCGATTTTTTAGGATGTTTTGAAAATTATTTTCGGCGATAATTTTAGGTGTTCGTAATTTTAGAGTGTTCGAAATTTTAGAACATTTACCGTATGTTAAAACTGATGGGTAAGAAAATATTTACAATTTTAGGCTCAAAAATTTGTTTAAATAAACCTATGGTTTTCAATCTAATGAGCGCCCTCTGTGCATAGCTTTTTTATCAAACATCTAAGAATGCAAATCCAGATCAGCATGTATCTGGTGAAGCCAGCATCATCATTATCCACACTGTTTTTAAAACAGTACATATCTGGGTTTAGCATGGAAATTCAAGCTGGAAAATTAAAATTAAAATGTAGTAGATTTCTTTTTTATCATAAAAACAATTATGCCCATAGACATGTATTTTAATAATTCATTTCTAATAAATTGCACTTAGTGCCGCATTATAATGGTATCATAAATTCACAACATGATCGTGATGATACATACACATTATTATAATTGTAACTTGATCTGGCGTACTGTATCACGTCAAGTTGATGAGGTCATACCATCCGCGTCTTGGGTGATCCGATCGTATGATCTCATCCCCGAGACGTGATACATTAGGCCAGACCACGTTACTATTATGATAATAAGTTTATTATATACCTTTTCCCGACATTATTCTGATTTTTTTAATTGTTTTGGTCTTTAATTCAGAAAAAATGCGGGAACGTTTGCCATTACGTTACATTTCTTGACGTTAGGTCATCATATTTCCGTCTCTGGTTCCATGCTGGAAATTTACTTTACGCAACGTTGCCGCAAAAACAGGTAACCGACGTTAGCCTTGTTTTAAGGATAGTGATACGGATTCCAGAAAACCTCAGTTCATTGATCTGGCTTTCTGTATCAGATGGCCAGAAAACAGACAGTTCAAACGTTGTATCATTTATAGGTATATAATACAATATGTGTATCATCAGTCAAAGAATCAATACAATTTCAGTTTATCAATACAGCTCTACCATAGTATAGTATGGTTTGGATTCAAAATAAGAAAATAACCTTATCATGATAGTCTTATCTGAATGGCGACAGCTGATAGCATATTTTATTCTGTGTGAGTAATTGCCGAACTCTTCGCGTGCTGATTAATTTTTCATGCTTTTGTTTAATATCGCCTGCTGACTTTTCAAATTTAAGTGAACATTCAAAAAATTCTTTCAGGAACACTATCAGAGTGTCAAATGGTTTGGATCAAGATCAGAGCCCAAAAGAATGTTGGTCCTAATCTAGATCCAAACTGTTTGCAAATGTTATCAGCAGGCGACATAAGGAAAGAGTTAACCAGCTATGGTCATTGTAGGATAGTTACCTGAATGATGTCTAGTATTAAATGGCCTCAACACAAGAAAACCTGCATACTGGGGTTTGCGAACAACAAAGGCGCAGACCAGCCAGAGCATCTGTGCAGTCTGATCAGTGCCTTTGTTATCTCTTATATTTAAACTTGCTAAGGCAACTTTTTAATTTTAACAGTCTGCTTCTGAAGCGGAGGAGACTGGTTTGAATCTTGTTTTCGGAAACACCTGAAGACAGGTTTTGCTGCATCAAGGCTCAAATCAGGGTTCCCACAGTAGTTCAAAAAACACAATTCCATGATTCTTCCATGATTTTTCTATGATCAACAATGTAATTTCCATGACTTTTTAATGCATAGCTCCAACCTCCCCCTTTATCGGCATCTTTACCACGCTGAGATAAATGTTAAATGCAGCAACAGTAATGTATTTAAATAAGCATGCTTGTAGACCATGCATGCATTTTGAAATAATTAATACTTGAAACCACCAGTAGCCAGAAAACTAGCTGACAGACACAAGTTTTGTGTGTCTGACAGCTAGTTTTCTGGCTACTGGTGGTTTTGTCAAACTATTTCACAAAATTCCATGACTTTACCATGATTATTCAGGTTATTTTTCAGATTCCATGATTTTTCCATGCATGGAACATTTTTGGTTATTTTCCAGGTTTTCCATGATTTTGTTTGTTTGATTTGATTCTTTACGTCCATTCAACAATCTTTCAGTTAAACAGGGACGGGTCTTCCTCGGATGAACCAGTACTAAGCTAGGATTATAACAATCCACCATGAGCGTCCATGTAGGATAGAGATATCTCACCCGAGGGGTCGGAAGTTTAACCAGGGACGAGGCTTGCCGAGTCCCTGGTTAAATTCTGACCCCGAGGGTGAGATTTCTCTATCCTACATGGACAGGCTCATGATGGATCGTTTTTCTCCCACTTTTCGAAGGGTTTTTGTCAGAACATAAAAACTCCATGAAAACCTGAAATTTCTAACTTTTTACTCCTTGGGTTTACATTATTTCTGAGTTCAAGAGTGTTTTTATCGGGAATTAAAATGGGTGTAAATATAGTTTGCACCTTGATATTGTCAGGAAAACACCATTGGAGCATTAGTTAAGTTGCAATATGCAAAATAAATTCCTGCTTGGCTCCCTGTGCCACTAGCATAACATTGCCGTTTTCGTCACGCGGCGCACGTTCGGTGACGTCATTAACGTTATATGACGTCAGTAAGTAAGGCTTAACATTGCTTGGTGCCTTTGGGTTACCTAGGCGCAATATATTGGTCCTTTAAGTATCCTTTTTTGGGATAAAAGAATATTTAACACTGCCAATGTAAGAAAGCAGTCACGTGGTCATGTAAGATAGAAATTTCTTACATGAGCTGACAGCCTATCTTATATGGGCAAAGGTGGGAGAAAAATGTGTCTTGCTCAAGAACAATGCTGTGACGCCAGTGAGGCTCGAACCCGCAGCCCCTCGGTCTCGAGTCAAGCACTCTACCACTGAGCCACTGTGCTCCCTGTTTTCCATGATTTCCAGAGCTTGTTGGAACCCTGTTAAATGATGAGGATAAAGTGACTACCTGAATTGGAAGCAGACCAGGAATGATTGGACAATCAATACCAATGGCACGGCAGTCTTTGTAATATTTTATGAAAGTCTCAGCTTTGAAGAACAACTGTGTTATGATGAAGTCTGCACCGGCATCCACTTTTTCTTTCAAATGCTTCAGATCCTCTTCATATGACTCACTCTCCGGGTGTCCAGTTGGGTAGCCTGTATTTATAATACCAATAATCTACATGAACATACAGGCATAGGTCCAATTATACAAAAACTTTGTGCGCAAAATTGTGATTGCATACTCACTTGCTATATGGGCATCGTCGCAACAAAACCTGTTTTCGGGGGTTCCTTCAAAGTGAGATTCAAACCAGTCTCCTCAGGTACAGAGACTAGCTAGAAATAGAAATTTTGATTGTAGCAAGTCTAAATATGATACTTTCCAATAAGGGAATAGCGAAGGTGCTGATCAGGCTGCGCAGATTCAGTGCCTTTCTTGTTCCCAAACCCCCAAAGACAGGTTTTCTCACGTCGAGGCCCATATGGCAACTAGGTCCATAAAAAGTTCTATATTTGATTTTATTTGTGGAAAAAACACAATTTTCTGTAAAATCATGGTCTAGGATAGATGGTGGAGTTCTGATGTGCACAGTGAATTTGAATGATTTCTCTAAAATAGTAAGAGAGTATGATCAGGAAATACCACAATCACAAACAGCAGACAACCCCATGGCACCGTGAGGAAGAGCCGCTCAGCCATCACGAGACACCAGGAAGACAAATTAAGCAAAGCAACTAGCTCTCTCTTCCCCATCAAGATGATTGCTTTGTTTGATTGTTTTGTTTGATTTGATTCTTTACGTCCCATCAACAATCTTTCAGTTAAACAGGGACGGGTCTTCCTGGGTTGAACCAGTACTAAGCTAGGATAAATGTGTCTTGCTTAAGGACCACAACACAGTGACACTGGTGAGGCTCTAACCAGCGGCCTCTCGGTCTCGAGTCAAGCACTCAACCACTGAGCCACTGCGCTCCCTGAAGATGATTGCAATACTAGAAGGGACATAAAGTAACATACAACAAAACATAGAACAATTACAGACTCCCACAATGGGAGTAACATTAAACAAAAAGTCAATAACAACAGAACCACTGCCTTAGAACGGACGACAGCCTAAGCCACTGGGGGGGCTTAAATGCATTTTACTGGTACCAAATCTTTGCCCTAGATTCTGCTGTTGTTGAAGTACAAGAAAAGTTCAGCTCGCATGGAGGCCTTCTAACTAATGCAATGTGTCATCATGGAGACACTCTAATCAAATTAACACACCATGATGAAACCAAGAAAAGGGCACATGACTCACAGATAGTCAGAGCTAAAGAAAACCAAGATGAGCCACGGTGGGTCCAGCTACAGATAAGCATCAGACACCAACCCATCGATTAAAGCTTTCTGTCAGAGCCGTCATAGACTCTGAGGCCTGACCCACCGTCTTGCAATTAAAGAGGAAACCATAGCTATAAGCTGTGATTGGGTTTAAAACCAGGCATGCAGACTGTCGCATGACATCCAAGTTATACCCAACCCTTATATAAAGATAAGATAGGTGGTAAGTAGATCTTACATTAGTTTGTATATTATAACAACTTTTTGGTATAACTCTGTCTGTGAACTTTATTCATTTTGTACTCTTGAAACATGCATGGACCCTTTATTTATGACCCTGTATAAGAAATTTAATTTGGGTCACCAGTCCCACCACGTGAGATTTTGGTAATATGGCATCTGTGCAAAAGCCTTAAAATGTCCATTTTTATTTATCCAGTGAGATTATTTTTGGTCTCAGCCTTGCTCTATCTCCATACTTTATGTATAAAATGTTTCTTTGTTTTTTTTTTGCTTTACGTCCAAAGTCAACAGCTATGGTCATGGCGGGACGGTCAGTTAACCTAACCACACTTTTTCCTGGGCAAGCTTGAACAAGCAGTTAACCAGTACTTCATGCACATACTTTTGTTTGTGAGAAGCGTAGGCTCTGGCAAGACTGTGCAGGCCCATCTGAGCCTTTGCTGCTCCCAAATGTGGCAAGTACCAAAAACTTGCATGCTGGACTACCGGCCATTTTTCTCTTACCTGCCACACAAATGACAAAGTAGTCCCCGAATTCTTCACGGATCAGGCGTACAAGATCTGTTGCATAGTTGAGCTTGCCCTCCTGGTACTGCCAGTCCTTCTCTCCACCAGGCGGGTCTGTAAACAAAATGTGGTATAGATAAACAAAAAGCTTTGAGGCGTAACTGTATTAACTATACTGAAAATACAGATCTAAAAATAGGGGTTTCGGGCATTTTAAACTTTTCTAGAAATATATTTAACCATGGCCTTGCCTATTGACCAAAATGCATAATGCAAACATTTTTTTATATTTTAGGCCTACCCAAGCATATTTTTTTTCTTACCCAAGCAGGAAAGCACTTCTTCACTTTTATTTTGAGTAATGTAAACTCAAATATTGAGTGTTGTTTAATATGCCTGTGTTTTCTTATTTGTGTTGTAATATTTGATCTATATTGGCAAGCCTGGTGATGCCAAACTGTGATCAGGATGGATTTTTCTATCCCATACTCACTCATGATAGATTCTTATACATGTATGCTCACAGTGCCCTAATTAGTTCAAAATTGCAGTCTAATACCCTAAATAATATAGATATTCAGGACTTTAGTTAAGAGTGTGTAACGAAAATTTATTTTTCTTATTTCTCAACCCAAACATATGTTGTGGGTACTCAAAAGAACTGTCTCAATGAGATGGTTCTTTTGAGTACCCAAAACATATGTTAAAATTGATGGGTAAGAAAATATTAACAATTTTACGCTGAAAATTTTTGTTTATCTAAACCTGTGGATATTGCCATACCTCCCCTTAGTGCCAGAAGATTGCGTATTCCAAGATCTTTTGCCTTGTTTAGGTTCTGTATGAGTTGTTCTGTGGTTTGATCTGCACATGTGATGTGTAACATCGTCTCCAGTCCACAGAAGTTCAACATTGTGGAGGCAATGCAAGTGGAACTTGTGGGCTTCTCCAAGTTGCTGGGGTCTCCAGCTGGATGCCATGTGATATCACAAAATAAGGGCTTCCCTGCCCCCATACGTTCAAATCTGAAGAAAAAAAAGGAAATGCACAAGGCTTGAGTTTATTTTCAGTACGAGAATTGACACATCGTACAGATTGGTTTTTGGTCAAAATTAGGAATATCATATCCCTAAATTGAAAATAGGTGAAAGTGAGACAAATTAGGGAGAATATTTCTCCCAAGTCGCCCCCTATCTTCCGCTCTACCCTTTAAGGTTATGTGCTGAGTTCACTGTTAATCATCATTGAAATTCTTATACAAATGAACCTTCTTGTTAAAAACCTGTAAGGCCAAGAAAAAAATATGTGTGGTTCAGGTTACCCCACCTACCCTAACTTTGTACCCCCTACCCTAAACTTTTTTTTCTCCAAATTTTGAAGTTGGAAGAGAATAGCAGAACAAAATAATTTTGTTCTGCTATTCTCTTCCAACTTCAGAATTTGGAGAAAAAATACATATCAAATGACCATCTAGCTGAAATGGAAATCTAAATTTCTATGCATTCAGTCTTTGGTATTAGAAGTAAAATGATTAAAACAAGGTTTTATTCTAAAAAAAAAGAAAAAAAGACCCTTTTATATCAGGTTTGTCTTATTTAATACATTTCCGAGCAGGTTTGAATATTCCAAGAAAAAACATTTTCAAAAAAAAAAAAAATAGTATCCTACCAACCTACCCTATTTTTTTTCAGGGTGTAACCTTTGATTTGGTTCTTTACGTCCCACCAACAATCTTTCAGTTATGTAGGGATGGGTCTTCCTGGGTTGAACCAGTACTAAGCTAGGATAAATGTGTCTTGCTCAAAGACCACAACGCAGTGAAGCCGGCAAGGCTCGAACCCGCGGCCCCTCGGTCTCAAGTCAAGCACTCTATCAAGTGCGGATCCAGAGGGGGGGACAGGGGGTCCGGACCCCCCCTGGAAAATCACAAGTTATATGGGTTTCTATAGGGAATAAGCAATTGGACCCCCCCCCCCCTGGAAAATGTTGGACCCCCTCTGGAACCTTGAAAAATGATAGATTTCTTTGAAATTGACCATTTGACTTCTGTAAAATAAGCTGAGGACTAAAAATAAATAAAAAAAAATGTCAGACCTTATTTTGTCAAACTGACCTGGACCCTCCTGACGAAAATTCCTGGTTCCGCGCATGTCTATCACTGAGCCACTAGCTAGCTGCGCTCCCAGGGTGTAACCTGAACCACACATATTTTTTATTTGGCCTAATAAGATTCTTACCTACCTGTCAAAAACCTGTAATAAGAGGGTACTGACCTTTCTTATATACATAAATTGATAGTAAATGTCTTAACCCTTATCCTGCCAATACTATTTGTCCTGAAAATGTGGTCTGCTTACTACATCTGCTGCATATATATTATTTAAATGCACTCCAGAATAGTTTTACCATGGAAGCAAACACTATGATTTTTGTTTGATTTGATTCTTTACGTCCCAACATGATCAACAATCTTTCATTTATGTAGGGATGGTCTTCCTGGGTTGAACCAGTACTAAGTCTTGCTCAAGGACATAATGCAGTGATGTCGGTGAGGCTCGAACCCGCAGCCCCTCCGTCTCAAGTCAAGCACTCTACTACTGAGCCACTGCGCTCCCGAAGCAAGCACTATGAATCCTGATCAGACTGCTTCTTGGGGAGCAGCTTGATCTGGGTTCAGTGTTGGCAATACATGTATTCTATTAAATATTTTAATAGGCAGCAGAGGAGATAGCACAAATCAGATGAAAATTGTTGTGAATGAGTTTGTGTTTAATGTCCTACCAACTATAGCTACAGTCATATGGAGATGGGGTCACGTCTTGAAAGAGTCTCGTCTAATAGACTGGAGGAGCCGTGGATTCAACAATTTTTGAATGGCAGAAAAATAATGAGCAACAAGGGGAATTGACCTTTCTTCTTATGGCTAATTTTATGTAAATATTTTACAGCACACCATTCATTATCATGATATACTCAATGAATACCATCTGACAATGACCTGTAGTCTCTGGCAATGACCTGTACTGTAGTCTAGTCAAATATAAGGTAAACATTCACAAAACTATATGATATATCATCATAGTCTATAGACCTCCAAATAGATGGACAAAGCATAAAATTGATTAAATTTGGTTTACACCTGACCAAACCGTGATTGACTCTTATCCTGCCGAATCCATATTTGTCATATTTTTGAAAACACTGTAGATCCAGATCAGCTGGCTTCTAATGAAGCCATCTGATCAGGATCCACACTGTTTCCTACTCTGGGTGAAAACACATACATACGTACAATTAGAATGCTACAGATTAGCCTCAGAGATTAGCAGGATAAAAATTGGGGAGTGGGTACCAGTGTAGTAGCTATCAGGGATTATGTGAGAGATTTGCTCACTTTTCAGCCAAAAATCTCATTGAATTTGGCTTGATGGGAGAAAAATCTCATAGCAAAATGTGTTAAAGCGTAGGATTTTGTTAAAATTTCTCGTCAGTTTTGGCTGAATGAGATATATTCTCTCGAGAAATTCTGAGCCAGAATTATCCCTGAGCTGTACATAAAAATATTCGACATGACAAGGGTTTAATGATAAATTAACCTGTTAAGGTTTACAACCCAAACACCAAGCAAAACCCAAGATTCAAGGCATGTGATTTGCAATACTCTTTTTCTTATAAATCTGTGGGAAAATACAGTTCTACATCTGTCAGCTAGAACCAGACTGCAACATTGTGCAACTCAGCAGGAAAAGGAAAAGTTGAATGACCTTTATCATGCCCACATTACCTGTTCAAGTCTCACATTGACATTCCGTCACACTCCAATACCCATCACCTTAAACAAATCCCACAATGCATCTGTTACCTGGATTTTTATACATCTATTTTTAGACGTGTCATACTGACCTACATTCGAGTCGTGTTTCGTTTTACCTGTAACGCAACTAAAATCATCTCTTTACTCAAGCACGATGGGGTAAATAATGAACTCACCTTGCGAGAAGGTTGACAGCTCCATTTGCTGTCCGTGGTGGGAAGAATTCAAGTGAAAACCAGCGACCTCCTTTGTCGATCCGCTTCTGCATGCGATCAATGAGGCGTTTATAGCGAGGCTCCTTAGGGGAATTTGATCGCGTGCCGGCTTTTGGACTTCCCCGTCCATTGGCGACTTTTTCTGGGGTAACTTCGGTGGTCTGCATTTTCAAATCCACTGATCCAGGCATGGTGACAATCCTGTCAACAAATAACAACAACATTGAACCACATTAAAACAAATAAAAAAAATCACCGACAATGTTTTAAACCGTTTTTTGTCCCGCCCCTACCACCTTTAGCACGAAATATCTAATGAGCAAGGTCTGAGTCGTGACACGAGATTTCCAACAATGTGCATTTTGTCAAGTGTATCTAGGAGCCTGTGCAGCCCTCTTTTTAAGCTGAGAAACTCTAAGTAGCTGATGTTCAGTCATTGAATATTCAAGCGACTTGCAAAGGCTCTGATATCAGACTGCGTATGCGCAGGCCGGTATGAGCCCTTGCTGGTCGTACATACAACATTGTTGGAAATCTCATGTTGCGGCTCATATGTGGTATAAAATGGTTATACCATACACTCGATGTTCAAAGCTTTAAATCTAGCATATGTGTAGACTATTAGAAACCATGACCACCAGCGCACGGGCTTTTCAAAGCGCAACCAGTATTTTTTTATCACAGGATACGTAGGCCTATCATCTAAAAACGTGCATATCGGCCTATATGTAACGACCAGTGAGCGTTTGCACAGCCCGGTTAGTGCTGCGCACACAGAAGGCATAGAACCTTTATTAATTTTAGCGCACATCGCACGCTGTTCATGTACAGGCATTTGCGCGAGGGGTCCACAGATTTGCATGCATCCACCTGTAACTGAAAACTCACCCGGAACTGCCGAAATCAGAGGTAGACGGCAAAATGTATGTGGCCTGACCAGAGCTCGAACTAGCAGTACATGCATGGAAGTCGGGTTACTCCATCTCTCTACCGACTGCGCCGCACGTACAGCCGACTGTGCCGCCCGGACCGCAAATATGTTATAAACAGCACATTGCCGTCCGAGCGGCGCAGTATGTATTTTCAAATTGCCTATTGACGGTCCGTGCGGCGCAGACGGTAGCGAACTGAGAGCAAATGTCGAGGCGTGCAGTTTGGTCCAGCGCTCCGCCAGCTCTGGTCGTATTCGTAGCCGCCTGAATGCCACCACTGTACGACTCTACAGTGCATAGATCCCCGCACAGATCACTTCAAGCCAAAACTGTTTTTCCTTCTATATGTTGCGCAATATTATTCTTTAACGCCCCTTTATATAACCCCACTAAAACAGACTCATTAACATTAAAAATCTGCCTCCAGAAAAACGTATTTATAATACTTTAGTAAAATAACAAGGAGAAATCCCTGGTATAACGCGCACACTACACTGGATAGCATGCGAAGAACAGTAGAACTACAGACACTAAAGGAACGATTAGATAACTATCACAGTAGTTTTGACAGCATATAAACAAACAGCTCATTCATTTACAAACAATCATGCTATACTCACGGTCTGTGCTGCTTGGTGATTAACTGTAAAAGAGAATGCTAAATGGGCTTTTTGAGCTTATATACTGTACGCCAACCAATCGATGATTTCGGTTCGTCCCACTACGTACATAGTGGGTAACAGGTAAAATATCGAGTCAAATATTATGCTTAAAAGCAATAAATCCTGTAAATAATCAAAACAAACTCATAAATAAAACAAGTTTGATTGAGCTCTACACTGAAATTCATTTTATTTGGATATCGTTGGAAGTTTCAAGTATTTTTTTAACCTGACAAACCTATTCTTAGGCCGCGTTAAATATACACATAGAGGCACGACAAAGGGAACATATGTAATGTTTGTCAACTATTTGAGCCGCGGCAATGTGCGACCAACAAAGGCTCAGACCAGCCTGTGCATATGCACAGTCTGACCAGAGCCTTCGCTTGTCGCTTGAATATTCTATGAATATTAAGCTACTCACCCAAACATCATTTGGAGTTTCTAAGCTTAAAAGGAGGCTACACAGGTTTGTCTGAGTCTATTCATGTCAAAATGCCACATTGTTGGAAATCGCATGTCGCGGCTCATTTGTAACTTGAACGGATGCTGAAATTTTTGTCATGTACACCGCCGCCTGTTCAGGCTGAATAAAAGTCAAAAATCGCGGGTCAAAACCGACCTTTTCGATCGCAAAAATACACATTTTTCTCGTTTTGACGACCGAAAACGTTAATGTTTCTAAGTAGAACAACGCCATATCCCGCTACAGATAATGTTTCTGTTCCGGTATAACGTTATCATGGAACGTTTTGCCGCACGAAAAATGTGTCAAAATGTGCGCACATGCGCTTTTCTATATTTCATTAATGGATTATGCAGTTTGGTTCTACGGTACGTGCCTTAGGTTGAACCTGATAATATTCTCACTTGCTTTTTTAGACACATAGACAAAAAAACTATGACGGACGGAGGGATGCGCGGCGTTAACACTGTTAATTATGATGGTAGTGAAATAAAGCAGCGACGAAAAACGTTGCTCTAAGAGAAAAATGTTACCCTTTTTAACATGATGTGCACCAAAACGGTATATTTTGCGTCCTTGTTGACTGCAACCAACCCAGGATGACTGCGCTTTTCGAGTACAGTGGTTCAACACATATTTTTCAAGGGGCGTCTTAAATGTGTACAACCACAGGATACCAAATAACTAAGGCGCTGATCAGACTGCGCGGATTTGCATGCTGGTTTGCGTCTTGCAATGTCACAGCCCAAATAAGAAATCTAGGCATTTTTGCACAAGTTTCATATTTTGTTAATGTCCTGCAATATTAACTGTATAAAACGATTTTTCACAGGTTTTAGAGCAGTTTATTTGTGAAAATATATGGTCAGCTCGTTCTTGAAATAATTTGTGCAACACATCAAATATACCTGCAAGCGGGCCCTGTATCGCTCACCCGAGTCCTGGCACGAGTAGATGATGTATTGGCCTGTGGCTAAGGAGATTTAAAGATATTTCTATTTTTAGTTCTGGTAGCCATGCTGTTCAGCCAAGCTGAACCTACTGATCAATTTTGGTAGAGGACAACATGAGGTCCATTTCTGTGAAAGTATTTTTATTTTGGACCAGTGGTTCAGGAGGAGATTTGGTTTGAAGATATTTCTTACCTAGAGCTCTGGCAGCCCCATTGTTATCAGAGCAAAACCATTTGTGCAATTTTGGTAGAGAGCATCATGAGGAACATTTTTGAAAAATTATTTTAAAATTTGAACCAGTGGTTCAGGAGCAGATGTCGTTTAAGGACAGCTCTGTTGACCCCTTTACTTGGCCAAGCAAAACCGCTTGTGCAATTTGGTAGAAGCCATCATGAGGAACAACTCTGTGAAATTATCTTAAATTTGGACCAGTGTTCAGGAGATGTCATTTAAAGATATTTCTTATCTAGAGCTCTGGAGGCGGTATTGTTCAGCTAGTGCAATTTCACTAAAGGGCATTATGAGGAACAATTTGGTGAAATTATTTTGAATTTGCATCAGTGGTTCAGGAGATGTCGTTTAAAGAAAAAGTTTACGGACGCAGGATGCATGCGGGACGAAGATGGATCACAATAGCTCAACTTGAGCCTTCGTCTCAGGTGAGCTAAAATCAGCATTATAGGTTAAGCGGGACCAAAGTTGGGAAAATGCCACTGTTTAAAAAAGGGGCATAACTCAGTCATATTTTTATACAGAATCCAGCCAAAATTTAAAATAAGCTTTTTTCCACCTCAGCCAAAACCAGTATGCCAAATAACAAGACAATACTCAATACTTTTTTGATAGTTTGTGATAAAAAGATCACTATCTTATCATAATCAAAGGGCCATAACTCAAGAATAGGAAATAACTAGGACAAGAAAAAATATGGATCAGCTACTTTTTCAAGAAGAATCAACAAGTGAAATTAGAAAATGCTACTGTCCTGCCAGCCAAGAGTGACAGTGACTTAATGTTTTGTTTACAAAGTAATCAGGGACTTATAATCGATAGATCACTTGTGTATTAATCCTATCCACACTGAAAGTGATCTATCGATTCGCGTTAGCTCAAGTGAAGTGTACACGTTAGTGTTTTACTTAGCAATTGTAAACAAAGTATAACATCACTGTCACTCTTTGTTGGCACGACAGTAGATTGCACGATACTGAAGATGTTGGGAGGTATACAAATTGTGACGGACAGACAGATGCATGGTCGGACAAGCAAGTGGAAAGAAATATGCCCACTAAACTTTTTCAAAGTTGGGGACATAAAAACTCTAGTCTCATGGACATTGGTTCAACTTTGCATGCTGGGAAATTTTCCCTTTTGTTGCTGATTGCCGACTTTTTTTCAAATTAACTTTTTCAAAAAAATCATTCAGGAACACTATCAGAGTGTCAAACACTTTGGATCCAGATTAAGACGTACGTTTTGTCCTTAGTTCTAGGTCCAAACTGTTTGTAAAGATGAGATAACAAAAGTTGCCACAAGCCTGGAAAGAGTTAAGAAGTAACTGTATGATGTATAGCAGAAAAAAGACAAAACTTGATTTTTTCTAACAAGTTTATTGTAAAAAAGTTACATATTTAAATTACATGTACAAACTGAATAAGCCAACGCACAAGAGTTTGGTATTTGTTACAGACATTTGAGCCGTGACATGTGATTTCCAACAATGTGGCATTTTGACAAGTGTAGACTCAGACAAGCCTGTGCAGCCTCTTTTTAAGCTTAGAAACTCCAACACTCATATAATATTCAAGCAACTAGCAAAGGCTCTGATAAGGCCGCGCGTATGCGCAGGCTGATCTGAGGCTGTGCTGGTCACACATACCACATTGTTGGAAATCACATGTTGCAGCTCATTTGTGCAGTCTCCTTAAAGTACATTCACTTTATAACACTATGTTTGGGATCCATAGGAATGGGATATGCTATAAGAGTAAGTGAATAATGTTATAAAGGGACAGTTTTATAAAAGATTTACATGTATAGGAAAATGATCATTTTATGGTCATTTTCCTATAAAGCTTTATGGTCATTTTCGACGTCATCACGCCTACCAAACTCTCGAATGCTCAACATCTGGTTGAATATTAAAAACAATTCCTTCAGGAAGAGAATCAAAAATCGGGGAATGTCATGCAACGGACTATGCATTCCTACGTTTGTGGTATAAATTTGAGGTCAGAAAATTCTCTCGTATTTTGTCAGATTTACATTTCGCGTAAAAAAGGTGTACCAGAATTCGACAGGAACGTGTTTATCACGCGAAAAGTAAATATGATCTAATGAGGATACTTTATGAGCTCGTATTTATACCACAAATGCAGGAATCCATAGGCTGTTGCATAACATTCCCCGATTTTTGATTTTCCACATAGAGCAGTTGTTTTTAATATTCAACCAGATGCTGAGCATTTGAGCGTTTGGTAGGCGTGGTCATGTGATAATATAAGAGTCCATCATGAGTGTGAGGGTGGGATAGAAAAATCCTTGCCCAGGATCACCGATTGGCATCACTAGGCTTGCCGAGTGATGACAAACGGTGATTGCGAGGGACGGGCTTTTCTATCCAATCCTCACAGGAATAATGGATTCTTTTTCTTGCTCACCACTAAACGCCTCATTTTATATTGAAAAAAAAAACATGAAAAAGACTTCCTGAAAATCCTGAGATGTGACATGGTGACGTAATTTTAACATTTCAATGACGTCACGGATCGCCATGCGGCTGGCGTGCGGCCGACATGCAACTTTATTTTTTATCTTTACCACGGGCTGGTACGGGTATGTGAGATAGAATTATTTCACATGTGTAAAAGCAACAGAAATCCCGATCTGGTGTGCGAGAAATGGTGTTATATTGCACACTCAGATTCAACATCATAAGTAGCATTTTCTTATGGATTGGCTCTTATGGACCTCCACACGACAAAACCTGTCTTCAGGGTTTCTGACAAAATGATATTCAAACCAGGCTGCTCAGCTACAGAGAATAGCTAGAAAACTGAAATTTCGCCTGTAGAAAGTTTAGATATAATACTTCTAAATTAGGGAACAACAAAGGTGCTGATCAGACTGCAGGGATGCCCAGACTGGTCTGTACCTATGTAGTTCACAAGCCTTGAAAACAGATTTTCTCCCATCGAGACTCATATAATCACTCAATTTAGCTGTTTCAATCAAAACACACAAAAAATCGCAGACCAATGGTCCAAGAGCACTAACTGAGACTACCTAGCATAATCACCGGTGAAAGTTCAAAATTTCCCAAATCCTGAACTTTAGAGATTCAGAGCTTAAAACTTGCAGTATACCTATAAACAAACAATAATTTCAAGTTTAAATGATATATTATCTTTGATAATCTTCACATATATCAGAAAAGCTATTATAATTTGCCTAATTCAGCATTTTGAGGCTGACTTTCCAATGAAAGTCAGCCTCAAAATCCTGAATTCAGGAATAATCCTGAAAACTTTCACCCATGTATAATACATAAGAATTTGGTAAATACCCATCAACTGGTTCACAAAATTTCCTTAATATAAGGTCTGTGTGTTATCAAATTTTATCCCTTATCATTGGCGTAGCTCCCATTACGCAGTTACGCTGGTGTGTAAAAGTGATTTTCCATGCCATAAGGAACTGCTCTTAAAGGGAAGAACTGAATGAGATTTTTTAAAGAGTATCTATTATATAAGGGCATGACAGCAATCTTGGTCCGTGACTAGGACCATTTGAACAATCTTTCATACCCACATCCTAAGGAGTCTCCATATGAAATTTGAGTTCAATTGGCTCTGTTATTGTAGAGAAGATGTTTGAAAATGTTGGTGGACTACAGAGTCATTGGTATACAGTAAACCCTGTCTTAAGCGGCCATTCAAAAGAAGACCAAAAGTCGTTTTTAAGACCGATTATCGTTTAATGCAGGTCAAAAGTATTGCAGAATGCTCCCCTTGGAGCATTCTTTAATACTTTCGACCTGCATTAAGCTACCATCTGTCTTTACTACCTTTGTTTTATCTTAATTTTGAGTGGCCGTTTAAGACAGGTTTTACTGTATTTGAAAATGTTGAGGGAGGACAGAGTAATTGGTATACAAACGGTATTAGCTATACTGTCGGTATTAGCTCATCCATGAGCCTCCGCTCTGGTGAGCAAATAAATCAATAAATTTACTCATAAAACCGACATTTGCATTAACTCTTTGTACACTGGTGACTCCTGAATGAGTACTTTGGCAAACAGTGTAGACCCGGATGAAATGCCACAATATGTGGCATTTCATCAGGGTTTACACTGTTTGCTAAGACAAAAAAGACCTTCAGAAGTACAATTTATATGGAAATTATAGCCAGTGACCCTTCCATATGAAATTAAGCAAACAGTGAAGACCAAGAAGAAATACAGCAGAATGTGGGATTTCATCATGGTCTACACTGTCTGGTAAAGTAAACATCAAACTTCCCTGAAACAGGCCTCCAGATAAGCGTACATACCAGAAAATTAGTTTTCTAGTTTCTCAACCAAAACATATGTTATGGGTACTCAAAAGAACCGTCTCATCGAGACTAAAAATAGCTCAAAGAGACGGTTCTTTTGAGCACCCAAAACACATGTTTAAACTGATGCATACTGGTAAACGTATACTTCTCTTTGCCAGTATTTTCGCGTATTGCCGGTACTTCATAGAGCGGATGTGGTAGGTATTTTCATTTTTGTCGGTGTTAATACTATATGGAACAAGAAATGTCACAGTCACGTGACGAATGCCCCCAAAGGAATAGGTCAAGCATAAGACACATTTGAGAAAAGTTAGCTGTAATATAGGAGATATGCTCCAGACACGATAAACCTAGAAATGAGGCCAGAAGTCAATGTCAAGGTCAAAGTGACCCAAAATGGTATGCACCACTCCGCCATCCCAAGAGGAATCAACGCACCAAATTTGGGATTCCTACATCAAATAATATAGGAGATATGCTCCAGACACCATTATTCTAGAAACTAGGTCATAGATCAAGATCACAGTGACCTAAAAATGGTATGCGACACATCAGCATCTAAAGATGTATTCATACATCAAATTTGGGATTCCCATCTAAAATAATATAAGAGATATGTTCTGGACACGATTATTCTACAAACTAGGTCAGAGGTCAAGGTCAAAGTGATCCAAAAATGGTACATGACACTCCACCATCCAAAGTTGCATCCACCCACCAATTTTGGGATTCCTACCTTTAATAATATAAGAGATATGCTTTTGACATGATTTTTCTAAAAACTAGGCCAGAGGTATGTGACACTCGGCCATCCCAAGATGCATTTACACACCAAATTTGGAATTCCTATCTCATAGAATATAGGAGATATGCACCAGAGTCAATGCAGTTTCTAGAAATTAGGTCAGAGGTCAAGTTCAAGGTCACAGTGACCTGTAAATGGTACAAGACACTCCACCATCCCAAGATGCATTTACACACCAAATTTGGGATTCCTATCCCAAATAATAAAAGAGATATGCTCCTGACACAATTATTATTACAACTAGGTCAGAGGTCAAGGTCACAGTGACCTGTAAATGGTACAAGACACTCAACCATATCAAGATGCATTCACACACCAAATTTGGGATTGCCTTCTCAATTAATAGAAGAGATATGCTCCTGAAACAATTATTATTAAAACTAGGTCAGAGGTCAAGGTCACAGTGGCCAGAAAATAATATGTGAGACTCCACCATCACAAGATGCATATACACACCAAATTTGGAATTCCTACCTCAAAGAATATAAGAGATATGCTCCAAACACAAAAGTTCTTAAAACTAGGTCAGAGGTCAAACTTGCAGTGACCCGAAATGGTATGTGTGACACTCCGTCATCTCAAGATGCATTTAGACACCAAACTTGGAATTCCTATCTAAAAGAATATAGGAGATATGCACCAGACTCAATGCAGTTTCTAGAAATTAGGTCAGAGGTCAAGTTCAAGGTCACAATGACCCAATTATAGTATGCGACACTTCGTCATCCCAAGATGCATTCAAACACAAAATTTGAGATTCCTACCTCAAATAATATAAGAGATATGCTCCTCACCATTATTCTTAAAACTAGGTCATAGATCAAGTTCAAGGTCACAGTGACCCAATTATGGTACGCAACACTTTGTCTTCTCAAGATGCATCATCACACCAAATTTGAGAATCCTAGCTCGAATATTATTAGAGATATGCTCTGGACAAGATTATTCTAATAACTAGGTCAGAGTTCAAGGTCGAGGTCACAGTGACCCGAAAATGGTATGTGACACTTGGCCATCCCAAAATGCATTTACACACCAAATTTGGAATTCCTATCTCATAGAATATAGGAGATATGCACCAGACTCAATGCAGTTTCTAGAAACTAGGTCAGAGGTCAAGTTCAAGGTCACAGTGACCCAATTATGGTACGCGAAACTTCGTCATTCCAAGATGCATCCACACACCAAATTTGAGATTCCTACCTCAAATATTATAAGAGATATGCTCCGGACACGATTATTCTAAAAACTAGGTCAGAGGTCAAGGTCAAGGTCACAGTGACCCGAAAGTGGTACACGACACTCCATCATCCCAAGATGCATCCACACACCAAATTTGAAATTCCTACCTCAAAGAATATAGGAGATATGCACCGGACACGAAGCGGGACGGACGGACTGACGGACGAACGGACAGACAGAGAGTGCGATTACTATATGCCTCCCAAAGTTCCTTTGGGGGCATAAAAACATGTCATATGCCAAAGGGACTATAGACTTCAATCATTTTTAAGCATTCAGTATGTGCATGGCGATTTATGTAAGCAATTAGAAATCGATTGGAGTACTGATCAAATACCTATCATGCTTACATAAATTGCCATGTGCATGCCGACTACTTAAAAATGATCGACTTCTATAGTCCCTTTGGCATACGGCATGCTTTTCTATATAGTATTAACACCAATATCTACCACAACAGGTCTATAAAGTACTGGCAATAGGCGTAAATAACAGCAAATCAATGTGTGTGATGGATAAACATATGTTTAAGAAAATAATCACAATTTTATGCTAAAAAAATTGCTTAACTGGCCCTATGCCAAAAGACCTTTTTTATTTGGAAATTCTTACCTTTAACCCCTTGATATATACAATGAACAATCTCAAATTTATTGTAAGAAACCAGATGGAAGAATCCATCCATATACAATTATATGATCCTCGATGTGACAAAACCTGTCTTCAGTGTTTCAAATGAAGCGAGACTTAAACCAGTCTCCTCAGCCATAGAGACAAGCTAGAAACTTGAAAATTCCCTTGTCACAAGTTTAGATATGATACTTTCCAGTAAGCAAATAACAAAGGCGCTGATCAGACTGCACAGACGCGCAAGCTGGTCTGAGCCTTTGTTATTCACAAACCCCTGGAGACAGGTTTTCTCAAGTCAAGTCCTATATCATTATGTAGATAATAAAAATAACAACAATTTTACTATTTACAAAGGGTATGATATAAATACAAAATGTACAATAACAACAAATAAATAAAGCCCTATACTTTAACATTACAGAAGGCACTTCAATCATGATATATACAGTAAAACCTGTCTTAAGCGGTCACTCAAAAGAAGACCCAAAACTATATTTTCAGATCGATAATCGCTTAATTTAGGGCAAAAGTATTGCACATTCTGTGATACTTTAAACCTGCACTAAGCTGCAACCTGTCTTTAAGACCTTTGTATTTTCTATTTTTGAGGTTTCACTGTAATAATTATTTTATACATTATTTCTGTACTTATTGCATTTGCCATCTGGGACAGGAAATAAGCTAAAGAGCAACTAGGGCGAAATAGTCTCACTAAAAAAAATACTTTTTTTAGGGAGACTCATTTTCATTCTGTCACAAAAAAAAAACGCAAGATGTGGTGACAATCTACTACCACTGCATTGTATTTCTCCTTCCATTTAATGGCAATAGTATGTGTAATGGCCAATTTGCTTCTAAACTGACAGATGCCGTAATTTTGCGCTGTAACTTCTCTCTATCTGACTGTCACTTCTCCCTAATTTTCCTGGAGGGAGAAGTCATTTGTGTGGTGACAGAATAAAACTAGAGGACCTGAAGGTCCTGAGGCGCTCACCTGATCTCTTTAATAATGTTAAAATAGGTCAAGGTTTTACGGCTTATACATATTTTGTTTAACCATATATGGGGGTTGCAGCCATTTTGGTCAAGTGACCCAAACAATCTAATGAATACTCCATCAAACAGCCCTGTGATTTCTGAGAAACCAGTGTTTAGATAGGTATGTGGCAGTCCATTTGAGTGGTATTGGATAAAAGGTCACAGGTCAGATTGACATTTGGTACTTATATAAAACCATTGTGATTTCGGCTTAAACAGTTATAGAAAAATGACCATTTCAAGATTTTCCCCATATAAATGCATTAGGAATCAAATTTGACCTTGCCATAAAGTAGGTCAAGGTCAAGCTAGATTCATCATTTGTGCAAACCTGGTAGAGACCACATTCCCAATGCTACATACCAATAAATGCAAATCCCAAGGCCATTGGCCTTTAGTTCCAGAGAATAAGATATTTAAAGGGTTTTTACCATATATGGGTGTGGTGGCCTTGACCTTTGAAACTTATTTATAGCAATTGTCTCATTAGGTTTAACATATCAAGTGAGAATAATGACTTTGGCTTCAACAAAATTAAAAAAATCAACGTTTCAAAAAATTTCCCATTTAAATGCATTAGGAAGCAAATTTGACCTTGAGGTTAAGTAGGTCAAGGTCAACCTAGGATCATCATTTGAACAAACTTGGTAGGCCCCACTACTACATACCAAGTCCCAAGGTCATCGGCCTTCTGGTTCTGGAGAAGATTTTTAAAGGTTTTTTTACCATATATGGGCGTGGCGGTCATCTTGGTCATGTGACCATAGTATTTTGCATAAATTGTGGCTAACTTATCATAAGGAGTCTTCACATTAAATTTGAGTTCAATAGGACCGATGGTTTGTGATGAAACTATGTTTAAATATATTGGTGGGACTCCAATATGAGCAATCCAAGCTGAAAGGTCAAAGGTAAACCTTGACCTTTGGAACTTATTTATAGCCATTGTCTCAGTAGGTTAAACATATCAAGTGAGAATAATGACTAAAGCTTCCACAGTTTTCCAAAAAAATCAACTTTTAAGAAATGTTCCCATTTAAATGCATTAGGAAGCAAATTTGACCTTGATGTTAAGTAGCTCCACTACCCCAATGCTACATACCAAGTCCAAAGGTCATCGGCCTTCTGGTTCTGGAGAAGAAGATTTTTAAAGGGTTTTTACCATATATGGGGGTGGCGGCCATCTTGGTCATATGACCAGGACCATTTGAACAAACTTTCGTTCCTGCGTCCTAAGGATATGTAATTTGAATTTAATTGGCCCAGTGGTTTCAGAGGAGAAGATGATTAGAATTGTGGACGGACGGAGGACGGACGGACGACGGACGGACCCCGGAGTGATTGGTATACTATGAGCTCACCCATGAGCCTTTTGCTCAGGTGAGCTAAAAATGAGTTTCCCTAAAAAAATTTTTTTTTTTAGGGAGACTCCCACTTCTCCATGGGTCCCATTTAGGGCAAAGTTTTGGCCCCTAAGGTGACTATTTCGCCCTAGCCGTCCCCTAGCTTATTCCCTTGTCTTAATGCTTATGTTTGCAATAAGTACCAATTTCTCATGAGCTGGCTTATATTATAAATTCTGGTTGTGCCATGTACTTCTCATGTAACATTTACATGCTCTCATGGAACAAAATACTGCTTGCTGCATCTGCAGACAAATAATCACATCATCTTGTAGTACGGTCCCTTTATAATGCTATATATACTGACAGGCTTTAAAAATGCTGTACTATCTTCCTGTTATATCTTTCAAAAGATAGTTGAATTTAAGCTTCCTTTGCTTCCATGATGTCGTCATGAAGTGGCTTCTTGGGTCAACACTTAAATTTCATATGTACAACTAAACTTGATGACGTTATTGCTTCGTAAAGATTTAGCAACTGAAACATTTCTTTTGTAGAGGAGTTTTTAAGTCATCAAATGAACGGGTACACACAGACTAATGTCAAAAAAGCAAACTTGCTGTATCCCAGATCTGCCAATCAAAATGAAAGCAATTCCTCGATGACTAACAAAGTTCATGACACACATTTGATGCTTCTCGTGTTTCTTAATTTGAAGAAGTAGGAGATCCCTCACTTACAAAATTTTGTCAAATGAAACAGTTGACCCTTATCTCAATTAGTTTACATTTTCAATGCTTTAAAATAATTTCAAGTGGACATTTTTTTCATGTGTTACTCACAAATGCACTCTCTTTAATATACAAACAATTAATTGTTTTGCATTCTTTATTAAGACATACATTAACGCTGCTATCCTTGTGTAGGGTTTTTAAAGCTCATCAGTATATGTGGGGTCCTTAGGAACTGAATGTGTTATAAGTGAATTGTGTTATAAAGCAAAGGGACAATTTTACTAAGTAATTATAGGAAAATGACCATTTCATATTCTTCCATGTAGCTATTTTGAATTTACAAAAGTAGGTTAAAGGTCAAGGTCATATGTTCTAAGTTTATTGCACACGCATACACACAAAACAAAATATTCACACATCTTTGATACCGGGTCATAAATATCATATGTTTTACATGTTTTCACATCAAGAAAGCGTTTATTACTACATCTAGATACTATGTACATGGAATGTTCAAGTTAACAATACTACCATGCAACTACCAGCTTAGCTAAAGTAAGTTTATGAAATCAAATTTGGTGATATAGCTGTCATGTAAATATAAACAATTTGAAATTTGCCATTTGGTGACAAGTATTTTAATACTTATTGGCAGTTTGAGATGTTTAAAAGAGGAAAGCAAATGGACATGATACTTGTTAAGTGTATATTTCAAAATAGGTTTCCAGTCTAATGCTCTACCAACTGAGCCACTGCGCTCCAATTAAGTTCAATGATTATTCAATATTATTAAATTTTGAGTCTTAAGTGCGTAGATCAGTTCTTAACAATGATACATAACTTTGGAAACAAACAATATCAGGGTTCCCACAGAAATTCAAAAACACAATTCCATGATTTTCCATGATTTTCTATGACCAACAATGTAATATCCATGACTATTTAATGCACGAACTCTAACCTCCCCTTTTAGTTTTGTTTGATTTGATTCATCAACAATCTTTCAGTTAAACAGGGACGAGGGTCTTCCTGGGTTGAACCAGTACTAAGCTAGGATTAATGGTCTTGCTCAAGGACACAACGCAGTGAGGCTGGTGAGGCTTGAACATGCGGCCCCTCAGTCTCGAGTCACGCACTCTACCACTGAGCCACTGCGCTCCTTCCTTAATGAGCATGTACCGCTTACCTGAGCCTCATGGTTTCAGACAAGTTTTTCTTCTGAGGGACCTCACAAACATAAATGCATTGAAAAATGAGACTTGACATGATTTCCAACAATGTGGTATTTTGACAAGTGTAGACACAGACGAGCCTTTGAAGCCTCATTTTAAGCTTAGAAACTCCAAATGATGTTCAGTCAGTAGCTTAACATTCATAGAATATTCAAGCAACCAGCAAAGGCTCTGATCAGACTGCGCGTATGCGCAGGCTGGTCTGAGGCTTTGCTGGTCGCACATACCACACTGTTGGAAATTTCATGTCGCGGCTCAAATAAAGTTTTACCAGTATTACCGCATAAATTCAACGAAATAATCAACAAAAAATTACAAAAATGGGCTGGCTCAAATTATTTTGATACTGAAAAAATGGCTATTATTAGCCCAGATCAATTCATATTATCTTGAGAAAGGAACAATAACCGAAAAACAAAAAATAAAATAAAATAAAAACAACAATAACAATCAAATTCATACCAACTCCTAAGGGTACCTATAAAATAAAAACTGAAAAAAACACTCACAAATTTTCATAAAACAAATTAAAGGTATTACCATCCTCCTTCCTTGCTCTGATGTCACCAATCAAATTCTAGCAATGAAACTATGGTATTAAAAATCTGGTAATCAACTTTGATACACACCAACTGCAATAATAACCTGTTAAGTTTAATTGAACAGGTTTCAGGTTTCCTAGTATGTAGTTCCAAAACATGAAGGAGACTAACAATTTGAGACACAGTACAGGGGAGTAGGATGAATGGCTAAAATAGCCCACAGTCACTTAAGTTGGGTGCCTGAACTCAGCCCATACAAAAAATACAAAATATACATATACAGTGATTTTTTTACAATTTTACACATGTGAGTCCTAGGACTCGCTGGACTAAAAATCTATGAGTCCCAAACTGAAAGTGCGAGTACCAAGTATTGACAACTTTTTATGGATAAAAAAAGGAGAAAAAATAACAACAACCAACAACAAAGTAGCAGTAACTGTTAAACACACTTTTTTTTATGATGTTACATGTATGTAGTAAGTTTGCTTAAACTAGATGGTCACAGTAGGCCGACCTTCAATTTTGATTTAACTCATTCATTTTTGTTTGTACTTTAATTCATATAGCCTCCTGTCTGTAGTCTTCTTCCATTTCAAAAGAGCTAAATCAAAATTGAAGGTCAGCCTACTGTGACTATCTAGTTTAAGCATCATCAGACAGTGCTGGGTATCAATATTTAATCTATTCCTAAACGTTGTCAGGATTCTATTCTGGACAGAGAAGCCACGTTCACACCCAGCAGTATGGACACTGGAAGTTAGGGCCAGTTTTGCAAGGATATTGAGATTTGGGAATTCTGGGTGGTATTTCACAATGAGGGACCAAAGCTGGTGCATAGAATCCCTGGGGTACTGTTCAGCAATAACAACTTTTCCCGTGGCATCTTCACACTCAATGTTTGTTAAGAATCTAGTGGATGGCTTCATGTCATTGGAAATAATTTGTGTGTAAAGGACAAGGCGTTTATGATTACTAATGTCAGTACTTTCATCTGCTAAAGCAGTTACAACAGGCGAGTTTGTGAGTTCATTCTGAAGATCTTCCTCAGCAACACTTGCCATGGATTGAAGTAAATTGGTGGCTGTATATGCAGAGTCGTAATTGATATTTGACATCTTTAATACACTCAAGTCACCCAAACTATGACCAGATTCTGCTAGTTCATGTAGAAATTCCAACAATGATTTAAATTTCACTAAAGCTATGTCTTCAGCGACCAACCAGTGCAGAGCTTTGAACAAAATTTTTACAGCTACATCATGTTTAGAATCCTGTCTCTTGCGTATTGACTCGAGGTCTTTCTGCAACACAGGTGCCTCGACCAACATTTTGTGTTCCGGCAACGAAGCATGTCGAGATAAAGTGGACTGTTGAAAATTGGTGCACTGTACACTTTTTACCATACCGTTTACTTTTTTAGCATCAGTGCACAATGTGCAATACATACTCTTTGATTCCTCATCAAATGCCACCCAGCTGAACAGTTTTTCCCAATCTTTATTGTATTTTCTAGATTTTTTAGCCTTAGGACGAGTTTCGCTGTTTGATTCCTCGTAACTGAACGCTGAATGTGTAGATTTACTTGGACTTAAATCATTTTCAGACGTTGACGGTGTACTACTATGACTTGGACTTTGAAAAAAACCTAACAAAGTTTGCTGTGCCTCGTCATTTCCCTGTTTTCTTTTCGGACCCATTTTTTTTTTTTTTTTGTAGACGAATTTCAGACGATATTCTCTCAGAGCAGTGTAAATATTTACCTTTACACCTTTTACTAGCGACGTAATTCCATTGGTTTAAAGCATATCGCTTATCCAATAATCACGCGATGTACAAAAATAGACGGAGTGGTGCGAGGGTAAATTTTACCTCGTACAGAAAATGCAACAACAACAAAATACGACAGTCGGACGGGACTCGATACTTGTGAAAAGCATGCGTCCCGGGAATGCACATATTTTGAAACTTTGCGTCCACGGCAATTGTTTTGCGTCCAGGACGCAGGACGCAGAGGTAAAAAAATCACTGCATATACCATATACACCACATTATCACAACATTCTTGAGCAAGTTTGATCATATACAAGACTGGTTCTCATGGCAATAATAAAATACTGGTTCCCAGCTTTAAAACAATTTATAATTCATTAATTTAGCAAAAACACCCTTTTCACCTCCCACCCCCCAAAAGCAACTTAACTCCATACTCAACTTGAAAAATTTGATCAAACCCGGCTGGGGTTCACAAGTTGTGGAGAGGATCAAGACAGATTTGTCAGAGGGGGTCCACCTCTGACAATGTTTTTTTTAGAGTTGATGAGAGGAGGATCCAAATCCCACTAAAATCGGGCCATCATCAGCCCTCCAGCGAAACACCATTTACAGGGTTCATACAGACAAGTTTGAGTGAAATTCAAGGACTTTTCAAGGACTTTTAAAAGTTTTTCCTACAGTTTTCAAGGGCTAAAAGTTAATGGAAAATATAGATTTGTGTTAAAATTCTACTTCAGAAATGCTAGACTGAGATAATGGAGAAATTAGTATTAGAAAATTAGTATAAAATTGTTGTGCCTTTTTATTTGGTGCAGCATATGCTGCACCAAATAAAGGCACAACAATTTTATAAAGATTTAGGTCTATGTCACTGTGCTAAGTTCAACAGAAAATATACTATGCACAATAAGTTTAGCAATTACTTATGTTCACATCTTTTTGGTGCTCATCTGTGTGCAGTGCTGATCAATTTCAATTGCAATGACGAGAACAGAGATCTTAGGCAAATGAAAACACGAAATTTCAGACACCATCCTTTAAATAGGCATTTGGGGAGAGCAGGAATTGCGGAAGGGGCCAGCAAGCAAAAATCACATCCGTTGTAAGTAATGCTAAAAAAATAGGCATGTGATTTTTCGTTTGGTGGTCTTTCATCTTTCTCATGCATCATACGCCTAAAAAACAATTGGTTATGTGATGGATGTGATAAAGAGTTCATGCTGAAAAAAATCAGCTGCCATCAATGACGTCAAAACGTAGTCATCATTTGATTAAACTTTAACTGTTAATTGGCGTGCCAATTTAACAGAGACTCAGTTTACAAAGATATCATAGGCTTACAATGTAACCCATCTTATGGTTGATTAAAATCTTAAGTTACTGAAAAATTGTGCGACGCATTTGCGAGATAATGGTGACGTTAGATTTAATCTTTCGGCTCGTGCACTATAGTAGTGAAGATGTTTCATTCAACATTATTTGTCTGAATGTGTTGGAAGACATCAAGCAGTTTTACTTGTTAAAGTGGTTCAAGAAAACCCGACTAGAAACACCGTTGAAAGGTGATAACGTAAAAGCATTAGTAAAAACGTCAAAAAGTGAAAACTTGGTCCTTTATTTCTATGAGAAAGTTCAGAAAATTGCAGCTTTTGCTATGCTTTTTTGGTTTTCAGTGACCAAACAATCGCTTGAAAATGGTTTCGGCTTCCCCCAATGATCAGAAATACCCACGTTACCCGCTAGTCTTAAAATTAAACGTCACTTTAGCACGGCCGCTGCGTTTGGTAAATCTGTATTTTTTTAAATGGAAAATCTTGTGAGATGATCGACGCCTGTATTTTCATGACAGCAAAATAAACTCGAGATCTGATGAGGACCGGCTAACCCATACAAAACAATTGCTAAATTTATTGTGCATAGTATAGTAGAATTCAAGGACTTTTCAAGGCCTTTGAGTGATTTTCCAGTACTTTTCGAGGCAGATTTAATTTTCAAGCCTGTGCTAGCCCTTATTTAAATGATGGCCCAACATTGAATGCTGGCTTGGTAGCTTTATGATTTTCCATGGTATCTGGACTAGTATTGCTGAGGAACTCTATAGCTTTGTAATTTTCCAGGGTGGTCAGGACCCTCTGGATCCGCTCATGCATATCCTTTAAAGCCATAAGAACCAGTCTTGTCATAAATCATGCTGTATTTTTGTAGGTTTTCTTGGTTCCCGCCTGGACCCTGCTGCATGCCAAAAGGGCCATAACTCCATAACTCAAAAGCTTTAGTCCTGCTGGGTTGCAGTCAGGCCTAAATTTATAAAACTATCTTCATGCTAAACTCAAATGAGCATGAAATTTCATTTGCTCATAAAAATTGAAATGGTGAAAAAATAAGATTTTCCATGCATGAAAACTCTGAGATGTTGTATTCATCCTGTTAATACAGTCAACCCTCTTTATAACGACACTGTTTGTTCCAAGCTATCTTTGACGTTAAAGTGAATTTGCTATTATAAAGAAATTCTGACCATTATCAGATTTCCACATAATAATCAATTGGTAAAATAAAATATACAAATGAATTAAAATGCTATTATTCCAAATGTATACATCAGTTCAATTTCATATTGCTTCAAAATGCACAAAGCTTCCCACTTATCAAGTGAGACAGAAACCTGTTCATGCAAAAAGACCTTGTTCTGATCACCAAATTGTCTGACACATGGTAAAAAATTCTGTTATAATGAATTTATTTTCAATAGAAATTGTATATCTATCTGTTTCCAGAAGTTACTGTCGGTGTCGTTATGTGAATATTCTGTTATAAAGAGGGAATTTTACTGGAAACAGACCCGTTCCCAGCAATTTTGTCAAATATTGAATATTCTGTTATAACAAGTGACGTTATAAAGAGTTTTGACTGTAAATCTGAAAATGTCAATAATTGTAACACCTGTTGGCATTTTTAACATTTATGAGCAAAATAAATTTCATGCTCAGTTTTGCTTAGCACGAAACAGTTTTTATAACCTAAAGGCCATGCAAGGCTAGTCTTTAGAATTCATCGTGTAAAGTCCGTTTCACGTTCACAACTTTACTCTGAATAAACACGTCCTTGTGTTCCATGATTTCATCCCACGACAAATGTCCGTCTTTATTGTTGTCTATAATGTCCATTAATCCTTTCGTATCTGACTTAGCTTGATCTGGATTTCTTGGATCTAGATATTTCTGGAAAGAGAACAAATATCAAGAAGTTAACCTTTTCCTTCATGTATATTCATGCTAAGCTCCACCCACTTTGTATAATTATATAAATAAACGTTTATGTCTTTACATATAATGAATTACTTGTCAGGTTCACTAGTGTAGGATCATATCTAATCATATTTCCATATGCAAACACAGCAGGCCCTGATCAGACAGCTCTTACAAGAGCTGCCTGATCTGGGTCTGCTCTGTTTGCAAAAGTGTTAAAAGGTGTCTCTATGAGGTAAATCATTAAAGCAGGGTTCATATAGGCAAGGCTATGCCAAATTCAAACACTTTTCAAGGACCACAAAGGGAGTCTCTTGTAGTTTTCAAGAACCACTAAGGGACTATCCTGCTATTTAAATGCTTTTTCAAGGACTGCTTGTGAGCTATCATGCAGTTTTCAAGGACCACAAATGACTCTTTTGCCATTTTCAAGGACTATGAAAGTTAAAAAAAATATATATTCTTTAATTCAATTTCTTAAGGGCTAGAAAACTGAGCTAATGCTCATCATATGGGCCCCGATGCCACAAAACCTGTCTTCTGTGGTCTGCGAACAACAAAGGCTCAGACCAGCCTACGCATACACGAAGTCTGACCAGCCCCTTTATTATTCACTTATTGGAGTGTGTCATATCCAAACTTGCTACAGTGAAATTTCAACTTTCTAGCTACTCTCTGTAGCGGAGCCAGCTGGTTTGAATCTCACTTTGTCGGAAATCCCGAAGACAGATTTTCTCGCGTCACGGCCCATATTATGTACACCAGCGGAAAAATCCATTTGTGTATATTATACCACAGGATGCTGTATCTTATCTGGGTATGCAACTTTTGGAATAAAATGGGTGAAAAAGTGCTATAACCTAATACTTATAAATATCTACTGAAATTCAGTCAGAGCCTTATCAAAGAAAATATCCCTATCCGTAAAAGAGTATTTAGAAAAACAGCTATACCAAGATCTGGCTTCTTAATGCAGGTGAACACCTAAAGGGTGTTAAGAAAGTTTGTTCCACAAAAAAATTATGTTCATTTTATTTAGTTAATATAATTTGTCTATTGACATAAATGTCACTGGAATTCTTTAAAGTCAACTCACATGACAAGAAATAAACAATGGGATGATTAATCAAATATTTTGTCACGGAATAAATGATCTTCAAAATGAAGTATCCCTCGGAAATTTTTGGGCTTGAGGAGCAAAATGGGGGTATATGAAAAAGAACCATTGTAATGCAATGTCCATAGTGATAAGAATATTTCTCAGTTGGTTAGGAAACCCTATATGGAGTTGTTATTCATCTTATATCATATTGAAAAAAACGCTGAAAACCAGTCAGTTGGCTGTGTACATTTGCCAGTATAAGCAAAAACTGAACTGCGGACAGCAAAGTGATAAAACCCTGTACCCATGATTATTTGATTGTATATGTATTGGGTAAACTGAATTTCTTTTGCTTTTTGCTACCCTATCAAATTAATTTTAATTGCTTTTTTTGAAAAATTATTTGGGCAAATACGCAAACTAATTAAGGTACTGACCTATATAGATGGCCTTTAACTCTTTCCTTGCTAGCAGCAACTTTTGTCATCTGCAAATAACCTTTACAAACAATTTGGACCCAGATCAGGACCGACAGAATGTCGGTCCTGATCTGGGTCCAATCTGTTTGACACTCTGATAGTATTCCTGAAAGAATTTTTTGAAGAAAATAATTTTGAAAAAAAAACTCAGCAGACAACAACAAAAGCATGAAAAATTACTCAGCATGCAAAGAGTTAATGTATGTATTAACCCTTTACTCCATAGGCTATTTTTAGATCATTACATCATTTTCTATTTTTAGACAACATTGAAAAAAATCAAGAAAAAGTTAGGTTAAGTTTTGAATACTTTTGAAAATATTATGGAAAATGAGCAAATGCTACATTTTCCATAGTATTTTCAAAAACCTGGTATTTCAAAGGCATCAAAAGGCATAATTACGGAGTAAAGGGTAAAGCACTCACTTTAAGTTCGTCTTTTGTAATTTTTCCGTTATTATCTTTGTCAATCTGTTCTCTGAATTCTTTCCTACGCTCCTCCTGCCATTCTTTATCAAGTTTCTCCTGTTCCTCATCGTCTACATCACCCAGTGGTAGAGTTATAAACTCATCTTCTGTTAGTGATCCGTCATCATTCTTATCTGAAATAATGATATTACTGGGTATTATACAGTTTTATGCTGGTCTCAAATGAACAGTTTCTCCTGTCCCTCATCATCTACATCACCCAGTGGTAGAGTTATAAACTCATCTTCAATTAGTGATCCATCATCATTCTTATCTGAAATAATGATATGAATGGGTATTATACTTTTTATCCTGATCTCAAATGAACAGTTTCATCAACATCACCCAGTGGTAGAGTTATAAACTCATCTTCAATTAGTGATCCATCATCATTCTTATCTGAAATAATGATATGACTGGGTATTATACTTTTTATCCTGGTCTCAAATGAACAGTTTCATCTACATCACCCAGTGGTAGAGTTATAAACTCATCTTCTCTTAGTGACCCATCATCATTCTTATCTGAAGTTTTTAAACGATGTCATTATCATTAACAAACAAAAAAAATCAGAATGTTATCAAACATTTTCAGCCAAACAAAATTTTCAAGCAAATAGAAATGTGTCCATCCTGCTGTTGCAAAAATGGCATATTCTTTCCAAAAAAAAGCCCAAAACGGCATATTTTTATGAACTAACGGTAATAACTCATGGACCCATCACCAGGGATGATATAAGGGAGTGCAGTGGCTCAGTGGTAGAGTGGTTGACTCGAGACTGAGGGGCCACAGGTTCGAGCCTCACAGACGTCACTGCCTTGTGTCCGTGAGCAAGACACTTTAATCCTAGCTTAGTACTGGTTCAACCCAAGAAGACCAGTCCCTACATAACTGAAAGATTGTTGATGGGACGTAAAGAATCAAATCAACCAAACAAAAACCAGGGATGACATGGATCATTTTGAAACTTGAGCAAGACATTTTGGTGTTAAACATTGTGTCCATGTTTCTTCAAGTTCCATATGAAATTACTCAAATTTGGAGACTGAACATCGCGAAAAAATATCATAATCTCACAAACAAAGGGCAATAACTCCTGAAGGAATATTGCAACATGAACCATTATCAAACTCAAAAAAGACATTGGTATTTAACATTGTGACCAAGTTTTATAAAATTGTGATCAAAATTACTGGACTTACGTTGGAACTAACATTGTCACTTTTGTGACAAAGTTTCATAAAACTCTGAGTCTGCTTAGTAAGTAAAGGATTAAAGTAGAGTAAAGTAAAGTAAAGAAAAGTAAAGTAAGTAAAGTAAGTAAGTAAGTAAGTAAGTAAGTAAGTAAGTAAGTAAGTAAGTAAGTAAGTAAGTAAGTAAGTAAGTAAGTAAGTAAGTAAGTAAGTAAGTAAGTAAGTAAGTAAGTAAGTAAGTAAGTAAGTAAGTAAGTAAGTAAGTAAGTAAGTAAGTAAGTAAGTAAGTAAGTAAGTAAGTAAGTAAGTAAGTAAGTAAGTAAGTAAGTAAGTAAGTAAGTAAGTAAGTAAGTAAGTAAGTAAGTAAGTAAGTAAGTAAGTAAGTAAGTAAGTAAGTAAGTAAGTAAGTAAGTAAGTAAGTAAGTAAGTAAGTAAGTAAGTAAGTAAGTAAGTAAGTAAGTAAGTAAGTAGGTAAGTAAGTAAGTAAGTAAGTAAGTAAGCAAGCAAGCAAGCAAGCAAGCAAGCAAGCAAGCAAGCAAGCAAGCAAGCAAGCAAGCAAGCAAGCAAGCAAGTAAGTAAGTAAGTAAGTAAAGTCTTTATTTAACCCCTTCACTGCTGTTCACATAAATGCACGCACTAAGCCAGGGGAAAATACGGCTATTTTGATGTTATTATGGTGTAACATATAATTTCATACAAAATCATAACCACTGTAGGGATTTACACCATTTTTTTCCTGCTCGTTTGAGACATTTGGTACAATGTCTGAAATAAAGTTTTCTAGTGATGGCATGTCAGAAATTTTTTTTTCAACAGCTGAAAATGCATGAATGTCTACTTTTGTTTACAACATCGTTGTTTTGGAATGGTTGGTAAACAATGGTTCAATAATGTGAGAATGACACGAATTTCCTCCTTTACGATTGCTGATTCCAATTAATATCAATTGTCATCCATATACAAGCCATTTTAGACTTCCAAAATAACCTCTACTTCAAAGAAACACAACAGACTAATGCCACGATCGCCTGCCATCTTTTTAAAAAAAAACGAGTTCTTCATCAAAAGGGCCGTATTCCCTGTGAAAAGCAAGCTTTCGGCAGCGGAGTTATGATATAAATCTTGGAAAAGTAAACTCTTTCATTATAGAACAGATAAGGATAATTGAGTTCTGTCCCTTGAATATTATCATGCTAACAACATGCATATAAACAACACCGTATTTACCCTGAGCAACGCTCGGGGTTATGGCGTATAGGAAGCGCTATTCACCGGGTAAGGCAGTAAAGGGGTTAAAGAGGGTGACAACATTTAGCAGTAGAACTTATCTTCCATGAGGCCCTCAAAATAAATCATATGTACACACAACATTTAGCAGTAGAACTTATCTTCCATGAGGCCCTCAAAATAAAACATATGTACACATACAAAAAACTGAACAATTTAACGCAAACTGTCAAATTTAAATTGTTTAACCCTGTACTGCTGAGCAAATCGATCCCTAAGCCTAAAGCTAAATTTTGGTAAGATAGTAAACTGAACGCAAAAACTGTGGATCTTGATCAGTTTCCACACTGTTTCCAAAAACGGGATATATCTAGGTTCAGCAGTACAAGGGTTAATTTGATATTTACACAAGTGCATTTATTATATCATAGCAACTGTATTTATCTTGACAAGGCCAGAAATTTTAGTAGTTGACTTATGTGATTTTTTTTTTCAGATTAAGAGTTGTTTTGTTTTTTTACTATCTCCATAACAAACAGTAAAACTGGTAAGGTAAACCAACAGTCTGTATTAAATCTTTAAAAATTTCATAATTTTCCTGCATAGGACAATCACTTATAACAGTGGCACTCTTGAAAATACACAAACGGAACCTCAAAAATATATTGTTTTGTTTTTTTCAATTTTCAACTATACAAATGATATTTAGAGTCGGCAGATAAAATAAAAATTTATTTTTTAGAAATTAAGTTTTATTTTTTTTCTACTTTCCCAAAAATTACAGTAGGAGGGTTTGTATATCAACTAATAAAAAAAATTCTGGCTTAACTGTATTTATCTTGACAAGCAACCAGAGCTTTATACATTTCTATTTTACTCTGTTTGCTGGGAAATTTTAGGTATTTTGTCATCTGCTGTCTTTTCTAAATTAATTTAAGCATATAATTCCTTCATGATCACTATCAGAGAGTCAAACAGTTTGGATTAAGATCTGGCCCGACATTTTGTCGGTTCTGACCTGGTTCCAAAACTGTTTGCAAAGGTTATCAACAGACATCAATTGCAGGCAAAAGGTAACTTTAGCAATGTATATCTATTAACCAACTATCAGGCTTAAAGTATTCAGCTTAGAGAGCAGACGTTGTTAGTGTGACATACATCTGGCCCCCAGATAAGAGTGCGTGAATGACAATTATTTTTCTTATTTCTCAACCAAAACATATGTTGTGGGTACTCAAAATGACAGTCTCAGCACTTAAAGCACATGTTAAAACTGATAGATGAAAAAATAATCAGAATTTTAGGCATTCTTTTTGGCTCAACTGGCCCTATGATACATACAAATAAATGGACAGGGGTAACATTTAAAGTCATTGCAGGGGCATGAAAATTATCTACAAACATTGTATGTCATGTATCAGCATGAATTTGAAATTCTTCCTTACAATTTTCTGGTACAGTTTTAACATCCTGCTTATATACTAACATGGATGTCCATCTTGTATACCACCAAATTTAACCCTTGATATCAAAATTTTTGTTTTGCATCATCAAGAGCTACGCTGTTCTTGTGTGTATAACTGCAACTATTTTATGTGTCTTCATAGAGACTCTGACAAGAAAGCTAAAAAGAACTTATATGATTTTCTTTTAATACAGAAAGTGTTTATAAAATAATCAGACATATTTACAGACATATTATTGATTAAAATTTCAGGATTTTGAATGCTTTTTAATAAGCGTCTAACATTATTTTCATGGACTATCTCAACGGAGCTCTTCAGTGTGAGGTTACATACAACCTAAAATACCTGGATGACTTAACGATAGAGTAAACAAAGAAAGGGTATGTACAAAGAAAGGGTATGTAGAAATATGTACGAGAAAACTCTTACCTAATGAGTTGATAATTGTCACCAACATCTTCTCCAAGGCCTGGTCACTCTGTTCCGGGTGTCTAAAGGCCAAAAATTCTTTCTCCGATAATTTATTATCCACGTCATCATCTGCATCTGTCCACTTAAACTTGTATCTTATCAACATATCACGCTCTGAAACGTCAACAGGAGATAAGAATGTAATTCTGAATTATCTCCCTTATTTCTTAATAAAAATGTTGTTTGCACACAAGCTAATTATTTCCCATAGACAGTTCTTTTGAGTAAAATTACCGACTAAACAAGTAGCCCAATGGGCAACGATCGCTCACCATGGAGCCAGCATAATGTTTGGAGACACCATAATTTACGATGCTCAAAGGCAGATAACTATGAACTTGAAACAGTGACCAGGAATTAATTCAAAAACATAAGATATTATGGTGGTTCTAGTTATCTGCAAGTATTAAAAAGATCTGAATAAAAATTGCATTGGAAACCTGGTGAAAGTGTAGTTTTCAGATACTCAAGGGCAGCTAACTTCGTAGTCAGTTATGGGATCTGACCGAAATTCAAACTCATCCATACTTTTATGTATGTCCTGGTAACCTAAAGGGATGAAGAAAATCAAATGAAAAATGAAGGTGCTAGAGTGGTCACAACATTATATAGTTTTATTTTAGATGCTCAAGGGCAGCTAACTCTGTAGCTGGTAAATAGGTGTGGCGGAAAATCAAATTCATTCAAACTTTTATACAAGTCCTTGTTACCTACAAATGAGGAAATCCATTCAAAAATGAAGGTGCTAGAGTGGTCACAACAGATCTCCCATTGTAAGTCTATGCAGATTTTATATGATGCTCAAGGGAAGTTAACTCCACAGTCTAAAGTTGGTTCTACTTTAAATTAAACCCATCCAAGCTTTTATGGTTGCCCTTGTTACCTGAAAGAATGAAGAAGATCCAATAAAAAATGAAGGCGCTAGAGTGGTCACAACATTATCAATCAATTTTTAAGATGCTCAAGGGCAGCTTACTCCATAAAACGTGATGGGATCTTGACTGAATTCAAACTCATCCAAGCTTTTATGGTTGTCCTTATCTGCAAGAATGAATATGATCTATTATAAAATGAAAGCACTGGAATGGTCACAACAATTCTCCCATTATAAGTCTATGGTGATTTTTTAAGACGCTCACGGGCAGCTTACTCCAAAGGCGCAGGTCTGATCTGGCCCAATTTTGAACCCATCTAAGCTTTTATAGTTGACCTTGTTACCTGCATGAATGAAGCAGATCCAATAAAAAATGAAGGCACTAGAGTGGTCACAACATTATCCATCAATTTTTAAGATGTTCAAGGAGAGCTAACTCCATAATAGGTGATTGGATCTTGACGAAATTCAAACTAATTCAAGCTTTTATAGCTGTCCTTCTTATCTGCAAGAATAAATAAGATCCATTCAAAATTGAAAGCACTAGAGTGGTCACAACATTTCTCCCATTATTAGTCTATGGGGATTTTTCCAGATGCTCAAGGGCAGCTAACTCATAAGCCCTTGGTCTGATCCTGCAGAATTTCATGCTCATCCAATCTTTTATGACAGTCCTTGTTAGATGAAAGAATAAAAAAGATCCAATCAAAAATGTAGGTGCTAGAGCCGTCACAACATTATCCATCAATTTTTAAAATGCTCAAGGGGAGCTAACTCCAAAACAGGTGATGGGATCTTGACGAAATTCAAACTCATCTAAGCTTTAATAGTTGTCCTTATTGTATGCAAGAATGAAGAAGATCCATTCAAAATTGAAAGCACTAGAGTGGTCACAACATTTCTCCCATTATAAGTCTATTGGGATTTTTCCAAACGCTCAAGGTCAGTTTAATCATAAGTCCCTTGTCAGATCCTGCTGAATTTCGAACCCATCTGAGATATTATGGGTTTACTTGTTGACTGCAAGAATGAAGAAGATCCAATCAAAAATGAAGGCGCTAGAGTGGTCACAACACTATTCATTGATTTTTCACACGCTCAAGGGCAGCTAACTCCAAAGTCAGTGATGGAATCTTGCCGAAGTTAAAACTCATCCAAGCTTTAATAGTTGTCCTTATTGTATGCAAGAATGAGGAAGATCCATTCAAAATTGAAAGCACTAGAGTGGTCAGAAATATTTCTCCCATTATAAGTCTATGGGGATTTTTCCAAATGGTCAAGGGCAGGTAACTCATAAGTCCCTGGTCCGATCCTGCTGAATTTCGAACCCATCCGAGATATTATGGGTTAACTTGTTGCCTGCAAGAATGAAGAAGATCCAATCAAAAATGAAGGAGCTAGAGTGGTCACAACATTATTCATTAATTTTTCTGACGCTCAAGGGCAGCTAACTCGGAAGTCAGTAATGGAATCTTGCCCTAATTCATACTCATCCAAGCTTTAATAGTTGTCCTTATTGTATGCAAGAATGAGGAAGATCCATTCAAAATTGAAAGCACTAGAGTAGTCACAACATTTCTCCCATTATAAGTCTATGGGGATTTTTCCAAACGCTCAAGGGCAGGTAACTCATAAGTCCCTGGTCGCATACTGCTGAATTTCGAACCCATCCAAGATATTATGGGTTTACTTGTTGCCTGCAAGAATGTAGTGGATCCAATCATAAATGAAGGAGCTAGAGTGGTAACAACATTATTCATTAATTTTTCTGACACTCAAGGGCAGCTAACTCCGAAGTCAGAAATGGAATCCTGCTGAAATTCAAACTCATCCGAGCTTTTATGGTTGGTCTTGTTATCTGCATGAATGAAGAAGATCCATCCAAAAACGAAGGTCACAAAATTTCACCAATTATAAGTCTATGGGGATTTTTCCAGACGCTCAAGGGCAGGTAACTCATAAGTCCCTGGTCAGATCCTGCCGAATTTCGTTCCCCATTCGAGATTTTATGGTTGTTCTTGTTACCTGCAAGAATAAAGAAGAACAAATCAAAAATGAAGGAGCTAGAGTGGTCACAAGATTTTCCCAATTATAACCCTATGGGAGCTATCTGTTGCCATGGAAACCAGAGTTCTGATCCAACCTTACCCAAAACCTTATGCAATCAATCCCCCACCCCAATGATGCTCCTGATGAAGTTTGATTATGATTGGCCAGCTGGTTTCAGAGATAATCATGTTTGAAAGTGTGGACGCACGGGAGGATGCACGCACGGACGCCGGCTTGAGTCCCATACTATAAGCTCACCCTGAGCCTTCGGCTCTGGTGAGCTAAAAATGTAACATGTATTTAATACAAGCAACTTTTCTATAAAATATTATGGTAAGCAAAAATTGGGTCTTTTTACAAGGCTTCGCATTTTCTGCAATTGGATATTTTTTAAGTAGGGGGAAAAAAGTCATTAAATTAAAAAGTAGAGGGTAAAATACCCGTTGGTCCAAATCCTTATCTAGACTACTGTAATCAATCAAATCTATATAGAGCTCTCATTAGGAATTTGAAAACAGGAGTCCCAGAGCTATTTTTTCCAAAAAGTAAAAAAGAATATAGCCTCCTTTAAGAATTAGGAGTCTCAGCACCAAAAACGGGAGTTCAGGACCGCAAATCAGCAGTTAGTGCGAGCTCTGAATCTGATTCAATTGTACGATTCTAACAATCAAAAGTGATTTTTGCATTACATTTCTATTTTACTGAGTTAACCTGAACCATATTCTTACAAACCTTCAAATGAAAGATCTATCTCATCATAATCCTCCACGTGTTTCAGTGCCTTCTCAATAGGATGACCCTTGGCTAACAAGAAATGTACATAGTATTCCTTCCAATCAACGAAGCCTGCCAGAAGAAATAAAACAGAAATACAAGTATCTTTAATATAAAGCCTGGCAGAGAGTAAGCTAGGGGGCGACTAGAGCAAAATTGTCGCCCTAGGGACTGAAATTTCGTCCTAAATGGCACCCAGAGAATAGTGGGAGTCTCCCTAAAAAAAAAAAAAAAAATTTTTTTAGGGAGACTCATTTTCATTCTTTCACTGCAGTGGTGACAATCTACTACCACTGCATCATATCTCTCCTTCCATTTAATGACAATAGTATGTGTAATGGCTAATTTGCTTCTAAACTGACAGAAAATGCCATGATTTTGCACTATAACTTCTCCCTATCTTCCTATTCAAAGACTTTTCAAGGACTTCTAACAGCATCTCTAACAGTTATCAAGGAAGTTAAAGTTAATGAAAAATACTGATCTAAGTGTTAAATTCTACTGACTGAGATAATGGAGACATTAGTATTTGAAAATTAGTATAAAATTGTTGTGCCTATATTTGGTAGTAGGCACAACATTTTTATACTGACTTAGGTCTCTATCAACAGTGCTTAGTTCTACAGAAAATAGTAGAATTCAAGGACTTTTCAATGCTTTTGGGTGATTTTCCAAAGACTTTTCAAGATACAATGTAGCCCTCTAAATTTAAGTACTTTTCAAGCCTGTGGGAGCCCTGTAAAGGGTATCCAAATCAACTGTAAACACCTCAATACATATATTTATCCCTAAAGGTTGTTTCTGATTATGAATACCATGGAGTGATAACAGATACTCCTGGCAAGCAGAGGTGTGGAAATACCATGCCTGACCTGTTCCCATTTCATTTAGGACAATTTAGAAATTTAAATGTACTTGTCCTGGGACAAGTATAAAGGAAGTTAATATAATTAGAACTGTAATTCATATTTTGATTAATTATTATGAACATGCATGCTGTATGGAAAACAGTGTGGATCCTGATCAGCTGGCTTCTTCAGCTGTAGCTCTACTGAAAATACATGTAGATGTACCTTTATTGTTTGGGTCTAGATGTTTGAAGACATGTGCATTTTCTTCCAGGGCTTCATCAAAATGTTCCTGAGTCTTGTCCATAATCCATCCTTCAATTTCACTAAAGCTCAACTTCTCATCCTTGTCAACGTCAACCCTACAGTAGAATAAAGCATCAAAGGTCCAGATAAGCAAAACTTTTGAGAGTAAAATTGTGATTATTTTCTTATCCATCAGTTTAAACTTTTGTTTTTAGGTGCTCAAAAGAACCGTCTGACTCTCATTATCAGAGATGGTTCTTTTAAGTACCGTACTCACAACATATGTTTTGGTTGAGAATTTAATTCATATGCTCAGATCTAAAGGCCTAAAGCATACTACAGAAGTGGGATCATATTTGAGAACTTTCACTACTTGCTTAACAGGACTATAAAGGAATTCTATAAGCATTCCAATCATTGTATGGTTAATACAATCAATCAATGTATGGTAATGTGAATGTTTTGCTAGTAAAATAGGTTAAAACCAAAAGGACCAAATCTTGGCAGCAACACTGAAGACTGGGCTTCAGATCAGACCCTAAGTGTACAAAGTACACCTGCCGATAATACTCGAAAAGGGGTCTGGCAGTTACGTATATAGAGACAGAAAGATCATTTGACATTTGAGTTTTACATGCAGTCTGAGTTGACTGGAAAAAAAGAGATTTAGTATAAATATTATCAATTGGCAAGGATGGTATTCTTGTTTGGGCCAAGAGGTCAGCCCTTTCCCCAGCAGGTGACCACAATGCTGCAAGGAACAAACATGACAGCATAGTAGTACCAACCTCACCCTTAGTAACTGATGTGGATCAAGACACATAAATGTTTGGTTTCCATGAAAGTTCCCTAATTTATGACATTGATGCATCATCTCCTAGGACATACTAATCAGTAATTGCCTCCCTCAGTACTTGAGTATTCTTGCAATGTGGTGTAGGATGCCCACGCGCCACGGATAAAAGACGTACAGTACATTAGTTAAAATCAGTTAAAAACAAGGTGTGGCATTTAGAAGGTGTGGATTGCCTACTGGTTCTGGAAGGCCTCCAGCGTAATCTGGTTTACTGCAGTCTGAGGGAGTTGGTTCCACAAGACGATAGTTGATGTATCTGTGAATATGCAAACCATATACATGCTTAAATGTAATGACTCCAGGTAGTGTTGTATCGATGATCGAATATAATCGATGATCAATCGAAAATTTCTTTCGATTCTACTAATCGATTGTGTTTGGTAATAATCGATTATAATCGAAAAGATTCACACCTGACCCTCTTGTTGGCTACTATTCTAAATTTGCAACTTTTGAATTGCTACAAGAAAATGCAATCCATAAACTTGAAGGTTTAAAGAATGTGAGGAATAAAGAAATAAACTGTAGCCTGGTTTGCTGTGTATTCTATCCCCTTAAAAATCATGACTAAGAAGTCTTCAATGCCATCTTAACCCATTGTATGCTTATTACTCCTAAATGCGTACTTTAACAAAGAGTGAAAACTCTGATGAAATGCCACAAAATGCAGCATTTCACAAGCGTATACACTGTTTGCTATTAAGAACATAAAATTTCTTCAGAGCAATAAATATTTATTTGGGAATGATAACCTGTTACCCCTTGATGTTTACAATGGACCTTCCCAAGTTTATTGTTTCAAACCAGAAGGAAAAATCTATAAGTGTATAAAGGGATTAAAATGCCAATGGCTGTAAATTTTAGTTTGCTGTCAGGACCAGTTGTGGTATTTGATACTGTACATAAAATAGCATGACACTGACGCTAACAATTTTTATAAAGATAAGAGTATCAAGCAGTACAAGGGTAGACATTCTACGGGATGGAACCTGTGTTTTGTTAAGTAGGAACAATCCATTAATGCTTAAAGGGTTAAAATCAGTTGATCTGAGAATTATTCAAATGTATCACTTTCGGCTAAAATGGAAAAGATATAGTGTATGCACAAATTGGTGGGACTCCCACTTTTTTTTGCTTGATGGGAGTCCTGAACTCCTGTTTTCAAAATCCTAGTGAGAGCTCTGCAAGTCGGAATTACATATTTGGACACACTTGAGCTACTTTCGTATGAAGATAAGAAGGATTTTACATAGAAAAGACTGGACGGTTTTCTCAAGCAAATTCAGGATACCATAAAGACTAAATGTTACATTATTTTTTTACATCTCAAACCTCGCCAAAAACATTTAAAAAATTAACTAGAGAAAATTGAGACAATATACCTGTGAGAACAGTGCTGCCTGTAACGGCTGGATGAAGTTACAAGATATTAAGAAAACAGAAAACTCACTTTACAAATATGTCTTTCAGTTTGGATTCTGCAACTTCATAGGTGTCATCTTCTATCTCTTCGTGATTACCGAGAAAAATCTCTTTCTTGTAGTCTTTGTTGATCATTCCATCTTGCTCTAACTTCACAGCATCAAGATGGTCTGGTGGTTGAAGCTTGTCTACAGGAAGAATTTCAGCAGGCTGCTTTACATCAACTTTCTCCTTAGAGGCTGGTGCAATCTGATCAACAAGTTTTTCTTCTTCTTTCATTTCAACAACCCTCGGTGGTGGGGCTATTACGCTGTTTACAAAAAACATCACCACCAATAACAGACCAAAAACAACGTTGACGTGGCCGTTGTTTGTCATTTTTAAGGGTCTATGCACAACCTAGAGTAAGGTGAAACAATCAATCGATATGTCTTCCTGCTCAGCAATAATGCAAGTTTTATATTGACTTGCTCCAGAGCACCTGTTACAGTAATTTGCAATTATAAACAGAAATTTACTTCTGGCTGACAAGCTGTTTCCAGTAACCTGTGGGTAAAACTGACGGCTACCTATGAAATTACATACAAATGTCGGAGAACTTGTGTAGAGCTGAACACCAGTCAACGTGTAAAACGTCACCATTATTCGCGCTTTAAAGTAACTGTCTGCATGACAGTCGTGTAATAGTCCCCGCCTGCCCACCCCACCTGCCCACCATCCCTCTATTTTTCGGCCCGCCCGTCCACCATTCTTTCTTTTTTATATACTGGCTCGCTCCATTAAGAACATTATGCCGGGGAGTGCGAATTTCAGAATTAAAAAAAATCCACCCAATCACCCAACCAACCCATCCATCCATCCATCCATCCATCCATCCATCCATCTATCTATCTGTCTGTCTGTCTGTCTGTCTGTCTGTCTGTCTGTCTGTCTGTCTGTCTGTCTGTCTGTCTGTCTGTCTGTCTATCTATCTATCTATCTATCTATCTATCTATCTATCTATCTATCTATCTATCTATCAATCAATCAATCTATCTATCTATCTGTCTGTCTGTCTGTCTGTCTGTCTGTCTATCTATTGTGCACATAGAGCCACAAGCAGCTGGTTTCTTTTATCCAATAACTTTGTTTAATAGCCTCCTGTGTGGATCTTTATCAAAGGCATTTGTGAAATCTGTTTGTGTTCACAACTCACGGTGCACAAACTGAACAAACTGAGTTTGACAAGACCTCTGACTCCATAAACTGTGCTAACAGTCAGCAAGTATGCAATAAAATGCTAGCTACCAGCAAGTTTATGTTCCTGATTTCTCAGCAGATACATGTGAGCTCATATACATTCATACATGTGAGCAACCTCAGTCTGAATTTTGCAGCATCAAATATGTTTTAAAACCAAGGAATTTTACATTTGCTTGGTACATCATTAGCTAATAACTTTCAGGAGGATCGAGTGCTAGTCATGATAATATAGGAGATATCACAAGAGCTACACTCTTTCTTCACTCTGGCATTCAGTCCATCCGGACAAGGTGGTTCATGCACATTTAGTCCAATAGTCTGTGGGTGTTGCTACATGCCAAAGTTCTTTGCCTTGTGGTTTCAAACATGAAGATTTTCAAAATTTTCGGTGCGACGTTTAACCGAAATCACCATGAAATGACCAGAATTAACCATCAAGACCCATTTTAATCAGCAGTTATGGGGGAACAGAAGTAGGATTTTACTTTTAAATTTCTTGGATTTTTAAATTCAGGGCTATATGGCCTAGAATCTTTTTGGGAGTTTGTGTTTAATCCACTTCAATCTGATGGATTATCCCATACATCATTACTACAATAAGTGCTGAATCGTCTATTTTATATTTTAAGGGTCTGCCGTTCAAACTTTCTGAAATGGTGTGATTTCAGTCCTTAAAGATTATTTTTTATCTTAACAAAAAATGCAGACTCTTATGCTGCAGTTCATCCAAGTCTCACTGTTTGCCAAAATACCTGTTTACTGTTATCCAGAATGAAAGGGGTTAACGTCCCACCAATAGGTCAGGTCATATGGAGACCAGGCTTAGAGTCTAATCTGACAGACTGGAGGAGTAGGCGATCAAACTCGGTACCCCTGGGACAAGGCAAATGGTTTATCCACTACTCCACTGTGGCTCCTAGAATCTTGTTGCATGTACATGAAAAAGTAAGTGAGAATGATCAGGAAATACTACAATCACACAACGCAGACCAACCCACGGCACTGTGAGGAAGGGTCACAGAACATTTAAAGTAACAAGACAGCCGTAAGACAATAAAAGCAAAGCAAACAGCTCTCTCTTCCTCTTCAAGATGATTGCAAAACTAGAAAGTACACAAAGTAATGCACAACAAAACAAAGACAAACACAGAACCCCCACAACCAATGGGAAGCACATCAAACAATGGATCAACAACAACAGAACCACCGCCTTAGAACGGACAGCAGCGGCTTAAATGCGTTTTACTGGTACCAAATCTTCACCCTAGATTCTGCTGTTGTCAAAACACAAAATTGTTTAGCTTGCATAGAGGCTTTCTAACTAATACAGTGTATCATCACAGAGAAACAATCAAATCAAATTAACACACTATGATGAAACAAAGAAAAGGGCTCAGTTTGACCAATAAACAAAACAAGACTTAATTATATTTCAACTTTTTATCAGAAAATAATTCGGCAACAATACATGTATTCTTATATTGAGTTAACTCAAGAACTCAATAATCCCAATAGTCCCCAGCAAAAGTGTGAACCCAGATGTATTTGGGTCTCAACAAAAGAAAACCTGTCTTCAGGGTTTGTGAACAACAAAGGAGCAGACCAGCCTGCAGATCCCCACTGTCTGATCAGCACCTTTGTTATTCGCTTATTGGAGTGCATCATATCGAAACTTGTTACAAAAGAAATTTCAATTTTCAAGCTAGTCTCTGTAACTGAGCAAGCTGGTTTGGGGTATGAGCTTTTCGGTAACCCTGAAGACAGGTTTTCTCAAATCTAGGCCCGTTTGTTTTCTTTGAGTTTATGCTGTACATCCCAGCCAACAATTTTTCAATGATGTCGGGATACCAGCACTAAACAGAGGATTATAAAACCCAGATCAGACTACTGAAAGAACAGCCTGATCAGGGTCTGCACTGTTATTCACTCCATTAAATGGGCCTCGTCACGAGAAAACCTGTCTTCAGAGGAACCTGTCTTCAGAGGTTTGCATACAACAAAGGCGCAGACCAGCCTGCCCATCCGCGCAGTCTGATCAGTGCCTTTGTTATTCGCATTTTGAAAAGTACCATATCTAAGCTTGCTACAAATGAAATTTCAATTTTCTAGCTAGTCTATGTAGCTGAGCAGGCTGGTTTGGGGTATGAGCTTTTAGGACACCCCAAACAGGTCTTCTCGTGTCAATGCCCATTTGTTTTCTTTGAGTTTATGCTTTACATCCCAACCAACAATTTTTCAATGATGTTGGGATACCGGTGTCAGAAAGTACTAAGCAGAGGATAATAAACCCAGATCAGACTACTGAAAGAACAGCCTGATCAGGGTCTGTACTGTTATTCGCTCCATTAAATGGGCCTCGTCATGAGAAAACCTGTCTTCGGAGGTTTGCGAACAACTAAGGCACAGACCAGCCTGCGCATCCGCACAGTCTGATCAGCGCCTTTGTTATTCGCATTTTGAAAAGTATCACATCTAAGCTTGCTACAAATGAAATTTTAATTTTCTAGCTAGTCTATGTAGCTAAGGAGATTGGTTTGAATCTCTCTTTGACCGAAACCCAACAGACAGGTTTTTGTCACGACGCGGCCCAAATAATTTACACACCTCATTAGGTAGTGAAACAGACGTGTTTTCCTATGCTTGAGTTGATGCTTTACATCCTTGTCAACAATTTTTCAGTCATGTTGGGATGCTAAATACACTTGTACAAATTTTAAGATAAGTTCTAGAAGGAGTTGAAATGTTTGAATCTTTTGGGTATATTTAAGAAATGAATGTCACTTCTCGAAGGTTCATCAAGTAATAATGCCATGTGTTCATAGGTCCATTTAAGCAAAAGTTTTGAGCATTAAATTGTCATTATTTTTTTACCCAGCAATCTAAACATATGTTTTGGGTGCTCAAAAGAACTGTCTCATTGGGGCGGTTCTTTTGAGTACCCACAACATATGTTTTGTTTGAGAAATAAGAAAATAATTTTCAGTTACGCACTCTTATCTGGAGGCCTGGTGTTTAGTTAAAAGTTTTTGTGATTACTTCATGAACCTCCAAACAATGAAATCAATCTCTCATATTTATATGTTTATTATAAATATCTAATACAGAAATAAATTATACTTTAGGATACAAAACAATTTTGTATTTAATGTTTTTAAGAAATGAATTATGTTTTTCGAATGTTCATGAAGTAATGAATATAGTGTGTTCAGTTCAAAGTGATGCCCAAAGAATGTCACATTATCTTTGAACTGAACGCACAGTGCTCATTACTTCATGAGCCTCAAAGCATGAAATACATCAGTTGTATTCACATTTCATTATGAAATATTTACATTTTCAAAGCAACCCTTTAATGAATCTTTAGATTTTCTCAACCATTCATAGCCTCATGAATGACACAAGTTTGATTGACAGCTGCCAAGCTCACTTACCCGTGGAATACACTTCGAACATATAACTAATTCGCCAGAAGTGACACTGGTGTTGTGATTGACAGCGAGCCACACCTGATTAGCAAGTGCAAAACAAGCCTCTTGTTTGCTCCATTGGCTGTCCGTGGTCACACTGGCTGTTCCGCTTTTCCGTTTTACACTCCAACAAAACTGTTAATACGAGTATGTATTAAATACAAAACTGTTTTGTTTCCTAAATTATATTTTCTATATATTAGATATTTATAATAAAATGGAAATATAAGCAATAAATTCAATTTTTGGTCTGTTCATGGAATCATGAATACTTCGGGTCTCTTGCAAAGTTAATGTGAAACCCTTGGGGCTTCACTTACTTTGTAAGAGACCCGAAGTATTCATGATTTCATGAACATTCCAAAAATCGAAATTTATTGCTTAAATGTCTAATATAGATATTTAGAGGAGCATGTGCACTATTAGGGGTTAAACAATTCATAAAATACTCACTGGGCACAAATAGGAGCATGTGTGCTTATTACATCAAATACAGTAAGGATTGTGAGTCAAAGTATCTGAATACTTCAGCTGAGAAAGGGTAATCACTAGTGATAAATAATTAACCAGTATTTGTTCAAAAAATAAAATAAATTGCATTTAATTTGTTCACAAATAACATGACATATGTACAGTTAAAACAAGGCACACAAGCCTGGGCATTCTGAACAGTCTCACCAGATCCCTCACTGCTGGCAGACACATGGAAGACGACTCAGGACCAAATACAATCCATCAATAAACAAAGGATAAGCTATCATCAAATTACAAATTCAGCAAAGATTTTGTTCTTCTACAAACGCCATCCGCATTAAATCACTTTTTAGTGTGGAGAAATTCATGTATACATGTTATTTACATTTCTGATCAAAACCATCAGGTAGTTGTTACAAATACCCACAATCAATGTTTAAAGGAGACAAAAGACAGTAACATTTCAAAATATTACGATAAGAACAATTGACAGTAACATTTCAAAATATTACGATAAGAACAATTGAAATAAATTATAATATGATAAGAACACAATGCAATATTGGGGGCGCAGTGGCTCAGTGGTAGAGTGCTTGACTTGTGACCGAGGGCTGCGGGTTCGAGCCTCACCAGCGTAACTGTGTTGTGTCCTTTAGCAAGAACATTAATCCTAGTTTAGTACTGTTTCAACCCAGGAAGACTAGTCCCTTTATAACTGAAAGATTGTTGATGGGACGTAAAGAATCAAACAAATTAAAATGCATTAGTAAACTTGAAGTAATAATATTTATAATACATATAGCTTGACCATTATCAACCTAAATATTTGTATGTACTGCACTCCATCCGAATTATGTCCCCCCAACCCAGAGGGTGGTAGGATATATTGTTTTTGGTGTGGATCCTGTCGGCGTTGGTGTCCACTTTTTTGTTTCTGTAAATTATCTTCTGAACCCGTCGATGAATTTGACCAAACTTGCATATACATATATACATTGTTGGGAAGAGGGGAAGAGTTGATTAGGTTTTTGTGACCTTGACCTTATTTAAAAGGTCACAGGGGCACTTTGAAATGTCCAAAATTTGGTTTCCATGTGTTATCTTCTGAACCAGATGATGGATTTTGACCAAACTTGCATATATACATTGTCGGGAGGAGGGGAAGAATTGATTAGTATTTTGGTGACCTTGACCTTATATTTAAGGTCACAGGTGCACTTTGAAATGTCCAAAATTTGGTTTCCGTGCGTTATCTTCTGAAGGGATGGATTTTGATCAAACTTGCATAGATACATTGTTGGGAGAAAATGGAAGAGTTGATTAGATTTTGGTGACCTTGACCTTATTTTCAAGGTCACAGCTGCACTTTGAATTGTCCTAAAAATATGGTTTCCATGGATTATCTTCTGAACTAGTGGATGGATTTTCACCAAACTTGCAAAGACATATTGTTGGGAGAAAGGGAATGATAGATTAGATTTTGGTGACCTTGACCTAATTTTCAAGGTCACACCCGCACTTTGAAATGTCCAAAATATGGTTTTTGTGTATTATCTTCTGAACCAGTTGATGGATTTTGATCAAACTCGCATAGATACATTGTTGGGAGAAGGGGATTGTTGATTAGATTTTGGTGACCTTGGCCTAATTTTCAAGGTCATACCAGCACTTTGAAATGTCATGTATGATATCTCTTGATTTGGACAATGTATTCTAGCTAAACTTAATGTATTGTATCATTGTTACAAAATGTAGAGTTTCAACTTCCAATGTCACCTCATTTCAAGGGCACCATCCTAAAAAACCCTGTAAATTCGGCCTTTTCTGAGCTCTGTCTTCTGAATCAATGTTTTTTTCTGCACCAAACTAAAGCTAAAACACAGGACAGTGGCCTGTCATAATGCAGAGTATTATAACACAGATTTGACTTTAATATGTTCATTTCTTGAATATGGAATTTAACAAAAAAATAACATGTCAAACTTATGGGAATTTAACACACAAATGAAAAAAACTCCAATAATTGATTGTCATTGCCAAAGCAAAAAAAAATTTGCTTATGCCCATTAATCTTAGGTACAGTAAATGTTCTAAAAATTTGGGCAGAATTCAAAAAATGCTTGTCATAATTGAGAAGATTTAAAGCAAACATAAGGATTTTTATGTGTTTTTTTTTTCATTTTAAAGAGTATTTTTTTAAAAGACAAATTGTATTTTCATTTTTTCCCAAGACAGAGGTCAGATTCAAGGGTTTTGCAAGACCTGAATGGACCCCGAGAAAACTTGGACAAACACAGGACAATGTAAATTGCTCTTAAACAACAGAATAAATTAAGGATTAAGATCATAAATTGACAACTTGCGCAGTTTGTCAAAAGTACCCGTTTAAGATTTCTAGTACAGAAAGGGTTATGCATAAAATAATCATGATATAATCATATAAAAAAATAATTTGGCCAGAAAATGAGATTTTAGAACTTATTGCAAAGGCAAGCAGCGAAGACTCACATGAGCCTGCACATACAAAGTATGGATGTAGATAAAGTCTCAAATCAAAATTTAGACCTCTAGACCTTTTTTGTTAATATCTCCTGAACAAACATTAAAGCTAGTAAGGTATAACAGTCTGTATTAAATCTTTAAAGCTGCATAGTCTGTAACTTTTGATCTTTTCATTTTAGAAATAATGTTTCTATTTTTCAAGAACACAGTAAAAATACTTAAATTCAGGTATACATTTTACCTTTTTTGTATTAATTAGCAAATTATTTGTGCCAAAACAACAGCATTTATGTTAAAAATTAACTGTCTTGAATTATTGGAGGGACGCAAATAATTACAAACAAGAGAAAAAACACCTGTTTTTATGAGATAATTCACTTTTCCATGCAGTTTTCAGCTGTAGAAATTAGATTTATTGTGACAACATAACTTTATTCTACTTTTACAAATGATTTAAAAAGAAAATATTTTTTTTTAAAAAATGTTCATAGTTACAGAGTATGCAGCTTTAAATATTTCATAATTATCTTAAAAATCTAGATAGGCCAATCACTTTTAACAGTGTCACTCTCAAAAATACACAGGCAGACCCTAAAAAATAAAAAAGAAATTCTAAGGAAACAAAAAATATTTAGAGTCGGCGTATAAAATAAAAAAATAATTTTAGAAATACCCAAAGTAAGATCTGCTCTGTGTGCAGCTAGCCAGTTACCTGGAGAGGGGCGCACTGATCTGGAATATACTCCTGCACCTGCACATTAATCAAAACCTGATGATGATGATTTTTTTCTACTTTCTGGAAAATTACAGTAGGAGGATTCGTAAATGAACTCATAAAAAATTCTGGGCATTATAAAGGAGTCTTTCCTGCATATGCGATAAGTACTGAAATTTCATAAGCTAGCCTATATATGGGTCTCGATGCAAGAAAACCTGTCTTTGGGGTTTGCAAACAACAAAGGTGCAGACCAGCCTGCGCATCTGCACAGTCTGATCAGGACCTTTATTATTCACCTACTAGAAAGTATCATCTCTAAACTGGCTACAAGTGAAATTTCAATATCTTAGCTACTCTCTGTAGTTGAGCAGGCTGTTTTGAGTCTGACTGGATCGGACACCACGATGACAGGTTTCCTAGCTTCAAGGCCCATATGTGTCTATAGTACATAGATATACCAAACATAGTGTTAAAAAGTATACAGTAAAACCTGTCTTAAGCCGCTACTCAAAAATAAAATAGACAAAACAAAGGTCTTAAAGACAAATGGTAGCTTAATGAAGGTCGCAAGTATTGCAGAATGCTCTCTTGGAGCATTCTTAATGAAGGTCGCAAGTATTGCAGAATGCTCTCTTGGAGCATTCTGCAATACTTTTGACCTGCATTAAGCAATAATCTGTCTTAAAAAACAATTTGTGGTCTTTTTGAGAGTGCCTATTTTAGACAGGTTTTACTGTAAAGGGACAGTACCGCATGTAAAGGGTGTTAAGAAAGTTAATTCCGAAGTAAACTTATATACAAATTATTTTAGCAATAATGTGTCTATAATGAACTAAATGTCACTGGAATTCTTTAAAGTCCACCCACTTGATTAGAAATAAACAAAGGGACGTTTAATCAAATATTTTGTCACAGAATAAATGATCTTCAAAATCAAGTATCCCTCGCATTTATTTAGTCTCAAGGAGCAAAATGGGGGTTTATGACAAAGAACCATTGTAATGCAATGGCCGTGGAGATAGGAATACTTCTCAGTTGGTTGAGAAACCCTATATGGAGTTGTTATTCATCTTATATAAACATTTAGTACATTTACTAAACTGCAAGGCTAAAAACAACCAACCAAAATAAAAAATGTTGCAATTTTAGGAAAATATAAGATTTTTCGAGAATGATTGAAATAAATAAAATTGTGTGAAGCATTCAATGTCAGAAATGATGCCAAACGCTATAGAGCATCACAAGGAATAACAGGCTCATGGAAAATGCAATTTTTCTGCATCATTTCCTTTTAAATGGTTCGAAATTTTATGATTGACAGCGGAACAAACTTTCTTAACACTCTTTAGCAACATTGCATACACTGTAGACCCGGAGGAGGCTTTAAACCCATGTACATAGTGATTGCCACATTGTGATTTATTTAAATGTAAAGAAGCCTATCTAAAATAAAATCTCTACATATTACCTACTATTAAAGCCATGGAATGTGCATTCCTTAATTTCTCTATCCTACATGTATACACATAAAACTGGGGACTGTATATTCTTGACCTAATCTGGAAACCATAAGAAGGTTTGAACACTAGTTAGAACATCCTCATCAAGGTAGTTCTAACAAGTATGCACAACCTATATTATGGATAACAGAAGAGATTTTTTGGGCCAGCATACACGATTTTGGTACTTTTGGTACTTTTGGTAAATGCTCTAAAATTTCAAACACTTCTCTATTTCTGTTCTAATATAAAATGAAGGTCTCCTGGGCTGAATTCACAGAAGGCTTGGAAAAATAGCAGACAGGGCAGTCACTGGTCAGACTGCTTCATCAGAAGCAGTCTGATTTGAGTCTGCCCTGTTTGTCTAGGCCTTCTTGGAGTTCAAACTTTTAGAACATTTACAATATCTTAAATGCGCAAAGAACTTTAAATGGCCATTCTGATATATCCAGCAAGGCTAGATCTATGAAGTTTGGACTTAAGTCATCATCTACATCCATACTTTGTGCATGCAACCAAGGAAGGCTCCTGTGAGTCTGTGCAATTGCGCAGACTTACCTGATCCTTAGCTGCTCGCCTCTGCGATAAGGTACCAAAATCTCATGCACTGGCTGATTTATCAAACTTTATATTATTGCACAAATAGGTTATGTAAAGTAAAGATGCTATGCATCCTCAACATCTTTCATCATGAAATGTTAATGGATCCATCTAAAGGTATAGAATCAATGTAAACTTGAGTATTGTTGTCATCTTCATCCAGATTGGCTGACATGTAAGTCACCTGACCCACTGGTGGCCAATCAGAAGTCTCTAATTCTTTTTTAATCATTTTATACTTGGACGATGATTTTTTCTTCTTGATGCACTTTATGCAATGTTTAACAGCATTATTTTCTGTCACCAAATACTGAAAAAGAGCAAATACTTCATTTTTCATCATTCTATATCAGTGGCAGATCCAAAGGGGGTTCGCATGAACCCCCCCCCCCCCCCCCCCCCCCCCCCCCCCCGTTTTTAAATATCCTATGAAAGTGAAATAATTTTTTCATTTTCATAGCATATATAAGAAAAATTAGATAAAGTGAGCAATGCGAATCCACCCCTCTATCTCTCCCCCCCACACACACTTACAAAGTATATATATATGAACCCCCTTTCCAGGAATCCTGGATCCGCCCCTGTATATTTTTACAATTCTGAATTTTATGTTATGGTAAATGTTCTAAAAGTTCAAACAGTAGCTGCCTGCCACAAAAGGCTAGACAAACAGTGCAGACCCAGACAAGACATGCATTTGGTGTCCACTCATCTGAAGCAGTCAGAACAGGGGCTTCTGGCTAGCATTTTGTGCATTCCAGCTCTAATATCTGAACAGAAAGAGAAAATGGTTCGAAATTTTTGAACATTTACCATAATCTCTTATTTAGGTGGTATTTCTTTGGTTTAGGGCTACTTTTAGCCCATGTTTATATACTGAGGGAAATAAGTTTTGAAAATGATCTAATGGCTAATCGCAAGAGGTCAAAAGAAACAAATTCCGATTTCATAGCGAAGATTTGGTCTGCTGAGCATTTTAATTTCCAACACTATTCAATTGAAAGGGAGGTATTTTTTTTGAAAAAAAATACGATTTTCAACTAAAAACTGTACAAAAATGGTGAATAGAACATTCAGTTTTGAACTGGTTTTCACTTTTTGGTTTTTAGATCTAAACAATTGATGGAAAAATGATCAGATCAACCTATCTGTATGTATAAACATGTTTAAAATTATCAAGACAAATACCTCTATCAAAACAGCAGCAACAAAATGGGAAGCAACTATAGCCATCAGCAATCCTCGGAACAACAATGGCTTCTCATCCAGCTTCTCAAGCTAAAAATAGAATTGCAGGATAAATGTAAAGTTTAAACAAGTTATGGCTTTCCTAAAAAGTCTGGATCATTAGTAATCAATTCAAATGATTTGGCAGAGTTCATTTGTGGTGATTGCCTCCTGACAGATGCAAGCAAATATTTTGAGCTTTAATTCTTATCCATCAGTTCAGTGTTGATTTTTCAACCCTATCCCATTGCACTAAACATGCGAAAAACTGTTGTTGATAACCTCTCCTATGCATTTGCATCTTTTGATGAAATCTGCACAGGTTTACAGCCTGACAAGATTTTGCATCATATTCAGCATGCTTGCAGCTTTGAAGGGATAGTTCCAAGGTGGGTGCAGACAACTTGAAAATGAGTGAAGATCGATATTTGATGTCACCTTACAGACTATTTTGCACATATTTCACAACATCAGGGTACCGTAGATGTTGGCAGAAAAAAACAACAACAAATGGGCACGGGTATCTAATAGAATACAACAAATTGCAGATTAAATGATCTATTCTTGCATTTTCTCCTCAGTTTTACTTACTGTGAAAAACTCTTGTAATGGTTTCCATGGCAACAGACATAGAACAGAGCTGAACACAGCCAGAACAACTAAACTTATAATATAAGGTACTGAAAAAGAGAGAAAAAAATGCCAATAATTTAATTAACCTTTACCATGCTTAACCAGAATATATCCTGTTTTGAAAACAGTGTAGATCCAGATCAGCTGGCTTCTGAGAAGCCAGCTGATCAGGATCCACACTGTTTTTAATTCTACATGTAAATTAACGGATAACTGTATTCAAAATTTTTATTTGGGGAGGTATATCGTCGGATATACGGTCGGAAATTTAGTTTAAGGCGGAAGTGCCAGTGGAGCCTTAAAACCTGATTTCCGACCGTATATACGACAATATACCTCCACAAATGAAAATTTTGAATAAGGTCATCCCCATTCTTATGCACTTCTGCAGTCTCTTTTCAATTTGGGGTGTTGCAATCTGCATAAAGCTGAAAATCATCCAACAAAATGTGACGTAATGAGGTCAAACTATTTCAAACAGTATATTGTAGGATATACTGTCGCAAATTTTTGACGTTATCCAATCAGGTATCGCGTTACAAAAGCAAGTGCATTAGAATGCATGCTTATATCCCGAATACTGCAAATTGATTGGCTAAAAATTGGGGAGGAGTGTAGTTGATTAAAATATTCAGCATGATAAGGGTTAACATGTTATAGGCCCCGTTGCAAGAAAACATTTTTTTGTGACGGATAATTTGACTTTGACTGCATGACATTGCATTTCCCTTTAGCATATTCAAGATGTGTTGTAGGGAATAAAATTTCTGCCAGCCATATACTCTTAGACTCTGTGACATTAGTTTTAATTTTGGTAGCATTTACCTTAATCTCTAATAGCACCAGTGGCGGATCCAGAGGGGGTTCAGGGGGTTTGCTTGAACCCCCTCCCCGACCCATGTTTTCTAATATCCTATAAAAATGAAATAATTTGGTCTCAGTGAGACCAAATTATTTCATTTTCATGGGATATTCAAGAAAAATGAGATAAATCATCACAGTGAACCTCCACACCTTTATGCATATGAAACCCCTTTCCAGAAGTTCTGGATCTGCCCCTGAAAAGCACCAGAATAAAATAATGCTAAATATAAGTGTTTTGGAGTAGGGTGAACAAATTTAGAATTAGCGCTCATGTTTGATTTTGTTTGTTTGATTTGTTTCATTATGTCCCATCACCAAACTTTCAGTTATATAGGGACAGGTCTTCCTGGGTTGAACCAGTACTAAGCTAGGTTAAATGTGTCTTGCTTAAGGACCACAACGCAGTGACGCCGGTGAGGCTTGAACTTGCGGCCCTTCAGTCTCAAGTCAAGCACTCAACCACTGCGCTCCCTATTTGGTTGTAATGTTGTACTTTAAAATACTTTTGCAAGATTTACTTACTATTTGTATAGATGGGCTTTCTGAATGGTGGTCCTCTCGAGTAGCAGAAAGCTACGGTAATATACTGATATGAGGAAACAAGGAAGACAACTGTAGTTTCCCAGCACTGTGTCCGCGAGAAATCACTCGTAGGCTCCACCTGCTTGTACCTGTAACAGCAAAAAACATAGTTGAACCAATGATCTGCTTGTCATGATACCGAGGGGCTTTGAAAACATTTTTACGAGATACAGTTGAATCACTTAAAATATGAAGTCCTAAGGACTAGAGATTTTATTACTACTATTTTTGGTTGTGATGTTGGCGTAGTGTGGCCCCCTGCCGCAGGTATATAGAGCGCGCATAAAACGCCCAGTTTCATGCACCCACTAAGGCTTCAAAGAAGGAATTCTGACTGTTTCCTGTCATTATCCTACCCCTGTTTGTATTAAATAAAAGTGTGGGGCATTATCAGTTTGAATTTTGGAAATGTTCTAAAGCAGGCTTCAATCTTGTAGGGATTGACATAACAATTTCGTCAGCACAGTGCCACCCCTACTGACTAGAGATTTTATTTCGAAGTATTCAAACTTCGAATTATAGGGAGGTAAATAAGAATATATATACCCACAAAATGATCATTATCAGTCTTTACCTATCAAACATATGCTTTCTGTGCGTAAAAGAAACGTCTGAAACATATGTTTTGTGTGCTTAAAAGAAACGTCTCGGGGAGACGTTTCTTTTACGCAAACAAAACAAATGTTTTCATAGAAAATATTTGAAATAGTTCATAAATAGACCCTATTCTCTGAATCCATTGTGTCCCAAATTTATTTTGAATTAGTGAGTATTTTGAAAAATCAGAGTTTGAATTTTTGAGGTTTTACTGTATTAAAGAGTTGATAATTCAATGTCTAATTACCTTAAAAATAGTCCCTATTAGCCAGCATATCAATCTTTTAATACAATTTTAGAAACAATTTTCTTACTCATCTTTGCAAATGCCTATAAGAAATTGGTAAACTGCATGCACAGATCCAAATTTTTTCAGGGGGGGGGGGGGGGGGTCCAGCAGGTCAAACTGATAATGTTCTGACCCCCTTTTATATTTAGTCCTCAATTAAATTTATTGTCTGCTGATAACCTTTGCGAACAGTTTGACCCAGATCAGGACTGACAGAACATCAGTCCTGATCTGGATCCAAACCGTTTGACACTCTGATACTGTTCCTAAAAGAACTTTTTGAAAAAGTTAATATTGAAAGTCAGCAGACGACAACAAAAGCAAGAAAAATTACCCAGCATACATGATAGTTAAATATAAAATTAACCCTTTTAAGACCAATGGAATTTTCCATGCAGTTTGATACAGTTAAATCAGATTGGTTCATTATATATATCGAGGGGGTCACCGTTAATGATTTCCCCAAAAATATTGATTACTTTCTTTGAAGATCGATGTTGCCTAAGCAAACAGTGCAGACACTGATGAAATGCCGACTATCAGGCCTTTAGTTTAGAGTGCGTACCAAAAATTTAATTTTCTTATTTCTAAACCAAAACATATGTTGTGGGTACTCAAAAGAACCATCTCAATGAGACGGTTCTTTTGGGCACCCAAAACATATGTTAAAACTGATGGGTGAGGAAATATTTACAATTTTACGCTTTAACATTTTACACTAAAAAATTTTACACTCAAATATCTAAACCTATGGCTTTATGCAGCATTTCATCTGGGTCTTCACTACTTGTCAAAGTACTCATTTACAGGTATCGTGTCCACAAAGGGTTAACAACCCTTTGTAAGACCTTAATGAAGCTATCAACAGGGTTCCCACAGAAATTTAAAAACACAATTCCATGATTTTCCATGATCAACAATGTAATTTTCATGACTATTTAATGCATAGCCACCTACCTCCTTTTTTAGCCGCATCCTCACGACCCTCAGAATAACTGCGGAATGCAGCAACAGTAATGTATTTAAATACTATAAAGCATGCTTGTAGACAATGCATGCATTTTGAAATAATTAAAACTTGAAATCATCAGTAGGCAGAAAACTAGCTGTCAGACACACAAGTTTTGTGTGTCTGACAGCTAGTTTTCTGGCTACTGGTGGTTTCATCAAATTATTTCACAAAATTCCATGGTTTTTCCATGATTATTCTTTTTTTTCCCTTCAAATTCCATGATTTTCTTTTTTTGGGTGATTTTCCAGGTTTTCTATGATTTCCGGAGCTTGTGGGAACCCTGTATCAATAAGGGGACACCTACCATGACTGTCCTCTGAGGTATAGGAAGGCAGCAGTCTGAAACACTCCTGCACAGAGCACTTGGAGAAGGATGGACAAAATGTTCGATGGTTTGACTAGAGAACCCTCGGGCCGCGCTGAGACCAGTTTGTCGTACGCTTGAGTATATCCCACTGAAATGGTGAAAAGCAATTGTTAACTCATTACCTAATGGGTAATTTTGTAGGCTTTTTTGTCGTCTGCTGATTTTTTTGAAAATCAACTTTTTTGATAAATTCTTTCAGGAATATCATCAGAGTGTCAAACAGCTTGCATCCAGATCAGGCCCAACATTTTGTCCTGCCTGATCTGGGCCCAAACTGTTTGCAAATGTTATCAGCAGATGACACTCAGAGTTAATCCAATTTTTTCAAATAGATCCAGTATTGTTTTTAAAGGAAAACAGATTCAGAGGAAAACAGATGTCCCCACGCCATTAATGCTCAAATTTGATCTATTTAGCTTTGCTGTGACCTTGAACATTAGGACAAGGTCATTAAGACCTTATCAAGTCTTCATCATGACCAAAATTTCTATCAATGCAAATTTGGTTCCAATCCACCCACTAGTTCATTAGATATCTTGCACTAAACAAAGCATCACACTGACACCAATGCCAAAGTGGAATGGATCTGCACTAAAAACAATATGCCCTCCTCCCATTGGTGTGGGGGAGGGAAACATAATTTAAAATTCTTAGTGTTCTGTCTATGAATCAATATAAGAGGTTGTGGCACTGTTTTTTGGTTTGGTTTGATTCTTTACATAGCAGTCAACAGCTATGTTCATGTCGGGGACGGTCAGTTACCCCTACCCACACTTTTGTCCTGGGCAAGCATGACTAAGCAGTTAACCAGTACTCTGTGTACATACTTTCGCTTGTAACTGACAACAACCCTTCTTGAATCAGCGGAAGGGAGGAGAATGACCGTAGAAATTATTTCATGATCAGTCTCCACAAAAGTATGGGACCGGGCCAAAATTGAACTTGTGACCCCTGCATCTGCAGTCAGACATGTATCTGCAGCCAGACGTGTTACCAACTGCGCAACCCGGCCCGGTGTCTAGTTGGATTTGTCTATCAGTATAAGGGATTGGCGTTCAAAATATCTATAAATATAATATTTCAATTGTTGAATATAGTTCAAAATCCTTAACGAAACAGTGGCTCTATATAAAAGGTAAAACTAAAGGGTGTTAAGAAAAGTCATATTCTTTATAGTAGACATAGATAAAAAAAAAACTATGGGATATTAAACCAAATGCTTTGGTGTGGGAAAAATGATCTGCAAAGAACAGTACCTCATTAAATTTTGGGGCTCAAGGTGCAAAATTAGGGTATACAACATACAACCTTTGCCATGCAATGACCTTAGTGATAAGACGTTTTCCTTATTGGTTAAGGAACTCTATATGGGCTTGTATTCACCTTATAGAAACCTTTGAGGCATTTCCTAAAGAGCTAATGCTGTGAACAACTATCAGAAATCATAAATGCCATAAATTTTGGAAAATATCAGATTTTTTCAAAACTTTTGAAACACAGTACCAATAGAAATATAATTTTGTGACATCATTGTATGTCAAACAGGATGTCAAGCACTATAAAATATAACAAGCAACAACAAGTTTCGAGGAAAAATATTTTTTTAGTATCATTTTCTTTTCAATGTTTTGATATTCTATGATGAACTGCTGAAAGAACTTTCTTGAGCGGCTCTTCCTCGCGGTGCCATGGGGTTGTCTGCGGATTGTGGTATTTCCTGATCATACTCTCTTACTATTATTAACACCCTCTATTAGGATACTTACTGAGAACAGCTACAGTGGTAGTAATAACAAGATCTATATACAAGAATTGCATATCACCCAAATTTACACCATACTGAAAAAGAGATGGTAAATTAAGGATAGTGCAGACCCTTTGTAATGCTATATATGCCACAGGGGCCAGTCCAGTGTTTACAGTATGCCCCAAAGTAGTAAGTGTATAGTCTATTTCAGTATATTATCGTAGATGGCATATTATTAAGCTGAACTGGTCTCTGTGATATATGCTTTGGTCCATAGGAACAGACTCTTTTATAAGTGAATTATGTAATAAAGGAATAATGTTATAAAAGGAATTATAGGAAAATGAACAATGGTCATTTTCCTATAATTCCTTTGTAAAATTCTGTGGTCATTTTCCTATAATTCCTTTGTAAAATTCTGTGGTCATTTTCCTATAATTCCTTTGTTAAACTCTGTGGTCATTTAAGAAATAGATCAGCTCTAGCAATGAATTGTTGTGTAATAATTCACTGTTTGGAGGTCAGTTGTTAAGAAGGTCAAATCATAAGCACGCAGCGCAAGTGATTTATCTTCGTACAACTGACCGACGTTAAGTAGGTCAAGGTCAACCTAGGATCATCATTTGCACAAACTTGGTAGGCCCCACACCCCCAATGCTACATACCAAGTCCTAAGGTCATCAGCCTTCTGGCTCTTGAAAAGATTTTTAAAGGGTCTTTACCATATATGGGCGTGGCGGCCATCTTGGTCATTTGACCAGGACCATTTGAATAAACTTTTGTTTCCTTATCCTAAGGAGTCTCCATATGAAATTTGAGTTCAATTGGCCCAGTGGTTTCAAAGGAGAAGATGTTTGAAAATGTTGACGGACGGACGACGGACGGACGCTGGAGTGACTGGTATACTATTAGCTCACCCATGAGCCTTCAGCTCAGGTGAGCTAAAAAACAAGCTGAGCATGAAAAATGTATTTAACCTCCAAGTAGCAAATCCTCTGCTTGGGAGTCCAAGAATCTGACCTTTTAGTGGACATGTTAGAATTTTCTGATAAATGTGGCGAGGAGATAAGGTGTCAGAATTATTAGGGTAACTATGGCACTTACCGTATAAAGGATTATCACAGATATGAATTGTATGAAACTATACAAGGCCATGTACTTGAAACAACCAAATGAAGTAACCAGGGCCGCTCGACCCTCTCTGAAAAACACAAAATAAATCTCCATATGAGACATAATAAGCGAATTGTATGCATTTTTTTTTTTAAAGCCTTTAGCTTCAGTTAACAATGAAGCCATCTGATCAGGATCTACAATGCTTTTCATCCAATGATGAATCCATCTAAGTAGCAAAATATACAAGATTGAATTGACAGAAGATCATATAGTATTGTTTTCAGAGAAAAAAAGATATCCCTCTCCATACATTTAACCTATTTAGCTCCCCTGTGACCGTGAAAATTAGGACAAGGTCAGTTATTTTCTTCAAGCTGGTCAGCTCCTTATTATGTTGATGCATGCAATAACATCAGGTTTTCTCACAGGCCCCCAGATAAGAGTGCATATTTGTGCATTAATTTTCTTATTATAAGAGCCATCTCAATGAGAAGGTTCTTATTAGCAACCAAAACATATCTTTTAACTGATGGATAAGAAAATAATCACAATTTCACGTTAAAAAAGTTTGCTAAAGGATTTTATCAGAATACTCTGGGTGCTACTCACCACATAAGTGTTACAACACACTCAATGGTATTAACTCTGGAAGTATTTAAACCTTTATTCCATAATAATAATTATTTATTTATTTATTTATTTATTTATCATTTCTTTTTTATTTATATGCTGATTTATTTATTTACTTATTTATTCTGATATAGTCTTGTTTATGTTACTATCTGTTTTACGTTGACTACAACTTGTTAAGTTAACATATGCGTTTGTATATATAGCCATGTTTATAAGCAATTGTGTATATATAGAATGTAGGGGAAGGGTCGAAACTAATGTTGTGAGAACTTGTGACCCAACCCCATTGCTGTAAATATACTCAACAAAAAAAGTTAAGGAAATCTCAGAAAACCATGAAACAAAAGAACACCAAAGCAAACAATTATTCCATTTTTATTTATTTGTTGAGATACATATCATCAGTTAGAAATGATGCTTCATTTAGTTTTCTAGCTCTACTACCCTTGTTGTGACACTGTTTCAAGTACCCTAGGGGTCAAAGTCATTTTTCGCAAAAAAGTGTCTACAGAGTATTCCCTCTTTTGACTCAAAACACATGAATGAACTGTACGTTTTCAAAACTTGAAAAGCAATTCCTTTAAATGTCACATTAAATTAAGGTGATGGCCTTAAATGTCACGTTTTGAAGATGAGAATGCCTTCAGTAACAAGTGTGTCCTCCGTCAGCTGCAAATTAGGACTTGCGCTGGTTTCACATACTGTGAATAATTCTGTTGATTTGGTGCCTATGGATCAGCCTTGATTCCTCTGCACCGCAATAAACCTGGAGGTTTCTTGGTGCCAGTATTATGCGTCGGACCCTCTGTCCAAACATGTCCTTCACATGTTCAATTGTAGACATGTCTGATGATCGCACTGGCCAGTCAATGCGCACAACATTGTTCTGATGAAAGAAATTTTGCTGGTTCTGGAGTGATATAATCTGGCGTTAACATCCTACGCCTGGGACTTGCACTGGTTCTGGCACAGGAAAGGCAGGATGACCTCAACACCTCATCCATGTACGGTTAGCTGATCAAGTTTCCCTCTATAACCACCAGATCTGTCGCCCTCGGTTTTTAACATCTCCAGAGGGACATGGCAAACTTTAGTGCATGAAAACCCATGTGTGATCCAAATATTGGAATTTTGCGAAAAATGGCGTGAAGACCAGTCAACTTTGACATTGAATTTTTAAGCCGATATAGGAGCTACAAACCCAAATAAAGCATCCAACTAAAGACAAATGGACACATCATAATACTGTGAAATTCATATGTCTTTAAATATTTTAGATGTTTTGTCATAGCCCCTCAAACACAATTTCCTTAACTTTTTTTGTTGAGTATATTTTGGCAATAAAATATGTTTAAACTAATAACACCCTTTTTACGCCTTTGAAATATCATGCATTTGAAAATATTATGGAAAATGGAGCATTTGCTCCAAAAGAGCAAATGCTCCATTTTCCTTAATATTTTCAAAAGTATTCAAAACTTAACTTAAATTTTCTCAATGTTGTCTAAAAATAGAAATTGATGTCACAATCTAAAAATAGGCTATGGAGTAAAGGGTTAAAATGGTACCCCAACTGAAGAGGGTGCTATTCACCTCATAAGTGTTACAACACACTCAATGTTGTTAACTCTGGAAGTAAATGGTGCCGCCACCGAAGCCTCGGCCTCAGACAATGAGATGCCAGAATGAGCAGCTTTCAATGCCTCACAGTCATTGGCCCCATCGCCACACATACCAACACTATAGCTGTAAATATAAAATCATAAAGTAAATTCCACAACATTACTTTAGCTAAGAGTGCGTACCCAAAAAATATTTTTCTTATTTCTCAACCAAAACATAATGTTGTGGGTACTCAAAAGAACCACTTCAATGAGACGGTTCTTTTGACAAACGAAAGGGTAAGAACAATTTTACACTCAAAATTTTTGTTTATCTAAACCTGTGCACACTGTAGTCATACCACTACGGCAATTTGGGTCTCGTCGCTTATTCCGGTGTTAAGGTAACTTTCTCATCATGTTCAATTTCTTCATTTAATCACAGATAAACGCCCGAAAATACTTGGGTTCCGATTAATTTTTGTTCATCAAAGTCACATTCAATATTTTAGCTGTAAAATTATATAAAAACTTTAACGTTTGATGTCTAGGCATGAAACAACTAATTACGGTTTCGTCATCGTGGACAATTAATCAATGACAAAACCGTATAATTATGACTAAACCATAATTGACATTTTTTAATATAACTGTTTTAAAACACACTTAAAATCTGATTTTATCTTCGTTTTGGCAAAGCAACACAGAGGTTGTTAACTAGACGATACAATCTCGAAGCAAACATATTCGAAAGTTCTCTTTTTTGTCAGCCTTTATTTGAAGGTAATTTTACTATAACACCGGAGTGGGTGACGAGACCCAAATTACCGTAGTGGAATGACTACAGTGGTGCAACAAGCTGTGAAACACCAAGTGCAGATCCAGAAAATTTTGTCAGAGAGGTGGAGAGGGGGTGGGGTCCAGCTGGTGCTTTATTTTTTTCTTTTTTTTTTTCATTAACTTAATTTACAGAGGGAGTTAATTGCTTCTCGAGGGGAATCTGCACCAGTATTCCTATTAAAGAAAATCCAGTATACAGCTAAAAGCAGGCCATCATCGGCCTGCCAGCGAAACGCCATTTAAATGGCGTTTTGCTGGCAAGCCGATGATGGCCTAACTCATAATACTGGCTGGGGAGCTTTATGATTTTCCAGAGGGTCTGGACCAATATTCCTAAGGAAAATTTTTTGTTTGTTTGATTGATTTGATTCTTTACTTTACATAACAGTCAACATTTGTTCAGTCATGTCAGAACAGGTCTCCCTGGGTTGAACCAGTATTAAGCAGAGGATAAAGTGTCTTGCTCAAGGAAACAACGCAGTGCCTCCGGTGAGGATCGAACCTGCAACCCCTCAATCTCAAGACAAGCACTCTACCACTTAGGCACAGTGCTCCTCATCCTAAAGAAACCTATAGTTTATGATTTTCCAGGTGGGGGTCAGGAGCCCCAGTCCCCTGCCTCTGGATCCACCCATGAATAATATGCCCCCTGATAAGATGCAATGCACAGTTGAGCTATATTAAACATTTTTACAGAGAATTTCTGAGGAGTTTTTACCTTACATGTGCTTGGCAGCCATTTTGGCCATGTCACTTGAATATTTAAGTCATAATCATGCGCAGATCCAGAAAATTTTGTCAGAGGGAGTCCAACTTTGGCAATGTTTTTTTTTTAGTTGATGAGGGGTGGGAGGATCCAAATACAACTATAAGCGGGCCATCATCGGCCCACCAGCAAAACACCATTTAAATGGCGTTTCCCTGGCGTGCTGATGATGGCCCATTATTGAATGCTGGCTCGGTAGCTTTATAATTTTTCAGGGGATCTGGACCAGAATTGCTAAGAAACCCTATATTTTTGTGATTTTTCAGGGTGGGTCCGGACCCCCAGTCCCCCCTCTGGATCCGCACTGATATTAAAGTTGTCTTATCCAATGCTCAATATGAAATTTTAGTATTATCTGCCCAGCCGTTTCTGAGAAAAATATATTTGAATATATTAACTCTTTGCATGCTGGGTAATTTTTCATGCTTTTGTTGTCGTCCGCTGACTTTTTTCAAAATTAACTTTTTAAAAAAATTCTTTCGGGGACACTATCAGAGTGTCAAACTGTTTGCAAAGGTTATCAGCAGACGACAGAAGACACCGCTAACAAGGAAAACTGTTTGCAAAGGTTATCAGCAGATGACAAAAGACACTGCTAACAAGGACTGCATTAATGGCAGTCCAATGTGAAATTTTTCATGAATGGCGGGATATAGGTTAACTGTGAAATGGCGATTTAAATTTTTACCCAAGTTCCTGCAGCTTCTCAATCAGCTGACACTTCTGATCTGGCAACATCCTGGCAAAGACGGTTCCCTGTACACACACTTTTGGCAGTAACTCTGGGAAGTAGGTATTTAGCACTGAGAAAGATTTCCCGCTCACAGCGAGGTGGGTACGACTACTGGTCATGTCTACCCTGCTAGACACCTGAAGGTAAAAGCACATGCTAATTACTAGTACCTCTTTGCCTACTGGGTAATTTTTCATGATTTTTTGCCAAAATCACATTTTTTGAACAATTCTTTCAGGTATACCATCAGAGTGTCAAACAGCTTGGATCCAGATCAGGCCCGACATTCGTCCGGCCTAATCTGGATCCAAGCTGTGTACAAAAGTTATCAGCAGACGACACTAGTAGGCAGATAGTTAACTCAATACCCTACTAGACATAAACAGCTCACTGTGAATATAACTTTTTATGCATTTTTTGTTTGTTTGATTCTTTACATCCCATCAACAATTTTTCAGTTATATAGGGAAGGGTCTTCCTGGGTTGAACCAGTACTAAGGTAGGATTAATGTGTCTTGCTACAAGACACAACACAGTGATGCTGATGAGGCTCGAACCCTCCGCCCCTTGGTCTTGAGTCAAGCACACTACCACCGCATCACTGCTCTCCCAATATATACCACATTTTGAAAGAAGCGTAAATGAAGAACAATGATCAGAATCTTCACTTTTTTCATCCACATTGATAACACTTCATTCTCTGCTCAGTACTGGTTCAACCCAGGAAATGTCCAGTCATGACTGAAAAATTGTTGACTGGCACGTAAAGCATCAACTCAAATAAACAAAACCAAACATACGACAAAACTGCACCAAGTCATGCTTTGTGCCCTTATTTTAACATCAACTGTAAACACCAGAAAGAATGAGATTTTTGCTGTCCTGTATAATCAGTTAGATATTATGTGTCAAAATTTTATTGATTTTGGGTAAAGAATAAAAAAATAATAGGGGAAAATCCCTACTATAATTAAACATGGTACATCTTATCAAAATTTCTTACAGAATATAAATTTTCTGACAGAATATAAATATTATTGGCAATCAAATATATATGAATATTTTAAGATGAAACAAGTAACTGGAAAACTGCAGTCAATTATATGAGTCCCATATTATTTAAAAGCTTTAAGGTTTCTGTTACCATCCCGGTAATTTCATAATTTCGGTTACCATGCTTTTTGTCCGACATCATTCAATGTGCGTTAGTTTTTATGGACCTTACACAAACAAGTTCATCATATTAAATGGACATTCCTGGATCCAGAATTTGAAAAGAATTTTTACTATGGTAAATGTTAAAAAAATTCTAAACACTGGTTGCTTGCCAAAAAGGCCTAGACAAACAGAGCAGACCCAGATCAGACTGCTTCTGAAGAAGCAGTCTGATCAGGGTCTTCCCTGTTTGCTACTCTGATAAGCATTTTGTAAATTTAAGCCCTGATGACCAACATTTTACAGGTGAATAGAAAGTCCTAAGTGTTCGCAGGGTTTCAATATTGTACTTGTCCTGCAGGACGAGCGACTTACAGTTTTCACTCATCCTGCAAACACATGCACTTGCCCTTTAAAAGTGTGTGCTATAAAGAACATAAGGGAGTAATATGTTATACGACTTCCTTGAGTTATTCTTCCCAAAGCACTCGTCCTACAGGACGAGTGCTTTGGGAAGAATTACTCGTCCTTTCTAGATTTCACTTGTAATTACGAGTGGGCGAGTGGAATTTTTGTCCCCTGGTTCGAAATTTTAGAACATTTGTCATATTTGCAGCTACAGGTGAGTCAGCACATTGTGCACATGGGATTTTGATACTTATTACATCAGCGGGCAGGAAGGGCTCAGATGAGCCTGTGCTTCTATGCAGTCTAACCAGAGCCTTTGCTACTCGCATAAGCAAAATATGGACGTAGATGAAGACCCAGACCAAAACCGAGACCTGAAGATCCACTAGATAGCTGTCCATGCATATGCAAAAGTAACAAAATTTCATAAGCAGTGCCAATTTTTTTAAAAAAGACCAAAAAAATAGAGTGACTAATCTCCATATCAACCCCGCACAGTCTAATCAGTGCCTTTGTTATTCGCCCACAGGAAAGTATATTAACTATACTTGCAACATGCAGCATTTCAATTTTCTAGCTAGTCTCAGTAGCTGAGCAGAGTGCTTTGAGACTGACTTGGTATGAAATCCGGAAGACAGGTTTTCTTGCGATGAGGCCATATATTAACCCCTTGTAGACCGTTTTGTTTTTGCAAACAGTGCAGACCATGATAAAATGAAGCATTATGTGGCATTTCATCTGGGTTTTCACTATTTGCAAGATTACTCATTTAGCGGTTTCCAGTCTTCAAAGAAATTAGTAGATTAATATGAAATGCATTATTCAAAACTGTAAGTTAAAAAATTATTATTGGTAGCAAACAGGAAAACAAAACCTATGTAAAGAAGCAAATTATATGGAATGTATCCTCTTAAAACCGATAAGCGGGAAAACAAATGGAGTTTTGGCTTGATTCAAGGTCAAAACATACCGGAGGAAAACAAAATTTGAAGAATACGTAAAAAAAATATCTGAAAGTGGCATTGCAGAGTTGGAAACTATTGTTTAAACCAGATACAGATTAAATTTTTAAAAGAAAATGACTTTAAATATATTGAAGGTAACTCTTTGCCTACTGGGTAATTTTTCATGCTTTTTTGTCTTCTGCTGATTTTTTCAAAATCAACGTTTTCGAAAAATTCTTTCAGGAATTCCATCAGAGTGTCAAACAGATGGATCCAGATCAGGCCCAGGCCGACAAAATGTTCGGCTAATTTGGATCCATACTGTTTGCAAAGGTCATCAGCAGACGACACTAGTAGGCAAAGAGCTCAAGTTAAAGTTATGGCTCTTGTGCAGTGAACTTCCTTCCTGTCCGCTTGAGAATTGTTGTGAACATGTACGAAAAATGTTATAGTGAAAAACAGAAATATCTTGACCCTTTTCACGTTATTCATGAGTTGCATATATTCAAGTGCACTTCAGAATAGATTTTATGTGGAAGCAAACAATATGACCCCTTGATCAGAAGGAAGTAGTCTGATCTGTATCCACATTGCTTGCAATATAGGCTACCTAAGAAATTAGCAGATGAGAGAGCAAACAACAAAAGTTGTGTCTGGAGGGCTATGGGTTAACCCATAAAGCGCCACCTACAATCTGCAGCAGACGACAATTTCAAATTTTGACGCTTTTTCAAAAATAACAAATAAGGCATGATATTTGATGAGAATCGTCTGCTGGCAGACGATTCTCATGAAATATCATACCTTACTTTTTTCGAAAATTAAGAAAGATGTCGCAAAAATTCTCGTCTGCTGCAGTCCTGATTGGGGCTTTAAGGATTAATAAGTAGTAAGTCTAAAATACGATTATTTGCTGAATAGTACTGTAAAATGTATGTGAGTGCAAAAATAATATAACTACATGTACAAAATTAGTCAACTAAAAGTTAGTAAAACTCAAATCGTTATCATAACAGTGAACCAATAGCAGAATAGTATTGTGGGTACCGCTACCAATCCATCTCATTCATAGCATAATATCAATACAGTGTTTTGAAGAAGATGGACCTGTTTCCTAATACAACTACAAGTACAAAATTAGTCAACTAAATGTTAGTAAAACTCAACTCGTAATCATATCAGTGAACCAATAGCAGAATAGTATTGTGGGTACCTCAACCAATCCATCTCATTTGTAGCATAATATCAATACAGTGTTATGAAGAAGAGGAACCTGTTTCCTATGAATGAGATAGACCTTAAATAAAACGAATTCATTTATTTTTTGTCAGTTGAATCTTTTAGAATTTTGAAAATGCTATTCGATGGCTATGGTATTTCCTCCAAAATAACTAACATATTGTGCCCTTGAACATAGTCTGATTCTAGAATCTGTTATGAAGTTGAAAAATGCCCTTTTTCTACATTACAAAACCTTTTAAATTTTCAAGCAGAACATCCGTTTAAAAATGATACTACAAATGTAGTGTCCAAAAGTTCAATGAGTCTCATCAAATAGCGTTGCACGGTTTCTACATTTTGCTTCCAAAAGCAGGAAACAGGAAGTATAACCAAACCAGACCTCGAAGTTATAAAACTTTTTCATGCTCAACTCAAATGAGCACGAAATTTATCCTGCTCATAAATGTTAAAATGCCAACAATTGTTGGCATTTTAACATTTATTAGCAGGATAAATACAACATCTAAGAGTTTAAAGCAAGAAAAATCAGTGTTTTTCAGCATTTTAGTTTTTATGACTGAGCAGTTGGAATTTTATGCTCAGCTGAGCTGAGTATGAAATTTTTTTTATAACGTCGGGGCCAGTATATGCGATGAAGGAGATAGTTGGGTGTCGTTGCAAAAATAATAAAACTACAAAATTAGTCAACTATATGTTAGCAAAATTCCAGCGGTTATGTGACCCATAATATTACACCTTAAAAAATCATAAAAATTGAGACTTCCACAGTTTGTATTAACCCTTATCTTGCTGTTCTATTTTTTGTTCCAAAAATTTTGTCTGGTTATTACGTCTGCTGCATATATTCAAATGCACTCCAGATTAATTTTATCATGGAAACAAACACTATGAACCCCTGATCAGACTGGTCCTAAGGGAGCACTCTGATCTTGGTCCATAATGTTTGCAAAATAGTCTACAAAAGTACATAAGCAGAAGAGAGAGCAGACAACAATTGTTGTGAACAGTGAGAAAACGTTTAAACTTATTATTTATAACAAAATTACTTAGATCTTAAAGCGCCAATAAAGGCCGCAGCAGACGACAAGTTTTGTGACATTTTTTCTTCTTTTGGGAATATAAAAATTGTGATTTCATGTGAAGAATTGCCAGCAGATGATTCAACTGTGAAAAAAGATGATCTTATATAAGTGCTCAGGTTTTATTGAATTTATTAAACAAGTTGAGGAAAAGAGATAAAATGCGAGGCTTGTCGAGCATTTTATCTCTTTTTTGCAACAAGTTTATTAAATTCAATAATACAAGAGCACAAATATTAGATTCTATTAATCATATGACATTATCTCATTTCTGGCGTAAAAAAGTAATTTATATGTACGCAACGTTGTTAATGACGACGTCATTTCATACATGTAACGTTACCCGAAAATCTGTAAACCACTAGTGATTTATCCATTTTAATGCATGGCGTTATTTCACTCCCAGACGCTACGTCATATGATAATTTAAGTTATTTGTGTCTGCACTGTTAGTCCAATTTTTAAGTTTTTTGTTAATTTTCTCAAACACAGACCTGTCTAGCAGCATTGTAATAATACTTAGGAAACGTCCAGTCGGTTCCCTGAAAACAAGAATATGTACATGCAGGTTAAAGACAACAGCCGGGATCAAGCTAGAGAGAGACAATAGGAACATTGCAGTATCATACTTTACATATAACCAGGCCACGTAGCGCAGTCGGTCACATGTCTGACTACAGACGCGTGTCTGAATGCAGATCCAGGGGTCGCAAGTTCGATCCTGGCCCGGTCCCATACTTTCGTGGAGATTGATCATGAAATAATTTTTACAGTCATTCTTTTCCCTTCCGCTGATTCATTCAAGAAGGGTTGTTGCCAGTTACAAGCGAAAGTATGTGCATGAAGTACTGGTTAACTGCTTGACCAAGCTTGCCCAGGAAAAAGTGTGGTAATTAGGTGAACTGACCGACGGACATGACCATATGTAAAGCAACAGAACAAACAAACGAATACCTTACATATTAGTTTTATCATGATGTTTTACTAAACCAAGATTTTTGCATATAATTTTCAGCAAAGATGCAGCAATGTTTCTTTTCAACGTGTGTTAGATTTCACTCTTATTGATAATTTTTCTGTGGAGCTCCACACATTTAGTGAGTAAATATCCTGTTTTTATTCCCTATCATTTCCATAGTAAGATTGGCTAAATATGGGTACTCAAGGAAAATTCAGCATATGCTAAAAGGCAATCAATATTTTCAATTGAAAATTTGTGTAATTACACCCAAGATACTGTTGTAAAACATGAGCTGAGTGTCAGTTTTCATTAGTTTGCATATTTTTGAAATTTACCACTAAATATTGGACAATAATTTACAGTATGCCTTTGGATAAGACTGACATGGGGCTTAACTTATTTTGACAAGTTTACTTTCACCAAGTCACATTTCTAGCTTGATCTATGTAAACATTGAGACAGTTTTTTTATATATATATTTTTAAGCCAGAATTTTTTTATTAGTTGATTTACGGGGAAAAAATCAAATTTAGGGTCAGGGGGACGAAAAGAAAAAAAGGCTCTGAAAATGACCAGATGACTGGTCTTTTTCAGACCTTTTTTTTGACTGGTCATTTTCAGCTTTTTTTCTTTTTCTTTTAATATCTCCAGAACAAACAGTTAAACTAGTAAGGTAAACCAACAGTCAGTATAAAATCTTTTAATATTTCATCATTTTCCTAAAAATTTGTACATGACACTCTCAAATATACACAAACAGAACTTCAAACATATATTATTTTTTCAATGAAACAATAATATTCTGAGTCTGCGGATAAAATAAAAAAAAAATAATTTTAGATTTTTTTTTCTACTTTCCCCAAAATTACAGTAGGAGGGTTTGTAAATCAACTAATAAAAAATTCTGGCCTTACATCTACACATAAATGCACAACAAATTGAAACACATATACAACATACATACAGTAAAAAGTCTAAATTTCTTAAAACTATATACCTTAACCCTTTACTCTATAATAACGCCATTTGATGCCTGTGAAATATCATGTATTTTAAAATATCATGGCAAATGGAGCATTTGCTCGTTTGGAGCAAATTCTCTGTCTTCCCTAATATTTTAAAAAATATTCAAAACTTTAATTAAATTTTTATTGAATTTTTTTCACTGGTGTCTAAAAATAGAAAATAATGTCATGATCTAAAATAGCCTATGGAGTAAAGGGTTAATCAGACTAATAAATGCACTCAGTTTTTTGCCTGAATAAAAATAAAAATAAAAGCCCGCCCTGCCACATGTGTTTTTCAAAACAATGGCCTGAGGAACAATTCAATATTTTTTGATTGGATAATCAGAAATGGTTTCTATAAAGCACATTCCCTTTAAAATACTTTATACCTATCTCTATATATAGTAGAGGAGCCAGGGTTCAAAAATGTCAAAAATAAGCATTTAGGTATGCCCCCTTTTTAGCAGAATTTTCACTTGGTTTATCCTTTAGTACATAGTATAGGCAGCATGAAACCAGATATTGCAATCAATTTAAGTCTTGCAAACATACCTGTAACAGTGTGTTTAATATGTTACCCCTCATTTTCTTAAAAACAAAAAAAATGTAATCAAGTCTATTTAAGTAGAAGTTGAAATGTTTAAATGAACAAAACATTTATTCAATCTGTAAGAACATGCTATTTTCTACACATGTTGATGTTTTTAAAAGTTGTTTGGTTCCATTATAATGTCATTTACGTTACATTTTCAATTATACCCTTAAAATTATTGATATTTTGTTAAAAACTTTCATTTGACAAAATTTTCAATATGTGTTTAACTTCATATTAACATGTATTTAAAAGAGCGTTAACTGACCATTTCAAAACTGCAAACAGATACGTTCTAACATAAATACTTTGTCAGTTATAAGCTGTTTAATTAGATGACCATAGATAAAACTTTATTTAAGTTTAGAACCTCTTAAGTTTGAAAATAAGCATGCAATTTTTTCTGTTAACTTTTGAACACCTTATGATATTTTTTTATATTACCGACTTAAGAGTAATACTTAAAATCATTTCTGAGGTAAAATATCATTTTGTTGTGCGATTTTCAATATGTAACGTATAAAACAAAGTTGAAGAGAAACAAAATTGCTTAATAGCTTAAATTATACATCACTGGAAAGTTTATTTCATTGAAAAGGAGAGGGGGCTGTGTCTGATAGGCATAAAAAGAGCATTTGTTCTCCAAAAGAAGAAGTTATCAGTACTAATTAAGAGACTGTGTATATGGTTGTAAACTTTTCTTTTAAGAAATGGTATACTTCTTGACTTAAAAACAAAACACATTGTTTGCTACTTTTTCTATTTTATGTTATGCAATTTATAAGCTTATAAAATGATAAGTCTGATGCAACATCTCAACAAGGATACATTCCCTTAAGCTTGTTCAGTCAAATTTGCTAAAGTAACATATATAACTTTAAATAAACGTAATATATATCATGATTATATATTTGTCTCAACCGTTTTCCATATACAACTGAGACTGAAAACCTAAAACAAATTTAGACATTTGCACATTTTTTTCTTTTAATTGAACAAAACACTCTTATAAGCTATTAAGAGGCAGCCAAAGCTTTGTGTCGAACCTGTTTACACTTATCTTAATATATAAAATATTAAATAACATTCTATCAAATCAGATTCATTTATGATAAAATATCTAAGAAATTTCTGAAATGATGTGTGGATGTTGGAAACTTTGTTTGTTGTTATTCTTAATGGTTGTACGAGTTTTTTATCGGGCCTTTGTTTTTCTAATTTGTTTCTAGTTCAGCAATCATTTTGACAAGGAAGAGAGCTGGTTGATTCACTTTAATTATATTGTAGATATCTGTGTTCCATGTCCCTTCCTTAAGGTGCAGTGGGTCAGTCAGGAGTCTGTGATTGTGACATTTCCTAGTCATGTTCACTTAAAGAAAGAAAACGTTTGCTGGCAATCTAGACAGCATCACTCCTTTATGAATATATACAATAAAATGTTGTTTACGTTACATTAAAGTTAACGAAACATAAGTGTTTGTTGTCATTTATTCTTTAAGAGAGTGGCTCTGTTATGCAAATGGTTTAAGCCACATCTATTTATGCATTTATCAAAACTCAGAAGGCGACTTTTGAATTAATTCTAGGTATGAACTTTAATTTCAGCTCATTTATAACATGGCTTTCTTTGTTTGATTAATGAAACTGATAGTCCTTTTATCTAACACTACTAATCATTTGTCAAAGTAATGCAAACTTTAAAACTGAATGGGTTATTCAAAATGAGTTATTGCCGTTGAAATTTGGGAATTCATCCTTAAGGATGGATTTTACATGGCAAGGCAGTGATCATATCCAAGAAATCTAGATTTCTTCAGTTTTAATTTACGATACCAAATTTACTTTATAAAATTACAACAGAGAGAAAATGTTTAAGCCAAATTTAACTAGGACGCATTAAAATTACCGTTTAAAAGATTATTTACGTTAATCAGAATTTTGATAGGAATAGCAATATCTTAGAGTAAAAATAGCAGTCAAAAGATCAAACTTAGTTTTAGCAATTAGTGCTAATATAGCTGATGTTAAGTTTTATCATAATACCATAGCAGTCATTAGACCCCATTTTAAACAAACTGTTGCAGGAATCCTGTCAGTTGATTCCTTTTATGTGCGTTAAATAAAAGATGAGTTGTAAGCACGTCAGGGTATAGAGACAAAAATGCATACATTAAATTATCTACTGTGCTAATAAAATAATAATTATATGGACAATAGAGAAGGCACAATAGTTAGTATCATTACTTACACAAATAATAGATTTACATGTTATGCTAAGAAAGTATGCATAACTTTAACAAATAGTATGTATGGATGTTTAATTTGTCTGTTGCTTTTTTTATCAATCGTCTGCATAAGAAATTTTATTTCTTTTGATTTATAAAAGTATCATGATACATCTCACTTAGTGATAACATTTTCTCTCTTGCCAATTGCACTATATATAAGTATGATACAGCATAGCATTTGTTGAGTATACTATCTGAAAGTATTCTTTGAAAGTAGCATACGTATGGATTTTGTTTCTATTACATGGACTATCAATATACCATGAATATAGCATCGTTTAACAAGTTGGTACATGTTTTATGGGTATTAATTAGTTAGTTTTAAGGAATGAATGACGGTTGGTTTGATTACTTATTGTGAGTGTAGAAAATAAATAGTGTCCTGCCGAATAAAACAAATAATAAAGCAAATTCTATCATGTATGCTGATAAGCTATATAGCTAAAAAGCAAACGTTCTGGAATATATGATCAATCAAGTTCTACTCTAGAAAGTTGTTTGATTATCGAAGTCTAAACATTTAGAAATGTATACAATACAAACATTGCAGGGAAAATTTTCCAACTGATTAAAAGACATGTGTCTGTTTCTAAAGTTTTAAAATGGTAATTTAGAATAAATGCTGTCCTGTTTCGTTGCTTCACAAACGTGTAGAACCAGGCAACATAATGATTAAAGTAATGATCTTTCTATGTTTGTTATATACTCTACCAACATACAGTGATTAAAGAAATGATCTTTATATTTTTTGCTATATACGTTACAAGCATAAATAATACTCTTATTCCAAAGCAGACACGCTGTAGATACTAAAATATTATAACCCCAAGGATAGCTAAGGCGGGTGCTAAATCAGAGACAGAAATTATCACGATTTCCACAAACTTCAGTTTTGTTTCATATGACACCGATGAAGGTATCTTTAATGTTTCACTTCTTGATTTGGACTTCTGCTTGGAATATCTTACATTTTTAGAGTTTTAAGGTATATTTTGTGCCTTATTGTTTTAAATACAGCTGCTGTAACGAATAACTGTTTATAAATGCATATATTTGATGACTTTTACATTGTGTGATGGATCTAATTATGTTACTGCATGCTTTTTATTTATTCATTGAGCTGTTGACGGTGAAAAAAATGTCTTGTATATGTCATTTAACGCCATTTAATGCATAAAAAGAAGCAACTACATGGTAGTGTCACAGATTTTAAAGAATCATTTCAGCTTTTTTAAACAATTCAGTAATGAATAATAAATATGTATCAATTATCCTATTTGCATGATTCCTAAAACATATACTTAATAGCATTTATGTGCTTTATTTTCAAGTTTTTCCCTTTAAACCAAATATGATCTTGTTGATGTTGCATCTCATTCATATTAAATGTTAAAAATACAATATTTCCAAGCTAATTTTGAGCATTAAGATGGTAGTCAATATCATTTCCACCTAATAGCTGTTTAAACGCATATACACATAACATTGCACAAATATATTGTTTTAAAAGAAAGTAACATATATAACAGACCTTCCAGGCGCCTAAACTAATATTATTAATCTGCTATTAAGCTGAATCTAATTAAAATATCAATCACAACGATATTGAAGAAAACGATGCAAATGATAATACCACTATACTAGGAGTTTCCATATCCTCTAATGGTAACGTATGAGACTTGGCTGTTGCATGGTAAATGCGCATGTTCATCAAAAACTAACAGACATTTTATAATATTTAAAGTAGCTAAGAATCTTAATGTACAAAAAGCTCCCTCCACAAGTCTTTTGGCAGCCCATGGCCAAGTAAACAATAGTAATATATTTGAAAGTAATATATTTGAATTTGAATGTAAGTAACGTATATAACAATTACGTAAGCGTAAGTCATTTAAACTTATTGTCAGTTTGGTGATTTTAATTAAATTACTGTAAAGCAATATGCAGATAGTAGGAAATGTGACCTATCTGGTCTAAATAACTTTTCTTTTCAGTAATGTAGCGAATAGCCTACTACATGAAGCCTGCATGAGGGTAGCTATGGTAACCCCATAAATAAACATCTTTTGCAAGGCTTAAAATTTGTGCAATATCTGTTTTCACACTTCTGAAACACCATACTAACTGAGGATATAGTCTAAAATTCTGCTACTTTCCGGCCACTTTTTTCCAATTTTTGAATCTCTGGCTCCCCTACTAATAATGCCTCTCACCCTGACAGACCTTATAGGCCCGATTTTAGGTTCTTTTACACAGTCATGGTTGCTGGATGAAAGCCTACAAGTAACCATATCTAAATTACCCTATGGTTTTTCAATCTGCACAGGGGGTGACTTTCCCTCCACAGTGGCCTCCAATTAATTCCCCAATCCAATTGACGGCACACTTATTTAGTGTCAGTTAAGGAAAGTATGTTCGGAAACCAACATTTTCCTTGTTTGGGATTCATAGAAAGCATAGGACCCTGACAGACCTTATAGGCCCGATTTTAGGTTCTTTTACACAGTCATGGTTGCTGGATGAAAGCCTACAAGTAACCATATCTAAATTACCCTATGGTTTTTCAATCTGCACAGGGGGTGACTTTCCCTCCACAGTGGCCTCCAATTAATTCCCCAATCCAATTGACGGCACACTTATTTAGTGTCAGTTAAGGAAAGTATGTTCGGAAACCAACATTTTCCTTGTTTGGGATTCATAGAAAGCATAGGACTGTGTTATAAGTGAATCATGTTATAATTTTACAAAGGAATTATAATAAAATGACAATTTCTTGGTCATTTTTCCTATATGCTTTTGTAAAATCCCAAATTTGCAAAAAAATTTGGGAGCTACACCATGATTGTGTTATATCAGTGTGTTATATCGGGGACTGCACTGTTTGTTTGTTTGATTTGATTCTTTACGTCCCATCAACAATCTTTCAGTTAAACAGGGACGGGTCTTCCTGGGTTGAACCAGTACTAAGCTAGGATAAATGTGTCTTGCTCAAGGACCACAACGCAGTGACGCCGGTGAGGCTCGAACCCGCGGCCCCTCTGTCTCGAGTCAAGCACTCTACCACTGAGCCACTGTGCTCCCATACCATGATTGTGTTATATTGGTGTGTTTTATAGGAACTGCATTGTTCTATTAAGCACAATTAATTACCATATAAGACCTAAGAAGTGCACAAGCCCTTACAAGTGCACACCAGTGTATGTCCATCTGTCTGTCTGGTAAGGCAGACACATAGGACCAGTTAAGCAAAAAAAAAATAGCTTAAAATTGCGATTCTTTTCTTTTCCAGCAGTTTAAACATGTGTTTTGGGTGCTCAAAAGAACCATCTCATGGAGACTGTTCATTGGGGTATCCACAACATATGTTTTGGTTAAGAAATAAAAAAATAATTTTCAGTTACACACTCTTATCTGGGGGCCTGAGACAGACGGACAGACAGAAAACTTATGAGCTGCCACTATGTCAATATTTGTTGGTGGGGTCCTAACATGGTATAGCATAAATTAACCCATAAAGCGCCACCTATAATTTGCAGCAGACGACGATTTCAAATTTGGCTGCTTTTTCAAAAATAACAAATAAGGCATGATATTACATGAGAATCGTCTGCTGGCAGATGATTCTCATGTAATATCATACCTTATTTTTATTGAAAATTGGGAAAGATGTCTCAAAATTTGCCGTTTGCTTCAGTTGTGATTGGTGCTTTAAGGGTAAATTTCAAATGACAATGTCTCATTACATGTTACATGCCTCACAGTGAAAGATAAAATTGTTATACATGTACATCAAAGCCACAACATACAGTATACTCAAGCCAAAAAAATACAAACAAAGCCATACATAATACAAACTAAAAGTGAGGAATAATACAATTTGAAGGGAAATTAACCAGAGCCCTAGAGAAGATACAATTAAACAGGCAACTAGATAAGGGTGTGTAAGTAAAAAAGTATTTCTTACTTATCAACCAAAACAAATGTTGGGGGTACTCAAAAGAATCATCTCATTCAGACTTCTTTGAGCACCCAAAACAAATGTTTAAATTGAAGAATAAGAAATACTCTCAATTTTATCCTTAAAAAATATGTTTATCACATGACTTCGCATCTGGGAGTTATATGCCATGCATTAAATCGATAAACAACTAGTGGTTTACAGATTCAGTGACGCTACGTTATGACGTCCATTTAACATTGCGTAAAAGGTGACAAAATTTTTCTTTGAGAAAAAGAGTTTAAATGCTCAACAAGCATCACATTTTATTTCTTTTACTCAACTCCTAATTTATTAAACTCATTGAGAAAAAGAGATAAAATGCGAGGCAAGCTTTACCTTTTATCTCTTTTACTCAACTCGTTTAATAAATTTGATAAAACATGGGAACTCATGTAAGATTATCTGGACATTTGAGCCAGAGCATGAAATTTTGGTATCATGTAGAAGAGTAGAAAAGGCTCAGATATGCCCGTGCATATGTCTGGTCTCAACAGAGCCTTAGCAGAGTATGTAGTTAGTGTGTATCTAAGCAAGTAATGTATGATAAACAGTATTCTGCCTAATAAGCTCACTATGACCAAAACTCTATGGGAGCGCAGTGGGTCAGTGGTAGAGAGCTTGACTCGAGACCGAAGGGCCGCAGGTCGAGCCTCACCAGCGTCACTGCGTTGTGTCCTTGAGCAAGACACATTAATCCTAGCTTTGTACTGGTTCAACCCAAGAAAACCCTTCCCTTATAACTGCAAGATTGTTGATGGGACATAAGAATCAAATCAAACAAAACCAAAACTTTATCAAAATTCATTACCCTCTATAAAAAATCATAAACAGTGTAGATTCAAGTCAGCTGGCATCATCAGAAATCAGCTGATCAGGACCCACAAATTGGATGGGCTTGAAAGCAGTTGTTAAGCATTCGCAACTCAAAGAAAACTCAGAGTGCATGTTTTAAATGAGAGGCTTATTTGGCCTCATGTGCTGATCCAGAAAGTTTTGTCTGAGGGGGTCCAAATTTGACTTTTTTTTTTAGTTGATGAGTGATTGGGGGAGAGAAGATCCAAATACCACTACAAGCGGGTCAGCATTGGCCCGCCAGCAAAATGCCATTTAAATGGCATTTTGCTGGCGTGCCGATGATGGCCCAACATTGAATGCTGGCTTGGTAGCTTTGTGATTTTTCAGAGGATCTGGACAAGTATGCCTAAGAAACCCTATATTTTTGTGATTTTTTTTTTTTTTGGGGGGGGGGGGGGGGGTTAGGACCCCCTGTCACCCCCCTCTGAATCCGTCCATAAGCCTAATAGAGAGAAAACCTGCTCAGCCTCAGAAAACAGCTAGTCTTAAAATATTAAATTTTGCATGAAGCCAGTTTAGCTGTTAGACATTCCAGTGAGCGAACAACAAAGCTCTTGATCAGACTGCACATATGCACTTGAAATATGGACTTGTCTGCGACTTTGTTGTTTACACACTTAACAAAATCAGGTTTTCTTGCAATGAGATAGATATTAGCCAGGACTTGAGATTTTGGTACTTATCCCATTGTTGAGCAATGAAGATTTGTTTGATTTGATACTTTACGTCCCAGTCAACATTTTTTCAGTCACGTCGGGATGGGTCTTCCTGGGTTGAACCAGTACTAAACAGAGATTTATGTGTCTTGCTCAAGGACACAGTGTGGTGCCGTTGGTGAGGCTCGAACCACAACCCCTCAATCTCTAGTCAAGCACTCTACCACTGAGCTCCCTTAAGCAATGAAGACTCAGGCCAGTCTGCACAGACTCACCAGAGCTTTGCGCAGAGTGCCAGAGCATTCACTGCAACCATATACAAAGGATGAATGTAGATGAAGACTCAGACCAAAATAAAGATGTCTAGCCCTGCTTGGTACATCATTATGGGGTGTAATGGAGGCTTTTGTGTATATACGATAAGTATCCAAATCTCATATATGATCTGAGATTGCATTGTTGAGCAACTAAGGCTCAGGTGATCCTGCACAAAAGTACAGACTCACCAGAGCCTTCATTGCTTGCATACATAAAGTATAAATGTAAATGAAGACTCAGACCAAAATTTAGACCTCTAGCCTCGCCTGGTAAGTAAGGCCAGATTTTTTGTATTAGTTGATTTACGTGATTTTTTTCAGATTTAGGAAGGGAGGGACCAAAAAAAAACAAAAAAAAGCTCTAAAAATGACCAGTTGACTGGTCATTTTCAGAGCTTTTTTTATTTTCAGAGCTTTCTTTAAATATCTCCAGAACAAACAGTTAAACTAGTAAAGGAAACCAACAGTCTGTATTAAATTTTTAAATCCTGCATAGGACAATCACTTTTAACAGTGTCATTCTCAAATCCTGTATACACGGACAGAACCTCAAAAATATATTACTTTTATTTAACAAAACAAATAATATTTAGAGTCGGTGGATAAAATTAAAAAACGATTTTTTTTAGAAATTATTTTTTTATTTTTCAACTTTCTGGAAAATTACAGTAGGAGGGTTAGTATATCAACTAATAAAAAAATCTGGCCTAATCACGGGGGTTTAAAGGAGACCTTTGCGCATATATGATAAGCACCAAAACCTCATGAACTGGCCCATACAATATATTATGCAAACTAAAAAAAAGTCTTGGCACAAAAATCAACCTTTCTATCTACATGCAGTAGTCACAAAAGAACAGGCCTTGAGGTTATAAAACTTTGTTCATGCTCCACTCAACTGAGCATTATATTTCAGCAGCTTAGAAAAAATAAAATGCTAGAAAATAATGAGTTTTCTTGCTTTAAAACTCTCAGATGTTGTATTTATCCTGCTAATAAATGTTAAAATGCAAACACTTCTTGGCATTTTAACATTTCTGAGCTGGATAAATTTCATGCTCGGTTGAATTGAGCGTGAAAAAAGTTTTATAATCCCAGGGCCAGTTAGAATATAATAGAGAAAAGACAGCGGTTGTACACAGGTACCAACCTTAGTCAAGAGATGATAAGAATCAGTCAAAAACGGAGTATCCTGAAATTCATATTAACCCTTAAAAATTTGCAGCAGACGGCATTTTGTAGCTTCTCTAAAAACCCAAATAATGTTTGAAAAATTCATGTAAATCTTCTGCTGGCAGATGATTCACATGAATTATTCAAGCATTATTTTCCTTGAAAACAACAAGTATCACAACATTTCATCAACTGCTTCAGTCATCAATGACACTTTGCAGCAGACCACATTTTCAAACTTGTTGCTGGTTTATGAAACTAAATTTAGCTTGATATTTAATGCTGTGAGATGAATCACATGAAATATCAAGCATTATTTTCCTTGAAAACAACAAGTATCACAACATTTATAAATCATCAACTGCTTCAGTCATCAATGACACTTTGCAGCAGACGACATTTTCAAATTTTGGTGCTGGTTTATGAAACTAAATTAAGCTTGATTTTTAATGCTGGGAGATGATGCACATGAAATATCTAGCATTATTTTCCTCGAAAACCATGACAAGTATCACAAAATTTGACGTCTGCTGCAGTTGTTAATGACATTTCAACAGATGACATTTCAAAGTTTTGTTGCTTGTTTAAGACAGTTACCTCCTATATAGTGAAACAAGAACCACTGCTTGAAATAATTGAGAAAAGACAGGGGGTGTACACATGTACCAACCTTAGTCAAGAGACGGTAAGAATCAGTCAAAAACGGAGTATCCTGAAATTCACATTTACCCTTGTCATGCTGACTATATTCATGTACTACACTCCCCCCCCCCAATTTTTGGTTTAAACATATTTTATTTGATCAATCACTTTTACATAGGTACAATATCATAGAAGTAGGATCTGACAGTAAGCCCCTAAGACACAGTAATCCTTGCTTAGTACTGGTTCAACCCAGGAAGAGGAAGACCCGTCCCAACGTAACTGAAAAATTGTTGACTGGGACGTAAAGAATCAAATCAAACAAACAAATATACATCCCAGTAAACAATTTTTCAGTGATGTCAGGATGGGTCTTCCTTGGTTGAACCAGTAATTAGCAGAGGATAAAGTGTCTTCCTCAAGGACACAACGTAGTGCCTCTGGTGAAGATTGAACCCGCAACCCCTCAATCTTCAGTCAAGCACTCTACCACTGATCCACCGCGCTCCTCATCAAAACAGGATAAATCCAGGTTCAGCTGGACCAGGGTTAACTCATAGAGCATGACAAAGAATTTGCAATCAATGATAAACTACAGTAAAACCTGTCTTAAGCCGCCACTAAAAATAGACAAAACAAAGGGCTTTAAGATAAAAGGTAGCTTGATGAAGGTTGAAAGTATTGCAGAATGCTCTCCTGGAGCATTCTGCAATCCCTTTGACCTGCATTAAGCAATAATCGTTCTTGAAAACCAATTTTTGGACTTCTTTTTGAGATGCCACTTAAGACAGTTTTTCTTGTCTTAAGACAGTTTTTACTGTCTTAAGTGGATCATGCAGTTTAATAGACTGGAGTTGAGTTAAGAGAAATGACCTATTGAGGGGTTGTCAATCATACTGCATAACACCTTGGAAATACTCTGTCTGACTCATTTCTATGGTAAATGCTCTAAAATTTTGACCATAAATTGCCTGTTGTGTTTGTGCTTAACATCCCACCAACAGCTTAGGCCATATGGAGATGGGGCCAGGGCTTAAAGTCTCATCTGACAGACTGGTGAAGCCGGGAATCAAACCTGCAACCCCTGGTTTATAAGGGGAGCAATTTATCCACCACACCACGGCGGCTCCTATAAATTGCCTGCCTAAAAGGCACAGACAAACAGCACAGACCCTGATCAGACTGCTTCTGAAGAAGCAGTCTGATTGGGGTCTTCCCTGTTTGCTATTCAGACAAGCATTTTGTGATTTCCAGCCCTGGAAACCAACATTTTATTTAACTACAGACGGAGAAAAGTGTTCGAAATTATAGAACATTTACTGTATTGTGGGTTATCCTTGCTAGAATCTCATTAGGATGCTTACAAAGGCCATATAACAAAAGGCCCAATTCATGGGATTTCAGACCTTTAGATAAGAGTACATATTTAAAATTATCTTTTTATTTCTCAATCAAAAAATATCTTGTGGGTAATCAAAAGAACCGTCTCAGTGAGACGGTTCTTTTGGCTTTACAAAACATATGTTTAAACTGATGGGTAAGAAAATAAACACAATTTCACGCTAAAATATTTGCTAATCCTGGACCTATGGATTTTGGTACTGACAACATTGATGTAAAGTCACTCATGATGTATATGCATGCACTGCTATCTAGCAGGGCCAGAGGTCCAATAATTGACCTGAGCCTTCATCAACTTCTAAATGTATGAGGGCAGCAAAGGCTCTGGTGAGACTTTGCCCTAACTTAGGGGGCTGTCCATTCTGCTATTGGTCTTATTTCATACCAGTGAACGCAAAATTTTAAACAAAACTGTGTCTCCAATCGCCAAAAAAAGATTTCGTACTGGGTAGGCAGCAATTCTGAACACAATTTTTTTAAAAACAAAACTCCTTTTCAGATTATCAAAAACAACATTTTTTTTGTTGCAAAATTACACATATTGGCGAAAGTTAACATTATATTTGCATTCTACAATCATCATTTTGATGATCGAAAACTATTTTTTGATAAAAATCAGTGAGTTCCTGATCATCACCTACCCAGTGTGTATTTCCCCAAGGAAATATTTAGACCATTCGGCAGGTAATTCCATGAGAAAATGGTATTGTTGACAAGGGCTGCCACGTTTACGAAATTTGGTAAACGTTTACACGAGTTCCAGTTGCCGAAACGATTCCATTTACACGTAACTCCAGATTGATTTTTTTTCATTATGCATCTCCGTAAAATTGCCTAAATTTCCCCTAAAAACCCTTTGAAAATGTACCTAGTGCGAATATTCGAAATTGTTTCTGGTTGGGTGTTGTGATAGAACTCATTTCATGTAATTGGTAAGTGATTGCATCATGCACAGACTCGTTGTTACAGACATTTTTTCAGTTGCAAGTGTGTAATTACTGAGTGGACACACACAAGACATAACTGCCAATCGCCACATACGCATCAATACACAACCGCCAACAGAAAGTAAACAAATAAAAAACATTCACATGCTTCTCCTCTTTAAACAACTGTTAAAATGCAGGAATATAATTCTTCCAAGCAGTGGCTGAGTGAGACAATATTCGGGACATTTTTATGGCCCGTTGAGCATGTCCGCCGTAATTTCTAATTGCAGTAGACAGCCGAATCTGAGAAAGCAAACAATCTGATTGATGATCCAGATCGAGATGTGACGGTTAGGAGAATATTTTTCACCAGGAAATGCTATTAATAAACCACGACGCTGATCACATACTAAAGTTCGTGTAAACGGTAGGTCAATTTTGTAAACGTTTATTGCAGAAACACGAAACGGTGCCGTTTACACATGTAAACGTGACAGCCCTATTGTTGACGCTAAAAAATTTGTAGGAGTTATCTTATGACTATGTTATTAGGACTAATCCAATTCTACCCTAGGTAATTTTGAAACAGAGAGTGTTTTAAAATATAAGATTACCAGGACTTTAGTTAAGAGTGCGTAACAGAAAAATGATTTTCTTTTTTCTCATCCAAAACATATGTTGTGGGTACTCAAAAGAACCATCTCAATGAGATGGTTCTTTTGAGCACCCAAAACATATGCTAAATATTATAGATAAGAAAATATTTGCAATTTTACGCTGAAATTTTTGTTTATCTAAACCTGTGATTACTGATCTCTAGGTAATGTGGTATCAAGTATCACTATACTGTTACAATATGACTAAATTGCCAGCTCACTAATTCAACATTTCCAAGAAAACATGTTGGTCTCATAGAGATGCTTCAAATGAAAACCACAACAATGGTTTTTAATGAAAAAATTAGAAAAATATTATAACTTTTTCGCTGATAAAAAAGGCGTGTTATCAGGAGCTATGATACCATGGGTGAAAGTCAAAATTTCCAAAATCCTGAACTTTTGAAACTCAAATCTTTAAACTTGCAGTATGCCTACTAAATATTCACAATTTCAAGTTTAAATGGTCAATTGTCTTCAGAAAGACTGTATATTAATAAGAAAACCTATTATAATTCTTCCAATTCAGCATTTTGAAATCCTGAATTCAGGAATAATCCTGAAAATTTTACCCATGTGATACCTACCTCTTGATCGGAATATTCTGATGACTCTTCCCTTGGCATTTCTGCCCTCTCCCATTCGAGCCTAGCGGGGCCGTCTTTATCTGGAGCGAAGCCATTGACGATGATCACATGGTCGTTGGGACCCACCATCCCACAATTCCTTGCTACACTCACAGCAGTTTTGGTCATGTCACCTGTAAAGAAATAATTTGTATTTTTATGTTTTGTTTGTTTGTTTGTTTTGTTTGTTTGTTTTGTTGCTTTATGTCCCAGGCAACAGCTATGGTCATGGCAGGACAGTCAGTTCACCTAACCACACTTTTTCCTGGGCAAGCTTGAACAAGCGATTAACCAGTACTTTGTGCACATACTTTCGTTTCTAACTGACAACAACCCTTCTTGAAATTATTTCATGATCAATATCCACGAAAGTATGGGACCGGACCGGGATCAAACTTGCGACCCCAGGATCTGCTTTATGTTTTTAAACTCTTGGAACTTAGCAGTCTTTAATGAACCAGAAAAGTGTCCATTGAACACAGATTCCTCCGTCAACTTATGGATAAAAAAATATTAACATATTTAGTCTCAAATTTTTTGTTTGCCAAGGCATATGCAATCAGTTCAATTATATCAGCTACTTTATAAGGCCTGAGATTAATATTGTATAACATTGTATCATTATCCAAAGAGCTTCTGGGGGCCTAAGTATGCAGTGGCAGATTCAGAGGGGGTTCAGGGGATTGATCGAACCTCCCCATGAGATAAAATTATTTTATTTTTGTGGAGAATTTTCAGAAAAATCAGGAAAATTTAATGAATAATCAGGTAAAAGTAACAAATTGAACCCCCTTTGTACTTTGTACCCCCTATCAAGAAATCCTGGATCCGTCCCTGAGTATGTAATGAAGTAGTATTGTTTCTTTAAGGGCTGAATTTCTAAAATGAAAATGAAATCTTCCAGTTGCTTATCTGGACGAATCAGTTCTATATATATCAATAAATAATTTGCTGAATATGGAAAACAAATAGTCCCAGATCAGACTGCTCCTAGAAGCAGTCTGATTTGGGACTATTTTGTTTGCAACCGCTTTTCCTGTCTGAGTAATTTGGCTCTTGAGCTAACTCTTTCCTTGCTAGTGGCAACTTTTGTTGTCTACAGTTTAGACCCAGATCGGGACTGACAGAACGTGTGTCCTGATCTGGCTCCGAACCATTTGATAGTGTTTCTATGGGTGAAAATTCAAAATTTCCAAATTCCTGAACTTTCGAAATTCAAATTTTTAAACTTGCAGGATGCCTACAAAAATTAATAATTTCATGTTTAAATGGTTGAATGTGTTTAGATATTCTGAAAATGAATCAGATAAACTATCATAATCTCCCTAATTCAGCATTTTATTATGAAAAGTCAGCCTCAAAATCCTGAATTCAGGATTAATCCTGATAACTTTCACCCGTGTGTTTCAGAAAGTTTGTTTTGTTGCTTTACTTCTCAAGTCAACAGCTATGGTCATGGTGGGACAGTCAGTTCACTTAACCACATTTTTAACCACATTTTTTTTTCCTGGGCATGCTTGAACAAGCATCAACCAGTACTTCATTCACATACTTTAGCTTGTAACAGACAACAACCCTTCTTGAATGATTCAGCGGAAGAGAGGAGAATGACAGGAGAAATTATTTCATAATCAATCTCTGCAAAAGTATGGGACCGGGCCAGGATCGAACTGGTGACCCCTGGATCTGCAATCAGATTGGCATCTGCTACACGGCCCTGTAATTTTTCACAAAAAGTTTATTTTGAAAAAAGTTTATTTTGAAAAAAGTTAGCAGATCAATACAATAGCATGAAAAAGTACCCCCGCATGCAAATATTTAATTACTGTTATCAATTTTGATGTCAGGGCAGTGTGGCACCGCAGGCGGCAACCATTTTCAGTGCCCATACTGCACACAGAGATAATTTGGGCCGCGACGTGAGAAAACCTGTCTTCGGGGGTTTGCGAACAACACAGGCACAGACCAGCCTGGGCATCCGCCCAGTCTGATCAGCGCCTTTGTTATTTGTTTTTTGTAAAGTATCATATCTAGACTTGATACAGGTGAAAGTTCAACTTTCTAGCTAGTCCCTGTAGCTGAGGAGACTGATTCCAAACTTGCTTTGTCGGAAACCCCGAAGACAGGTTTTGTCGCGACGAGGCCCATTTACCTGTGACCATGACACTTCTAATACTAGCACTTGTCAATGTTCTGATAACTGGCCTTGTTTGTCGCTTCAGTTTGTTCTCCATTATGATGAGCCCTAGAAATGTGAGGTTACACTCCACTTTATCTCTGAAAAATAGGAATAAATTGAGTTATGCATCGTGCAGTGGCTCAATTGGTAGAGCATTAGACTGAGGATTGAAGGGTAGCTAGTTCGTGACTTACCGGTTGTGTCTTTCAGCAAGACTTTAACTCAGGAAGACAGGAAATCATCCTGACATGATTGAAAAGGTGTTGACTGGGATGTAAAGCATCAAATTAAACAAACAAATTAATTTACCATATTTACCTAAAGGTGGAGATTAATTCAAGCCTGTATAAAATAAATATGGATGAAGATGATCCGATCAACCAGCAAAGACCCAGAACAGCCAACTCCTGAAGGAGTAGTCTGATCAAGGTTAACACTGTTTGCCATTTTGTCAATAAACTCATCAGGTCCCGAGGTTATAAAACTTTTTTCAAGCTCAACTCAACTGAGCACAAAATTTCAACTGCTAATAAACTAAAATAGCGAAAAGTAAATAAATTTCTTGCTTTAAGTCTCTCAAATGTGGTATTCATCATGCTAATTAATTAAAAATGCAAACAATTGTTGGCATTTTAACATTTATGAGCAGGATAAATTTTGTGCTCAGCTGAGTTGAGCATGAAAAAAGTTTTTTATAACCTCGGGGCAAGGTAGTCATACAAACTTGTTAAAATCTTACGATAATTATGGCTAGGCAGTAAAGTGCCTGTTTATTTATGATATATACGGTATACAAAATACCATAAATGTCCAAATAAATACCATCATTTTTCTCAAAAGGGGACATCATCATCACAAAGAAGCGAATATCATTTTGTGTTGGAATTTTATAGGCCTCCTGCAAGAGGGGGTAATTACAAATTTACTGTTTGTTCTGGAGATATTAAAAAAAGCTCTGAAAATGACCATTTGACTGGTCATTTTCAGATTTTTTTGTTTGTTTTGTGTTGTCTCCACCCCCCTCCCCCCCTGAAGTTGTTTTCCCGTAAATCAACTTATACCAAAATTGGGGCCTTATTTAGCAATCAAAACATGTTGTGGCCATATTTATCATATTGACAAGTCCGAGTGCACAACTAGACCTTTGCTGGAGCTGGAGCACCCCAGGTAAGTTTGTTTGCTTGCCAAGTCAACAGCTATGGTCATGGCGGGACGGTCAGTTCACCTAACCACACTTTTTCCTGGGCAAGCTTGAACAAGCAGTTAACCAGTACTTCGTGCACATACTTTCGCTTGTAACTGACAACAACCCTTCTTGAATGATTCAGCGGAAGGGAGGAGGATGACCTTCGAAATTATTTCATGATCAATCTCCACAAAAGTATGGGACCGGGCCGGGATCCCAGGTAAGTTTGTCCTAAATACACCCAGTGGTCTTGAAGGAGATGTGATAACAATAAAATTTAGGAATGTCGGTATGCTAGGGACTATTTCAGATAGGATTAGCTCTACCGGAGTTGACTCTTTATCTACTTGTGTCATCTGCTGATAATCTTTGTAAACAGTTTGGACCCAGATCGATCTGTATCCAAACTGCTGATGATTTTTTTTAAAGATTTTTTTGAAAAAGTTGATTTTGAAAAAAGTCACCAAAAAACAACATACACATGAAATTACCAAGCATGCAGAGTGTTAACGTGTCAGAATATTTAAACTATTTATACAGCATACAAATGACCATATTTGCTTTAATAAATGCCTACCATCTGCATTCACGGATAGCTTACCTTGATAATCTTTGAGCTTGATGCCATGTGACTTTAGGGTCAAAAGGTCGCCATGCAAGGGCAATAACTCTAAATCCCTGGATTGTATATTGATGGAGAATCTCATGGAAATCTTCTGGCACTGGAGAAGAAGAAAAAAAAACATATCTGATTTAACCCTATGTAGACCAATGGACCATTCCATAAAGTTTGATAACGTTAAGTCAAGATGGTCCAAGTTATATACTGAGAGGACATGGGGTACAATTTCCCCCAAAAATATTGTACATGTATTTCATTCTCTGAAGATCAATTTTGTCTTAATAAACAGTGCAGAACCTGATAAAATGCCACCTGTGGCATTTTATCAGGGTCTTCACTGTTTGCCTAAGTTTGCCATTTATGGGTATCCAACTCAACTCAAATTTATTTGCAAATCACATAACATTTGACAATGAGTACATGAAATGTGCCCTTAAACAGCAGAGAAAGACAAAAATTTGTGACAAAATAAGAAAAGCAACAACAATAAAATCCTCAATTGGAAGTCATCAGCCATACTCGGAACTACTCGGCTAACTCGGGAAAACATCACAGAATCAGCCGAAGAGCGTCAACAGCCGGCAATCTCCAAATCTCAACTTTACCACCTACAATGGAGCAGAAAAAAGGTAGCCACTAGCGAAGGCAGTTCATTGCCAGGAAAAGCCAGCACTAGCTTATTCTCAAACATAACACCAAACATCATATAAAATGACATTCAAAACAATGTGAGCCAACTATGTGACTTAACTCACCAAGCCAGAAAACTACACATCAACCCATAAATTCATGTTTTAACCTGTTTATTCTCACTTCTAAGAGAGATGAAAGTAACTGTTGAAATAAGTGAAGAATATTGGGATCTTCAGTGGTCATAAGAAAAATAAAGGGGTACATACATTAAGGGGCTATTTTGGCCCCCTTTAGAGCCCAAAACTGAAAGTTGCTTTTAGGAGATGATGCATTGATAAGTTAGGGGTCTTTCATGCAAACCAAATATCTATGTGTCTTGATCCACATCTGAATTAAGGGTGAGGTTGGCGCCGTTAAACCGGTTTAAGCCCTCCAGTAAAATATTTTACTGACCGTTCCAAGGCGGTACTTCTTTTGTGGATCTTTTATGTTTTTGTTCTGTCTTGTGTTTGCTATGTTTTGTGCCCGTCTGTTTATATGTGCTTCGTGGTCACCTGCTGGGAAAGGGCTGACCTCTTGGCTCTCGTTTGTGGTGTCTTCTGTGAGTTTGTCACTTTCCCATTGGTATCCTGGGTCAGGTGTGGTACTTGATTGTATCGATTCCTGATCTTTGCAACCTTACTTACTTTCACCAATTTCATCTTATTGGTTTATTAGAATAATAGCCCAAGTGTAAAATTCTGGCATTTATTTTACTTTTACCGGTTGCTATGGTAACCAAAATGGCCAACTAAATAGGCTTAAAAAAGAGATATTGCCATTTTATGCAAAATTTGAGGCTTTTGAAGACCTATCTTTTAAGAATTAGATATCAGCACAAGCAAATACCCAAAGAAACTTTTAATATATTGTGTGCCATGATAATTCTCATCATCTGTTAGAATATTTTTTCTTGGTATTTGCTTGTGCTCTATATTAATTCCTCTGTTACATGTCTCAAATTTGCTCCAAAATGGTCATCTTTCTATTTTCAGCTTATTTTGGCGGCCATTTTTGTTACCATAGCAACCGTAAAAGTTGAATCAATGCCAGACTTTTACAGTTTGGCTATTGTTCTAATAAACTAATAAGAAGACCTTGTGAAGAGCAACTTTTATTTTTGACCTCATAGGGGGACCAAAATAGCCTCATAATGCATGTACCCCTTTATCTGTGTCACTTAAATTCTCAGTGTTAGGATAAAGTTTATAAATCATTGAAAGTATAGTTTTACTTATCTTCTCTAAACGGAGCATTTCAAAAGGAAATGTATTTTGTTTTCTAACCCCATTATTGCATAGCTTACATGTTCTTTTATCTGCGCTGATATTCTTATAGGGACCTTGCTCTATTTCAAGCTTATTTCGGAATTTACAAAGACTTCATTGTATCCAGACTACAATGGATTAATAAGTACACCTGCTCCTAATTGCTCACATTGAGTACTTTTAGGATGATAACCATGCGCGGATCCAGAAAGTTTTGGCAGAGGTGGTCCAACTTTAACAACCGATTTTTTTTGGAGGGGGGGGGGGGGGGTGGGGTTGGGGTTGATGAGGGGAGGAAGGATCCAAATACCACTATTAGCGGGCCATCAACGGCCCAACAGCAAAATGCCATTTGAATGGCGTCTCGCTGGCGGGCCGGTGAAGGCCCAACATTGAATGCTGGGTTGGTAGCTTTTGTGATTTTAAGGTGATCGTGACGAGTATTGCTAAGGAACCCTATATTTTTGTAATTTTCCAGGGGGGGTCCGGACCCCCTGTTCCCCCCCTCTGGATCCACACATGATAACCATTAGCCTGCCGGTCATGACTGTTGTCATCTCATCTCTTGTCTGCTTATGTTCTAGGGTAGCCTTTATTGCAAACAATATTGTCCCGAGTTCAGACTGTGTTATCATACTCATTCTCTGACAACTATATAAATTCATAACCTGTATCTGGATTACACAAACTAACAATCTTTTCAGGTGCCCCTTTACAATACACTTCCATATGTGGGTCACCAAGGGTATGTGTTATCACACTTATTCTCTGGACAACTGTACAAATTTATTACCCGTCTCCGGATTACACAAACTGGCAATCTTCTCAGGTGCTCCTTTACAATACACTTCCATATGTGGGTCACCAAGGGTATGTGTTATCACACTTATTCTCTGGACAACTGTACAAATTTATTACCCGTCTCCGGATTACACAAACTAACAATCTCCTCAGGTGCCCCTTTACAATATACTTCCATATATGGGTCACCAAGGGTGCGCGTAATAACGCTCATTCTCTGACAACTGTATAAATTTATTACCTGTATCAGGATTACACAAACTGGCAATCTTCCCAGGAGCACCTTTACAATATACTTCCATATATGGGTCACCAAGGGTGCGCATAATAACGCTCATTCTCTGACAACTGTATAAATTTATTACCTGTATCCGGTTTACACAAACTGGCAATCTTCTCAGGTGCCCCTTTACAATATACTTCCATATATGGGTCACCAAGGGTGCGCGTAATAACGCTCATTCTCTGACAACTGTATAAATTTATTACCTGTATCAGGATTACACAAACTGGCAATCTTCCCAGGAGCACCTTTACAATATACTTCCATATATGGGTCACCAAGGGTGCGCGTAATAACGCTCATTCTCTGACAACTGTATAAATTTCTTACCTGTATCAGGATTACACAAACTGGCAATCTTCCCAGGAGCACCTTTACAATATACTTCCATATATGGGTCACCAAGGGTGCGCGTAATAACGCTCATTCTCTGACAACTGTATAAATTTATTACCTGTATCCGGATTACACAAACTGGCAATCTTCTCAGGTGCCCCTTTACAATACACTTCCATGTATGGGTCACCAAGGGTGCGCGTAATAACGCTCATTCTCTGCATGCTAGAGGAAAATGTGAACTGACGCACAATGCCAACTTCAAAGTTTTGCTGAAATATTAAAGTCCATTTTTATTTAAGAAATAGATCAGCTCTAGCAGTGAATTGTTGTGTAATAATTCACTGTTTGGAGGTCAGTTGTAAAGAAGATCAAATCACAAGCCCGCAGCGCGAGTGATTTATCTTCGTACAACTGACCGACGAACAGTGAGTTATTACTCAACAATTCACCCACTAGAAGTTATCTATTTCGATTCTAACACACAATAAACAACGAAAACACATTTGAAGTCTTCAGCTTTTTCCAACTTTCCGCCATTGCACTGAAGAACTCCCCCCAATACTTAGACTATGTCACATTCGTTTACCTGTATTTGTTACATCTTTCAAGCGTAAAAACAACGTTATACTGTCTAACACCATGAATGACGTCATTTTCCAGCAGCTAATGACGTCAGCTAGCACGCAATTTCCTCGTGCTTTCAGGACTGTGAATTATTGTTTGATATATCACACTTCTTTAGCATTGGCTCTATAGGCGAGGTGTGTTAGAATACAATGTAAATTGGATCTTAAAATATCTTTATCACATGACGTTGGTTGTGGGAATGATATAACATCATTTATTATATACAAAGTAATGAAATACAGGAAAGTATGGATTATATATAATGCATTCTTGAAACAATTATATTTCACATGTGGACCTCTATGCGAGAAAACCTGTCTTCGGTGTTTGCGAACAACAAAGATGCAGACCAGTCTACGCAGACTGATCAGTGAATTTGTTATTTGCTTTTTGGAAAGTATCATATATGTAAACTTACTACAGGTGGAATTTTAATTTTCTAGCTAGTCTTCGTAGCTGAGGAGGCTGGTTTGAATCTCACATTGGTACCCTGAAGACAGGTTTTGTCACATTGAGGCCCATAAACCCACAAGTGGAATTGGATGTCCTCTGCACCCACATCAAGCTTTTGTATTCTGGTCCTTCAGGAATATTGGGTTGAAAGAAGAATACCGCTTAAGCCAGTGCTAGGGGCGTGAGAATTGCACTTTCCATAAGTTCTCATGAACACTCAAAAAAACAAACAAAAAAAAGTTTGTTGTTTTCTTATATTGTAGGTTCTCTCTATTTCTGAAGGATCCATTTTTCCAGATTATTTCAAACTCCTATAATTTTCTTATAAGTGGACAAAAACACAAAGCGTGGGTATTCATTTTCTTAATTGAGTCATAAGGAACATTTTGGTATTAAAATTGATGGGATTTGTTGAAATTTTCGTTTTGTTTACTCAAGCTGCTGTGGTAACATATTTGATTTACTGAGGAAATATTTTGTTCATATCTTTTTATTTTTTGTCAATATTTTATCCAATTTTTACTGTTGTGGTGACAGTTTTCCCAATTTTGGCCGCAGAACTTCCCCTCCCCCAAACACCCTGATACAGCCCCTTACATTACTTACATCTCCAGAGTCACTACCAATCATGAAAGTCTCTCTGGTGACTGGTCGAACAACTGTTGGCATAATTGTGTCAAACTTGCTAGTATCCCTACCTGGCTCATCCAGCATCTACCAATATAAAACAAGGTCAAGTTAAAGATCCACAAGCAAGAAACATATTTAATGTTTAAAAAAAACAGTTTTCACTACTGTAAATCAACTTTTTCACCTGAGAATTTGTATTTCTACTACATGCACTATTCACATTTTATATACTATTGCCATAAAGTTAAGCATATTCCATTTGATAACACCACTTAGGTTTTAGATACGGTAAGAACGGAAACTTTTGAGAGATACCAAAAATTTATTGTGGTAGACATAAAAAGCAGATCACCAGCGATTTGATAAAGAAAAGCCGTGGAATCTCTGACTTCTTTATAGGCTGCAAACACCTTACAAAAATTATCCATAAATTTTACAAAATTCAATGAAAACAGCATGTTGGCCAAGAGTCAGCAAAACTTTTACAATTAGGCCGTGATAGTTGTTATTTCTTCAAAACTTTATCTTTGGAGCATACACGTTCAGGATCTGGTGCAAAAAAGTCACGAAGTGGCTCATAATAATCCACTACTTCCAGTTTATGTTGTGTATAGCCTTCACACTGTCGAATATCAACTTGGCACATTTTCATCATTAAATTCACTGGTTACATGCGTTCAAGACATGAAATGCTATCCCACTCATACAGTAGAGTCTAGCAAAATTCACAATGGTTTTGATATTGCTGGTTCCCGGTTTCAAACACGTCAGCCGAGCTTGTCCCACATGTGTTTGATAGGGTTCAAGTCCGGCAACAAGCTCGCCATGGAAGGCTAGCGACGTTCTGTTGATTTTTGTATTCCTCAATGATGCAAGTACAATGAGATCTTGCAATGTCATCTCAGAGCACTATATTTTTGGCCATCTAGCAAGTCCAAGGGTGGCCTAACACCAGATTCCAGGATTTGGCCCTGGTACTTTTGAGAGTCCAAAGTCCCAGTAACCACCTTTAACTGTATCAGGTGGTCGTCAGATAATGCACCACGTACCATAATGCTTCAGTAGCAATTCCTTGCACTCAAGAATAAATGTAGACTGTTTCCTTTTTCTAATACTGCCACTCTCTCTATGTTCTTTTAATGGTCTGCTGACAACAGTCTGAGACACGTTTAATACCCTTGCAATGTCATCTTGTTTCAAACCATCGTCCCTAATGGCAATTATACACATTCTGTCCTCTTTCTTCTTTGTAGATTTATCCAACATATGCCTTTAAAGGCTATTTCATGACTCAACAGCAAAATATATTCATTCTTGCATATCAACTCCTGGACAGTACAGTGTCGTAAGTTTCCAGTTCATGGACAGTAGTGAATGAAACTAATTGAACTTATCCAAAGTTGGTAGCCAAAATACAAGTGTACATGTCAAATAAAACCCAAAACTCAAAATATTTTTCATTACTTGGAAAATCAGGATCGTATAAAAATATGCTTAACTTTATGGCAATAGTATATGTTGTGGGTGCTAAAAAGAGATGTTTTTTAAAACCAATGAGTAAGAAAATATTCACAGTTTTACGTTCAAATATTGTGTTTAACTGTACCTATGCTAAGGTGACCCCTGAGCTTTGTGTGGCAAGAATTGAATCCATGACCTCATTCAATATGATTTTAGCCATTGGTGCAAAAGTACCAGATGCACAAATCATTATAGCTTTATCATATTTTTAGCAGAACAACCAACTTTAAATGGAAAAATTGTTGCACCAATATGAAATTCATTGCCATGGCCTTGACCTTGTTACTTACCCACTTTGTAGATTTGACTATGATGAGGTCAAGAGGATCTCCAGAGATTTCTCCATCTATCACAGTAAGAGAGTGACATGTTACCATGCCAACTAGGAATGACCCTCGCTACTTACCCACTTTGTAGACTTGAACATGATGAGGTCAAGAGGATCTCCAGAGATTTCTCCATCTGTCACAGTTAGAGAGTGACACGTTACCATGCCAACTAGGAATGACCCTCACTACTTACCCACTTTGTAGACTTGAACATGATGAGGTCAAGAGGATCTACAGAGATTTCTCCATCTATCACAGTTAGAGAGTGACACGTTACCATGCCAACTAGGAATGACCCTTGCTACTTACCCACTTTGTAGATTTGAACATGATGAGGTCTAGAGGATCTCCAGAAATTTCTCCATCTATCACAGTTAGAGAGTGACACGTTACCATGCCAACTAGGAATGACCCTTGCTACTTACCCACTTTGTAGATTTGAACATGATGAGGTCTAGAGGATCTCCAGAGATTTCTCCATCCATCACAGTAAGAGAGTGACACGTTACCATGCCAACTACGAATGACCCTTGCTACTTACCCACTTTGTAGATTTGAACATGATGAGGTCTAGAGGATCTCCAGAAATTTCTCCATCTATCACAGTTAGAGAGTGACACGTTACCATGCCAACTACGAATGACCCTTGCTACTTACCCACTTTGTAGATTTGAACATGATGAGGTCTAGAGGATCTCCAGAGATTTCTCCATCTATCACAGTTAGAGAGTGACACGTTACCATGCCAACTAGGAATGACCCTCTCTCAAGGACAGATGGGTCATGCACTACATGGGCAAACCTGGAAAAATCATACAAATAATCACGTTACAATGACAACTAGGAATGACCCTCTCTCAATGGATGATGGGTCATGCCCTATTTGTTGAATTTGGAAAACATTTATTTGAGAATTACATTTATCTACATGTTACCATGCATACTAGAAATGACCCTTTCTCAAGGAAAGATGGGTCAAGGACATCATATCTAAACCTGAAAAATATTACTACAAGAATCGGGTTTCCATTCTAACAAGAAATAAATTCCCTGTTTTTTAAAAGGACAGATGGGTAATGTACAAGATATATAGTCCTAGAAAACATATATGTAGAAAATTACAAGTTACCATGCTTAATTGAAACAACCCTTTCTCTAAACAAAGAAACATGACTGGTTTACCTTCTATCTTGTATAGGAATCACTCCCCACATGTCCAAACCATCTTCTGTCAATGTACCAGTCTGAAAAGATTACAAAACTGACATAAAAAATCTAGAAAACAGATCCCTCAGAAATAGAGAAAACCTGCAAATTCTGAAAACAGCAGACTCGATTTCAATAAGTGCAACTACTCTCACGTCCCCTAGCCACAGCTTAAACAGTATTATAAAAATCTATCATGAGTGTGAGGGTAGGATAGAAAAATCTGTCCCGAGGATCGCCGTTTGGCATCACGAGGCTTGCCGAGTGATAATAAACGGTGATCCCGAGGGGCAAATTTTTCTATCCTACCCTCACACGAATAATATATTCTAGTTCTTGCTCACCACTCTTTTAATTAATTTTTGTATTTATTTATTTATTGTAAAATAGGCTTCCAGAAATCCCTGAATATGCTAAGATGCAATTTCACATGATGACGTTACTTGACATCCTGGGTAAGATAGCATGGGTAAGATAAGATTTTCTATCCCAGGGTAAAATCTCAGATATCCTTATGCGGTGTGCAAGAATCTATTTTCTGCCTGAACCCAATATTCCTGAAGTCACAGAATAAGAAAAAATATCAAAACTATATTGATGTATAGACCTTTTCAGTGGTTTCTATTATATCTATAGATTTTGCCTTTTTCCATCTGATAATTTTACAGCAAGTTTGTTGAGCGCAGTTGTAATTTCATGCTCAGTTGAGTTGAGTATGAAAAAAGTTCTATAAACTTTGAGCTATTTTTTTTGTCTGCCTAGCATAGTGACAAAGTATGGCCATACAATTATTTAGTAAATGGTACTTCTTTTGCCCCAAAAAATATTTCTCTTTCAGAATGTTTCTCATTATGACAAGTTGCACTGCGCATGTACTTACTTTATCAAAACAGAAAAGATTTAGTCTTCCACAAAAGTTGATTCTAGGCTGGCTAATACAGAAGATTTGTTTCTTCTTCAACCTATACATACACTGTTCCACTTGTCGTCAGCTGACATTCTTAAAAATTATCTTTTTCAAATAATTCTTTCAGGAACACTATCAGTGTGTCAAACAGTTTGGATCCATATCAGGAACTATCGTTCCTGATCTGGGTCCAAACTGTTTGCAAAGAGATTCAGCAGACGACAGCTAACTTTAAAAAAAAATTCTTTGAGCTTGTCAAAGGGTTCCGATCCAGATCAGGACCGCCATTCTGTCATTAGCAGACTACAAAAAGTCCCCACTAGCAAGATAAACATTAACAACCATAGGCGTAGCTCCCATTACGCAGTTACGTACGTATGTAATAAAAATAGTAACATTCAAGGGAGGTCACCTAATGTGGTAAAAGTGATTTTCAATACCATTAGGAATTGCTCTTAAAGGAAAGAATTTGCTCCCTCTTGGAGCAAATTCTTTCCTTTAAGAGAAGTTCCAATTTTGAAAAGGGACACAATTGAAGAGAACCACTGCTTCAACCAGTAGTCTCCCTTTGATGTGCGTAACCCTTTCAGCACTCTGGCTACGCCATTGACAACAAACCTTATCAAAACAGAAAAGATTCAGCCTTCCACAAAAGTTGATTCTAGGCGGGCTTATACAGAAGATTTGTTTCTTCTTCAGCCTGCTCTGGGCATACACTGTTCCGACTGTCATGGCTGCCGGTAACGCTGGTGGGACGATGATCGTAATTATGTCTAGAACACGCAGGACTATACGGTGGATATCAGCCTAATGGAAGAGAAAATCAGGTTGCACATGTGTAATGAAAATCACATTCCAGGGAAATTAACCCTAAAAGTGCCAAGAAAAAAATGTATCTGAAAATGTCGTCTACTGCAAATAATTGCCTAACATTACTGAGGAATTAAGTATAGAAGCAAACAGTGTGGACCCAGAACAGACTGCTCCTATAGGAGCAGTCTGATCTGGGTCCACAATGTTTGCCAGAGAGGCTTCTTAAACATTTCAGCAGACGAGAAAAGCAGACGACTTTTGTTGCGATTGGTGCATTAAGGGTTAACTAATGTGAAGATATTATTTTCCAATGCCAAAACTTCTCTTAAAGAAAATATTTTGCTCCATTCTGGAGAATTTTTTCCCCTTAAATAGCATCCTCAGTTTGGTAAGAGACATAATTGAAGAAAACTACAGCTTATTTCAGTAGTCTCTCTTTGACATGCATTCTGGCTATATTCTTATTACATCTACTATATTTTAAGGTGATAGCCAGAATCCTAAATATTTATAATTGTACTATTTTCAGGACTTTAGATAAGAGTGCGTAACAAAAATTTAATTTTCTTATTTCTCAACTAAAATATATGTTGTGGGTACTCAAAAGAACTGTCTCAATGAGATGGTTCTTTTGAGCACCCAAAGCATTTGTTAAAATTGATGGGTAAGAAAATATTTACAATATTACGTTGAAAATTTTTGTTTATCTAAACCTGTGCATTTTCGTCAAGTAAACCATCTTACTGAGCAAAGACTGTTCATGTACCTTGAAGACTGCTGTTTTGATGTTGTTTTGATGTTTTAATGACACTACCATAATCTTTTGCTTGTTTTCTGTACATTTATCTTATTTCATTTCAAAATGAAGCATAGAAAGCTGCATTAAACAAGATGTTATCCAATAAAAATTGGCCAAATTGTTGACTTCAAATTTTTCGCTTGGAAATACATTATTTTCAAAACAGGATATATTTAGGTTAAGCGTAGTAAGGGTTTGAGTATAAACAAGTTTTATTCTACTAAAGTTATAGGGAAAATACTTTCTTTTTTTTCTCTTTGCAAATTATTTATGATATTGATTGTTGCATATGATTAGAAGCCACTAAACCTAAAAATATCATGTTTTGAAAACAGTGTATATCCAGATCAGCTGGCTTTGAAGAAGCCAGCTTATCTGGACATACACTGTTTTCTCCCTGCTTGTACAAACATGTTAATAACTAGAATCCTACAAGTTTAATAATAACAGGACAAAAATTAGGGAGGAGAGCAGCAGATAAAAATATCCAGTATGATACGAGTTTAAAATGCATTAACATTAATTAAAGGCCCTCAGAGATAAGAGGGTGTAAAAATTATAAATTAACTTTCTTATTTTTTTGCTGGTACTCAGAAGAACCGTCTCAAATTACAATTTTACACTAAAAGATTTCTGTGGACCTATGCAAGTCCTAATATTGAGTCTTATGTAAGAATAGACACTGTTAGCCATCCCGAAGAAAGCCACACAGGCCAGGAATAGAATGAATTTCAAGGCATCTTGGTTAAATTTAAATCCCAGAAATAATTGAGACATATCTTATTTCTCAACCAAAGCATATGTTGTGGGTGCTTAAAAAAATGTCTCAATGAGACGGTTCTTTTTAGCACCCTAAATATATGTCTAAACCAACAAATAAGAGATTAAATCACAATTTTACACTGAGCTTATGGAAATCGTTACCTTGAGTCTTATGTAAGAATAGACACTGTAAGCCATCCCAAAGAAAGCCACACAGGCCAGGAAGAGAATGAACTTCATGGCATCTTGGTAAAACTTAAACCCCAGTGGCTTGGGAAATAAGATAGCTCGGACCAGCTCTCCTTTTGCTGTACTGAATCCTGAAACAAATAATTGAGCGAATGCATGAAGTCTTGGTACATGTACTTATTAGGTTAGGCCAAGAAAAAAAATCTGTGTGGTTCAGGTTACCCGACCTACCCTAAATTTTTACCCACTACCCTAAACTTTTTTCCTCCAAATTGTTAAGTAGGAAGAGAATACCAGAACAAAATACTTTTGTTCTGCTATTCTCTTCCAACTTAAGAATTTGGAGAAAAAATACATATCAAAATGACCATCTGAAATGGAAATCTAAATTTCTATGCATTCAGCCTTTGGTATAGGAAGTAAAAGGATTAAAACAAGATTATATCTTCGAAAATAGACCCTTTTATATCAGTTTTGGCTTATTTCATTTCCAAGCAGGTCTGAATATTCCAAGAAAAAAAGTTTTCAAAAAAACACCCAACCCTAATTATTTGCAGGGTGTAACCTGAACCACACATTTTTTTTATTTGGCCTTAAGTCACCTTTAAGACATAAATATGCAGCTATTTAGTGGGACTAGAAGCCTAAATTTTGATCTGAGCCTTAATTTACATCCCTATTTTATGCGAGCCAGCCCAGCTGCAAATCTCTGGTCATACTCCACATTTAGGCAGGCTTGTCTAGCCTTGCTTCTTGCATATGAGATAAGTATCAAAAATTCATGAAATGGCTCAGTTGAACTTAAAATTGTCCTTGCAGGCTAACAAGTGGTTTTTGATGAAAAAGTAGGAAAAAAGCAGGTGTCATTTCAAGAATATAGTAGGAGAAAAGTAGGAATCTGACGACAAAATATAGGAGTTTTAAATCAGTTTTTTCCCCACCTCTAAATGCACTTATTTCTCTCAAAGTTTCCATGAATTTGGCATTTGGGGGCAAAATTAGGAATAGTAGGAGTTTTCAAAAGAAAAGCAGGAAAAAAGTATGAAGAGGTCAAAAAAGTAAGAATAATAGGACTTCTTGTAAGCTTGTGTTTGTAAAACACTTCCTCTAACCTTACACTTGTCCATTTGATAAAATATTGCAAACGTTTCGAAGAGCCATAACTGTGTCAGAATTTTATGAAATTCATTCAGGACCTAATCAGGTAATCTACTCTAGACCCTAGCTCCAAAGGTTCCTGAGGATTCCTCCTAACAAGATTCATACATCAGTATTTACCTATCCTAACACTCCGAGCATCTTCAATTGTCCATAGTAATGTGTCTGTACAACCTTGGTGCTGGCTAACACTATATGTCTCTTGTAAGTTACTGTGAGTATATCTACTTATAGACTGTATGTGACAGATATATCAGTATTTACCTGTCCTGACAACTACTGCGAGCACCTTGGCTTGTCCATAATAACGTGCCTGTAGGGCCTTGGTGCTGACTAACATTATATGTCTCTTGTGAGTTACTGTGAGTATATCTACTTATAGACTGTATGTGATAGACATATCAGTATTTACCTGTCCTAACAACCACTGCGAGCACCTTGGCCTGTCCATAGTAGCGTGTCTGTACAACCTTCGTTCCTGCGAACAGTGTATGTCTCTTGTGAGCTTCTGGGGAGTATATCTCTTCGTCTTCCTGTTGTGACAGTGGTGTCTTGGTAACAGGGACACTCTCCCCTAAAACATTTGAATTCACAACTTAAAAGTCAGCCAACCATTAAAAACCTATTTTGTTGCATGTGATGATAATGAAAAACTGTTTTCAAAATTACAGAGATTATTTTCAGGTTGAGATATTGAGAGATTTGCTTCCTTTTTCTGCCAAATATATCATTGAAATTGGCTTATTGGGAGAAAAAGGCATTGCAAAATGTAATTTAGATAAGGATTTTGCTAAAACATTAGCTGAAAATTCATAATTTCTCATCAGTTTTGGCTGAATGAATTATCTTCTCTCATGATATTTAAGCCAAGACTATACCTGATTAATTGTATACCCTTCTGATGAAGCCAGCTTATTAGGATCCACACTGTTATTCATCTACACAATGAATCCATATTAATAATGCAGGCCTTAAGTTAAGTATAACAGAAAAATAAGTTTCTTATATCTCAACCAAAACATATGTTGTGGGTACTCAAAAGAACCGTCTCAATGAGACGGTTCTTTTGAGCACCCAAAACATATGCTACAAATTATGGGTAAGAAGAAATTTACAATTTTACGCTGAAAATGTTTGCTTTTCTAAACCTGTGTAATGAAATAGCATCAGTAGATAGACTGGAAATCAGAAGTTCATATATGGTCCACAACCCTTAAAGTACTCACTTTAGGCTTAAAGGAGCATTACGTTAGCATTATGATAATGCGGCAGATGCCCAATACTCAATTGAGAAAGTCCAACACAATTCGAGAATCGAATCAAGCCTCGGGGTAACGTAAGGCGCATTACGCGTAGTACTATGTACGAAAAAGCTGCATTTTGTTAGCCGGAACTGGCGTAAGGAAAATTAGTTCTGTAGCATGTGGTTTCTGATTACCCGAAAAGTTTAATCAGCAGAGTAAATGAATTTTATGTATTTTTCAATTAAATATCGCTATAGTGATATTTTATTGAAAAAACAAATAAACTTCATTTATAACAGTTTGTTTTGCTGCAATTACTTTTGTTTTTGTGTTGGCATGGTTTCTGTGACGTCAGCGTCACGTAATTGAACATCAGCGTCACTTTATCAAAGTAGATCCTCTATGTACATCCGAGGTCTGACGCCACGGAATTGGCTGAGGCGGTTACGATTGACCCCAAACTGTATTCAACCTGATAAACGTACAGCCATGGCAATTACAAAAACAATCATCATGCAGCGTTAACATTATAATCATTATGACCATTTACTGGTCATTTTCCTATAGTTCCTTTATAAATTTGTCCCTTTATAACATGATTCACTTATATCACAGTTTATTCCTATGGACCCCAAACATAGCATTATAAAGGGAATGCACTCTGCTTCAATTTATTTTTCAATGTCCCAATTTTTTACCATCATGTAATTTTACAGAGGAATTATAGGAAAATGACCATGAAATGGTGATTTTCCTATAATTCCTTTGTAAAATTGTCCATATACAACACAATTCATTTATGACACAAGGTCCATTCCTATGGACCACAAACATAGCACACTGTATCTTAAAATTATTTTTAGGAATAAACAGCCAGCATCATAGTAAATGATCACTGAATTTCTTGTTTGTATGTATATAATGCTCATGGGCCTTTTGATCTATTGCAAAGGTGTTATTGGACTAACAGTACCTGTTAACATGCTCTCATTTACTATACATGTTCCCGCCATCAGCACTGCATCACAGGTCATTGTGCAGCCATGAGCCGGTACCACTATCACATCACCGGGAACCAGACATGTAGCATCCACTTCATCGTAGGAGCCATCACCCCGGGACACATTCAGCAGTGAGCTCTGAGTCACCACCATGTTGTGTAGCGTTATCATTTGCTGAAATAGTAGAAGAAATGATTATTTAATTTTAGTATTTTTTCATTGGCGCAAACAGGAAGCATGCTAGCACTTACTAACCTGTCGCCTTTCGCTCAGTGCACACTTAGATGGAATCGCCATTTTATTATAAACATATTATGCGATCACAGCTTGCATGACTCAGGGCTTTGTATACAGAAAATATTTACTAAAAGGGTAAACTGTCAAAAATTTGACTTTTTACTAGTTTTAACAATAAATTCTGTCACTACAGGAGCGTGAGAATTGAACGGGACTAGCCTACTATAGCTAGCTATCCATAATGCAAAGGGCAATATGCAAGAGATCTAGATGAGGTATCGTCGGGTCTCCCGAGAATGAATATTTTTTTTAATATGGGCAAGTGCATGCAATACCATGAGAATTCTGTACTTAATGCATCAGCAAGCAGCAAAGGCTCAGGCAAGTGTGTGCATATGAGCACACTCTCCTGAGCCTTCATTGCTCACATTCTTTGTTGCCTCGTTGCTCCCATACACAAAGTATGGATGTAGCTGAAGGCTCAGACCATACTTTAGACCTCTGGCTTTGCTTGATACATCAGCATGGGCAGGTATTAGGCAAAAAATGAATATATCTCTTGTTTCCAGTTATTCTACCAACCCTAATATTTTGGGGCCTACTCAAACTTTTTAGGAGCCTTTTGGGAAATCAAAGTCTATATTTAATATTTCTTTTTTACTTTTTCCATACAAAAAAGTTATGTTGGTTAACACCCCATACTTAAATAATGACTAACGTAAGGTTTCGTTCATCTTTCTAGATGGCTAAAACCAGATTGTTTACATTTGAAAATATGTACGGTGATTCATGCTTATCTACACTCAAATTACTCATTCATTCACTTATCTATTTATACTTTATTGAGGACTACTTTATAGCCATATTTGTATAGATTAAGCTCAGTTTATGTAGTGAGAGGGTCATGACTAATATTGTCAGAGCTTGTGACCCGATCACATTGCTGAAATTTGTGGAAAGAAATGCTTTAACATGGTAAGAGGAATTTAAGTTCTGTAATGTAAAATACCCTCATGGGCATTTTGGCCTATTGCATTTACATAAATACTAGACTAAAAATAGTCTTACCTTTTTGGTTTCAAACAAGGATATTCCCATGGAAATACAGAAGATCAGGAATATACAGTAAAAGCTGATTTAAAAGGCCACTCAAAAATAGACAAAACAAAGATCTTAATGACAATTGGTAGCTTAATGAAGGTGGAAAGTTTATCAGAATGCTCCGCTTGGAGCATTTTGCAATATTTTTGACCTGCATTAAGCAATAATTGGTCTTGAAATCCAATTTTGGTCTTTTTGAGAGTGCCCTTTTTACACAGGTTTTACTGTACAGCCAGCTTAGTTGGAGTTGTTATTTGTATGTACATTTGTATGCTCATGGACCTTTTGGCCTATTGCCTTAACATAAATACATGTACTATAATATAAATGGGCCTCAATGCGAGAAAACCTGTCTTCTTGGCGTTTGCAAACAATAAAGGTGCAGACCAGCCAGTGCATCTGCACAGTCTGATCAGCGCCTTTTTTATTTGCTTATTGGAAAGTATCATATCAGCGAAAATTCAATTTACTATTTAGTCTCTGTAGCTAAGCAGGCTGGTTTGCATATGACCTGGTCGGAGACCCCAAAGACAGGTTTTCTTGCGATGAGGCCTTTATATTCTTACCCTTTTGGTTTCATACAAGGATATTCCCATAGAAATACAGGATATCAGGAATATACAGCCAGCATAGTAGTAATAATCATCAGCCGACCACAGGATTATACTGAGAATTTGGAAAATGTAGAAAGGATTCAAGACCTGCAAAAAACATACAATAGCACAATATTTTTTTAAATATTGATTGGCTACTGGTTCCTATCCTAAAAAACAATATGTTTTAATCTTTTTGTCATTATTTTACAGCATCACTGTAAAGGACAGGCCTCTATATTGACATGAGCATTTCATTAGATAATTATCTTCCTAATAACAAATTTATTTGCTATTCTGTCAGAAGTAAATTTTTCACATTGAATATCTTTAAGGCTCCTTTTTTTCATCAGTTTTAATTTTGTGTATTAGATTTAAATGTTATTGATCATAGGAATTACCATCATTGTAGAAAACTAGGTACAGGATTCATACAAGCAAGGCTGTGTAAAATTCAAGGACTTGTCAAGGACTTCTATAATACTGCTGTACACTCATACTGTTTTCAAGGACAAGTTTATGAAGAAAAAAACAACATTTACTCTTTAAAATTCAATTTTGGAAATGCTAGATTGGGTAAAAGGAATCATTAGCATGAAAAAGTAGCATAAAATTGATATGCCTTTATTTGGTGCATCATATGTTGCACATGATAAAGGTACATCTGACAGGCCAAATGAAAAAAACATGTGTTTAGGGTCACCTGACCCTACCTAAATTTACAGGTGAAACCTAGAATTTGTTCAGGTTTTCTGAAAAAATAAATAATTTTATGCATATTGAAAGGCATGAAATTATATTTTTTTTCCAGAAAAAAAAGATTAATTTGAAAAAAAATGTGTCACTCCTATTACCTCCTCAATGAAGAGTCTTCCGTAGGATTTCACTTCCACATTTATAGTGTTTGGTCCATAAACTACCCGCTTCTCTGTCTGCTGTTGAATACTCAAGCCATGGTAGTGCTCGTGAAGGTCAGCGCAATTTGTGTTCACAGAAAGATCCCTTTGAAAAAAAAAAAAAAAATCATACGAGGGTTGTCCCAGAAAGTCGTAGACATTTTATATAACAAGAAAACTATACAGTCTTTTGCACTCAAATTTTGCTTGTGAACTCTTCCATTACTTCTGCATTACCATGCACATTTTGAAGGAAAAATGTCGAATAATATAGTTTGTGTACTCATTTTACCAGCTATAGGTCTGACCCACCAGCGCACGTCATTTGAATTACTAAGGACGTCGGAAAGTTTACAATTGTAACTAGCTTGGTTCTGTCTGCAATCTTCTTCCAATAATAAATGTGGAATTATTGCATCTTGCAGATGCCTATGCCATTTTTAAGTTTGGTTTTAGTATCATATGCGCCGTAGGTTTCCCTCAACCTGTTATTTCGGCTAGGTAGCGCACCATTTGTCTTCTGTCATTGCTGACGACTGATTCAACTTCCGTACCTTTGCCTGTATTTCTAAGTGGTGGTCTTCCCATATGCTCGACTGCAGGTTTCCCCTCGCGAAATATCGAAAGTAATTTGTATACTAAAGCCTGTGATACTTTCAGGTTATATTCATATTGTTTTACTTACTTTAAAGTATCGAGTGGTGTCATTCCGGACTCAAAACAAAACTGTATTACTGTCCGCTGCTCCTCCCGTACACAAGACGGCGCCATTTTTCACCACTCGAGCTCGCCCCGACTTCTTTGGATTGTATGCCGACAGTTCGTAAAATATGCAATCGCTTTGAAATTTTGTGACAATACACCCAAATTAATGACGCTTCCTCCAATGTGAATTATTAACGGGTATCATCTCGACTTTCGATACAACCACTTATCAAAAATGAATTATACTATTTTATTTCTTTCATTTTCTGCGCGCACCGGTGACGCGTACCTTACCGAGATAGAATGACCATAAAAATGATTCCTTTTGATTTGGTTTGTCATTAATGCACTCAAAATGTTAAAAATAGATAGTCCAATATTTCTACAAAATATACTCATGCTCACGCGTCAACTTCTCTTGCTATTTAAAAAGTCTACGACTTTCTGGGACAACCCTCGTACATGTAAGAAATCATCATCAATTTTAATTCTCATATATTTACATTTTTAAACATGTAACAATTATCTAATTTATAATTTATTCATACTTTTGGATACATGCATAACAATATTATACACTGCCCAAAAAATTCACAAGAACACAACATGTTTTGCCATATATTACCATGCAAATGCACTCATAAATATTCTGACCTTCAGTAAATGTTAGTTAAAATTTGTCTTGCAATTAGTTTGGTGTTCCATCAATAACAATGCTAGTTGATAAAAATGAAATAATCCCTTCCCATAAATTTCGGTGGAATGCTTCATGTAAAAAAGATGGCAAAGATCAAGAAACGATACAATCAAGTACAACACCTAACCCAGGATACCACATGGGAAAGTAACAAAAATACAATAAACATCACCAACATGAGCCAAAGTCAGCCCTTTCCCAGCAGGTGACCACAAGATGACCAAATTTTGTTAAAAATACCAAAAAAAATAGACAAATGTTTGAATCAAACACTAAAAGAGTATTGTTTCTATACATTCCATACCCTTTTAATGTAGCATAGATCACAAGGTTAAGTTACAGTGAAACTCTATTTACTGACATTCTTTATAACAGCTAAATTCTTTACAACATCGAAAGTGCCAATTTAGCTTGAATTTGAGTTAATTACAACAGAAACTCATTTCAATGTCAAATTATTTGGGGACAAACACTGTCATTGTAAAGAGGGGGTGACTGTATAAACAAATTCCTAAGATTCTACAGATTTCCAGAAAAAGTTGTCATTTCCAAGAGATTCAAAAATGAAAAAAATTGGGCCATAGAATTAAGCAGCTATAGACTTAAGCAGGGATTGATTTCTTATAATATAGTGTATTCCTTTGTACCCCACACATAAAATTATAATGGGACTTCACTGTATAACTATAAAGGGGCTAGCTGTATTCAAAATTTTCGTTTGGGGAGGTATATCGTCGGATATACGGTCAGAAATTTAGTTTTACGGCGACACGCGAATGGAGCCGTAAAACGTGATTTCTGACCATATATCAGACGATATACCTCCCTAAATGAAAATTTTGAATATGGTTATCCCCATTCTAATGCATTTCTGCAGTTTTGTCTCAAATTTAGTTTTATGGCGACACACAAATGGAGCTGTAAAACATGATTTCAGACCGTATATCAGACGATATACCTCTCCAAATGAAATTTTGAATATGGTTATCCCCATTCTAATGCATTTCTGCAGTTTTGTCTCAATTTGAGCATTGCAACGACATGTGAGGTAATTAATGACGTCAAAACTATTTCCGACAATATATCGCAGGATAAACTGTTGCAAATTTTTGATGTTATCCAATCAGATGTTGCATTACAAAATTAAGTGCATTAGAATACTTCATCAGCACAACACTACTTGAAAATATTGCTATTTACTCACTGAAGCCTGGCAAATGCCTTTTGATGTTCATTCCACAAGTACCGAACATGTTGGTTGTCAAAATATTTCACCCCAGGCTCCTCCTGTATAAGTAACAAACAAAGATCAATTATCTCACTGCATTTTTAGTTTAGAACTAAATCATTAAGTTGTTAAATGGATATAAGATCTGAGAAAGAAATATTTTTGCTGAAAAAATTTGAGAGAAGTCTAATTATCATCAGGTTATGGGCCAAGGGGGGGTACTCTCATTTTTTTCTTCATACGTAGGCTTGGGCCCAGCATCTACCTTTTGACCCCCAAAAAATATCAAGAATTTCAAGCACCCCAAAAAATACTTGAATTTTAGCAACCCCCAAAAATATCCCCCATTCTGTACCTTGACATTAAGAAAAGACCCTAAAATGCATAGAAATGACCACTCAATATAGTCCAATATTGTTATGACACCCCAAAACTTCATACCTACCAAAAAATTCATTTTTCTGAAAAACCCCAAAAGTATTGAAATTAAAAAATTTAACCAAAAAAATGACCCGAGCCTACCTATGAATGAAAATATCAGAGTACCACCCCTGGTGTTATGGGCTGGTTGCTAGTACAAAGGCAATCAACTGTGACAGAAAAACAATCAGGGATCTTCCTAGGCCTGATTTGGGGCTGAATATTGGCCCCTTCCCAATTAAAAGATGAGCAAAAACTTACCAAAATGGTGTATATCATTCCCAATTTCCTATTTCTACATTTTGGCGAATATTTCATAAAAATCCGAACAAAATAGCAAAATTACAGATGCATGAAAACTTGCATATATTCACATTTTTATGCAAATCTTCATGAGTTTTTATGAAGGGCAATTAAAGCAACAAATGCTTTACACTGCTAATTTCTTATATGCTTTTTATCCATTTAAAATGGTGGTCCAGTTCTTTTACACTGCATCAAATTTTTGCAATTTTGATGACTGCAGATTCAAATACTTTTTTCCCAAATTCAACAGGCCCCTGAAGGTAGGAAACTCCCTGACAATATAATTTTGAAATTTTCAATCTGTGACCCCTTAATTTGTAAAACATTTAAACCATAATGTATCAATTTAGAATATTCATCATCATAAACATTTTGATTAACATGCAGGTGCAGGAGCATCATCCACATCTGTGGGCCCCCTCCAGGTAGTTGACTAGCAGCCACATAGCCTGATTTACAGGTGTTCTTTTTACGAGGGTCGACTGCTGTGAGCTTTCCCTCACTGCAGCCTTTCTCCGCCAATTTCTTCCATATCAACTTGGGTGTCATCTAAACACAATCTGTCTTATGAGGCCATTGGCAATCTTCTCTAGGATTTTCATAGCAAGGCCTGGTATATTAAGGAACCAAGCATTAATTTGTTTGTTTGATTTGATTCTTTAAGTCCCATCAACAATCTATCAGTTATATAGGGATGTGTCTTCCTGGGTTGAACCAGTACTAAGCTAGGATAAACGTGTCTTGCTAAAGGACCAAAAGGCAGTGACGCCGGTGAGGCTCGAACCCACAGCCCTTCGGTCACAAGTCAAGCACTCTACCACTGAGCCAATGTGCTTCCTAAACCAAGCATTTAAGGATAAGTGTCAGATTAGCTATCAAGTTTGGTAGTTTTGAACAAGATGCGCCAGTTATCTTACTTGTTTCACGGTAAGTTTAGCGGCATCATCTGTGGTCATGTGATTTTCTGGGAACACTTCATCTCTGTTGTAAGCATCGCTAATCTCTTGCCTGGAAGTAACATGAGAAATAAAAGGGTTTTACCCCTTTGCATGCTGGGCAATTTTTCATGCTTTGTTGTCATCTGCTGACTTTTTTCAAAATTAACTTTTTAAAAAAATTCTTTCAGGGACACCATCAGAGTGTCAAACAGTTTGGATCGAGATCAGGACCGACATTCTGTCGGTCCTGATCTGGGTCCAAACTGTTTGCAAAGATTATCAGCTGACGACAAAAGTAGCCAAATGTAAGGAAAGAGTTACCATATATAGATCCAGATAAACGGATATATATATTCTGAAAATTCTTCTTAACCAACAGTCTAAATATATGTTTTTGGGTGCTATAAAGAAACGGGTCTCAATGAGACAGTTCTTTCGAGTACCCACAACATATGTTTTGGTTGAGAAATAAGTGTATGAGTTATTGCCTTCTTATCTGGGGGCCTTGTATTGTTTTGATGATATCAAACCAGAAGGAAGAATCCATTTGCACATGAAGGGTTAAAGAGTGATTTTTGCATATAGGCTGTCCCATATAGGGTTAGCAGTTTGATCAGGAGATTTTTATAGTTTGCCTTACCACGCTAAGGCACACCCCCTGGCGACCATGTTTTTGCAGATCAATTTTCTTTTAGCTTTTTTTTGTAAAGGGTGACCTAATGATCATTCCTGTGAAGTTTTGTTGAAATTGGCCCATTGGTATAGGAGAAGTTATCATGTAAAGGAAATTGTTGACGACGAACGACAATGACAGACATTGACTGATCCAAATAGCTCACTTTGAGCATTTGGTGCTCATGTGAGTTATAAAAACAGCATGTATTTTATGCTCAAAATATTTGAGCCATGACATGAGAAAACCACCACAATGAGTTGGGTGAAAGTTCAAAATTTCGAAAATCCTGAACTTTAGAAATTCAAATTTTAAAACTTGCAGGATGCCTATAATAATGAATAATTTCAAGCTTAAATGATTAATTACCTTTCGATATTCTGAAAACTAATCAGAGAAGCTATTAGAATCTGCCTAATTCAGCATTTTAAACTGACTTTCTATGGAAAGTCAGCCTCAAAATCCTGAATTCGGGATTAATCCTTAAACTTTCATAATCTACCTATTATAATCTGCCTAATTCAGCATTCTGAGGCTGACTTTCTATGGAAAGTCAGCCTCGAAATCCTGAATTCAGGATTAATCTGAAAACATTCACCCATGTCCGGGGCAGTCTGATCAGAGTCTTCACTGTGTGCTCAGTGGGGAAGCTAAGGATTCATGCTTTCTTTGTGCAGACAGGGAAGACTCTGATCAGATTGAGCTGATTTCAGTCTTTTTGTGACTTGTTGGTTTTCTCACATTTTGGCTCATATTTGCTTCAATATTTGAACCTATGTATCATACTGATGGTAACAACTGATATCACCCCTACCAAACGCTCGAATGCTCAACATCTGGTTGAATATTAAAAACAACTGCTCTATGAAGAAAATCAAAAATCGGGGAATGTCATGCAACAGCCTATGTATAAATACGAGCTCAGAAAGTATTCATATTAGGTCATTTTACTTTTAGCTTGATAAACACATCCCTGTCGAATTCTGGTACACCTATTTTACCCAAAATGTAAATCTGACAAAACGAGAGAACTTTCTGACCTCAAATTTATACCACAAAGGTAGGAATGCATAGTCTGTTGCATGGCATTCCCCGATTTTTGATTCTCTTCTTTAATATTCAACCAGATGTTGAGCATTCGAGCGTTTGGTAGGCGTGTGATATGTGATGTAACAGCTTGTGGAAGTTGTAGATTGAGTTTGTTAAAATCAATTACATAACAATATACTTCATTAACTCTTTGCTGCCTGGGAAAATGTTCCCGCTTTTTTTGTCGTCTGCTGATTTTTTTCAAATCAACGTTTTCGAAAAATTCTTTCAGAAATGCGATCAGAGTGTCAAACAGTTTGGATCCAGATCAGGCCTGACATTTTGTCAGGCCTGATCGGGATCCAATCTGTTTGCAAAGGTCATCAGCAGATGATACCAGTAGGCAAAAAGTAAACAGTAGGCCTTTGTTTTGAATTGAATTATTGGTTATCACTCAAGTCTCTTCCAAGGTAGTTCATAAATAGTCTATTCTCTATGTTTTTGTTTTAAATTATTGCTTAACTCTTCGTACGATTGATAATTATTCATGATTTTGTTGTCATCTGCTGATTTTTCTTCAAAATTAACTTTTTTGAAAAATTCTTTCAGGAATACAATCAGAGTGTCAAACAATTCGGATTCAGATCAGGACCGATATTGTGTTGGTCCTATTCTGGGTTCAGACTGTTTGCGAAGGTTATCAGTAGATGAAAAATGTTGCACTAGCAAGGAAAAAGTTTACATTCAAGTCTATTTCCTAGGTAGCAGGTTCAAGTCTCCATTCCGAAAACATGTATAGGTACATGTATTTGGGTCAGCACATGAGATTTTGACACTTATCGCATTGTCAGGCAACAAAGACTCAGATGAGCCTGGCAAATGCTCAGACTCATCAGAACCTAAAATGCTCTAATATACACAAATTATGGCTAAGAATTAAATTTAAACCAAATGCCCATGCTGAATATATCAACATGAGAGATAAAAAAAAGGCCTTTGCACCAATGTGATAAGTATCAAAATGATTTGAACTAGCATCCCACTTATTTAGCCCTTTTCCTGTCATTCATGACAATTGTTGTCTGCTCTCTAATCTGCTTATGTATACTTTAGTACGTATATATTGCAAACAATATTGACCCAGATCAGACTGCTCCTAATGGAGTAGTCCAATCAGGGTTCAAACTGTTTGCAAAGGTTATCAGCAGACTGCACAATTCACCGCAAGCAAGAAAATATTATAGTCTGTTTATTTAGGGAAAGTACATGTATATGATAGCCCAAAGCAGGAAGTTCAGCAAGCATTATCCGACAAAAAAATTGGTTGTAAAAATGGGAATATTTTCTTAGCCATCAATTTAAATATTTGTTGTGGGTGCTCAAAAGAATCATCTCATTCAGACAGTTCTTTTGAGTACCCATGGATAACATAACTATGTATTAGTTGTAAATTTTGAATACTCTTATCTACAGGCCTGAGGTTTATTAAAATAAACATGATGATGATGATGACAATGATGATGGTGGTGATGATGATGATGATCCATGAAAAAAATTCTGTTTCTTTAATACCCCATACAATAATGTAAGCAGGTGTTTATCTCTTTGCATGCTGGGTAATTTTTAATGGTTTTGTTGTCATCTGCTGACTTTTTTTAAAATTAACTTTTTTGTTAAATTCTCTCATGAAAACTATCAAAGTGTCAAACTGTTTGCTGTCCAGATCAGGCTCAACATTTTGTTGGTCCTGATCTGGGTCCCAAACTGTTAGCAAAGGCCACAGTTAAGAGCAGATAGCAAAGTCGAGTCTAGCAAGGAAAGAGTTAAACACAAGGTTTCCTTTTTTGACAAATCTGGATAACTGACATGTATAAGCTGAGGGTAAAGCACAGGCTGTAGGTATCATACCTGGCTTGTCGTGCCTTGTACATTATAATGCTGTGAGATAAGTGAAAATATTCAAATCATTTGAACCAGCTCATGAGATTATTTTGGAACTTATTGTCATTGTGACCAGCAAAAGCTCACGTGAGTCCGTGTATCTGTGCAATTTTCACTGCTTAAGTTTACAAACTCGAGAATGGATAAACTAATGACTCAGATCAACAATTCACCTTTCCAAAAACCACACCTATTTTAACTCTTTGTTTTACTAGTGTTGTCCGCTCAGTAACCTTTGCAAATAGTTTGGACCCAAAATCAGGCCCAACAAAATGTTGAGCCTCATCTGGATCCAAACTGTTTGACACTCCTATGGTATTCTTGAAAGAATCTTTCGAAAAACATGATTCAACGTCAGCAGACGAAAAAAACGCAATTAATAAATACCCAGCATACAAAGAGAAACATGCAAATCCACCGACTGTAAGGTAAACTTTGGATTAATTGAGAGAGATTGAATATGTGCCGATATTCTTTGTGGGACTGTCACATGCTAAGTCTTCGTTGCATTGGTCATCTTATACACTATAAGGTGACTTTTGAGTGACATTCTGGACGAAGTTCTGAAACCTCTATTAAACATATAGTCCCATTAGGAAGCTTTGAACACATGTTTCAATAATTATTTTATGCATTACAACAAGTACCGTAACTCTTTGCATGTTGGGTAATTTTTGTTGATTTTGTTGTCGTCTGCTGATTTTTTTGCTAAATAAACATTTTCAAAAACTTCTTTCATGAAATTAATCAGAGTATCAAACAGTTTGGATTCAGATCAGGACCGAAATTCTGTCGGTCCTGATCTGGGTCCAAACTGTTTGCAATGACAAAGCCCCCAAAGTACCATTGGCTCTTAGCCTACTAGTGTCCTCTGCTGTTACCTTTGAAAACACTTTGGAGCCAGATCTGGCCTGACAACACATTCAACCTGATCTGGCTCCAAACTCTTTGACAATGTGATGGTATTTCTGAAAGAACTTTTTGAAAATGTTGAGTTTGAAAAAAAACAGTACACAACAAAATAATTTAGATAAAATTCCCTGCATGGCAAAGAGTTAATTATAACCTCTTGCACTGGCCAATTGGTCAAAAGGGCAAATACATGTATAGTACAAACCTATTAATTGAAATTCTCTGAAAAATTTACATTGTATATTTTCAAATCAAGCCTCTAATGAATCTCTTAAGATTTTGCAACCGTTCATAGCCTCATGAAGTATATAAATTTGATTGACAGCTGCCTAGCTCACTTGCCCGTGCAATACACTTCAAACATTGAATTCATTTGCCAGAGGTGACACTGGTGTTGTGATTGACAGCAAGCCACACCCGAGTCGCACAGTCATGCAAAGCAAGCCTTTTGTTTGCTCCATTGGCTGTCTCTGATCACACTGGCTGTTCCGCTTTTCCATTTTACGCTCTAACAAAACTGTTAATATGTTTTGGGTGCTAAAAAGAGCCATACCATTGAGATGGTTCTTTTGTTCTTTTGCACACCTATAACTTGTTTGGGTTGAGAAATGATTTTATTTTCAATTACATATCTTTTATCTAGAGGTATATATGTATGTAAGTAGCGAAAACTCTGGCAAGCCTGAAAGGATATGCAGACTCATCTGAGCTTTAGATGCTTACTAAACCGAAAAGTACCAAAGCTCATAAGCTAGCTCATATGTATTTTCGCAAGCCAAGGGTACTAAGCCCACTTCGCTCTGACTTAGGACCCTTGACTTGCGAAGATGGCTCATATGGGCCTCGTCGTGAGAGAACCTGTCTTTGGGGTTTCCGTCAAAGTGGGATTCAAACCAGTCTCCTCAGCTACAGAGACTAGCTAGAAAATTGAAATTTCGCTTGTAGCAAGTCTAGATATGATTCTTAGCAAAAAGGGAATAACAAAGGCGCTGATCAGTCTGCCCGGCAACAATAACTCCAAATAGCATATAATATGGGTGGCGATGTTAGAAAACCTGTTTTTAGGCTTTCCGACAAAGTAAGATTCAAACCAGCCTGCTCAGCTACAGAGACTAGCCAGAAAATTGAGATCTCACTCTTCTGAATATACTTTCCAAAAACGAATAACAAAGGCGCGTCGAGCCCATATATAATCCACTTTTGTTTATTATGCTTGATTCAGGCCATCATCCTGGAGAAGAGCATTTGTATAATGTAAGAGGCTGATTGTATGGTGATTTTAAAAACACGTGTAATATTTGCCAGAAAGTAGACGGCTCAGCTTGAAGAGTAGAAGGCAATTTAGTCATCTGTCGCTGGCAATTGAAAAAGAGGACTGGAGGTAGTGAACCTTCCTGAGCCAGCTGATCAGGATCCACACCTTTTCATCATGTTCATACACATGGTGATTCCATATTGATAAAGAAATTACACCACTGGATAGAATGGAAATCAGATATTCTAATAGTGTAAATTAGGGGATAAATGTATTCAAAATATAATTACAGTCGGAAATTTAGTAATACGCCGAAGCGTAAGCGGAGCCATAAAACGTGATTTCTGAACGTATATCCGACGATATACCTCCCCAAATGAAAATTTTGAAAATGGTTATCCCCATTCTGATGCACTATTCATATTTTCCCTTCAAAATGACAGTGAAAATGTACTTTTATGCTTCGACGTCTAGCTGCATAAAATCGCTTGCCAGCTGCATATATTCACTTGTCAACCAATGAAAAGCTACGTTACGTAATGACGTCGGTTTTGTGACAGTATATCGCAGGATATACTGTCGCAAATTTATGACGTTATCCAATCAGACATTGCGTTGCATTTGCAAGTGCATAAGAATAACCAATTAATTACTCAGTGTGAACTATCCACTAGCATATAGGCTTGTAATGTTATTTACCGTACTTACATTTCATCTTGTATCTGGAAAGACTTCACTGGATTTACATGTTTCTGAGCATACAAATCCTGCAAAAACAAATAAACCAAAAACTCTGCAATGATTTAGGGGATAACTGTATTCAAAATTTTCATTTGGGGAGGTATATCGTCAGATGTACGGCCGTAAATTTAGTTATACGCTGACACGCAAGCAGAGCCCTAAAACATGATTTCCAAACGTATATCCGACAATATACCTCCCCAAATGAAAATTTTAAATATGGTTATCCCCATTCTAAAGCACTTCTGCAGTTTCCTCTCAAATTAGAGCGTTGCGAGCCGCATAAAGCCGCACGTTATCCAACGAAAGGCGACGTAACTGATGACGTCAAACTATTTCCAACAGTATATCTCAGCAAATTTTTGACGTTATCCAATCAGACGTCGCGTTACAAAGGCAAGTGCATTAGAATGTATATTAACCCTTTTCAGACCAACGGAATTTTCCATAAAGCTAAATTCAATAAAGTCAATATGGTCCATTGTATATAATGAGGGGTCACAGGTTATAACTTCCAAAGAGTATCCAGTCTGCAAGGGGTTAAGCCCTGTATACAGCACAGGTTTAGATAAACAAAATTTTTGAGCGTAAAATTATAAATATTTTCTTACCCATCACTTATAGCATATGTTTTGGGTGCTCAAAAGAACCGTCTCATTGAGATGGTTCTTTTAAGTACCAATAACATATATTTTGGTTGAGAAATAAGAAAAATAATTTTTTGGAACGCACTTTTAACTAATTCCTGACACACAATCATTTTCTTGTAAAAATTTTACTGTACTGTAAGTAAGAAACTGATATGATGAAGTGCATACAAAGCCAATGCCAAAATGTCACTTCCTACTAGAGGTTGTAAGCATACCGTCATGTTCATGTATTTATCATATACTTATACTAGTATTGCCCTTGATACTAGACTTTTGGCACATCCGTATCGACCAAGTCAAATAGAGCTGTCAAGCGGTGTGATCCAAGTCATGTTTTTTTCTGTCCCGCGCTCCCTAGCAGTTGATCTTGTCATGGAGAAAAAACCCAGGGAATATCAGCCAAAAAATTGTAAAAAATAAAGGAAGTGGATGTATTCTTGCATATTTTTACCTGATTCTAACCAAAATCGCACTGAAAACACCGCTAAAACATAAAAATATTGATTTTTTTACACCGAATATCTACATACAAAAAGGTGTCAGCCTCAAACTTTCAAATGTCATAACATCATAGCCCCAGGCAATGTTTTGGCGAACAAAACGATCGATGAAATGATCAGTCAAGACAGAATTGTATTCCTATGTAAAGCCATGCAAACCAAATGACACTATTTGTATGGTTTCTGCTTTTGAGGCTGATAAATGGTTTCTGCTTTTGAGGCTGATAAAGTCACATAATTTAGTGATTGTTAAAATATAGAAATTGAACGATTATTTCATTGGCTATTTTACACCCATAAGTATATGATAAAAATATTATTGCACATTTTTTGATCCCAGCCGTGATCTCAGCCCTCGGACCGTATCTGCCCAAGCCCCAAGGGCTAGGGCTGATATGGTCTACTCGGGCTGAGATCAGGGCTGGGATAAAAAAAACAACAACGTAATAATCTATATGTATTGTATACAAAATATGGATCACTGGTCAGTTTGTAGATTTTTTGTCACCTCGAAAAACAATTTGAAGCATTTGTTTTGTTTGTTTGATTTGATTCTTTACGTCCCATCAATATTCTTTCAGCTACACAGGGACGGGCCTTCCTGGGTTAAACCAGTACTAAGCTAGGATAAATGTGTCTTGCTAAAGGACCACAACGCAGTGACACCGGTGAGGTTCGAACCCGGGGCTCCTTGGTCTCGAGTCAAACACTCTACCACTGCGCTCCCTTAAGTATTTGTTTATGTTTGTTTGACTTGATTCTTTACGTCCCATCAACAATCTTTCAGTTATATAAGGACATGTCTTCCTAGGTTGAACCAATACAAAGCTAGGATTAATGTTCTTGTTCAAGGAGACAATGCAATGACGTCGGTGAGGCTCGAACCCTTAAGTTTTTGTGACAGCAATTGTGTTTGTTTACAATCTCAAGTCAACATACAGTATACTGGCATATGTCACAACGAGGGTGTAGCTGGTGACCTTGAAAACACTTCACCATTGGAAGAATGGCTCAAAATCCCAACCTTGCTATCATGTTATTCTAGATATAGATATTCCAAACAGTTATACGTAACCAAAAGTACTATTAACTCGCACTTATTCACCTGCCAACATTTGATATCTGAAATGATCATTTGAATATAGGTCATGTTATTGCTATGTAATTTCATTGGTCAGATTACTATACCCGCTTTTTCTTTAGAAAAAAAGGGTATATTAATTTTGTACCAAAATCGGTCCGTCCGTCACGTTTCTTGTAAATGCATCTCCTCCTAAACCCTTAGACACAGCAACTTTAAACTTTGTACCTAGATAGGCCACATGATGTAGAGGGTACTGGGCAACATTTTGTGTGACCTTGACCCGTAGGTCAAGGTCAAAGGTCAAATAATGTAATTTCTTGTAAATGCATCTCCTCCTTAACCGTTAGACGTAGCAACTTCAAACTTTGTACCTAGAATGGTCACAAAATTAATGTAATGTCATAGGTCAAGTAATGTAATTTCTTGTAAATGCATCTCCATAACCATTCGACGTAGCAACTTCAAACTTTGTTCTTAGTTAGGTCACATGATGTAGAGGGTACTGGGCAATATTTTGTGTGACCTTGACCCCAAGGTCAAGATCAAAGGTCAAATAATGTAATTTCTTGTAAATGCATCTCCTCCTTAACCGTTAGACGTAGCAACTTCAAACTTTGTACCTAGAATGGTCACATAATTAATGTAATGTCATAGGTCAAGTAATGTAATTTCTTGTAAATGCATCTCCATAACCATTAGACGTAGCAACTTCAAACTTTGTTCTTAGTTAGGTCCCATGATGTAGAGGGTACTGGGCAATATTTTGTGTGACCTTGACCCCAAGGTCAAGATCAAAGGTCAAAATAATGACATTTCTTGTATATGCATCTCCTCCTTAACCATTAGATGTAGCAACTTTAAAATTTGTACCTAGATAGGTCACATGATGTAGATGGTACTTGGCAACATTTTGTGTGACCTTGACCTCGAATTCAAGGTCAAAGGTCATATAATGTAATTTCTTGTAAATGCATCTCCTTAACCGTTAGACACAGCAACTTCAAACTTTGTACCTGGATAGGTCACATGATGTAGAGGGTACTGGGCAACATTTTATGTGACCTTGACCCTAGGTCAAGGTCAAATAATGTTATTTCTTGTAAATGCATCTCCTCCTTAACCGTTAGACGTAGCAACATCAAACCTTTCAGGTGAATAGGCCACATGATGTAGAGGATACTGAGCAACATTTGTGTGGCCTTGACCCCAAGGTCAAGGTCAAAGAATGTACTCTTTTGTAAATGCATCTTCTCCTAAATTGTTGGACGTAGCAATTTCAAATTTTGCAGGTGCAAAGGTCATGTGATTTGGAGGGCACTTGACAACATTTTGTGTGACCCTGACCCATAGGTCAAGGTCATATAGTGTATTTTTTGTAAATGCTTCTTCTCTTTAACCATCGGACATATTAACTTCAAACTTTAAAGGTGCATAGGTCATATTATGTAGAAGGTACTGAGCTACATTTTGTGTGACCTTGACCCCAAGGTAAAGGTTTTGGCCAAAAAGCGGGTATTTACGATGGTGTACCATAGACTTCTGCTCTAGTTTCTATATGTATTTGGAAAGTGCTCGTAGCTAATCAGAACATGCTAGGAAAATTCTGAATGAAATTGGTTATTCAGTTCTATCACTGAATGAATTGCTCAAAATCTCAGCAAAATCCTCAGTGGTACTTTCCAGTCTTGCTGTCATGTCATTCTAGATATAGATATTCCTCTATTACCAAAAATAACATTGACTCGCACTAATTCACCTGTCAACATTGGGTATCTGAAATGTTCATTTTAATATAGGCCATGTTATTGCTATGTATTTTGATTGGTCAGATTATTTCTATTTGGAAAGTGCTCTGAGCTAATCAGAACATGCTGGGAAAATTCTATATAAAATTGGCTATTGAGTTCTATCACTTGCCTGTGGTAACGGTTCTTTGAGGAAAGTAAATTGAAGGGACTCTTGATTAGGTTTCTCCTGGGCACTTTTCAGATTCCTAAAGTCTGACCAATGTAACCAATCAACACCTTAAAATGTGATTGGTTACACTGAGAAACAATCCTTGATTTTGATTGGCTGTTGGTTGCTAAAGTGGAAATTCATAGGCAAATGACAACCAGAGACATTGTTGAAGTAAATAATATAACACTTTGTATGCTGGGTAATTTTCCATGCTTTTGTTGTCGTCTGCTGACTTTTTTCAAAAATCTTTTTTTCAATAAATTCTTTCAGAACCACAATCAGAAAGTAAAACAGTTTGTATCAAGGTCAGGAATGACATTCTGTGGGTCCTGACCTGGGTCCAAACTGTTTTCAAAGGTTAACTATCAGCAGAAGACAAAAAATGATGCTAGTGAGGAAAGATTAACCCATAAAGGGCCACCTATAATTTGCAGCAGAAGACAATTTCATTTTTTTTTCAAAAATAACAAATAAGGCATGATCTTTCATGAGAATCTTCTGCTGGCAGACAATTCTCATGAAATATTATTCCTTGTTTCATTCAAAAATTAGGAAAGATGTCACAAAATTTGTCTTCTGCTGCAGTTGTGATTGACGCTTTAAGCGTTAAATGCGAACAAACCTCTAATAAAACTGTGTCAGCTTTGTAAAGAGCACATCTGGATTTCTTGAGGTAGCAGTCTAGGGCTGGTTTCCAATACAACAACAGCAGAACCAGTCCAGCTGTCAAAAAGACCAGGATGTAGAAGAGAAACTTCTTGCACTTGTTATCACAATAGCCATAGCAAACCTGGGTAGAAAATACATAGCTGCAGTATAGATATTTTTGACCAGAAATATCCCTGGGTGCATAATTCATACAGCCACATACACAATTTTAATTTCTATTTTGTAAAAATAATTTGTTTATGCATCTCTTACTCAGAGTCCAGAATCAGACTGAATATGGTATAGAAAAGAATTCGGTTTCAATTGATAAAGTAATAATGATACTGGTATTTATTATATACCTATAACAGATACGACTTTAGAACTGTCTGTTTTTTGGCCATCTGATACAGAAAGCCTGATCAACGAACTGAGGTTTTATGAATCCATATCACTATCCTTTAAAACGAGGCTAACGTCGGTTACCTGCTTTTGCGGCGACGTTACGTAATGTGAATTGCAAGCATGGAACCAGAGACGGAAAACATGTTGACGTGACGTCAAGAAACGTAACTTTATGGCAAACGTTCCCGCGATTTTTCGGGATTAAAGACCAAAACAGATTTTAAAATCAGAAAGAATGTCAGAAAAAAGGCATATAATAAACATATTATCATAATAGTAACTTGATCTGGCGTACTGTATCACGTCTCGTGGATGAGGCCATACCATTTGATCACCCTCAACGCTACGCGTCTCAGGTGATCCGCTGGTTTGACCTCATCCACTCAACATGATACAGTACGCCAGATCAAGTTACTATCATGATAATTTGTATGTGTTCAGCCTGATTGTTTGTTCAATGCTATACATCCCAGTCAACAATTTTTAGTCATGTCAGGCCAACTTCCTATCTCCCTGGGTTGAACTAATCCTAAAGAGCTGATAAAGTGTCTTGCTAAAGGACACATCACAGTGACTCTGTCGGCATCTTGTCCTACCAAGGTTTGTGATTCAGTCAAAAGGTAAATACCGGCGAAACCTTAGCTTGAGAAGATGCTCTGCCAGCTGTGCTTCTGGAACTAGCAACCCTTGATCCCCAGTCTAACACATTACAAATAGCAACTGCACTCCTCATGTACAGCCTATACAAACAGCAAAGTTCTACTCTGGGCCTCAACTTACAAGTTCATCTTCTGTTCCTTTGTTCAGGACTGTGCTGTCAGCCAGAAGTCTACCAAGAATTGCTGACTCTTCTCCCATCCTGCTACCTACATAGAAATACAAGAAAATAATCAAGCTTAGTTAACATCTACATAGTTAACATCTACATAGTTATCATCTTCTGTTCCTTTGTTCAGGACTGTGCTGTCAGCCAGAAGTCTACCAAGAATTGCTGACTCTTCTCCCATCCTGCTACCTACATAGAAATACCAGAAAATAATCAAGCTTAGTTAACATCTACATAGTTAACATCTACATAGTTAACATCTACATAGTTATCATCTTCTGTTCCTTTGTTCAGGACTGTGCTGTCAGCCAGAAGTCTACCAAGAATTGCTGACTCTTCTCCCATCCTGCTACCTACATAGTAATACCAGAAAATAATCAAGCTTAGTTAACATCTACATAGTTAACATCTACATAGTTAACATCTACATAGTTATCATCTTCTGTTCCTTTGTTCAGGACTGTGCTGTCAGCCAGAAGTCTACCAAGAATTGCTGACTCTTCTCCCATCCTGCTACCTACATAGAAATACCAGAAAATAATCAAGCTTAGTTAACATCTACATAGTTAACATCTACATAGTTAACATCTACATAGTTATCATCTTCTGTTCCTTTGTTCAGGACTGTGCTGTCAGCCAGAAGTCTACCAAGAATTGCTGACTCTTCTCCCATCCTGCTACCTACAAAGAAATTCAAGAAAATAATCAAGCATACTTAACCACATGCGGGGATCCAGGAATTTTCGCCACGGGGGGTCCAGGTCAATCTGACCAAAAAAGCTCTGACAACGTTTTTTTTTTAGTCCTCAGCTTATTTTACAGAAGTCAAATGGTCAATTTCAAAGAAATCTATTTTTCAAGGTTCCAGAGGGGTCCAACATTTTCCAGGGGTGGTCCAACTTTTTCATGGGGGGGGGGGGGGGGGGGGGGGGGGGGGGCCAATTGCTTATTCCCTATAGAATAGAAACCCATATAACTTGTGATTTTCCAGGGGGGTCCGGACATCCTGTCCCCCCCTCTGGATCCGCACTTGAACCAAATACTGCCAGCTTTTGGTGGGTGATAAAGGTCCCTTATCGTAAAATGTCAGTTTCGTTAAGTTTTGCCGATTGGGCAAGAAATTCTCTTTATTAATTGAATATATGGATAATTAATGGGCTTTAAGATGGGTATGGATGCACATGTGGTGTTTTCAAATTCCTTGTTGTTAGACTGGATGTTAGAAATATAAATGAAGTATGTAACCTTACTGCATTATATATATTTTATATTTTTGTTTTCTTATTATAATCACATAAATTTTGCAAAATGTGATGATATTTCTGTGATATTAGATTTTTCTGTGATTCTGTATCTGTGATAAAAAAATACCTGCATAGACTTCAACTGTACTGTAGAAGATATAATTGTAGTTAATAGGAGTTGTCAAAATGTGATTGAAAACAATTTCTGCAAATACATGTACATGATGTATGGATACTTGGACAATGAGATGTCAGAAGAGTGAATTTTAGCTGGATGAAGAAATCTCTGTGTACTAAAAGGTCTTAATTGACACTTTCACATCACTGGCTCTGGTCTACAGGAAAATAAATTGACTTCAAGAGGCTAATCTGGTTTTGAGAAAAACATTTATGCTTGGCTACTTTATTCAGGACTCTGAAGGCACCACATAAACTTGATAACTTGTGTGTTCATTCTACAAAGAGAAGATATAGCGAGAATCAATACCGAGAGATAACTACAGCCAATTGGGGCTTAGCTACAACCCAGGGCTTCCATTAACTTTCAAATCCAGGAAGTCCAGACTTCCTTCTTTTGAAATTTGGAAGTCCCATTGAATATTTTTGGAAGTCCCACATTTTTCGGTGATACGGTCACGGTATGACGGATTGTCAAACTTGCTTTGAAAAATAAACATATATATATTTCAGAGATAATTCTTCTTTGTTCCCTACAATGCATTTTACTTTTAATTGCTCATAATGCTACAGAGAGGATGTCTGGTGTCTCCTGAATTGTCATGTAATCAGCCTAGATGGGTGGTTTGCTTTGCTTGTCTTCCTGGTGTCTCATGATTGTTGTATGGCTCATACTCACAATGCCACGGGTTTGTCTGCAGTTTGTGATTGTGGTATTTCCTGATCATACTCACTTTTTTGATGGCCATGTTGTCTGCAGTATGGTCAGCTGAGCATAGGATTTTCATCAAAATAGCTATAACCCGCACTATGTGATAGGTAGGTAGGTAGGTAGGTAGGTAGGTAGGTAGGTAGGTAGGTAGGTAGGTAGGTAGGTAGGTAGGTAGGTAGGTAGGTAGGTAGGTAGGTAGGTAGGTAGGTAGGTAGGTAGGTAGGTAGGTAGGTAGGTAGGTAGGTAGGTAGGTAGGTAGGTAGGTAGGTAGGTAGGTAGGTAGGTAGGTAGGTAGGTAGGTAGGTAGGTAGGTAGGTAGGTAGGTAGGTAGGTAGGTAGGTAGGTAGGTAGGTAGGTAGGTAGGTAGGTAGGTAGGTAGGTAGGTAGGTAGGTAGGTAGGTAGGTAGGTAGGTAGGTAGGTAGGTAGGTAGGTAGGTAGGTAGGTAGGTAGGTAGGTAGGTAGGTAGGTAGGTAGGTAGGTAGGTAGGTAGGTAGGTAGGTAGGTAGGTAGGTAGGTAGGTAGGTAGGTAGGTAGGTAGGTAGGTAGGTAGGTAGGTAGACAGTTGGATGGATGGATGGATGGATAAGACTAACACATGCTTCCAGCAAATATGTTGCTTGATCTTTTGAAAGCACCCGGCTTATGCATGGTATGTTATGGTAATGTATCTAGCATGCGACACATTTATGGAAAATCATTTGACAACACTAGACAGCACATGTTTCTTAAAACTGATGCCAGTAAATCAAGGTCACAGTGGTCGCTTAACTGTATATGTACAGACTCCATGACCCCAAGATTTGTTCACAAACCAAATTTGGGATTCCTAGGATTTAAGCTAGTGACACGATTTTTCTAGATCTGATGGCAGTGGTAAAGGTGCGTGACACTCCATGACCCTAAATGCATTAAGACACGAATTTTGGAATTCCTACCTAAATTAATATAGGAGATATACTCCAGATATGATATGAACACTCAAACACTTAGGACACTAAGGACAGGCAGTTTGATTACTATATGCCCCCCTTTGGGGCATAAAACCTGTTTGTCATGACCTTCATAAGACAGTGCCTGAATTCATAGTAATTCTATGTGATCAGATGTGGATGACAATCACATAAGTATGTTTACTGATGTGAAGTTCACTAGCACTCTTTGCCATTCAAGGACGTTTTGACTTTAGAACGTTTTTTTTTTCGCCAGCTTTTTTGAAAAGCTAATACTTATTGCTTTATATAAGCGGCAGGGCAAATGACGCATTCTTTGTGAAATTAGCTAACGAGCTTGCCTCGCACTATAGGTAGCCCTACAGATTTCACGGACAGTTAACTTCGCGCTGTAGGTCAATCCACGATATTTGGTACCCTACTCGTTGTTCGGCAGCGAATAAAATATAGCCTGAGGACGGCACAAAGGTTTGGTCAAAACCTGAATTTGATGTGTGTTTTGCATGATGTTTATATAAGCGGCCGGCCATGGTCGACCGCAATGACATTCGTTTTTAATATATTGTATGTTCGTTGGTGTAGTGCCTGTGTAGATGAAGCTTTCAAGTACTAAATTATCGCATGCGCAGGCTCAACAAAACAATTAAGACATGTAGAGTTTATAAATATCCCACAAGCGTGCAAAGTGTCACGTCGGCACTTTCTGTATTTTGAAGAATTCACAACTGTTAAACAAAAATGGATACTGATAGGCCGTTTTGCTTTATTGCTCAGGGATAATATGTCCATCTCCCGGGAATGGTTTCTAAGGCTGTTGTCAAGATGTGTCGATGTTTTTACACCTGTTGGATGACACGCTTTAATAAAAACGCGTCCGACAGAATCCTACACATGACAATGGCTGTCAATAAAACTATTGAAATCAGTCAAGTGGGACGTCCTTGCGTGGTCAATAAAAAAAATAAATGAGTTTCCAATACGAAGGCAGGACATAAATCACGTAATCTCAATATTTTTTTTTTGGCCGTACTAATGAATTTTCAGAAGTCGGCGGTACGTCTTTGATGTGTAATTTCCACTTACACAGCTGATTTTGGGACGTAATATAGGGCTTATGCCTGCCTAACTGAAACACTGACAACCATAGTGTCTCCCCCAGCCCAAAAAAGGGCATGGTAAAGTTTACAGGAAAAGGGCACTTTAAGCGCGTGACAACATGCTAAGAGGGCACTTTTGAACGCGCAGCACAGGCTAAGAGGGCACTTTTAAGTCCAAGTTTGAAATTGAATGTGGTATTGTCATATATAAATTTATGTCCCTTAGCATAATGCAGCTGTTCCTGTTTTAAATGCAAAATATACTACATATTTAATTATTATTCTAGAATTTTCAAACCAGTTTTGGGAATCCTATTTGAGCAAGAGTTCCCTTTGAGCACACACTCATTTAATATATATTTTTTTTTAAATTCTTAAAATTTATCAGAATCACACTATTTATATGGGGATCATTTTTTTTTCAATTGCCAAGATCACTTCCTAAGTTTTTAACAAGACTGCCTTTCTTTCCAGTACTTGTTTAGACAATCTTACTTGAACCTGGTTCAGATTCACACTTCATTTTAAATAATTGCTAATTGGGGTATTGTCATCAAAGTGATTTGTCAAAATTGCCTCAGGTAATTAGTGACTATTGTTAAAGGATTAATACCCAGTAAAATCTTGTAATAGCAGGTGTTCTCCCTGCTACTTCAGGCTTGAAACTGAAAAAACCTAAACTTCCTTAGATTTTGTCAGATTTTTTTACCAAAATGTAGGGCATTTTATGTAGTTTTAGAAAAGGGGCATGACGCTGGGAAAAAGGACATGGCGCTAGAGAAAAAGGGCATGGCGCGACGCCATGCTAAAACTGGCTAGGGGAAACACTAAACCAATCAACCACTTGTGTGTTAATTCTACTAAGAGAAGATACAGTGAGAACAGTGACCTATATAAGAGTGACTGGAAACTCCAAGGAAATACCAATACTCAAATCAAATAGCTCTGTGGGCCTTCTTACACAGGTAAATGAGGGGAAAATTTGATATCATTTATCTACACGATTTGCCTTTATCGCGGTTTTGGAATACACAGCGTAGTTTCTCTATTGTTTACCAAAACTTTTAACACCTTTACAAACACCGAAAAAGTAAAATTATGATGAAATATGATTCATAAGGCATTTTAGTTTATGAAAACTGATAAATAGAGACACAGACATAGCCATGTTTGAAGCTTTATTCGTTGCAGTGAAACAGGTATTTTCGAAGCCATTTTTGACAAATTCCGCAAAATTCATAAAATCAGCCGATGTTTACACGGTCATAACTCCATAGCATAAGTCGTAACATTGCAAAAGCATATCATTTATAAATATTTCATATATCTTTTTTCGATTGCTATAAACAAGATGTAGCAATGAGCAATATTTACGACGAAGTACGCTCTTCAATGTACCTATAAATGCAGCGGTTTCTCAAACTGCGTCGCCATTTTGTGTGTATACAATGAAAGACACACCAGGTGTAAGTCACGTGATACATGCCCCGACATACCTATGTGGCTGAAAAATGGAGTGTCTAGGCACTCTTATATAGGTCACTGGTGAGAATCAATACCGAGAGATAACTCTTAGCTACAACCAACCAACGAGACCAGGAAGCGGGTCTTGTCCATTGTACATATACATACATTATATCTAGGGGTGTCAGATCATAATTAAAAAAAAAGATTGTATTTTTTTGCCTGAAGATTTTTTTTACCTAAATAAACAATGTAGACCCTGATGAAATGGCGCAGAATTTGCTCCCAGCGAATTCTCCCTCTGGGAAGGAATTCTGTCCTTTAAGAGCAGTTCCCATTTTGAAAAAGGGACGTAATTGAAGAGATCACTGCTTGATCAGGTAGTCTCCTTTTGATGCGCGTATTTTTAAGCGTTCAAGGAAGTTACGAAATAGTGTACCCGTCGTAAAGCGGCTATATTACTGGCTACTCCCCATAACTACAGGTGTGAAGAATTACTTCAAATTGTCCAGAAATTTACCTATATGGCGGTTCGTCTGTGTAGGACAACAATAGTAGATAGTATAACATAGCGTTCAAAACATTAGGTCTGCTTTGATTCGCTTATTTTTGCCCCCAAACATCTAACCGAAAGTAGGATGTTGTTGAGGTGTCAAGCTGTTCTTATTTCCTCCCTATGTTGGATAAAACCTTACACCCGAGCGCACTGATTTTCATACTCCCCAGTGGCAACTAAATTACTCGCGTCTTGGCTGCACTAGCTATCCACTTCGTTTGTCAGCATTTTTTCAATCATTCGGGACATTATGCTGGCCCGTTTGAAACCCGACTAGCAACATATGTTCTCTAGGAAAATAAGCCGTGATCCAGATTCAATTGATCATCAGATAATATAATAATTTCGGTCAACGTGTGATCAATGCATGGAATCGACTTCCAGAGCAAGTTATTTCATCTACATCTGTAAACGGATTAAAAAACACCAAATATAGACACTTTCAGGATATAGGCTGCATGGGGTTAATCCATTTCTATGACTCGGTAGCTTAACTCCAAGGTTGCACCTTAGGGTATAGCAAACAGGTATAAAAGGTATAACAGAACTGACTATAAGGATTTAAATGTCTTCCTGAAGGACACAACACTGTGCAGACGGTGAGATCTGAGCACGCAACCGCGAGTAGGCACTCCACAAATTGAGTTACAGTGCTCCCCTAGAGACAATTATCATAATCGAAAAGTTGATTTAAGAAGATATCGTTAACTTTTTATAATCACCAATAATGAATATCTTCTAAATAACACGATTCATACGCACGCACGCATGCCCCCTCCCTCTGGATCCGCACATGAAATGTACAAACTATATAAGATCGCACAGGTTTCATAATACATTTTCTCGCGGCTGTTAACTTTTAATGAAACATGACAACTCCAACTTCCTCGGAGAACACTCAGGGGCGGATCCAGATGGGCTGGGTGGGGGCAGGGGGTCCAGACCCCCTGAAAAATTAAAAAAATATAGGGTCTCGATCTTAGCAATACTGGGCCAGATCCCTTGAAAAATCATTAAACTACTATAGGGCCATCATTGGCATGCCAGCAAAACGCCTAGGCGGGCCTATGATGCCCCGCTTATAGTGGTATTTGGATCCTCTCTCCCCTCATCAACTAAAAAAAACAACAACAAAACACACACAAAAAGCCACAACAACAAACGTTGTCATAGTTGGACCCCCTTTGACAAAACTTTCTGGATCCGAGCATGGCACTCAACTGAAGCTTGCATAGAAATGCTTAAGTTGGACTGTCTCAATGGGATTTTACATGAACACAAAAAGCCTATAATATCTATTTTGGTTGGTGTTTTAACTCGAACCCAGTATAAACGGACTGGTCACTGACGGAAACACAAAGCTATGTTGTCGAGGCTTTATTTTAGCGCTATTTCAAAGTACTACAACCAATAAAATTGATTCTGAACATATACAAGATTATAAGAGGTTACTCCCGGTATACGAAGCTGAACTATTACGAGTTACAGTCAAAATAATTGAAGTATTCTCAACTTTTTATGTTGATTTTTGACGATTTTCGGCTAAAAGTGGCGAAAATAGCTAAAAAGGGTACCTAGGTTTCTTGCTGATGTTCATAAAGACGGATAACTTTAAATAAATACAACAATACAGTCTTAATTTAATGCTTTATTTATTTTAAAAGGATTCCAAACAACCCTGGGGCTACTAGTTGGTCTCCTTACATGTAACAATTTACAGACATTTATGACAATTAAGACAACATACATATATACATAATACATAATGACATACAGACAGACACTCGCACAGACAGACATACAAACACAGAGACACATAGACAGACAGACACATAGATAGACGGACAGACAGACAGGCAGAGAAACAGACAGGCACACACACAGACAAGCAGATGGACAGACAAACATACAAATACAAACAAGAAAAAGTAAAAGTGTAGGGAAAGGAAAAAAGAGCAGTCACCCCATGTTGAAGAAGTAAATAAAAGAACAAGTGTGCGTAATCGTACGTTGCCCCAATAGTGCCAATAACACGTTTTTAAGGTATTTAACAAAGTAAGCAATGCTGACACAACCATACACGCACACAGATAAGAAGATAATGACCAGGGCTCGGAATTACAATGCCTCCATAGAATCAAGGAGGACCCAAGTTAAGCATCGATCCTTCAGGACGCGAAGAACCAAAATCAAAATAGATTTAACTTTTCTGAATCTTTGACCACAAATACCGCATCGATCCAGGCAATTTATTTTGCATTTAATATACCATATTGAAATATCAAAACTTAGCCCAAGTCCTGCCTAACACCAAGGAGGCATTGTAATTCCGGGCCCAGGACGGAGATTCCTCAGCAGCACTCAGAACTCGTATATTTATATGAACAATGAGTTAATTATCTGTTGAGGTCTTAAAGATAGGCTATTAAACCATTGGTTTTTGAAGAAAATTCTAAGATATGCAGAGAAATAACGGTGATATGATCATTTAATCTTCAACATACGTCAGTTTTGAAAGCTCAGCCACCATTGAGCCGCAACATATTCGTTTACCTGTATGTAAGTGACCAGTCCGTGTTTATTGGGTCCGAGGTTTTAACAACATTAGAATCTAAGGCGCCGATTCGGCCGATAACACATTTAAGCCCCCATCCCACGATAGCACCGGCTACTGTTCGGTCAAGGCGGTGATTCTGTTGATGTTGACTCATAGTTGTTGCTGTTACTGTATTTCTAGAAGGAGTTTTGTAATTTAGTTCTTAGACTCCTTTCTAGTTTTGTAAGCATCTTTAATACCGAGGAGCTTAATTCTCTAATCGTGTTCTTGCTGTAGCGTGGGTGTCTATGTTCTGTGTCTTTTCCTCGTAGTGCCGTGGGTTGACCTGTGTTCTGGAATTGCGTTATTTTCTGGTCCTACTCTATTGGTTTTTGCTTTTTACATGACAAAACAGTTGAATAGTCTCTCTGTAAAAACAATATGATTCTTTTCTTGTTGCAAGTGAAAGTTTTCTTTTTGAGATATACCACGTTAAAGTGGCACACAGTTTAAGAAGAAAAACAAACGTTATTAGCGTTTGAAATATGCCCTGATAACAGTTTCATACTCATACAAACGTACTAAAGCTTTGCAGAAATATGAGGAACTTAAAGAAAAAAATCTTTGTAATATATATTTCTCAAATAGGAAGTCTATATTGGTGAATGTATTTTCCCGTGGTTGCATATTTTGATGGTGAAATACTCTTCCTTGTGATATAAATTTGAATAAGAGCAAACAAAAACAGCTATAAATAGTTCTTACCTGTTTTTATCATATACTGAACATATATGTAGGCCTATAAAGATACTGCGAAACAAAATGATAGCAAACCCATTCTCACATTGGTGACCAATATTTGCCACAAATGATAGCCTGTGCATCCAACCCGTACCAAAACTTTGAGATTGAAAACACTGTTCAGCAGAAACTGAGTGCTAGAACATGCATTTTGGGTACTTAGGAGAGCCTGAGCAAATGCACATACACATCAGAGACTTAGCTGCTGGCATACATACATTATGGATGTAGATGGAGATACACTGGCGAAAAATTTAGATTCTAGCCCCACTGGATATGTCAGCACACGTGTTATGCGTTAATGCGCATATGCGACAAGTATCGAAAACTCATGAGCTGGCTTAGGTTTCGTCTATAAAATTGCTGCCTACCCGGACCATTGGCTTGCGAAAATGATCCGGTTTGACTTTGGGCTATTATCTGCCCGACGCCTCTTTTTAAGTGAAGTATAACAAACGACTATCAAACGATTTTTTTTTGTTTATATACTATCTGTTCATCAGGTTGTAATTAGTGTAAGCTTTCTTGCCGTTTCATCGATATCATCTTGACATAAGGTAATTAAATTATTATAATTATTTTAGAAATAAAGGAGCTGCGTCTATTAGACATGATTTTAGAATTAAATTTTAGAGTGTTACAGTGTGACAATATTGATACGCATTAGTCAATGAATTCTCGTTTGTGGTGTCTAATTGTGAAATTGTCACTTTCCCATTGGTATCCTGGGTCAGGGTGTGGTGCTTGATTGTATCGATTCCTGATCTTTGCCCTCTTTCTTAATTTTTTTTAACATAAAATTAAGCTTTATTTCCCAAATAGTGAACCAATTTACTCATTAGTTATTAGCACGTGTTATGGGCAGATCGAGAGGGGATGGGGGACACACAGGGAAAATCACAAGTGGCTATAGGTTTCCTTAGACATACTAGGTTTCCTTAGACTGCTACCCCTTGGGTCCAATTGCTTCTCGAGGGAGGTTCGTACGACCCTCTGTGAAATAAGTTGATGGCAATAATAATAATAATAATAATAATAATAATAATAATAATAATAATAATAACGTTGTCAGGGCCACTCTGGCAGAGTGGGCCATCATCGTAAGCATAATGCACAGCGAAATGTTTCTCTTGCGGGCCGATGATGACTAAGCAAAAATGCAGGTCAAAAGTATTGCGGAATGCACCAAGGTTAATTAAGGTCGAACGTATTGCAGAATGCCCCTTTTGGTGCATTCTGCAATGCTTTTGACCTGCATTAAGCGATAATCGGTAATGATAACCAATTTTTGGTGTTCTTTTGAGTGGCCGCTCAAGCCAGGTTTTACCGTATTATTATTTTCAGGATGTTGACAGAAGACCATTTTGAGGATTTGGAGAAGAAAGGATACACCGTTGTCCCTGATGTGGTTCCTATAGAAGACTGTGACAAGGCTATTCAACAGTATCAAGAATGGCATGCTCAGTTCAAGGGTCGGCCCTGGCCTAAGTCTTTCAGCTGCGTGATAAACCAATACAATGCCGGTCACATGGCACCCACGTGGGAAATGAGACTGAAAACGAAAAAGGTGTTTGCTCAGCTTTGGAAGACAGATAAGCTGCTTAGTAGTTTTGATGCCATTTCAATAGGGAGGCCACCCGAAGATGGCGAGGAGAAGTTTTACGTGCAAGGAAAACATTGGCTACACGTGGATCAACATGCTTCTCGAATTGGTCTGCATGCCTACCAGGGGGCGCTGTATCTAGAGGAGCAGTGCGAAGACGATTGGACGTTCCAAGACATGGAAGGGTCACATAAACTGTTAAATATTTTCTATGAACATTTCCCAAAAGCAGCTAAAGAATCGGAACCTCTTGGTGTTTATTATTTAGAACCTGATGATGTGGAATTTTATAACAACGTTGGTTATAAAACTTTAAGAGTGCCAGTCCCTAAAGGTGGAATGGTATTGTGGGATTCGAGACTGGTTCACGCCAACGCCAGACCTTTGCAAAATCGAAAGCATCCAGGAAGGTGGCGCTACACAGTATTTGTTTCCATGACACCAGCAATTTGGGCTTCACGGGAAGATATGGCGGAACATAGAGAAGCTTATGAAAACGCCATGATGACGTCACACTGGTCTTCAACGGATATAGTAGCGTACGATTCTTTTGCAGAAGATGTCGACATCACTTTCCCAACTGAAATGCCAGAGCCAGGTAAATCGGATGAAGCCAAACGTATTTCCGGTGTAATACCCTATGACTTTGACGATGGGCTACCTAATGGGGGCGATTTTATACCAACATGGAAACCTGCAAACAGACGCTAGTTTGAGGCTATCATAGATTGGGCAACGATGTGAGAGCCATGCCCGAGGTTATTAATCTTTTTTTCATGCTCAAAACAGGCTCTCAGAATTTGGGCAGATTGACCGAGGTCCATTGGTACCTTTAATGCAGTCGTTCCGTGCCACTTAATCTTACGATCCGTTAATCGGTCTCCAAAATGCATGAAGAATTGGTTCTGTCTTCCATGACAAAGCCACTTTATTTAAGCGATCAACGAATAATCTGTCCTTAAATGTACTGGCACATGGACGTGTTTATTTGACGTCGAGAAGCTGTTTTATAACAACAATTGTCGTTTTATAACAGAAAATGCATGTCTTTGTTGAAACATGGATTCCCCCTGTTAATAGTACGTGGCATTGATTTTATGTAATTACATAGCTTTTCGCAAATTCTCTGTATCTACAATATTTTGAATATTATATTCTGAAAAAAAATTTATTTGAGCCAGTGCATGAGATTTCTAACAATGTGGTATGTGCGACCAGTAAAGCCTCAGATCAGCCTGTGCATACGCGCAGTCTGATCAGAGCCTTTGCTAGTCGCTTGAATATTCTATGAGTGTTAAGCTACTGACTGAACACCATTTGGAGTTTTTAAGCTTAAAAGGAGGCTGCAGAGGCTCGTCCGAGTGTATACTTGTCAAAATTCAAATTGTTGGAAATCTCATCACGGTCACGGCTCATTTGGTAGTACTGGAATAGAGATGTCAATATCTATTTTATCATTATTTAGTCATTCTGTTAAGCGCATTATAGCTTTCTTGTGCAGAATACAAACAACCCCCATCAATAATCATAGTAAAACCATTGCCTCACTATCCCTGCCTCGAGGTTATAAAACTTGAGTACAGTCTCAGACTCAATATAAAGTGCAGTGATTGGCTGCTTGCGGACACGTGTCCGCAAGCAGCCAATCATTGCGCTTTATTTTGAGTCTGAGAATAAACTAAAGTTTTATAACCTCGCGGCATGGTTTGTCATACTGGCATACCGGTAAGTCATGCTTTTTAGTCTGTGATAGCCCTGTTGAAACAGGGTTCTTGCATAAATTCCTGTTTGAAGTCATTGCCAAATGGTACCAAATCCATGTTTAAATGTTCACGTGCAGTTTGGACATAGCATCCCTTATTTGCTTGTATGACAATTTAACGGTCACTGCACAGTAAATTATGTGTAATAGCAATTTTTTATTTAATCAAGAATAAAGGTCACATTCTTCTTTAAGTTACATGTAAATGAATACAATGCATTCAAACCCCACCCATGCAAGCAGATACTGTATTGTTGTCTAACTTCTTCTCCAAGTTCCAAGCTATGACTGGGCCTATTTGATCCGTTTCTTAGTTTGATAAATGCACATGCATGATATGAAATAGCTCATATATTTGAGTTGTACAAACAAGTAAAACTTTGATAATATACTAAGAAAAACAATTGAAGGATATTGAAATACATTTGGATCTCTAACATTTAATGCAATAAAAACTAAATGAATTATGCATGCATTTCATAGTTCCAGATATCTGCAATCAAAATGAATGTTTGATGTAAGTCATGCTTCAATGATTAAAGTACAGTACAGTCCAAATGGTGCACCCCTCTATACTGAAAAGTCACAAGCATTCAAAAATGATTGAAATCCATTTTTATCGTTTATATTCCATAATGGCTGGTTCCAAAATCATTGCTGGCTCCCAGCCAAAGGTATGACACATAATTTTGTAGTTTTTGTTTGTGTTTTACTTCCAATTTGTTGTCATATTGGCTAGGGTATGCCATATCTGTGCATTTTGTTGAAGAAGTTGGCGTGTTGTTGTGTGCGATTACTGATAAATGGGTGTAAACACTTGTCCTTTGTCAGAATTAGAACATAAGAAATAACAAGGTAAAGGTTTCAGCAAAAAATATAAACGCTAAATATTTTGCTTGTGAACTTTGGGTAAAGAGGGTTGGTACATTTGGTGTCGTTCTGTATCATAACCAATGACCCGTAAATTTTATTTTGCTTTCCGCTGAATTGCGTATTGGTAGTTCTATCAGATACGAAAATGCCTTGTATGGAAACTATTTTCTCAACTGTAACATAGTCAAAAGAATTTTAATATCCTTCAATTGTTTTTATGCCCCCAAAGGATCTTTGGGAGGCATATAGTAATCGCACTGTCCGTCTGTCCGTCCGTCCGTCCGTCCGTGTGTCCGTCAGTCCCGCTTTCGTGTCCGGTCCATATCTCCTATATTCTTTGAGGTAGGAATTTCAAATTTGGTGTGTGGATGCTTCTTGGGATGGCAGAGTGTCGCGTACCATTTTCGGGTCACTGTGACCTTGACCTTGACCTCTGACCTAGTTTTTAGAATAATCGTGTCCGGAGCATATCTCTTATATTATTTGAGGTAGGAATCTCAAATTTGGTGTGTGGATACATCTTGATATGACAAAGTGTCGCATACCATAATTGGGTCACTGTGACCTTGAACTTGACCTCTGACCTAATTTCTAGAAACTGCACTGAGTCTGGTGCATATCTCCTATATTCTTTGAGGTAGGAATTCCAAATTTAGTGTGTGGATACATCTTGGGATGGCGGAGTGTCTCCTACCATTTTCGGGTCACTGTGATCTTGACCTTGACCTCTGACCTATTTTTTAAAATAATCGTGTCCGGAGCATATCTTATATATTATTTGAGGTAGGAATTTCAAATTTGGTATGTGGATGCATCTTGGGATGACGAAGTGTCGCGTGCCATAATTGGGTCACTGTGACCTTGAACTTGACCTCTGACCTAGTTTTTAGAATAATCGTGTCCATAGCATATCTCTTATATTATTTGAGGTAGGAATCTCAAATTTGGTGTGTGGATGCATCTTGGACTGAAAAATGTGTCGCATACCATAATTGGGTCACTGTGATCTTGAACTTGACCTCTGACCTAGTTTCTAGAAACTGCATTGAGTCTGGTGCATATCTCCTATATTCTTTGAGATAGAAATTCCAACTTCGGTGTGTAAATACATCTTGGGATGACGGGGTGTCACATACCATTTTAGGTCACTGTGACCTTGACCTCTGACCTAGTTTTAAGAATTATTGTGTCCGGAGCATATCTCTTGTATTCTTTGAGTGAGGAATTCCAAATTTGGTGTGTGGATACATCTTGGGATAGCGGAGTGTCATGAATCATTTTTTGGTCACTGTGACCTTGACCTCTGACCTCTGACCTAGTTTTAGAATAATCATGTCCAGAGCACATCTCTTGTATTATTTGAGGTAGGAATCTCAAATTTGGTGTGTGGATGCATCTTGGGATGACGAAGTGTCTTTACCATTATTAAGTCACTTTGACCTTGAACTTGACATCTGACCTAGTTTCTAGAAACTGGTGCATATCCTATATTCTTTGAAATAGGAATTCCAAATTTGGTATGTAAATGCATCTTGGGATGTTTGAGTGTCACAAACCATTTTTGGGTCACTGTGACCTTGACCTCTGACCTAGTTTTGAAGAATTATTGTGTCCAGAGCATATCTTCTATATTATTTGATGTAGGAATCCCAATTTTGGGGTGGTGATTCCTCTTGGGATGGCGGAGTGGTGCATACCATTTTGAGTCACTTTGACCTTGACATTGACTTCTGGCCTAATTTCTAGGTTTTTGGTGCTATATTACAGCTATTTTTCCTCAAATGTGTCTTATGCTAGACCAATTCCTTTGGGGGCATTCGTCACATGTTTGTGACATTTCTTGTTCTGAGTATATTTCGTTTTGTAATTTTTGTATTTAAATAAACGGTGTCACGTCATTAACAATGCCAACGTCGGGTTATCCTCATCTGAACGACAGAACTTGCATATAACGTCACTTCTTCTACATGTTAGTAAATAAATTTGTCTTATCATATTATGACGTCGCGTTTGGGAGGATAATGACGCCATGCATTTAAATCATGGTTTACAGATTTTGGTAACGCTACATCGACGGCCGTAATAACGTCACTTATAATATGGCAAAATCTTCAAAGAAGTTTAGGGTCAAAATGATAAAACGAATCTAACATTCGTGCTCCTGTATTGTTGAATTTATTAAATTCGTTGCAAAAAAAGATAAAATGCTCAGCAAGCCTTGCATTTTATCTTTTTATCCTAACTCACTTAATTATTTTCATAAAACATGACACTTATGCAAGATCATCTATATTAAACAAGAAACATCATATTGGCCCAATTACATGTCCTCAGTTTGCTGTAGTGACTCTTGACCCCTATTATTAAAATACAACCACATGCACGGATCCAGAAAGGGGGGATGGGGTCCGACCCCCCCCCCCCCACATGAAAAATCACAAAGCTACCAAGCCAGCATTAAGTGTTGTGGCCATGATCGGCCCAACAATGGTGTTTCGGCAGCGGCCCGATAATGGTTTGCTTTTAGTGGTATTTGGATCCTCTCTCTCCTCATCAACTAATTAGGGAAAAATATACACTAAAAAGCGTTGTCAGAGTGGGGCCCCATCTGACAAATTTTTCTAGATAAGGGCATATGCAGACATTGGACCTGTAGCTGGGCCAATACAAGCTAATTTTATTCAGATATTTTCTTCTTAGAAAAGAAGTAGCAACAATAGAATTATTTAAAACGTTAAACCTGAAAAGTGAACATAAATTAAATTAAAGTAAGAAAGAGGGCAAAGATCAGGAGTTGATACAACCGAGCACACACCTGACCCAGGATACCAATGAGAAGGTGACAACTTCACAATTAGGCATCACAGACGAGAGCCAAGAGGTCAGCCCTTTCCCAGCAGGTGACCACAAGGTACCAATAAACAGACGCGCACAAAAACATAACAAATACAAGACACAAATAGCATAAATGATCCACAAAAGAAGCACCGTCTTGGGATGGTCAGTAAAAAATATTTTACTGGAGGGCTTAAACTGGTTTTACGGTGCGCCAACCTCACCCTAAGTTCAGCTGTGGATCAAGACATAATATAGATGTTTTGTTTGCATAAAAGACCCCTAACTTATCACTGCATCATCTTCTAGAAGCAATGTGAACTTTTCATGATCTTACTTTAAAGCATTTAACTAGTCGATGGTATTGCGTATTCACAAGGCTCAAAGTCTCAGACAACAAGTATGTATGATCAGGAAATGCTATAATCACAGACCACATACCAGTTTATGCCAATGCAAGGAGATGAACAGACTACAGCCACCTACACTGCAGCAAGAAGACAATTAAAGCAAAGCATCAAACTCTCAGATACTTCATTGCTGAAATATTGATGAAAGGGCCAAAAACAGGTACACGAATAACGTAAAGCAATGGGTCTGAAATGGGTTGTGTGGGGCGATGTGGTTTTTCATATTAGGGCTTGTTATGACTTCTGATTATTTTGTGACTGAGCGAGTGAGTGAGTTTGTGTTTAATGTCCCACCTACAACGGGGGTCATATGGAGATGGGGCCATGGCTTAGAGTATCATCTGACATATTGTGACTTACAGCAATTTTAAGATATATGCAGTCCTGATACGTGGATGGAAGCATTGTCTGTATCACATTTGAAAAAGGAATATATTTTATAGTAAAGATAAAAAAAACACACACGAAATCTTAGTAATGCATTTTTTATTTACTCATAAAATCCACAAATGTAAAAGGTAGTTGATTATCTTTATTTGAAAGATTTTTAACAAGTAAGACAGTTTTCAACTTCTTCATCAGAACCATGGCAATATTCTCCATCATAATTAGGGACGGGATTCGTACACGTCCTTGACCTCTTCTTGTAGCCATGGCAACCAGACACATTTGTACATGGGCTCCATTTGGACCAGTTACTGAATCCACCATCAATCGCTGCAAAATAAGAGCATGCATGTATTGGTTATCTCTTCTGTATATATTGACTAAACAATGATGCAGCTTTTTATAAAATTCTATCTTCTTAAAACAGTGTAGATCCAGACGAAACCAGCTGATCAGAATCTACACTGTTTTTCATCATGGCCATAAATCCATATTTTATAATTAGCAAACAAATATAATATAGAACATTACTTAGAATAATCTACGTGTATTCTTTCATTTTTGAGTCAGTTTATTAAATAAATAAAGTAAAATTTGCGTTTAATACGTTCCCTACTGAAACAATTTTCATAAAAATTGTGCAGAAATTCCACACTTTATTTTACTCAAATTTCACTGTCATTATGTTTGACGACACAGTTTACGAAAATAGAAGGCTCAGACTAAATAAATAACTAGATAACTATGCATGTACGTTTAGACAATTATTTAAAAAATATTCACAATATTACAGGGTTATCGCACTGATAGTGGTGAATATTGTACCAAGTTGGAATATCGAAGAACGCAAGCTTTTCAGCGTTCGTAGACACACCAACACGTATCAATTTTCACCAATACTAGTGTGATAACCCTTTTATTACATAGATATGAATTTTGGTATTATTTACGATCATGTAACACTTAAAAACATTTTATGAAGTAGATTTCGCAAAACTGCCCTTTTCCAGCAATGTTATGAACGTCATCATTTTGTAACGTCACGCAATGGAAACATGTGAAGGCATCCTAGTTAAGGTGCTGATATCGGTACGTTTTCTGATTTTGAGTGATATCACCACACTTGTTACTTAGCTTTTATCCTAAAGTCAAAATCATTTGATATTTATAGCTATATAATAAGTATTATTGTCTCATGTTTCTATCTTACGGCAATGGTGAGTATTGCAGTTTCTTGTTTCTTTGTGGCTGCCCTTGCAGTCTGTTCCACCATGAGCTGGGATTGGTGAGTCACAAGCCCTCAGTCGTTCTTGACGTCCACCTGAATATGGAAAAAGATGAAAAAAGAGACACAATGCTGTTAAATGGAAAACAACCAGAAATGTAAAAGTAGGATCACATAAAATGACAGTTATTGAGCAATTTAATTATCGAATTGCATGATAATTTACATAGTCTACACAGAGGGTTTCAAATAATGTAGCATTTAACCGGAATCTAATCTCACAACTAGGTTTATTTAATCATATGTTGAACAAACACTGAAAAGCTGACAAACTTTTTAATGTGGCAGCACCAGTTTCAATGTTTGACGTACAGATGTGCAGGTCAAATGACATTGTAATGATAAATTTATATACATAATATTGTATGAATTGCAGATAAAGGATCATCCCTAACAAAAACTAAATTTATCTCGCTATACAACTAGAACCTACCCTCCATTCACGCAGAGGGCTAAGTGCTCATTTACTCCCTGAAATTAATGCTTTGCTATCACTAGCTATATGAATGTATTTTCCATATATTCTTAAAACATGCTGATCATATCACTTAAAAATTAAATGCTACTCTTTGTTTCTCCCCAGTTCTACAACTGTCCTTTTCCCAGCCTTGCCCAACCACAAAAACCTACTGAGAGGATGAGCTCATTACATATCATATTTTTGTAAGTTAAGTCATGTGTGTACAACCGATCAATTCTCATGAGCTTATAGTAAAAAAACAACAACAATGAACAAACAGAATGGACTTAAATGTGCTAAAACCAGGTCAAATACATTCTTTAAATCAAAGCCTTCACAGGCAAGTTGACCTTTTTTACCTGAGAGTGTATAAGCTCATATAAAACCTCAGTCAATATTTTGACTCAAATTTGAAACGTATTACCTCCACAAGAAAGGCTACACGAACCCCAGACAGACCATTGTCCAAATCCACCATTGACAGGTATGCGGTTTATAAAAGGTTTTGTTGGTCCTGCTCCCCATGTCTGTAAGAAGTATAACTGAATTGTAGACATGCTAGTGAAATATTGGCATCTGGAGTGAGTTTTCTGATGTCAGTCAAGATTTGGACATACTGATAATATTTAAACATTATCCCGCCATTTTTCGGTTATGAGAATATCTGCTTTTAACATCTACTGCATATGTTCAAGTGCACTTCCCACTAAATTTTATTATGAAAGCAAACACTATGAACCCTGATCAGACTTGGTCCATATTGTTTGCAATATTGGCAACCTTAGAGCATAAGATGGCACATTAGTGACTGGCAGGAAAAGGGTTAAATTTTGACTGATTGATCTCCTTGTTATATCTTGATTTATATGTTTTAGGAGATGATGCATTGATAAGTTAGGGGTCTTTCATGCAAACCAAATATCTATGTGTCTTGATCCACATCTGAATTAAGGGTGAGGTTGGCGCCGTTAAACCGGTTTAAGCCCTCCAGTAAAATATTTTACTGACCGTTCCAAGGCGGTACTTCTTTTGTGGATCTTTTATGTTTTTGTTCTGTCTTGTGTTTGCTATGTTTTGTGCGCGATTGTTTATATGTGCTTTTTGGTCACCTGCTGGGAAAGGGCTGACCTCTTGGCTCTCGTTTGTGGTGTCTTCTGTGAGTTTGTCACTTTCCCATTGGTATCCTGGGTCAGGTGTGGTACTTGATTGTATTGATTCCTGATCTTTGCACCATTACTTACTTTTAAGTTCCAGTCAACAATATTTTTTGTCATGTCCGGACTTTTTAAGTTGCCAAAATGACAATGAGCACAAAGAAGGTCCATTATGCTTTATTCTTCTCATGTGACGGTATAGCAATACAAGCTTTAGTGCTAAAAGGCAAAAGTGCCACTCTGCAATTTTACCGTGATGTGGTATTGGAAAAGCTCAAAACTTATTACCAGAAACGACGTCCATTGACAGGATTTCAATATGTTTTTCTTATGCATGATAATGCCCCAGCACATACATCTGAAATTGCAAAGCAATTTCTAACGTCAGTGAGGGTAACCCTCTGGCCACACCCATCGTACACTCCAGATCTAGCCCCCATGTGCCTTTTTTTCCAAAACTGAAAAAGTTCTTATCTGGTTTGGGATATACCTTCAGACAAGCCTTTGGCTCAGTCCAGTCATCAGCCAGTGCCTCAGAGGTATACCCAAAACAGCCCACCGTGAGGCATTCCATAAGTGGGTTCACAGACTGAAGTTATCTATTTTCAACCCTGGAGACAACTTTGAAGGAATGTAAAGTTAATTTGACCATTTGAGTCGGTTCCTTTTAAGACAATACACAATACATGTTACATATAAAACAACACTCTTAGAATTTAATCATCCTAGTATCTGCTTAAAATATATCCTGTTTCTGACAGAACTTTTTTCATAAAGGAACAACAATAGCCCAAACAACAAAAAAAACCCCTATAAAATTAGTGACAAATGGTGCCATGGTAGATGTACCTACTGTTAAAGGTGTACAGCTACATGAAATTTAAAAAAAAAGAAATTTGAGCCGCGACATGTGATTTCGAACAATGCAGCATTTTGGCAAGCATAGACTCTGACAAGCCTTTGAAGCCTCTTTTGAAGATGAGAAACTCCAAATGATGTTCGGTCAGTAGCTTAACAGTCATAGTCTATGCAAGCGACTAGCAAAGGCTCTGATCAGACTGCGCATATGCGCAGGCTGATCTGAGGCTTTGTTTATCGCACATACCACGTTGTTGGAAATCTCATGTCACGGCTCATTTGTTTGCCCAGGATTCATAATTTGTAAAAAATGAATTTTGAGAAATTTTGAGAAACATAATATTACAACAACTTTTACGATAATTCTTGAAATTCCTAGTGATCACATCAGGATAAAGAAGAGAAAAAAATATAATGGTACATTAGTTCAGCCAATTTTGATCATTGTTTGATGTTGTTGAAAAATCACAATATTGAAGAAAATGCACCCATTTGAATCTTTTCAGTTTCTAGCTAACTGTTAGGTGAGCATATTCTTTACAATGGATTCACATACAACAAATAAAAGAGTGTGGATCCTGATCATTTGGTAACAAGCAGCCCTGGGGGGTACTCTGATTTTTTCTTCATACGTAGGCTTGGGCGCAGCATCTACCATTCACCCCAAAAAATATCAGAAATTTCAAGCACCCCAAAATCTATTTGAAATCTTAGCTACCCAAAAAATACCCCCATTTTGTAGAATGACCTTAAGAAAAGATCCCAAAATGCATATAAATGACCCCTAAATATAGTCCAATTTTATAAAGACCCCCAGAAATATCCATAAAACGTTCATATCCAAATCATTTTCATTTATCTGAAACCCCCCAAAAATATTGAAATTCAAAATTTTGAACCCCCCCCCCCCCAAAAAAAAAATGACCCAAGCATATTTATGTGTGAAAAATTCAGAGTCCCCCTGGGCAAGCAGCCAGTATAGTAAAAAACAGTTAAGTGAATTAATTTCCCAGAAAAGACTCAGATCTGCTTGGGCTTACGCCTCAATGAGCAGTTCTACTCAAATTTTTATCAAGGCAAGGTTAATTCATCCTTATCAAGTTGAGATTATACACTCACCGATGGTGGATGTGAACTTGATGCTGGCATATGACTGGTGTCATGGTGTAACGATATGTGTCGGTTCTGAAATGTGGGAAAAAATGAAAACAATAAAAGTCAATATACATCAGAAGCGATGTACAGTTACAAATGTTTTTAACCAGTGAGCCTGTTGTAAAAAATGAAATTCATTTTTAATGATGGAGAATGCCAACGTGTTGAACTGGCATGCCTCCAGATTAGAGTGTAATTGGAATTATTTTTCTTATTTTTTTAACCAAAATGAAAATACACAAAACACAAAAAAACATGTAAAGATACACAAAACATAAAGGAATGAATGTTAAGACCCACACAATAAAGAGGAATTATTGTTAAGATACTTACACAAAAGAACAATAATTGTTAAATACACAAATACAGAGAAATTGTTGTTAAGATACACAAACACAAACACAGAGAATTTATTGTTTAGATACAAAAACACAGAGGAATAATTGTTAAGATACATAAAACACAGAGGTATAATTGTTAAAGTACACAAAACACAGATAAATTATTGTTAATATACACAAACCACAGAGGTATAATTGTTAAGATACACAAAACACAGATAAATTATAGTTAAGATACACAAATACAAACACTACGGAAGCCTATATGTGACATTGTGTTTTGTGTTATTGATTTCGATGTTTTAACTTTTTACTTTTGTATTTTGTGTATAATGTTGCACATTTTAAACGGCGCAATTCACGAGGTAGAGCCAAGATGGAGCAGAGTATAAGTATTGTAATGCATCCGCCGTAATGTTAGTTTTTATATATTTAAAATCAATGCAGCTGGTAACTATCAAAGTCAAAACATCTACCGGGGGCTCTCGGTTTGATTATGCTACATACTGGGTTCTCACTGTGAAAGTTGTCACATAGACCCAGTGCAATTCGATATAATAGAGTTCGACTGATTATAATAGTTCGACCCATTTAAATCGACCCATTTAAATTGTTACAGAAATTAACTCCGAGATTTTAATCTGTAGGTCTAGATCTGATACAGTGCAATCGAAAATAAAATGGCATTAACTTTATCTATCTATCTATCTATCTATCTATCTATCTATCTATCTATCTATCTATCTATCTATCTATCTATCTATCTATCTATCTATCTATCTATCTATCTGTCTGTCTGTCTGTCTGTCTGTCTGTCTGTCTGTATGTCTGTCTGTCTATCTTGATGTTATCGGTCTGTCAGTCAGCATCTGTCGGTCTGTTTGTCTGTCTGTCTAGCCGTCTGTCTGTCTGCGTCTGTCGGCACGTCTCAACATATGTCTGTCCACTGGTCTGTCTGTTTTTCTGTTTGTATAGGAAAACAAGTAAGTATTACCTGAAATTCCATACTCACTGTTAGGACGAGACAAAAAACACAGACATCCACACGACAGCAAGAAAGCATTCAAAGTTAAACAATCAGTTTTCTGACTCTTTTCCTCAGCAAACTGACTGCAAAACTACATGTATAAAATCACTACGAACGTCACAACATAATTATAAGCCAACACACCCCCACATACAATGGGAGCAACAAGGAATAATGAATTAACAACACCATGATCAACGCATTAGAACGGACATTGGTCGAGATCACCAGGGAGGGGGCTTAAATATATTTCACCTTCCAAATCTTCATCCTAGATTCTGCTGTTGTTCGTGAAACTGTTTTCCACTGCCTCCCTCATACCCACCCACCACCCTATAAGTTCAGGGGGGTTATCTACATGTCTGTCTGTCCGCATGTCTGTCTTCCTACCTGTCTGTCTGTCTGTATGTCTGTCTAAAACATACACACATACATACATACATACATACATACATACATACATACATACATACATACATACATACATACATACATACATAGGCTCAGACCATGTTTGGGGTTAAAAAAATAGAATTTCAATATTTTTTGGGGTTTTCAGAAAATTAATATTTTTTGGGTATGATGATTTTGTAGATAAATTTTGAGCTCGTCACAAAATTGGCCTACTTAAGGGGACATTTCTATGCATTTTAGATTTTTTTCTTAGGGTCAAGGTACAAAATGGGGATATTTTTGGTGGTTGCTAAAATTTCAAATATTTTAGGGTGCTTGATATTCCTGATATTTCTTTTTTTTTTTGGGGGGGGGGGGCGTTTAACAGTAAATGCTGGGTCCAAGCCTGTGGATGAAGAAAAAAAGAGTACCCCCCCACTGGGAGTTATATATGTACTTATATACTTTTTGTTGTTGTGACTTTTATCTTTGGCATTATACCTCATCTTTTGTATTTTGCCTTTAATGTTCTATATTTTGTCTTCAGAAAGGTTTCTTTCCTTTATTGTCTTTTGCCTTTTGCATTTTAACTTTTGTCTTTTTGCTTTTGTCTTTTGTGTTTAAACTTTTGTATATTGTATTTTGGTTTTGGGTTTCCTCATCCTATTTCTATGATAAAAAAGGCATCTCAGTACCCCTTCAAATTTTGGCAGCAGACAGCCATAGAGACAAACAATTGATAGCATATCGGATATGGGAAGGCGGTGGAAATAGATTGATAGATAGATACGTTTTGCATTTAATGTCATTTAATAGTCGATTGCACTGTATTCGACCTACATAATAAATACTCAGAATAAATAAATTGTTACTATTAAAATGGGTCAAACTGTCATGTTTAATATTGCCATAGATCTATTTGAATACTTACACAGAGAGCATGGTTGAATGGAAAACCTTCAGTAGCCTTTTTTGGACTGCGATATTTACCAGCTGCATCGATTTCAAATGTAAAAAACGTTACACAGGATGCATTAAAATACTTGCACCCTTGTCTTTTATCCCACTTTTCTCTCCATCTTGGTTCTACCTCATGAATTGTGTTGTTTATAATAAGGTACAACATCAAGCACAAAACATACATATGTATGCAAATTCATATATGAGCCACACCATAAGAAAACCTGCATTTTGAAATGCGAGAACGAAAAGCCACTGATTAGATGTGTCCTTACATGCTGGTCAATACATTTGTTGCTCACTAGTGTTAAAGTTTAGTACCTTATTTCAAGATTTTTGCAAGCTTTTTGTAGCTTGGAAGGTAAATTTTAGTCCAACATAAAAAGTTGGAAAATTTGAAATTGAAAATGAGTTGTTTAGCGATAAGGCTAATTGCCACTGTTTCGATGCTTTATCAGTTTCTCAGTGGATGCACAGCTGATCTGCGCCTTTGTTTTCTGTATGTGTAAAAATGCAACTCAGTTTTTTTGGATATCGGTTTGATCAGTTTATTTTTCTATATAAAGATTAATTTGTCTATAGCTTGTCCCTGTAGCTACACAGCCAATTTTGTGTTGGACTTGTTTGAAATCCCAAAAGGCAAGTTTTATCATGATAGGGCTCATATGTCAAAGATTATAAAATACAAATACTCATACTTGGCGTAAAAACTACTGGACACAATTTACTTTTGTTTTAAAAGAGTAACAAAATAAATGCAGGTATACTGAACGACTAACGAAGTTAGAAAGACAGCAAGGACAAGGAATCAATACAGTCAAGTACCACACCTGTCCCAGGATACCAAATGGGAAAGTAACATAATCACATTAAACATCACAAACAAGAGCCAAGAGGTCAGCCCTTTCCTTCCAGGTGACCACAAGGCAGCAATGAACAGACGCAAAAGCATGACAAACACAAGGCATAAATAACACAAATGAACCACAAAAGAAGTACCACCTTGGAACGGTCACTAAATATTTTACTGGAGGGCTTAAACCAGTTTCACGGCACGCCAACCTCACCCTTACTTCAGATGTGGATCAAGACACATAGATGTTTGGTTTGCATTAAATACCTCTAACTTATCCATGCATCATCCTAGATAATATAAATTAAGATATGAAAAGGAGATTAAATAAAGAAAAGGACTCAACAGTACATAAAACTGAATACTGGAGCAAAAGAAATCCAACAGGTAAATCCCGGTGGGCCTGACAACTGCCAAAGCACCAGGCCCCTACCATCTCATCAATAGAAAAGTCTTTAAGTCGGAACCATCATAAAGTCTGAAGTCTGATTAACGGGCATGCAATTAAAGAGGAAAGCAAAGTTGCCAACCCCGATTGTGTTGACCTCCAAGCATACAGTCTATTGCAATACAGACCACTAACGAATAACGAGACCTAGCACGTTTGTTTGTCTCTAACTTGTAAAGAACAAGCCCTAAGGCTAAAAGTAAATGTTTATTTTAATAAAAGAATATCAAATGTGATTTTTATATAAGCAATATTTACCAAATATATAAATATTTCCAATAACATTACAAATTTGTCACATTTTGCCCAAACGGCTTGTATGAAGAAATGTTCAAATGAATTTCATATTTGTAAAATCAATACCGCTCATTACATGCAAAATTGCCACAACAACGGTAACATCTGGAAAAAAGTTGCTGTTTGTCACACCTGCTGGAACTGGCATGGTCTTACATAAGAGTCCACATTTCTGTCCAGTCTTGCACAAGTTTGTCAACCAACAAGTATGTTGACATTCACGACCTGGTAAATTTTAATGCATTCCACCATCAATTTGCCGTAAAGTATCTGCTCCAAATGCTGAACTGGCTAGCACATTAAAACAGTGACCTTAGCCTATATTTTACAAGCTCCAGTGACTTGTATTTTTATATTGGTATGTTAACCCTTATGCTCTCATCAACTATAATGCCTAACACCACCAAACATTGCATAAGGCATCCCCTTAACATCTTGAGTCAGCATACACCATAATTTGATGACTTCGACATTGTCATTGCCAATTTTATGTCCAACTTCAGGATCTCGCAAAACATTTTGTGTCTACAACCACCAAAGGGTGCATAGACATCTCCTCAAAATCATGTCTTGATCCTGAGACCTTTACCTAAACTGAAACAAAGTTCTAATTGGCTAACACCTTGACCGTAGACCTATATTTTATGCTCCATTAACAAATAAAGGCCCAATGACTTTGTCTCCATTTCCCAAGCAGATGCAAAAGCAACTTATATGGAGTTCTTGTTCTTTGTTGAAACACATCCCAAGTTCATGTATGCTAGTTACTTTGTTGTGGCTGTGTTTTGCCAAAGTACATCGCGTCAAAGTCCGAATGCAAAAATAATTCTGCCCATCCATCTTTTTTTTTCTAAATTTAAAGTGAAAACTCACGTTCATCTCATCAAAATTTCAAGTAAAGTAGATTGCACCTGGAATGAAACTGTATTAACTTAATTCAGATTGAAGATTTTAGACATCTAGATAAAGCAATTATTTATTTACTTGGCAATTCAGAAAAGCAATGCCAGGAACTGATGCAATTAGATTCTAAACCCTGCCCACAAAACCACAATGTAAAAGAGTCACTACCAGATTGAAGTGAGTAAACAGATGACATATGATGAACAGAGTAAGCAGCTTTTTCCACACAGGTGGTGACTAAGAATCGAACATAACTGACTAAAAATTACATCTTAAATAGGACAATAAAAAAAAAACACAGAACAGCATGGAACCACAACAAAGCATCAACTTAGAACTGTCAGTAATGCGTTACTAGTGGATTTCTGTTAAATTTACGAGGGCTCAGTCCTAATCCTCACTTTCGATGTGGTTCTAAAACATGTATTTGATTTGCCCACGAGAAGGTTGCCAACTTATCAATAAATCAAAATCCATGGGCATCAACGGATTCGCATGTAATACCATTGTGGTTCAAGGATGAAAGGTTAAGAGATGCAACGCGTACTCTGATATTTCACATCACCACTGGAACACTTGATGAAATGAAAGCTAAAAGTTGAATCCTGGTGAGCATAAAAACAGAATATGTGTAACAGTTAATTTGTGTGACAACTATTGCTAATTTCATATGTTAAGCAAATACATTTATTTTATATAAACTACATTTAATTAGGATAACATTGCGTTGATCTTCTATGGATGATGTAAAAGCTTCAATGTTTCATGTCTCTGACATATGTTTGCAAAGTAGGAAAGGTGGCAAAAATCTGGAATCGATACAATAAAGTACCACACCTGACCCAGGATACCGTATGGGAAAGTGAAAAATACTCAAGAAAACATCAGATACATGAGAGCAAAGAAGTCAGCATTTTCACAGCAGGTGACCACAACGCTGAATGACACAGACAAGACAATATAGCAAAGACAAACACAAAATAAAAAAATCCACAAAACAAGTACCGCCTTTGAATGGTTAGTGAGAAAATTACTGGAGGGCTTTAACTAGTTTCACGGTACCAACCTCACGCTTAAAATTCTGATGTGGATCAAGACACATAGGTGTTTGATTTGCATGAAAGATCCCTAACTTATCCATGAATTACCTTTAAGTTCATATACATCAAGATATAAAAAGGAGATAAAGCAAAGATAAGGACTCAACAGTACATACAACTGAATACCAGAGCATAAATCAAACAGTTAAACCCTGGTGGGCCCGACAACAGACACAACATCCGCCCAAACCCTCTCATCTATAGATAGGTCTTTAAGTTGAAACTGTCAAAGCAAATCTCTTAATTTCCTACCACCGCTGTCATCACATTAAGCAAATCTACTGCAGATGAAAGTAGTAAATAGAACTTGTGTTCGCTGGTACATGTATATAAAGTTTTCCAGTTGGTCTTTAAGTCCAATGAACAAATTCGTTGACGTTTCAAAATCAGTTCTTTGGTTTTAGAGGCTCAGTATCACAAGAAATTCATTTAAGCACGTCTTCTTATTCGAGCTTTACATGCTGGTACATGACCTTGATATGCCAGTGATCCAAATTCTACATTGCCATTGAGGCTATCATTCAAATATATCAACATTTCTCTGCACTCCTATTGAATGAAGATTCCAGTTTTGCACAAGCTTAGAAGCCACCATGCGAGCTAATCAACAACAGCAGCAACTAGGGCACATATTTGGCCAGTAAAATATATCTAAGCCCCCACCCCAGTGGCCTTGGCTGCTGTCCGTTCTGAGGTGGTGATTCTGTTGTTGATGATTCTTTGTTTGTTGTTGCTCCCATTGTGTTGGGTCTTTGTTTTACTGTTTACTTCTTATTCCCCTTTCTATTTTTGTTATCATCTTGCTGAGGTATAGAGAGCTGGTTGCTTAACTTAGATTATGTTGTCGTGTGGCTGTCAGTGTTCATTGTATCTTCCCCTCTGGTGTCATTGGCTGGTCTGTGGTCTCTTCTATTGGCACTTCTTGGTCATACGCATCTGTTTTGGGCATTTCTATTTAGTTCTGCTTAATAAGATCAATAAAACAGAATCGGACACATTCAACATATAATGATAGTCCGGGAGAAAACCAGAATGACCTGGAACTTGATTTTAAAGTTTTTTTCTTTGTTGATTCTTGTTGCTGAGGCATTGTACTTGATAAATCCAACTGATGCCACTCTGGCATCATTGAGCGTTTTGAAATATTCAAGATGGCGTCCAAGATGGCCGTCAGTTAGACTCCTAAGACCTATATGACCAACATACTCTATCAAAAGCATTTTAATTTTGACTTTTTATGGATGTTTCAGAGGCTAAATGTTACAACCAACTAAAATGGAACATTATTTTGATTCAGAGGTTGAAATATTAAAGATGGCGTCCAAGATAGCCGTCAGTTAGGCTTCTAAGACCTATATGACCGAAATACTCGATAAAAACACTTTAATTTTGACCTTTTATAACTGTTTAGAAGCTAAATGATACAAACTATCAAATAAGAACATGGTTTTGATTCAGAAGGTTGTAAGTTTGAAGATGGCGTCCAAGATGGCCGACAGTTAGGTTCCTATGACCTAACTGAGCTCACTAAGCACTCGATATAAATCATTATAATTTTGACTTTTCATCGATGCTTAGAGGCCTAATAATACAAACGATTAAAATGAAGCATTCACAGGTTTGATTCACAAGGATGAAAAAGTGAAGATGGTGTCCAAGATGGCCACCATTTAAAGAAAAATTCAACCCAATATCAAATTCGCAGTTAGTAACTATTTCTGATAGTTTTCGGATGTATTTGGAAAATTTGACTGGCATGTTATTGTTGTTTTTCAGCATTGTAAAATATTTAAGATGACGTTCACGATGGCAGCAATAACAGGGTGGGGAATCACATCTTTTTGCTATGATACAATGCACGGAAAAAATAACAGACTCTTATTTTTCGTAATGGTAATATTTTTGTCTTTGTTCTTGGAATCGTATCCATCAATCCATGCACCATGCATTTTCCAGACCACTTTTGGCTGGATCTGATAATACCATATTATTCTCATAAAAAATCCTACTTTGGGAAACATTCTTTCAAAAAATGAAGTGATAAATGCCAGGGTATACTGAACGGACGATATCACTGAAAACTTTGTGACCGGTGTTTGATCAAAGAACAAACCTTTTTTTAATCAATGTGCGGAAAAAAATCAGTTGGATGGATGGATAAAATTTATGGAAAAATAATTATGGAGTGTAGTGTATCAACACAAAAATCCTGGGTAAGGTATCTGCATGCTGCAGATGTTTGTTACCATCTTGATTGCTGGTTTGGTAAAGGCCTGCTTGCACGGTGCAATTGTAACAACCATTACTACTTTTCTGGTCTGTTTCAAGTGCAACAGACAGCACAGATGGTTTGATATTGCTATAACAAATATGTATGCTGGTCCGGTGCATGTGTATCAGACATGCATGCTTGTAGGCACAAGTTTATCAAATGATATGACTGCTGGTTAGATACAACTGTTAAAGACATGGGAAATGGCCGGGTGCAATTGTTACAGACATGACTGATGGTTGGGTGCAAATGTAATATATATATAGATGCTGATGAGAAGAAACTGTAACAGGCATGCCTGCTTATAGTATACCCCTTATAAAGACATGGCTGCTAGTCAGGTGCAACTGTAAAATACATGCATGATGGTCAGGTGCAATTGTGCTTACCAGCCAGTTAGTTGGGTATGAACATAGGGACATATCTACGGGTCTGAGGCAAGTGTAACACATAAACCTGTTGGTTCAGCCACACAACTACAGAAGTGCTTGTAAGTCAGTTGCAACTGATTCAAACATATCTGCTGGTAGATACAACTCTAACAGACACGCATGCTGGTAGAGTTTAATTGTAACCGACTTGTCAGGTGGCCGGGTGCAACTGCAACAAACATGCCTGTTTAAAGCAACGTTTAAAACATGGATACCGTACTGCAACATGCCTGCTAGTCTCATGAAGCTGTTACAGACATAACTGTTTGGTTTCAGACATGTGTGCTGGTCAAGTGCCACACAATCAAACATGCGTAATGGTAAATAGGTCTGCTGACCCTGTGGCAATGATGCCTAGGCTGCTGGTCGGGAGAAAGTAGAACAGACATGCACACTGGCAGATGTAACTTAAACGGACATGCCCGCTGATCCAGTGCAACAGTACCTAGCATTCCTGTTAGTTGGGTGCAATTGTAACATACATTATTGCTGGTGCGATGTAAATAACACGCATGGCTGCTGGGCCAGAGTCTCCTTAAACGGCATGTGTACTGGTTCAGTGCCACATTATTAATCACACGTGATGTTAAGGATGTAAGATATGATGAGCTTGTGGCTTTACGTGGCCGCTGTTCAGTGAAACTTCCAACAGATATGCCTGCGGACTTAGTACTATTCAATCAAACATGCCTCCTGGTCCATTAGAAATCAAAGAGAAAGGCTACTTGACAGATGACCCTTCATCAGACATGCCAACTAACAATGTGAAACTTTATCAGCCAAAACTGCTACATTGATAATACAACATACATGCTGTGTAGAGAGTTGTTATGTCACTGATGCTGCAGCTGCAACATATATGCCTGCTGGCCTAGTGTTACTGTCACCAACACCGCTGCTGTTCAAACATGCCTTCTGGTTGAGTGCTGCTGCAAGATGGATGCTTGCTGGACTGTGGCCACTCAATCAGCATGCCTACCGACCTTTTGTCTCTCAATATTGCATGTCTGCTGGCGTTGTGCTTCTCTATCTGCTATACCTGCTGGTATGGTGTCTCACTATCAGCCGTGCCTGCTGGTATGGTGTCTCACTATAAGCCGCGCCTGCTGGCGTGGTGCTTCATTATAGGTCGTGCCTTTTGGTTTGGTACCTTACTATCAGCCATGCATGTTGATGTGGTGCCTCACTATAGGTAATGCCTTCTGGTGTGGTGCCTCACTGTAGGTCATATCTTCTGGTGTGGTGCCTCACTGTAGGTCATGTCTTCTGGCGTGGTGCCTCACTATATGCCATGCCTGTTGGCGTGGTACCTCACTATAGGCCATGCCTGCTGGTCCGTTTTGCACTTCAACTGACATTTTGACTAGTTGAGTGCAGAGGGAAGAGTGATGGCTACAAGTCTGGTGCTACTCTTACAGAGTGCCATTACATCAGACATGTCTGCTGGTCCAGTGCCACTCTCAGATATGCCTGCTTTTACAGTGCAACTCTATCAGACATACATTACATGCTGTGTCCATTTATTCAGATACATGTGTTTGTAAAGTGCTTCTCCATCAGTCAAGAAATCTGGTTTGTTACAAATCCACCAAACATGCCTACAGGTAAGGTGCGGCTACCACCGGTTTGTAAAACTTATCAGCTACCAGCCTGGACGCCATCTTGAATATATCAAACTCTGAGTGATGCATCAGCTGCGTCACTGGGATGTTACAAGGATGATGTCTGTAACTCAAGAATCAGTAAAATCAGCATTTTGCATGCGAAATGCTGAAGTTTGCTGGTCTCAGGGAAAATTTTCTTATATTTTTTGTAATTAACTGCCATTTACGCGGCCATTTTGTCTGCATTCTTATCTTATTTTTATATTTTTATTAGAAGCTAAGTGTCTTCAACTAGATTCCAACTTCATAGCTAACAATTTAAGGAAAATAATGGGTTTGAGACATTTTTTCCATATCACACAATTTTTTCACTAATAATTGGCCTCCATTTTGGACGCCATCTTGGATTTATCGAAATGCTCAATGATGCCAGAGTGGCATCACTCGGATTTTTCAAGGACAATATATGCACAACCAGAATCAACAAAGAAAAAAAGTTTAAAATCAAGTTCCAGGTCCTCCTAAAATTCGCCCAAATTCTGCTGGACTATGAGGTTAGTGTCTTGAAATTATCTTCAAGCTCTATTCGCTGATTGGAACATGAAGATGTTAATTCCAACATCTGGGTCTGCAGCTGTGTGTTAAAAAAGGGTTGCAGAAGCACAATTCTTTGTACCTAGGTCACAACGTAGAACATCTGGTGCCATCTAGAATCGTTCAAAACATCTAAATATGAGACGGGTTCTGAATGCTGAAATCGCTGTCGTGATTTTTTGTTGTTTTGTGTGTTTTAGGATACATATAAATGATCTTCTACATAATGCAAACCAATGATACACGAACAAAATCATTTGTTAAAATATACCAGAATTAATTGAGCTCTAGATAGGTCATTCATTGGAGAGAGGTATGATGAAAAAAAATTAACAACTCCACACTGTAGCAAGATAACCACATTAATCTTACAGAGACATGATTTGACCTGAAAATAAAAATAATAAATTATGAATAATTATTAATAGTAAAACATCTTCGAATGCACAAATATATTTTTTCTGTGTTGTGTTTTGCTGACTGGTTTCACATTATATACATGTATTAAAACAACTATTAAAGTTTGTTTTTTTAGAAAAGAAAAACTGATTTGATATCAGTAAAACTACCAAATTTCAAGGTTCTCATAGGTACACTTATTGCATTTTTTATGGTAAAAACAAAGATATCCAGTAGAGCACACTGCGCACACAAACATAGATTGAATACAATTCAGTTATTTCATGACCTGCAGACAGACAGAAAGACAGATATACTCATAGATAGATAGATTTATTTAAGGATAGATAGATACATTCATACATACAGTAACTATACATGTACGTCGATAGATAGATAGATAGATAGATAGATAGATAGATAGATAGATAGATAGATAGATACGTTTTGCATTTCATGTCGTCTAATTTTCGATTGCTCCGCATCAGACTTACATAATGAAACCTTTGAATAAAATTCCGTAACAATTTAAACTATTATAAGGGACTAAATTGTCTCGTATTTAATTGTCCTGGATCTATTTGAATGCTTTTACAGAGAGAGAACCCACTTTGTAGCATGCCCTGTACATTTTTGACTTTGTGATAGTAACCAGCTGCATGGATTTCAAATGCAAAAAAAACCACTAACATTACATGTACAATGACTGCATTAAAATACATACAACTTCGTTTTCGCCCGTCTTTTCGTCTATATCTTGTCTCTACCTCGTGAATTATGCCGTTCAAAACGACAACATCGTACACAGAACACAAAACAAGAAAGTCAAAATACGAAAGTAAAAAGTTAAAACACCGAAATCAAAACGTCATAGCACAAAACACAATGTCACATATAGGCTTCCGTAAAACACAGAGAATTTATTGTGTAGATACAAAAACACAAAGGAATAATTGTTAAGATATATAAAACACAGAGGAACTATTGTTAAAATACACAAAACACAGAGGGTTATTTGTTAGAATACACAAACACAGAGGAATTATTGTTCAGATACACAAACACAGAGGTATATTTGTTAAAATACACAAAACACAGATAAAATATTGTAAAATACACAAAACACAGATAAAATACTGTTAAAATACACAACACATAGATAAATTATTGCTGATTTCTCTGTGTTTCATGTATCATTCTCTTTGATAGACATGTTAAAAAACATCAGAATAATCTTTCAGAGGACAGGGGCGAGTTTTAATGTATTGTTTATTTTGTTTATGTGACCTTATACAATCTTACATCAGCTGTTCTAACATTGTGGTAGAGCCTTCTTCTACAATCAGCGTCATTCCTGTTACCATGGATATTCTTGATCTGAACCATTGGACATTTATTCATAGGACAGGGGTGAGTTTCATTATCAGCACGGTCATACATGTTAATAAACTTGAAGTACAGCATCCTGAAAAACGAAAATACCAAATAAACATGTAAAAGCGGGCCACCATCCACAAAACAATAGTTTGGATTTAACATTTATTAGCAGGATAAATACAACACGTGAGAGTTCTAGAGCAGAAAAAAATCTTTTACAGTATTTTAATTTTATAAACTATTTGAACTTTCATGGTCAGTTGAGTTGAGCATGAAAACAGTTATATAACCTCAGGACCCTATGATTCTTTTTGTCGTATCAGAGTTTGGATTTAAAGGAGCTTGTCTGTAGCGAAAATAAAGAAAAAACACTTTCATTATTTTTCTTTTGTCCTGTGTGTTCTTTAAGATGTACAACCATGCAACATTGGAATTATGGCATTGATAATATTGGTATATACTTATGTGTTTTGCATATAACGAAAGCAATAGTTCTTATGACGTGACGTTTATGAAAATCTGCACCGATTAAAGCCTCAAATCAGACTGGGTATATACCCAGTATGATCAGAGTCGTTGCCATGCGCTCAGTGTCTATTTACCCTTTATTTTTATCATGGAAATGTTTTCTGCCATCTTTCACAGTATTATCAATGTAAGAAAGAAGAAAGGGAAGTTGAGGTGACAAATAAGATAAACATTCAAATTAAATATGAGCCGCGACATGCGAGATCCAACAATGTGGTATGTACGACCAGCAACGGCTCAGACCAGCCTGTGCATACGAGCAGTCAGATCAGAGCCTTTGCTTATCGCTGGAATGTTCTACGACTTTTAAGCTACTGACTGAACATCATTTGGAATTTCTAAGCCTTAAAGGAGGCTGCACAGGCTCGTCTGAGTCTACACTCAAATCTACACTCAAAATGCCACATTGTTGGAAATCACATGTCACGGCTTACCCTGTAGTTTTATCATGGAAAAACTTTTTGCCATCATTTACAGTGTTGTCAAGATCAGACAGAGAACTTGCTGAGATCCAGTTCTGCAAGTGTGGCTGCCAGTGAGGAGCGTAGCTGTACAGGTCAAAGGTCGCATCTCGTGGAAGACATACACCAAATCTCACATGCTTGCCCCTGTAAAAGGTAAAAACTATAATTAAATAATTATTTCATATTGCTGAAGGGTAGAAATACATGTTTTTAGTATTTTTTGTGTCCTATATATAAGTTCAATATATAACAAAAAGGTCTAGAGTTTGGTGCATATATGTTCACAATAAGACAGCTATTGCATATAGATAAGCACTGATAGATTAACAATATAACAGTAATGATCACAATTAGGTATGTATTGATTCAAAATCAAACAATGGTTCACAATTAGATACATAGTAAGTTCAAACTATAATATAAATGGTTCACGGTTTGGTACATATAAGTTCAAATTATAAACAAAAATAGATTTCAGTTAGGAACATATAGGTTCAAACTTAAACATGATTCACAGCAAGGTACATACATTTTCAAAAGTAAACATTAATGGTTCTCAGTAAGGTGCATATAAGTTTAACACTAAACAAAACAGTAATGGCTCACTGTTAGGTACATATCAAGTTAAATTATTTCAATGTATTAGTCCTTGACCTTGATAACTTTATAGAGTAATCATTGCAGACCTTAAGATAATAGTGAATACTTAGAACTGATCTAATTTCTTGACCAAACATATTTTATGGGTGCTTAAAAGAACTGTCCTCATGAGGCAGTTCTTTTGAGCACATAAACAAATGTTTTAACTGGTGGATAAGAAAAAGTCCACATTTTTACAATAAAAATGTTTGTCGATGTCAATCTTTGGTTTGATTGTAAAATGAGCTCATACATACTTTTGAATTCCATCGCTGTAAATATCCACATGTGTTGGTACATGATGGGTCCAGTGTAATGTATAGGTCTTGCTGCCCCCTAGAATCACCAGGAAATCTGCCGACCTAACCTTCATGCTCAGGGTTTCATTAATAGAAGGTATATCATCCCTCACCATGACAGGGAATGTGTGACCTACATCTCCACTTCCAAAGCTGCTAACACGAATCTGTAATAGTCCAATTTGCATTAATATTTCTGAATTAATTTTAAGAAATGTATTTAAATGGTACCAAATTCCACAACTACTGCTATATTGTATGGTCCTTTCTATCCATTACATTTAACTATTTCCTTGCTGGTGGCAAAGTTTGACGTCTACTTATAGCATTAACAAACAGCTTGCACCCAAATCAGGACCAACAGAACACTGGTTCTGATCTGGATCTAAACTGTTTGACAGACTGATTGTTTTCATGAAAAAACGTTTTGAAAAAAGTAAATGAAAAAAGCCAGCAGACGACAGCAAATGTATACCATTTTCCCTGTAGGCGAATAATTAAACACTGAAACAAAGTTAGAAAGACTTAAACAACTCATCTGCCATTTGTCAAAATGACATAAAAATAACCTTAAAAACCAATTAACATGGCGACATCCTTGTTGGAATGACTGAAATAATAAAAAAGAGAATGTAGTGGGGATCGGACCAGGGACCACTAGAAGGATGCACGTTAACACTGTTGTGTATATCATTAGCTGATATTTCCAGTAAGATAAGAAGGCATGCTTTATAAGTCAACGTTATGATTGATTTTTATAATATTATAAAAACTAAGCAGTCTCAATTAAACCGAGTCTGCTGTTTTCAAATTATGTATAGTTCTCTCTATTTCAATAGGATACGTTTTTCTGGATCATTTTAGGTGTACATCTGTACAAAACGTTAAAAGAAATTTGCGTAGATTTCATTTTTAATCCTTTGTATACAGAAAACCCCTAAACGAGTAATTTCAAAAACAGGGAAGACCCATACGAATTGCCACATAATGCAACATTTCATCAGGATATACACTGATCATAAAGGTAAAAAGATCCTCAGACAAAAGAATACAATAATTTTTTGAAATTATAACCTGACACTCTAGATATGAGGGTCTGGATGGGGTATAATGATCAGTGAATAAAGACCCTTTTTATAATGAATAGTGAATAATGAGCCAAAAATAATGAATAGTGAATAATGAGGGCCTAAAAATTAATGAATAATCCTATTTTTTAATGAATTGAAGAAAAAATTAATGAATAGTGAATAATCAGATTTTTGCCACCTGTCTTACTTTTAATGAATAATTGGTCTTATTTTAATGAATAAACCAAAATTTTAATGAGATGAATAATAGGCTAAATTTTTAATGAATAGTAAATACCAACCCCCATCCAGACCCTCAGATATGTACAATTGACTAGCCAAAATTTATTGTATCAAACAAGAAGGAAGGATCCATTTGTATACAAAGGGTAAAAGGGGTAAGTGATAAAGTGTCTTGAAATGGAAAATAACCTTTCCATAGGTGTAAGGACATTTAGCCATGTTCCAGTTTTCTCTGTATTTTCAAGCTGGTGATGTGTAGAAAGACCAAGGCTTTACCATGTGTCTGATATGATGACCAGTAACACTGTCGTCATAATCTCTGTTAGTTGCCATCTTGGAAATGATATTTAGGCCTCCACATAAGTGTACATATTTTTCTTGTATCACAACTAAAACATATGTTGTGGGTATTCAAAAGAGCCATCTCTATGAGATGGTTCTTTTGAGAACCCGTAACACATGTTTTAACTAGAACACATTCGATGGCGCGCCATCGCAAATCCCCACGCTCTCGAAGAAATCTAATGGTAATTGAAGGTCACCAGTTTGATCGTAGGTAAAAAAATTTCAGTGTATCCTGGTATACTGCTCAGCCCCGTTAATTTGATATGCCACATGTACATGTTCAGAAAATTAAATTTTTGACCCCTCCTCAAGGCCCCAGGGGGCCGGGACCCAAAAAATTGTGCCGGTGCATGTGCCATTCATGTGAGTAACTCAAACACAAAATCTGGTTGAATTTCGGAAAAAAAATTTTTTTGACCCCCCAGCCCCCCACGGTACGCCCAAGTCCCACCCCTGGGCATGACCCAGGCGGCCAAATAAAATCCCGTCTGATATGTTTTATATCTTTCATTTGTGAGAAGATATACAAAGTTTGGTTTAAAAATCTTTGAAATTGACTTTGTAATTCAGATTTAATGATATTTGACCTTTTGGCCCCTCCCCAAGGCCCCAGGGCGCGAGGACCAAAAAAATGGCGCCGGTGCGTGTGCCATTCATGTAAGAAACTCACACACCAAATCTGGTTGAATTTCGGGAAAAAATTTTTTTGACCGCCCCAACCCCCCACGGTACCCCCAAGTCCGACCCCTAGGGCATGACCCAGGCTGCCAAATGAAAATCCCGTCTGATATATTTTATATCTTTCATGTGGGAGAAGACACACAAAGTTTGGTCAAAAAATCTTTCAAATTGACTTTGTAATTGAAATTTAATGACATTTAATGATATTTGACCTTTTGGCCCCTCCCCAGGGCCCCAGGGGGCGGGGCCAAAAAAAAATGTGCCGTTGCACGCCCCATTCATGTGAGCAACCCACACACCAAATTTGGTTGAATTTCGTCCAATGGTTTAGGAGGAGATAGCGTGACGGACGGACGGACAGACGGACGGACAGACGGACGGACGGACGGACGGACGGACGGAGGCGATTGCAATATCCCCATCGCTTTTTTAAAAAAGCGTGGGGATAACTAATGAATATGGAGGTAATTACAATTTAATGTAATTTAATCTAATCTCAAATAACCAAAAACTTTGCATTATCTGGACTAATGATATTATACAATATCAATTTCATTAAATGGGTTTGGTGAGAATATAAATTCAATTTGGTATAATGTAAAATAAAATCAAACCTTTCCATAGGTATGTGGACATATAGCCATGTTCCAATTTTCCCTGTATTTGCAAGCTGATGTTGTGTAGAATGGCCAAGGCTTTACCACGTGTGCCACATGATCACCAGTAACACTGCTGTCATAATCTCTGTTGGTCGCCATCTTGTCACCGTCGTAACGTGCAAATCCATGTATACCTTCATCACCGTCGTACACACGGTTTCCTGTTTTTGGCTGATAAAAATAACAAAAGGTTCATAATGCGCACATATACATTTAGCTTAACTATTTTCCTTATTATCTTAAACGTGTTTTATCTCAATGTCATGTTATGTATATGTATTCATAAGGACTCAAAATCAACTTAATTTGTTATGCATATAAGTATTTATAAGGATTGGAAATCAACTTCACTTGTAATACATATAAGTATTTATAAGGATAGAAAATCAACTTTATTTGTTATGCATATTGTTTGCATTTATAAGGGTTGAACATCAACTTTATTTGGTATACATATTAGTATTAACGGATTGAATATCAACTTCATTTGATATACATATTAGTATTAAAGGATTGAGTATCAACTTTTTTGTATACATATTAGTATTAAGGGATTGAGTATCAACTTTATTTGGTATACACATTAGCAATAAAAGGAATAAATATCAACTTTTTTTGTAAGCATATTATTATTTAATCGATTGAAAATCAATTGTGAGTCTGGCATTTATGTGTTTCATGATAAACAATGTTCTTAATTAGAGTGCATTTATATACAGTCAGATTTGCATTGCCCACATTCAATAAAGCACATAACATTATTACGCTACTTTTTTGAGGTGAATACCAAATGTTTTTCATAGAGTGTGTTGGAAACATCAGAATTTTTATGAGTGAAAATTCTAATGTTTTCAACTTACAAGATGAAATATTTTGCTATTTACAAAACAAAAGTAAATTTTATTTGTATTTTTGTATTTTTATAGGCTACATACAATGTCTCACTCACAAAAAATGAGGTGCTGTAAATGCAAAAACGAAAAAGTTTAGCAAACCAAGATAATTTTGGCACCAAAATATTCGTTACATTCTGACTAAGAAAATGCATACACACACATGATGTTTTAGTTCACAAATAAGAAAGCTATGGACGTTTGAAGTTCTGAAGTGAAATGCATTAAGTGAATGGAAAAGTAAGAGGTAATCCAAAAACCGCTACAGTGAAAATATAGGTTGATATCAACTAGTGATTGATATCATATCATTTCGAGGGTGATTGATATCACTTTTATTTGTTTTTGATATGCATTGATTTTAGTGTTAAGTATAAAATAGAGAAACTTACCCCATCTGCAAACCCAAATTTGGCATTCCTGACGGTACTAACTGATGAGCTTGTAAAATCATTATTCCTCTCATAGCCAATCGCCCCAGCCTTGTACTCAGGTGTGGATATAAATCCATTGAACCAGATGTTCTTTGCCCAAACTGGACCATCGTAAAATGTGAATCCTTGGATTGGATAATTGCTGACAATAAAATATATGATTAGTAAAGATCAAACATTACAGCTCATTTACATAGATAGCTTATATTTACAGTCGTGTGAAATGAACACAATTTGAAACCTGTGCAATTTTGCACAGGTTTCAAATTTAGTACATTTCCTGTCAGTGTAATAGGGATTTAAAACAATTACATGTATTTTAGTGTTTTAAAAAAGAAGAAAAAAGGAATGTTGTCTTGAAAGTACAAGGTCCATCTGGAAAGTACGCAGCATGACCATTTTTGTCAGTAACTAATCAAGAAACTTATTCATGTTTGGTATCACCTTATACAGCTGTGCTTCTGCTATGTAAGGACACACATTTTATGAGGATGTTGAGATACAGACACAAATTGCATAACTGTGAATATGTGTACTGTTTGTAACTGAAAAAACCCAAAACGCCCATAAAACACATAACTTCTTTAACCTTTTGAAAAGTGTGTAGAACATTATTATTATCTTATAAAATTAGATGATTTATCACCATTTAGTAAGCCATTATATGGTAACTATTATACAAGTAATGGTCCACTTTGTCAGTTCTCATAGCTTAATACACAGACAGTAATGCCAACACATTTAGAATACAATGAAAAAAAAACTCTATACATCAACATTTTCTGGATGCAAAGACGTAAGTCACGTGAGCAATGATCCCAGAAAGTTAAGTTGGTACCAAATTTCTGATTTTTTAAATTATCATCGTAAATAAGGTCGCCAATTTTCAATCAATTTTCCCTAACATTTTTCTTAAAATATTCGACAGTGTATAAATACCTCCTTTCGAGCATGGGCTGCACATGCAAATCAAGTACTTTTCAACAATGAACAAATCGTCATATAGCGATTGAAGTAAGAAAGAGGGCAAAGATCAGGAATCGATACAATCAAGCACCACACCTGACCCAGGATACCAATTTTAGTTTCCAGAAATGTAATATTTGATTGATCTTATCAACGCATTATGTTGTTATAATGCCATGCTTTGTACTTTCTTAATGATCCCACATTGGTTTAGTAGATTTGGATTCGAACTGCATGAATGTATAGAAGACATGCCCAGATACTGGATTTTATTAAGTTGGTATTTTTTTAATTTTGTTTCTTTTTGGCAGGTCAAAACACCCTGCGATTTAACGTTTTCAATATTTTTACAGTTCTGCCGAAAAACACATGTATCAATATTAGGCCAGCATTTTTTTTATAAGTTGATTTATGGGAATTTTTTCAGATTTAGTGTTGAGGGGACGAAAAAAAAATGCTCTGAAAATGATCAGTTGACTGGTCATTTTCAGAGCTTTTTTCTTTCTTTTTTTTCAAAGATTTTTTCTAATATCTCCAGAAAAATTAGTAAAACTAGTAAGGCAAACACCAACAGTCTGTACTAAATCTTTAAATATTTCATCATTTTTCTAAAAATCTGGACAGAACAATCACTTAACAGTGTCACTCTCAATAATACTCAGACAGAACCTTGGCCTCTTGGCTCTCGTTTGTGGTGTCTTCTGTGAGTTTGTCACTTTCCCATTGGTATCCTGGGTCAGGTGTGGTACTTGATTGTATCGATTCCTGATCTTTGCACCATTACTTACTCTTAAAATATATTATTTTTTTCAACAAAACTAATAATATTAAGAGTCGATGGATAAAAAAAAAAAAAAAATAGAAGTTAAATTTTATTTTTCTTCAACTTTCCCGAAAATTACAGTAGGAGGTTTGTAATCAACTAATACAAAAATTCCGGCCTAAGTACCCATGGTTGATTTGGTAACCCTTTTTTATCGACTTAATCATTTCCACTTCTGTGAGAAGTCACAGCACTGTAAGTTCTAAACTTTTTTGCGAGTATATTATTTTCGCGAAAAAGTTGATGATGTTAAAACTAAGTGACTGAAGCATGAATTATTTACATCAGTAAGCGATGGAGTGATTTCGTCATCTGGCAAGTATTTTAATCTCACAAAACTGCAAAGCTTCACAAAGATAAAGCCTTAGGAAATTTTCCGAATTTGCAATATATGTTTCAATACCCATACTTTATTTGATATGAATAAAGGAAACATTTCATAAATAAACTCTACTGTTTGAGTTTTGTTTACTGACGTTGCCCAAGGCCTTGTCACCTATTAAAACTACAAGAGGCGTTTCATGTTTATTTGAACAAATTTGAAAATGTTGTTAGTCATTTATTTCTCGTTATATTTGGTAATAATTGATTTTCATGGGTTAGTTTGATCTTCAGGAATACGCAACCATCAAGAAAACAGTTAAATTTTAAACGTTTAAAATGCTGTCCGAAACTAAATGTACTAAATCTTTCTTGAACCATTTCTCTAAAAGATATGATGTGTTTCTCTTGGAACTTTTTATATAGTGTACACAAATAGTTATAGTGTGTTCTGTTAGAAAGTAAAGCATTCCAGTTGGATATTTACTTTTTGGAAGCAACTTGAACATCCAATTTTAGGGTTTACAGTTTCCATAGCATCACTTAATTGTATGCAAAATACTCAAATGCAATATTTGGTATCAGTTTTATCGGCAATAGATACTTAAAATATCTGAGAAATTGAGTCGGCTGGTTGTTATGAGAATTTGTTTTTCAAGATTCTTCCAAGACACATCTTATACATGAGATACACATTTGGGCACTTGTATGGAAGAACTTATTAAGCCCAGTTACCATGCAAAACAGGCACACATAGGCTGTATCTCATTTGATTAATAAACTGAATGTTCCTCTAAACTTAAAAGAAAATATCACACTTAAATACGTATTTTCTTAGGAGAAACACCCGTTTGAGCTCTCAAAATCAGTCTAAGGGGGTGGGGATGTATTAAGGGCTGCCTTGTTATGGCTATACTTTAAGTTGCCATCTTGTCCATTTGGCAATACCAGGGACACATCCGTTATGCATGAAAAAGCAAAATTAGTTTGTTTTATTTATATGCAAAAGTGACATTCAAATCTGTTCAAATAAACATGAAACAGGTCTCGTAATGGTACCGGAACATGGGTGCAATAGCTTCTCGAAGGAGTTCTGTACATACCGCCCTCTGTGAAATACGTTGATAACTAAAAATAATAAAAGAAAAAAAAACTTGTCAGGATCCCCACCCTGACAATATTGAGCCGTGATACGTGATTTCAAACAATGTGGTATTTTGCAAAGTGCATATTCTGACCAGCCTGTGCATCCCCCTTTTAAGCTTAGAAACTCTAAATGATGTTTAGTCAGTAGCTTAACACTCATAAAATATGCAAGCGACTAGCTAAGGCTCTGATCAGACTGCACGTATGCGCAGGCTGGTCTGAGCCTTTGCTGGTCCCACATACCACATTGTTGGAAATCTCAAGTTGCAGCTCAGTTCTCTGGATCCCAGATGGTAAACAAAATCTTACTGATCGTATGAGAGAGGATATGACCTCGTAGAGTTAACAGCTGGTTCACCTATGTTCTTAGAGAGACCAACAATCACACTGTTACTCATGAACTGTTCCTGGGCGCTTGATCTGCAATACAAAAAGGCAACATGTTCATTAACCCTTTCACCCCTAGGCTTCTGTGGTAAACTCTTCCATATTAAACTGTAGAAGGGTCCATTGTGTTTAAAAATGGGTGTTAGACATATCCTGAACAATCAAAAAATGTAAGAAATGAGATTGAGAATGAAAGCAAAATGAGTAAGCAAACAGTGTAGACTCAGATAAGATGGCTCATATGAGCCATCTCATCTGGATCTATACTGTTTGTCTAGACACTTTTTAGGTCTGTAGTGTTATAAGTGTTAGTTATAAGGTGATCTGTTGCATGAAAAACGTGACATGAAGAAATGTTGCATACCCTATAATTAGGTAGGTTATCTTTATTTTGAAGGACCAAATTTATCGGTTTTTTAAAAAACATATGTAAACAAATATTTAATATTTTTCAACTCAAAATAACAGAACTAGGTTCATGGTTGCAAATATATAAATACAGGTACCTACCTGGCAAATGTGATTGCTTTTCCACTGTCAGCGAGGCTGAAATAAAGCAAAAATGTTGCTGAATAAGTTGTGCATTAATTGCTCATTAATTTCAACAAATAGACACCAATGTGTATACAAGTACAGGAAATAACGAAAACTTTACACAAATTTATTCTTTGTAGATCTTCTTCCTATTTTACAAGCATTTAAATGACATATGTAATTAACCCTTTGTATACCAGAAACCTCCTAAACAGGTACTCTGGCAAACAGTGTAGACCCTGATGAAATGCAGCATAATGCTGCATTTCATCAGGGTATGCACTGTTTGCTAAGATTAAAAGAACAACCAGGGATAGAAATACATGTACATCATAATTGAGAAATTCTTATCTGTGACCCATAAAGTAGACAATGGGCAGTCCCATACTAATTTTATCGATATGTATAAAAAATCCTTCAGCATACAAAGGGTTAAACAGTATTTTAAACTATAAAATTCAAAGTTGTTTTTGTCAAAAGCAATTATCGAATTTAGTGCATGGTTTTTTTTGTATTTCCAGACGCAATGTTATATGATAAAATAAACTTTAACCATTTCCTTTTGCTGTCTGCTGATAGCATTTCTAAACAGTTTAGATGAAGAAAGTCCAGTCTGTTTTAAGCTGAAACAATTTGACACTCTTATATGATTTCGAAAAAAAAATATCTAAAACAATTGCAGACTACAAAACACTTTGTCGTGTGGCGGTATAGTGTTCTGTTTATCTTCCTCACAGTGCCATAGGTTTGTTTGTAGTGTGTATTTCCTGGTCACACTCGGTTGATTTTTAATAGGACACTTTGTATTGTAACTTAGAGATAAATACACAAATACTTACGATGATTCTTTCACATGGAACCACCCGCCTCTAAACCAGGAATTTTGATAGGAGTTTTCATAAGCTGAAAACATAATATAAACAAAAAATAACCCTTTTAAACCAAATGGAATTTCCCTCTCTTAACAATTGGATCAATTCATTTCCATTTATGGGTAGTTGGATGATATTTGTTTTTAACTTTTATTCAATTCTGTAAGCAAACATAGGATATCCTGATCAGACACTACATTGTGTGGTGTCTGATCATAGTCTGCACTGTTTTTCTATGTCCCACATAAAGGACGCTTAACTTCTATAGAAATAGGTCAATGTTATTATATACTGCTAGTAAAGGGCTTGTTTTTGTTTCATGGTACTTACAGGCGTTAATTAAAGAAAACATAGTAACAAATGTCACCTTCCTGTTGTAAATTCAGATACCTATTTAGTCCTACCCTTTCAATGGCTCATTATGGCTGTCATTGTGTCGCCTTGAGTAAAAAAAATCAGATAAACATACAGCTCTGGCCAAAAGTTGCACATAATTTTTATCTGCTGTTTCAATCATTTGTTGGGTGCTCAAAAGAATGGTGGCGACTTTATACCATAATGGAATCCTGTTAACAGACGCTAGTTTGAGCACAGGTTTATGCAAACAAAAATGCATTAAAAATTGTAAATAGTTTCTTACCATACATTTTAGCATATGTTTTGGGATCTCAAAAGAACTGTCTTATTGAGACGTTTTTTTGGCTACCCACAGCATATGTTTTTGATTGATAAATAATAAACTAATTTCTAAACTCATGCAGTCGTATATAGAGTCCTATTGTTTTGTTATATCTCTAACATTCTATTGATTCTTCTATTCTATCAAAGAGAAACGCTATGGGGGATATTTAGAACTTGTGACATTTTGAGCTGTGACTTATCACTTGGGACTTATGACTTCTTCTGTAACAAGGCATATCAGAACCTATATTTTATGGTGATTTAGTTTACAAATTCAAACGAATTGTTGGAAAACCTAATTTTAGCAATCAATTAAAAAAAAAGTAAAACGTTATATAAAGGTTGGATATAACTTGGATATCATGCGGCAGTCTGCATGCCTGGTTTTAAACCCAATCACGGTTTATAGCTATGGTTTCCTCTAAAATTGCAGGACCTAGGGTCAGGCCTTAGACTCTATGACGGCTCTGATGAAAAGCTTTAATTATTGGGTTGGTGCCTGATGCTTATCTGTAGCTGGATCCACCGTGGCTCAACTTGAGGTTTTCTTTAGCTCTGACTATCTGTGAGTCATGAGCCATTTTCTTTGTTTCATCATGGTGTGTTAATTTGATTAGAGTGTTTCTCCATGATGATACATTGCATTGGTTAGAAGGCTTCCACGCAAGCTGAACATTTCTTGTACTTCAACAACAGCAGAATCTAGGGCGAAGATTTGGTACCAGTAAAATGCATTTAAGAAAGTGCAGTGGCTCAGTGGTAGAAGGCTTGATTCGAGACCAAGGGGACCCAGGTTCGAGCCTCACTGGCTCACTGTGTTGTGGTCCTTGAGCAAGACACATTTATCCTAGCTTAGTACTGGTTTAACCCAGGAAGACCAATCCCTGTTTAACTAAAAGATTGTTGATTGGACGTTAAGAATCAAATAAAAAATGCATTTAAGCCCCCCAGTGTCTTAGGCTGCTGTCCGTTCTTAGGTGGTGGTTCTGTTGTTCTTGACGTTTTGTTTATTGTTACTCTCCTTATGGGAGTCTGTAATTGTTCTGTGTTTTGTTATACGTTACGTTATGTCAATTCTAGTATTGCAATCATCTTGATGGTGAAGAGAGAGCTAGTTGCTTTGCTTAATTTGTCTTCCTGGTGTCTCTTGATTGTTGAGGGGCTCTTCCTCGTGGTGCCATGCAGTTGTCTGCGGTTTGTGATTGCGGTATTTCCTGATCATACTCACTTTCTATTTTTGTGGATTTAGACTATTTTTGGTCAAATCTGAAGCAAAAGAAGATGTCCATTCAGTCTCCATAGTGTGCAATTTTTCATATATTATATTATGACAACATCAAATTGAATTCAACACAAACTTTTTATATGTAAAAAACAAACAATTGCATCTCATATTAGTGTTGAGGTGAATGTCACATTTACCTGTGAGCCTGTAGATCAAAACTTCTTTTGCAGGGGAGGAAGTATTGAGAGGGTCTACTCTTGGTCCATATCTTTGTCCATCCGCATCACTGCCATCAGACAAGAGACGTCGGTCAGCCATTAAACCACTCTGAAAGTGATGTTTGTAGGTAAGGTTTTGGAAACCTCACTAACCTTTGTTAATCTCGTGTCTAACAGCTGTTAAAAACATGTTATCAAGTACTGTGATAAGGTATATGAGAGATCCAGTAAAACCTATTTTGGTTTATTAAAAATTCAGAAAAATTTAGATAAACTTAAAGCTTGAGATTTCAATGCGACCAGTTTGTCTACTTATGATTTTTCTATTCTTTCCACTACTTTACCTCATAATTTAATTAAAGATAAACTTATTGATCTTATTGAAATTACCTTCCAGAGAGAAGGGTCCCCTTACCTTGCGTGTAATGCATTTTTTACTTCGGAAAGACCTAAAAATATCATGCATGGTCATGTCAAAATGTATGTGATGCGCTGACCTTTTTGTTGGACAACATTATCATTCAATTTGGCACCCGGCTGTATAGACAAGTAGTTGGGATTCCTATGGGCACTAATTGTGCTCCCCTGGCTGCTGATTTATTCCTGTTTTGTTATGAGAGGGACTTTATGATGTCTCTTTCTGATGATAAGCAGGCTGATGTTATTGATGCGTTTAACACTGCATCCAGATATTTGGACGATATTTTAAACACTCATAATGTTTATTTTGACAACATGGTAAGTCAAATATACCCTTCAGAGCTCCAACTTAATAAATTTAATAACTCTGATACCAAAGCCGCATTTTTAGACTTGCATTTGTCAAGTTCTTATGATATTGTTTCTACCAATATTTATGATAAACATGACGACTTTGATTTTGAAATTGTCAAATTTCCCATTTTTAGATGGTGATGTTCCTCGCTCTACATCCTACGGAGTATATTTCTCTCAGCTCATTCGTTTTGCTAGAGCATCCGGCTCTGTTACTGACTTCAACACTCGCAATAAACTGTTAACTCAGAAACTTCTTAAACAAGGCTATCTGTATCATAAACTTCGCAAAGTAAGTAAGGGCGCAAAGATCAGGAATCGATACAATCAAGTACCACACCGGAAACAGGATACCAATGGAAAAGTGACAAACTCACAGTTAGACACCACAAACGAGAGCCAAGAGGTCAGCCCTTTCCCAGCAGGTGACCACAAAGCACATATAAACAGACGCTCACAAAAACCTTTTCTAAATTTTATAGGTGATACAATGATTTGATATCTAAATTCCAAGTTGGACTTAAATTTCTCTTGCGACAAGGACTTTCGGAACCTGAATTCTATGGCGACTTGGTGTATAAATTGAAGAAGATTGTTGGTTCTAATAATTTTTCAGCGCAGTTCATTAAAATGATTTCCCATTATAAAAAGATTGGCTATAACATTCCTGTATTTAGTTCAATTTACTGTTGAGTCCTTATCTTTGCTTTATCTCCTTGTTATATCTTGATTTATATAGTCTAGGAGATGATGCATTGATAAATTAGCGGTCTTTCATGCGAACCAAATATCTATGTGTCTTGATCCACATCTGAATTAAGAGTGAGGTTGGCGCACGGTAAAACCTGTCTAAGCCATACAGTAAAATATTTTACTGACCGTTTCAAGGCAGTACATCTTTTGTGGATCTTTTATTTTTTTTTTCTGTCTTGCTTTTGCTATGCCTTTGTGTGCATCTGTTTATATGTGCCTTGTGGTCACCTGCTGGGAAAGGGCTGACCTCTTGGCTCTCGTTTGTGGTGTCTAACTGTGAGTTTGTTACTTCCCATTGGTATCCTGGGTCAGGTGTGGTACTTGATTGTATCGATTCCTGATCTTTGTTCCCTTACTTACTTTTGAATATGCAATTATACAATCTCAAAAGATAGAAGACATAGAGGATATTTACTTTTTTGAGGTGAATACCAAATATATTTCATCGAGTGCGGTAAAAAATCAGTATTTTTCACGAGTGCGTAGCACGAGTGATAATGCTGATATTTTCACTGCATGAGATGAAATATATTTGGTATTTGCCAAAAAAAAGTAAATTTTCTCTTTATCTTATACTCAACGGAAATACAGAAATCACAACCTTACTTTTTACTTGGTCGTTTCTCGTTCAATTTGACTTTTGCAGTGTGTTTATTGGGTATAACATTGGATGTAAACGTTGTTTGCACCTAGAAAATGGCTTAGAATCATATTTTAACGAATGAAACGCAAAAAATCAGCATATAAAGAAAGTCTATTGAGTGTGCCTTAGGATAGGCGTCACGTGCAAACTGGCGCTACGCCAGGTCAAACTGTGACGTCATTATGTTTGATGTTGACGTCACAACATGCGTAGCGTTATTTTTGGCAAATACACTTCACTTTAAACCTTATATTAGAAAATCTCAGTCACAAAATTGCCAAGAAAGCCTTGTTTTGCTACAGTTCTATTCTATTCTACAGTGAAAATATAAATCGTATCAGTCACTAGTGAAAAAATACGATATTTTTTCACTGTAGAAAATACCAATTTTACTCACATTTGATATGCATTGAATTCACTGCTTGTGATAAAATAAAATCTCTTTTCCCACACTATTTATAAATCAGCGCAACCTATAGGATGTACTTGAAGAAGGTGAACTATTTAATTAACTAATAAAGTTATACAGAAAATTCTTGAGCAGACGACATAGTTTATTTTATATTATTTCTTAAAAAGAAAATGAATGGCTTGACATGTCAGTTTTTTGATCATTCACACGAAAATCAAGCCTTATGTTTTCTAAGAAATAACAAAAAAAGTTTATAGATGTTGTTTGCTACCAATCAAGGGTGTTTAACGAGTTAATGTCTGGTATTCTTAAGTTGCTAAAATAGATACAAAGCTAAACTGAGTTTTCTATTGGCTAAGATGGCTGACGTCATAATAAAGGGTAGCTCCAGACAGTAGAATAAAAACCAACAATATTTTATAATTCCATATTTCTTTCAAATAGAAACTAATGATGTAATGATTTATCTTGCATAATATTTGCATGTATATTATGCATTCAATTATAAAAAATTGATGAAATGTATTTTAAACCAACTGGAAACATCAATTTTATATACAGATACCTTATTTTTTGAACATGCGCAACCCATTGTAGAACCCCGTTGTTAATTTTTTTGTTTCATGAATAATTATAAGAAAGTTTGCAAAAAGCGAATCAAGGACCATAATAAATATGTCATTTTGTGCCCTCCCAGAACCACTTTTGGAAGAACCACTATTGGCTGAAGTGAGATTTAACCAAGGTCATTTATGCAAATTATGTGATTACCTACCAACGTATTAGAATGTGCAACGTTGTTGTCAAACTCATAATAGGCTGTATGGTCAGCTTCGTTGGTCTGTAGAAATCCCTTGTCTGCTGATGGTCCAAGAGGGTGGGTTGGGAAAATATACCAAATTCCATGACCCTAAAATAGACGATCTTAAGATTGAAGGTGTACAAGAGGAAATAAGAAAATATGGTTGTCACAACAAGTAGATGTATCTCAGATGATACTGCATTTCGTCATGTACTGCCTGTATAAACTTCTCAAGTGACTTATTTTTTTAATACCAACTGTTAAAGAGGGAGGGCGTCTTTATCATATGAGCAGTGACATGTGATTTCCAACAATGTGGCATTTTGACAAGTGTAGACTCAGACGAGCCTGTGCAGACGCCTTTTAAGCTACACTCCAAATTGTGTTCAGTCAGTAGCTTAACACTCATAGAATATTCCAGGGACTAGCAAAGGCTCTGATCAGACTGCGTGTATGCAAAGGCTGATCTGAGGCTTTGCAGGTCGCGCACACCACATTGTTGGAAATACCATGTCACGGCTCAATTATTCTATTGGGTCTTAATTTGGCCACCATTATTAATCAATATAATAATGGGACATAGGCAAACAGTGCAGATCCAGATCAGACGCCGCATAACGCAGCGTCTGATCAAGGTCTCTGTTCTATTAAAAATTGAATGAAAATTAAAAACACCACCGAACAACCCTTAAAACGGTAATGGATTGATTAAATTCATTAAAATGGAAAGTTCCATTAAATAGGCTTTTTTAATAGTTTTTTTTGCCAAATTATTAGCTTTTTTTTACGGTACAATGGGGTAAAAAAAACATTTCTTACCGCTCCACCAGCTGCAACATTGTTTCGCATACGTGTTAGAGGACTGGTAAGCCAGAAACCAGCAGGTTTTCTGGAAATATACATACATCAAAGAACAATTTAGCATATGCGCAAAAGCCTCCAATAAACGCTGAGTCACACAATCACACACTGCAGTCCCACCTAACAACCACAGAGCGATTAAGTTGACAATACACCAGGAAGACAATTAAAGTAAAGCAACCAATCAGCAAGATGATTGCAAATAGTACTGCATAAGAAACCATGGACCAGCACAAATAACCACAAACAATTGCAGCAATAGTAAGGCCTGAATCTTTTTATTAGATGATTTACAAACCCTCCTACTGTAATTTTCCGTAAAGGAGAAAAAAAAAAATTTCTAAAATTATTTTTATATTTTATCCGCCAACTCTAAATAAGATTTGTTTTGTTGAAAATAATATATTTTTGAGGTTCTGTCTGTGTATTTTTGAGAATAACACTGACAAAAGTGATTGTCTTGTACAGATTTTTATGAAAATGTTTAGAGTGACAGTAGATAGATTCGTACAGTAGACAGATTCGTACACTCGGCAGTTCTAGCCCTCTGCTGCCTTAAGTATGCTAATTAAAAGCCCATTAATTACACCAGCAATCAATCACGCATTTCTGTCAATCATTTTCAGTGCCGATTTGCGCGTGCTTGACAGTGCGAGGTCTTTGCAGACGACTTTTTCGGGCCACGGAAACAGACATTGTGCTGAATCGTAAACCATTTGTGTACATATTCAGAATCTGCAACCAACACAAAGCTTATTTAAGCACCAGATGGTAAGAAAATAATCCTATTTTGTATTTCATTTTTTACATTTCAGCCCCTTTGCTTATTTGTGTACAATTTTTATCAATCTGCTGACCTCTGGTCGCAGCTGTCATTCCAGATATTCTAGAGTGATTATTTCCCTTTGCAACAACAACAACAACTTAGAGGGAGACCTCATTATTTCAATTTGGTTGACTACTTGAGTCGTTACGCACGTCAGATAAAAATCGACAGAATAGGGTCCAAATAAGCTAATTTAAATGAAAAGTCACATGTTTCACATACATGACAACGTCCCCAACAAGCTAAAGTGTTATTCTGTTCTATTCTATTCCACTAATAAAAGTTGCCAGCTACTTTCAAGTTTCAAGCGAATAAATAACCATACAATTCAGCAGTTCAGAGTAAAATTGGTTGAATTTTATATATTTTATATTATTTCATCTCTGATTTGCGTGTAAAGTCAGATAAAAAGGTGTACGGATCTGCATACTGGCATGTTAAAAGTTTTCCCAATTTTCCACCAGTTAAATAATGATAGCTCCCTAGCTAAACTGGAAACGCTGAAAACGAAACTAGGTCAGCATAATAGACAAGACATGTGTATTTTCTTGGCTACGACAGATGAAAAGGCTAGTTAAAAAGGTAAGAAAGTTATAATTAGATTACTTGCAAAACTGTACGAATCTACCTACTGCCACTCTACAAGTTTTACTGTTTTTTCTGGAGATATTAAAAAGAACTCTGAAAATGACCAGGTAACTGGTAATTGGTCATTTTCAAAGCTTTTTTATATTTTTTTTTCGTCCCCGACCCTAAATCTGAAAATGTTTCCTTGTAAATCAACTAATAAAAAATTCTGGCCAAAACAATACCTTAACAGCAACATAACCGCCTTCTTTGAAGGCACATCAGCCGAAGTCACTGGGAGGCTTAAATGCATTTGGTACCAAATCTTCACCCTTTTGATATTTTGCTGTCTTTAAAACACAAAACATGTTTTGCTCACACAGAGGCTTCCCACTTGTGCAATGAATCATCACAGAGAAATAATCTAATCAAATTAAACTGTTTAGCATTATTATTAGCTTTACCAAGATGGACGTTTCTCTTTATTGACAATACCTCACATAAAGGTTGACCTCCTAACTATTTTTGAATAAATTTTGTAATATGTAATTTTGTGAACAGAGATTTGCTCACATTTCATATCTTTAACATACTCACTTGTCACTAGGCAAAAGACTTCCAGGTTTTACACTGGCAACCAGGTTCCCATCAAAAGTTGTATCTTTCTCTCCGCCATCTTCAATGAAATATGCGTGACCATGCGTATTGTAACATACATTGTCTTTAACCTGTAATAATGATATAGAAATCTATTAAATGTGTATTTACTTATCACTACCAGGGCCATACAATAAAGAATGAGACTTTCTTCATAGTTTGAAAATCTGTGTGTGCATTTAGTTAAAATTTACCATAATGATAGTATGACACCTTAGTAATTCAGGAATAGAAACAATATGTTTGTGATTGATCAGCTGCCATAGTAACGGGATGTTTCCTGGAAGGATTTGAAGATGCATGACCGCGTTTATACTATTTTTTGCATATCTATGGTCATTCAAAGTATTTTATTTTCGATCACAGAAAGAATTTAACCTATGTTTATCATTTCTTTAACTGAACAGTCTTAGTGTTGCATAACATTCTATAAAAGAAGAACCAAATATGTCTATCCTTTATTTTGGTTGCCTAGCAACAAATTTAGTCGATTTATTGTAAACCCACTACTTCGCGTTGCTATGGTGACTAAGTTAGCAATATCTATCCTACGAAAGGTATCTTTATGTGCAGTTGGTTGTAATTTATGTTAAATGAACAAAACCCTGTTCGCTTTAATTGCCCTTGACTATTTGATATTAACTTTTAAAGTCAAGAGGTCAGCGTAAAATACCAGATATTTCTTGGAAACTTCATTTTTTAAGATTTGTTTCCATGGTAACAGCTGAAGGCTCTGGAGCATTACTTTTCCCTATTGGTTATAGACAGATAACATGAGCACATACAAGTTTAACTAGAAAAATAATCTATACATCTTAATCTGTTGCAATGGAGACCAGCTATAGTGAGCCGTCCACGGATGCTTGCCTAGTCTTCTAATGTTGCCTAGCAACAAAAATTGGAACTGCTTAAGTCGTCGAATATGGTACATGTTAATAGCCAAAAAGACGTGCTAGCTTTGAATGAGATTTTGTAGATCTAGCATGTAAATTCACTGCGCTATAGCAAAAGTCTCATTCTTTATTGGATGACCCTCGTATGCAGAAGACTTCCAGGTTTTACACTGGCAACCAGATCCCCGTCGAAGGTTGTATCTTTCTCCCCAACATTTTCAATAAATATATGTGACCAAATGTATTGTAACGTATGTTGTCTTTAACCTGCAATGGTAATTTTAAAGTGATATAACCGTAATATGTCACAGTAATATTTAAAGGGATATAACTGCGTGAAATATACATAGATAGATATATATAGCTTTGCACAGGTTTCATATTTTTGTACATTTCACGCAAGTGAAACAGCACAAAGGACAGATCACCTGCGGTCAATGAATTCTATTCTTTTAAACAAGTTATCAGCTCATTACTGAAAGAATTTGTACAATTGGTAACACCAACAGAAGCCAGGAGTAAACAGATATTTCAGATAGGTGTTCTTGATGATGTGGCCAGTGCATACTTTCTACTTATTGCATATGCACAAAAAAGAGGCTAGATATATTAGGTTTAGTGCATCCAGACTTTGTATGTGTGAGCAAACCACTGGCACAAAACACAGGTGCTTAAATTTATGAATATTTAGTTTAAACATATTTAATTTCACTAGAAAATAATAGGTTCAATGAAGGCAAACATGTATAACATATCTAGGATTAGAACGGAAGCTAAAAGTTTATACAATTCGTCTCTTTATTAATATATGCTACTTTGTCTGATGCTAAGGGGCCTTCTATTTAATTCCATCCAAACATTTTAAGAAAATAACAGACAATGAAAAAATGAAAATTTTGACCAAACTTATTTATAGAAAAAGCAAAGGTATTATTTTTATGCTCGATTTGAACATTTTTTTATTCAATTATTATTTACATAGTCTAACTTTCGTCATTCAAAGCACAAAGTGCACTTCCCTAGGCTAAACTCACTCAAAAATTAAAACTTCAAGCCCCAGTGGCAAAATGAGTATGAGGTGGGGATAAATTCTATGTATTGGCTCTCAGTTTTTATAGTGTAATTGATTTATTTTTTTGCGATCGCGATATTCTTACTGGCCATGACTGCTGTCCTTTTTCAGGCGGTGATTCTGTTGTTGTTAACTCGATGTTTGTTGTTTTTCATATTTTATGTGTATGTGAGTGTGTGTTTGTGTGTTTGTGTGTGTGTGTGTGTGGGGGGGGGTGTTGATCCAATTGTTTGTGGCGGTTCAGTATTAAGTGTCCTTTCTACTTTAACAATAATCTTGATGAGGAAGAGAGAGCTGGTTGCTTTAAATTGATTGCCTTCCTGGTGTCTTATGACTGTTAATGTCCTGTGACTCTTCCTCACGGTTCCATGGGTTGGTCTACAGTTTGTGATTGTGGTATTTCCTGATTATACTCACTGACTATTTTCATGGTGTTTGCATCCATGATCAAAAGTAGTCTTAAGTTCATTTGAACATATGCAGCAGACTTAAAAAGAAGACAAAATTTTCATTACAAAACTTTTCGGAAGGATAACCCCTAAAAGCGCCAAGAAAAAAATGCACCTGGAAATGTCGTCTGCTGAAGTCGTTTGCTGCAAATAATTGCCTTACATTAGTGACAAATTAAGTATAGAAGCAACCAGAATGGACCCAGAACAGACTGCTCTATAGGAGCAGTCTGATCTGGGTCTACACTGTTTGCCATTGAGGCCTCTTAACATTTCAGCAGACGAGAAAAGCAGACGACTTTTGTTGTCATTGGCGCTTTCAGAGATAAGGATTGATAATACTATTACCATGACTCCGTGAGAACCATGCACTGTGATACATCTAGAGAAGACGTCGTGAATAGAGTTTTCCCGTACATATGGTGGATGTGTCGCATTGCGCATGTCAAAACACATGTGGAAGTGGAATGGATATCGACCTGTATGAAGTGAAAAACTATCTCTTAAATTGTGCACTACTGTATGCTGGATACAGTATAACAATTTCAAATATGTTGCATTAAAGCTAATTTCATCGAAACTCTAATAATGGCATTTATTTATCCTTAATCCATACATAACTATAAATGCTTACGATTGAAATGCACACATGCAGTCAGGAATCCTTTATGCCCAAGCATCAACATTCAATTTTGCCCTACACTATTACCGTATTTACTAAATTAAGCCACGTGTCACCTGTTAAGAATTCTTTCCCAATATCTTTAAAAAGTGCAAAATTCTCTTGCAATTACAAAATGCCTAACTAGACACTGGTGAAGTATTTGTTTTGTTTTGTTTGTTTTGTTGCTTTTTGTCCCAAGTCAACAGCTATGGTCATGGCGAGACGGTCAGTTCACCTAACCACACTTTTTCCTGGGCAAGCTTGAACAAGCAGTTAACCAGTACTTCGTGCACATACTTTCGCTTGTAACTGATAACAACCCTTCTTGAAGCTGGTGAAGTATTAGTTGGGCATTCATGAATTAGTTGGGCAATCATGAAGCTATGCTAATTTATTTACTCATTGCAATACACCAAGAAATATACATGTTGCTCCTGTATAATTAAATTTGTTAAATACTTAGAATGAAAAGAGATAAAATACTATGCTCTGTCAAGCATTTTATCACTTCTTTTCTAACGGTATTCTTGTATTGGAGCACATTTATCATATAACACTAAAATCATTATGAAACCGTGTTTAAGGCGTAAATACATTAAAGGTTTGCCCTGTTTACGTGGCGTTGTTATGGGCGTCAGTTCCAAATGTTACCAAAATCTGTAATTCATTAGTGGTTTGTCAGTTTTGCTTCTATTCAATCATTGATTGATGATGTGATAGACATGGAGTGTTTAATTGAACAGTAAATTTGATATTGACATACGAGGGATGATCCTAAAGTTCTGATCCTGGCGTGATATATCTGTAACCAGCAATGCAACATGCCTGAAAATTTTATCAAACAATAATATATTCTTTGTTTAAACACCGCTCTGACACGTTTTATGTAACTTGAAGGGGCGGCCAGAAAATGACCCCAAAACAGCCCTACCCTCAATGCACTGACCTATCAGGCAGACTATGCATATAAGAGACCTCACAATTTAGACAAGAGCAGTCTCAGCAATTCATATTTACGCCTGCGTTATGTTCATCCAGAGGTCAATATGTCCTGTATATATGGTGTAGTTCTATATGACCTCGGATTCCTAGGGCCTTAAATGTATGGCTATGCTACTGCCAGCTATAATCAAATTATGGATCACTTGAAATTTTGACCAGCCCATACTGTAGTAATAACAGCCGTTTTAAAAGTAAAAAAGATTTTAGGCAATCTTAGATGAGCTGACTTTTGTCTGAAGCAATTATGAATAGTCCGTATCTTCGGAGACTGATAGTAGCCCACAAAAGAAAATTAAAACGAGTCCACAAATTAGGTCAATATCCTGAGGTACACAAATCTGCACGTGTTTATCTTAAACCAAAACCCAATCAATTGTCGAAATTTGCACTATATCGTAAAATGATGCAATATGGGATTAAATTTAGCACAAATCATCCGTCTGAAACCAAAAATGATTTTGAAAATTCTTATTTAAAATCAATCATTTTTTAAATAAGAATTAAACTTTTTACAATTTTCCAATTAAGATTAAGATATTTCATAATCAAAATAATATTTGTGTTCAATATTTTGCCGATATTAGGTTTGATATGTTTTTAGTCCAAATCGATAGACAAAAATAGAATATTCTCGGAAATCTAAATTCTACAATGTAATCAAAATGACGTAGGTTCAAATTTCAATGACGTCATAAGAACTGCGCATTGTGCTTTAAATATTGAATCGGCACGACCTGTCGCCATTCTTACTTTTAATTTGACGTTATAAGTTACAAAAAGTAAAAATACTTGACAGTTTAACTTTGTAGTTTGAAAGATGCGGGGCTTGAAAGATTCAGATTCAAATTCTATTATAACTCTATAACATGAAAACAGGCCAGTGGTATGGAGTGGACCATATATAATGTGCTGTAATTATTAAACCCAACAGTACAGCGAGAAAATACTAGCATCATTATAACGGTCAACGCTTGTTCGTTTGAATGATGCATGGTGTGTCCCTCAAAAATATCTCTGGAGAAAGCTACATGGCAAGGATCAGAACTTTTGGATCATCCCTCGTACGCGAAGCGGATGTCAATGTGAATATTTTTTACAGTTCAGTAGCCCTTTATGTCCATCGAAACACAAGTCATCAATTGTTTTATTATATAAGATATGTTACTTATTCCCTGCCGTTTCTGACCATTGAAACCATCAAAGTTACAGTTTGATCATGCGAAATTACTTGACGTTTGGATGACACTTCCTGAAAGTCATGCAATATCACTTTTATGCCGTGTAGTTTGTAACGTCACTTCTGAAAATAATGCGACCAGTAGTTTTGTCAGCGTAGTTGATAGACTCTTTGCCAATCAGAAGATGTTTATTTATAAATTATATAATAAATTACGTTGTTACACTGCCAGAGGCGACGTCATATGACAAAGTGATCATATTTCTGTTTGTGTTGGAAGAGAAATGCTAATTTGTAATGCTTTAGACTTACCTACGTCTGTTTGTTGACCCATGTGGTGTAGTTCAGCACCTTCTATATGGACAGTGGAGCCTCTAAGAAACTGAAATAAATGAATGAAACATATTGCATCAACATTTTATGAAATATTAAGTAGGTATTGCCCTCAAAAACATCGTTTTTCCCCTTCATTTTGGATTGGAAAGCAAAACACAATTAACTCTAACATGTTGAAAATCGATTAACATCATTGTTATTTTCATAAATCAATCAACTTTAAGAGCATGTTGATACTTGTTTGGAAAAATTTCAAAGTATGTACGCTTGTCTTTTTTACTTTCATTATATGTTTTTGCTATTAGTCTGGGCTCTTTGTTCCAAAACATCATTACAACCACGCAACTAGCAATTTAGCAATATACTCCCATGAAATATCTCAAGATAAGCTGTCAGAAGCATAATATATTCAGTCTACTATTGTCATCCAGGTGCATGACACACTACATGAAAAGTTGTTCATTTCTACATGCTCATTTCTTTGAATAAATTAAAGTGATTGAGAATTTGTTTAAAAAAGCTTATGGTGAAAAACTCATTTATTTAAAAGACATATGTTGTAGGTACACATTGGAATTGTCTCAACATATGTTACTGAAAACAAGGAAGAAAACTGTTTGGAATTTACATGTTCCAAGTATCATGTCCATTGTCTTTACCTCTATTAAATATCACAAACTGCCAATCAGTATTAAATTTTCTGTCACTCCAATGGAAATTGTTTATATTTGCTTGACAGCTATATCTCCAAATTCAAGTTCATGAACTCTGCTAGTTGCGTGGGAGTATATGTTTTTCTATAAGTCTGGGCTCTTTGTTCCAAAGCTTCATTAAATTGACATAGGGAACTATTGGCATCTACATGTAGATGAAATGAAGAAGTTATACCTTCTGCATTGTTTATTAAGGAGAACCGGTTACCCCATATCTTTTAACTAATAAAATGACGTTAATGTTCATATTTTGTGCAATTATCATCAAAACGTGACTTACGAGATTTTGGCAAGCACATTCGATTTTGGTACCAATAACATATGTCCAAAATGCCTCAAATTAACTTTGTTGCTGGCGTATCCAGTGGAGCTAGAGGTCTAAAGTTTGGTCTGAGTCTTCATCTACATATGAGCCGTGACATGTGATTTCCAACAATGTGGCATTTTGACAAGATTAGACTTGGACGAGCCTTTGCAGCATCTCTTTAAGCTCAGTAACTTCAAATGATGTTCGCTCAGTAACTTAACACTCATAGAATATTCAAGCGACTAGGAAAGACTCTGATCAGGCTGCGCGTATGCGCAGGCTGATCTGAGGCTTTGCTGGTCGCACATACCACATTGTTGTAAACCTCATGTCGCGGCGCATATATGCTTTGTGTATGCATGCGGTGAAGCCTCTAGTGAGTCGGAATATTTGCACAGACATGCCTGAATATTCTTTGCTTGCCCCTGCGATCAGTACCAAAATATCATGTATAATTCAATAAGGCATAGATAGTATAATTGCATACCTTGAAATGCCCACCAAAGGTATCTCTACTGTAGGCTTTACAGTTACCATTGCTGGTAGGACAGTCTGGTTCAAGCTCGCCTTCTATTTTTATATTCCTTGTAAGGAGAGCAACCTCCCCTCTCTCATCAACCCGGTCTATCACTTCACCAAAATGCTCATACTTTCGGTCAACTAAAATAAATCAAAGCACTGAGAGTATTGATGGGGACAGACTGTTCCTTGCTAGATGAACAACTTCTCCTCTCTGATAAATCTGACCTATTGCTTAAACCGGTTCAAACCAGGAAGACAGGATTGAGAAGACCATAAATGTTTGGCTGAGACGTAAAGCATCAACACAAACAAAAGACGCAATAAAACAACTCAATATGCATAGCAATATAGGCTATCTAGAATTCCGAAAATTTGCATGTAGCAACTTTGTATACTTTACTTTCTAGATAGTGAATTTCAAATTAAATAAAAGACACTATTCAAACTGCACGAATGCCTTCGCTAATCGAATATACACGCTCGTTTGTTATACAAAATACTGGTCCTGTTACAATAACTATTTCGCATGTATTTACAGTCTACCCTCACAATCATTGCTACTATTTTAGACACATTTACAGTCTACTCTCACAATCATTGCTACTAATTTAGACACATTTACAGTCTACTCTCACAATCATTGCTACTAATTTAGACACATTTACAGTCTACTCTCACAATCATTGCTGCTAATTTAGACACATTTACAGTCTACTCTCACAATCATTGCTACCATTTAGACACACTAAGTGTCTACTATCACAATCATTGCTACTATTTTAGAGCACCCATTACTCACATTTACAGTCTACTCACACAATTATTGCTACTATTTAAAACGCATTTAAAGTCTACTCTCACTATCATTTTACTATTTTAGACACACTTATAGTATACTCACAATAATCGCTGCTATTTTAGACACATTTACAGTTACTCAAACAACCATTGCTACTGTTTTAGACACATTTATAATCTACTCTCACAATCAATGCTGCTATTTTAGACACATTTACAGTCTACTCTAACAATCATTGCAACTGTTTTTGACACATTTATAGTCTCACTATCATTTTACTATTTTAGATACACTTATAGTATACTCACAATAATCGCTGCTATTTTAGACACATTTACAGTTACTCAAACAACCATTGCTACTGTTTTAGACACATTTATAATCTACTCTCACAATCAATGCTGCTATTTTAGACACATTTACAGTCTACTCTCACAATCATTGCAACTTTTTTTGACACATTTATGGTCTGCTCTCCCAATCATTGCTTCTATTTTAGACACATTTTAGAATACAATACTTACACACTAATTGCTACTACTTTCAGACAGACCTACAATCTACTTAAACAATCATAGCTACTAATTTCAGACATTCCCAAAGTCAACTCACACAATCATTGCTACGTATTTCAGACAGACCTACAGTCTACCCACACAATCATTGATGTTATTATAGACATACTTACAATCTACTCTCAATTCTTTATTTGAGCAGTCAGAGCAATGAACCACTACAGCCTCTTCCGCTTGTTGCCAGTCATAGTCGGTAGAGGTAAGCACAACTCTGTCACCTGGAACCAAGATGAGCTGTGACATGTGATTTTCAACAATGTGGCATTTTGACAAGTGTAGACTTAGACGAGCCTCAGCAGCCCCCTTTTAAGCATAGAAACTCCAAATGGTGTTCAGTCAGTAGCTTAACAATTATAGAATACTCAAACGACTAGCAAAGGCTCTGATCAGACTGCTCGTATGCGCAGGCTGATCTGAGGCTTTGCTGGTCGCACATACCACATTGGTGGAAATCTCATGCACTGGCTCAGAAAACATTTATCCTTAGCATGCTGAACCCTGATTTATCCTATATTTTCACATCGTATATTTCTTGCACTGTCTTTAACATGCAAGAGACAGAAACTATCAAACTGTGTTTCCTTGATATGAAAATTATGTCACTAAAGAAGTATGGTGATTCCGTTAACAATAAATCCACAGGTCCAATCATTAACCGAATCACCACCATTCCTTCAACAACGAGTCTGCAGTACAAGCTGTTAACCGAATCATGACCATTCTTTCGTGGAGCACAATAATAAAAAAGCAAGTGAATCTGACACATCCTTGCAATCTGTCGCAAACAGATTTCGAAAGATACATTTTTATTTGTTTTAAAGAGAACAGGAAGCGATGGAAGACGGCCATTAAGTTTATGTTGTGTGACGTCAAATATATGCATAAACAGAATAACTAATTGCCTACAATAAATTTTATCTTTGCATTTTGTTGTAAATAGATGATTTTGAAAAAAAAATAAAACAACACTCACTTTACATTTACAAATTAGGGTGAAAATCTATTAACAAACTTTCCAGTGCTTGGGCATGGGAACTTTGAGTATATTTTCAGTTTATCTGTAGATGTTAGATTATTATTTTTATTAGCCTGCACAATATCATGATATTTTGGTATATGATGTATGAAATGGGAGCGAAAATTCTGATTTGTCTGTGCATATATGCGCAGTCTGAACTTACTTTTTCAAGGTCACAAACACAAAATAAGGCTTTAAACGAAGGTCAAGGGCCTAATTGAAGGTCTACAAGATAGAATACAAGCAAATTAAAAACAAAAAAATACGATTAAGCTAAAAATCAAAATCTCTTAAGCTGATCCTTATGTGAATGCTGTACATCTAAAGTACAGCCTTTTGGTGCTAACTTGCATTTACTTTTTTACTGAAATAGTTTAAGGTCAACCTTGGTCAGTGATAAATGCTAAATATTTTACATGTTATTGTTGAAAATAAAAGTAAGGAAGAAGGCAAAGATCAGGAATCGATGCAATCAAATACTACACCTGACCCAAGACACCATATGGGAAAGTGGCAAAACACGAGAAAACATCACATACAAGAGAGCCAAGAGATCAGCTTTTTCTGAGCAGGTGAGCACAAGGCTGCAAGGAACAGACAAAACAGCATAACAGACACAAAAAAACATATAACATAAAGGATCCACAAAGGATTCACAAAAGAAACACGGCCTTGGAACAGTCAGGAAAAATACTGGAGGGCTTTAACATGTTTGACGGCGCCAACCTTACCCTTTTTTCTGATTTGGATTAAGACAAATAGATGTTTGGTTTGCATTATAGATCCCTAACTTATCGATGTATTGCCTCCTAGTAAATACAAATCGAGCTATTAAAATGAGATGAAACAAAGAAAAAGACTCAACAGTATATACAATTGAATATTATATGACTTTTCGCTTACTGTAAAGGCGGCGCCTCATGAATGCGTAATTAGGACTGGTCAATCTTAGACATAGGTAAAAGCTGAAAACGAGGCGTGGTTTTATTCAAAAGCAACTGTATTATCTTGCGCCATTACCTCAGTATAGACGCAAAACACACTATATATATAGTCCTTAAAACGGCAGCAAAACAACTGCATCTGAAAATGTCTATTTAACATAAGCATAGAGGCAAACATTGAGGACCCAGATCAGACTGCTCCTACAGGAGCAGTCTGATTCTGGGTCCCCACTGTTTGTCTATGAGGCTTCAAACATTTTAGTGGACGACAAAAATATACATTTTGTGATTATGCGCTTTAAGGGTTAATAAATGTGATAGACTTCTATGTGTATACGGTTAGGATTTTCATGAAATGCACGCACGTTTGCGCGGCCCAAACAACTTATTAATTCTTTACCAAATTATAAATAGAACCTGATTTCCCTTGTTTAGCAAATGAAATAGCCGAACCACACCCAGATATGAATATTAAAGTTACCACCTTTACAGAGAACAAAAAGTTCTATTATACTAGAGTAAAAAAAGTTACACCAAGACGAGTGGCAATTCATCTGACACCAAATATGTTGCACAGTTACTATATATATATATCAGTGTACCTGCACGCCACGTAGTGACGTCATCAACAAGATGTATTTTGGGGTATCCGCCATCTTTGGTTACCACCCTGAAGTTAACGATATCTCGCCAGTGTGCTTTTGAGTCGACGAAACTCTCATCGATAAGTTTGACGTCACCAGCATCAGCCAGCGTAGATAACTTGGAATGCATTTTGTCGTTGGAGGCGGCACGTGAGACGTCTTCCATAGTCAGCGTCGACAAACCAGCTCCTGAAAATGGATATAATTACATTCATCAAAGGACAAACATCTCTGCCTACCATGGAGTCGAAAGGCACGCTCGCAATCACGCATGCACACACATATACACACTGACAACATGCACATTGGGTGCTTCCTTTTAAATGTGTGCATTTATAAGAGTATAGATAGAGACTAGCTGACATATAAAACTAACTTAACAGGACCCACACTTTTTCATATGCAAAATGGATTCATATAAAATTGATATTGTGATCGAAATCCTTAAATTACTCAGTACATACATTTCAAATCGGCGCTTATAAGACCCCAAAAGATACTAACGCTTCTGAACGATAGCAGTGTATGCATCGCCTTGTTTCAACGTCCTTAGTACGCTACTTCCGGTTAAACTCCCAAAGGCCAGGTTCTCGAAAGCATCGAATATTGCAGAGAGATTCGCTGTACCAAACTTGACGTCACGCTGAACAGCCAGCATCAATACGTCACCATCGGTCACATCTGTTAAACAAAGCAAAAATCATACTTTTTTTCCAAATTGCACAAGTTATGTTTTACCTGTTACCTGGATATATACAATGGGCAAGCTCATTTTTGAAACTGACACCTACTGCACTCAGTTATTGCATAGGTTTGATCTCTCTCTCTCTCTCTCTTTCTCTCTCTCTCTCTCTCTCTCTCTCTCTCTCTCTCTCTCTCTCTCAAATTACTCAACTGTTATGTCATAACGTAATATATATTATTGGGTAGGCGTCATTCATGAACTCAATTAGTAAAGCAAAACTGCATATCCGAGTGTTAAAAAAGACCTTTTTGAACCCTTATAAAATATGTTAACAATTAAAAATAAATAACTAGAAAATTAAAAACAGATAAAAACAAACAAACACAAACACATTTTGGAGATCGGTGTCATTAAATTTGGGGTTGTGATTAAGATAAAGGTAGTCGTCTTGGCGATTGAAAACAACTATTTTATATTGAGCTACCGGCTACCCTGTGTGAACTATGAGAATCGGATTGAACTGTAGAAGACTTTTAGGCCAATGAATTTACTTACTTTGGATAAACTGTGTCAATTTAGTTTTTTCTGACTGAGCTTGCCACGTGGAAAATATTTCAAAGCTCCCGTACTGACGTACAGTCACGTGATTATGTGTCCCAATGTTGAATATGTAAGCCACCAGGCCATGTTCCCAATTTTCACTAGCTTTTAAGGGGCTTGTCTGAAAATAGTAAAACGTATAAAACAATAATTTAGTCAGTTAATGTTTTTTCAAATATGACTTCCAACTTAATTCACAAACTCCGCAGATGGAGGCATCACGCATGCGAGGCTATTCTGACCGCGCCGTATAGGCAGCACCGAAAAAAGCGTTCTAAACAATCTCTAGAAACAGTGTTTTCGATTGCCATTTGTCGCCAGTCGGGCGACAAATGGCAATCGAAATCTCTGTTTCTAACTTTTTTTTGATCTACGGTCGTCGATAGTATTACCGTTTTCGATTGCCACCAATCCGGTGTGGTAACACAAAAGTCATTACAGGAAACAAAATTAAAGAAATTCTTTAACATCGTTGCTGCAGAGAAACGCACTTTATCACCGCACAAGATTGTAGCAAAGTCACTGGAGAGTAGATTGAAGATTAATATCATTGGGTTACAGTGTGTGGCGGAAGAGTACGTCACGAAGCCAGATATTTGATATTGAAGAGTTGACAATCGCATGCATCACTCTTGCAGGGTACGTCTAACAAAATCAGTTGAGCGTGAAATGAAGGTCAATATTGCATGTTGAAGAGTTGAAATGTCAGAATATTTAAGAATAGATTTAATTTTCAGTGTTTGAAATCGCTTTTGCAAGGAACGTCTAACACAAAGTCAGTTGAGCGTGAAATTAAGGACAATATTGCATGATCACACTGTGTAATTGAAAAGTTGAAATGTCAGAATATCTAAAAATATATTTAATATTCAATGGTTGACACTCGCTTTTGCAGGGAACGTCTAACAAAAAGTCAGTTGAGCGTGAAATTAAGGCCAATATTGCATTTTGAAGAGTTGAAATGTAAGAGAATTTAAGAATATATTTAATATTCAACGGTTGACACTCGCTTTTGCACAAAGTCAGTTGAGCGTGAAATTAAGGTCAATATTGCGTGACCACAGTGTGTACTTGTAGAGTTGAAATCTCAGAATAATTCAGGTTAATTACTCATTGTAACAGTACCTTATGGTCATACAATATGCCGTTGTTGTTGGTAAGTTTTGGTACAGTTCGGGTCAGTTTTGTCCATGGCAGTTTTCTCTGTCCATGTATTTCAATAGTTCCTCCGTCTGCTACAACTATCACTTTTCCACCAATCAGCATCCCTAAATGATCTCGTCCGCTGTACTCGTGCCTTCTTCCTGTATGTCATAATAATAGTGTTTAATAGTGTTTAAGAATAGTAAACAGCATTTGAGCCGCGACATGTGATTTCCAACAATGTGATATTTTGACAAGTGTAGACTCAGACGAGCCAGTGCAGCCTCCTTTTAAACTTAGAAACTCCAAATGATGTTCAGTAAGTAGCTCAACAGTCATAGAACATTCAAGCGACTAGCAAAGGCTCTGATCAGACTGCGCGTATGCGCAGGCTGATCTGAGGCTTTGCTGGTCGCACATACCACATTGTTGGAAATCTCATATCACGGCTCATTTATATCGCAAATGATTTGTAATACATAAGTACTTTCTGTTGAAATTCGGCTTTTTTTGGTTCGCATTGCTGGTCTACTGCAGACACGTTTGGGGAAGTAAAATTGATCTGATAGCCCAGGAACTATGGAGTTCATGTACTATAAGCATTTGCTTTTCTCAGTTTATAGAACTTTAAAACCCTTGTTTTACAAGCAAATAATCACCTGAGAGATTTTTCTTGAAAACGCCACAAAAATTATTTTAATTATTTCAGCAAACAAAAAAAGTGAGTCCCAAACTTAAAGAAACAACAAACCAGTGCAGTTCATTATACATTACAATGGATCGATTGACAGCCCCTTTTTAGTATAATGGCTTCCAGTTTTCATTCTGTAAGTCTACTTTCTTTATTCATGTTAATAGATATTTTGTCTAGGTCTAGCGTAAAGACTATAGCTCATCGAGGTCTAGTATCTGGATTGTTAAAACATGCCCTAGCAGAGATTCTGGCATGCAACGCAATGCTATGTACAGCCAAATGCCAAGCGTGTACTAGCGAATCGATCTATACTGTGACAGACCTGTTAGAATGATCTTGGCTGGTTCCGTGTAAGGACAGTCTTCGCTGCCAATGTCCATTCTTCCGGAAATATATATACGCTTCAGCTGACAAAATAAAACAAAACATAATAGTTATAATACGATTCTTGTAATTTGAATATGCCCAGACCATTATCATTCATGTGAAACTTAGATTTTGTGCACACATAATTCGTTTTAATGTTAACAAAGACATAAGTTATGCATTCTCATAGATTTAAATAAATTTCTATACTAATTAACAGTTGGTAACAACATGGCAACCTTTAAATCTCGATTAAGCTGTAAAAATATCTATTAAATGGTTGAAAAGATAAAACTGTGACCACGGGTGAATGTTCTACAACGGAAATGCAATCTTCAAAGTTGCCTATCATTTGCAGTTATCGTTCATATGCGTAGATACAATTCTGTAGGATAAATCCAGATGTGCATCACTTATATTTTCAAAGGTTCGCTGATAACATGTGTGAATGATAAATTGCTAAAACGCATGTTGTCCCAAAAATTTGAAATCTGAGCATTCTGGTATGTGTCTATAAAGTTTGCAATATAATTATTATATGACACCATAAGTAGATTAGAAACAGAAACCATTGTCGCTTGTTAATAAGCATAACTTACCTTCAGTGTAATGTTGGCCGAAGGACTCCAAACCAGTCTTCCTGTAGCCTCGATCTGGATGTGGTCAAGTTCCGGTGGCGACTCGTCTAGCAGTATATGGTTTGAAATTGTCACAGAGGATCCCGCATGAGGCTATGTAAGCAATTTGAAATCAATCTATGTCATGTGTGAACAGTGACCTATATTAGATAACCACTAGTATGAATTTAAATACCCAAAATAGCATTGAATCGCTAATGTGCACTGTTTGCACTATTCACTAACTGTTCAGTGAACGTGAACTTTGTTTTAGTCATTTTGATAGAGGGTCTATGAGAAATTGGTTGTAATTCTGGCAATCGGTTTGATGGGAAAAGTTATATATTTTTGTTGACTAATTAAGCACATAAAACAAATTATATAGCAGATTGACTTCTTTCAATTGACGCAAGGTTATTTGTTTATTTCACTTGTCTTATTGTGCACAATTCTGATCAATTGTTTTAGAGAAGAAATGTTAAAGAAAACGAAATAAATAGACGTGTGTACATGTATTAATGTGAAAAATACAATTATCAACAAACTAACTCCAGGTTGCCTACGTTCTCTTTGGCTAAGTGCTTCTTTTGTGGATCATTTATCTAATTTCTGTCTTATTTTGTTATGTTTTCATGCACGTCTGTTTGTTGATGCCTTGTGGCAACCTGCTCTCGTTTATGATGTCTTATTGTGACGTTGGCACTTTCCCATTGGTATCCTTGTTCAGGTGTGGTGCTTGATAGTATCGATTCCTGATCTTTGCCCTTTTTCTTACTTTAAACATAACTTGTTCAGTATAACAATTTGATATACGCCTGCGTAGTCCAGGCTTCTGCAAAAGCTTACACTTGTTATAGACTGACTGCTGTTGCAGTTTTACTCATATATTGTGCGTTTTCTTTCAAAGTTATTGGTTATAGTGGCATTGTCGAAGGGATTTTGAAGAATGACCCAAAACTTTGCTCTTATCGGTTCATTCTTTCAAATGTTATTTGAATTTAAAACAGGTGCGGATAAATACTCTGGCTTTCATACAATGTGAAATTTAAGACCGCATGCGTCTGGTAGTATCAGATTCTCAGACCTATAATGAATTGTGTCAGGCATTTTAGGATAGTACCACATCCCCAAACTGCAGCTACCAAAGATTATTTGAGCCTCAACATGCGATTTCCAACAATGTGGTATGTGCAACCAGCAAAGCCTCGGATCAGCCTGCGCATACGCGCGGTCTGATCAGAGCCTTTGCTGGTCGCTTGAATATTCTATAAGTGTAAAGCTATTGACTGAACATCATTTGGAGTTTCTAAATTTAAAAGGAAGCTGCAGAGGCTCATCGGAGTCTACACTTGCCAAAATACAACATTGTTGGAAATCAAATGTCACGGCTCATTTGCGATTTTCTGTGATCACAGTGCGTGCTTTTCTGCATTTTAAAACTGGATTTTAAGTGTAAAAACGTGTTTCCATCAAGGCAGAATTACTTCAGTTTGAAAATAATAAAATATGGTTACGTATTATAATACGCTTTGCAGAACTGCAGTGCCACAATGAACGACCCTCGTTATGAAGCATTTCCGGTCCCTGGTTGCATTATATTGCTTAATATTGCATAAGCGAAAGCAGTGTTAAAGTTGTACTAGAATATGTCTACGTACTGGGACTATGTTTACACACTGGTCAATGTAAACGCACCGGTGGTTGCTACAACGAGCTGGTTGTTGCATTTTTCAGCACAGGTGGTGGCGTAAAAGGTAAAAAAAACTATACCTGTTGACTTTATGATTTATTTATAAACTTGCATTTATTTTATTTGTGATGACACCTAGCGCACAGACCACCGGTAACATTGCAGTTTATGGCTCTGCCAAGCAACTGGTGATTTAATTCATGGTTTGGACTGCAAATCCAATAAAGTTCTGGAGCTTTGCCGTGACAGGTGCTTTTTTCTAGTGTAACTGCCTAAATTGAGGGAAATCTGCATGTCTAAGCGCAGCTGTTGTCATATTCCCATGAAATAACATCCAAAAAACGATTACTACTTTGTATTTTTTTCCAGGTAAACTAGCAAATGTTTTATTGAGGAAATTCTATTACAACGCACTGGGAGCATTTTTTAAAGCATTGATATAACGCACTGATGGTTGCCTAGATGTGCCATGGTTGCTGGTGCAGCCTCATCACGGCATTCACTGTTCTTATAAACGGTACATAAATCGTTATTTGAGCCAGCACATGATATTTCAGTACCTGGACGAAGACCCAGGTGAGCCTGTGCAAACGTACAGACTCGCCAGGGCCTTCTCTGCATAAAAAATAGAGAGTATTAATCGTTATTAAATGTTATTTCATTGGACTATGATAACATAGCTACAGCTGTGCTTAGACATGCAGAATTTTCCTGAAATTTGGCAGTCACAATAGAAAAAAAGCACCTGTCACTGTCAAACTCCACAACTGTGTCGGATTTGTCGGTCATACCATGAATTAAAACGCCAATTGCATGACAGAGCCATAAACTGCAATGTTACTGACGGTTTGTGCGCATTTGGTCATCAAAAGTAAAATAAATGCAGGCTTATGAAGAAATCATACAGTGAATAGGCATAGAGTTTGTGGTTTTTGTAAACTGATGAAGGCTCAAGCGTGACTCTGCAAATGTGTAGCCTCACCTGAGACGCTCCTGATCTAGCCCTGTTCGCACTTTGAGAGTGTTTCCTCCTATTTTTCAGATTGGCCCCAAAGCTTTTTAATTTAGTGAGATTATTTGTCCGTTATGATACATTACAATAGTTAAGAAGCCTCAATGCGACCTTAAAATTGTTGTGCTTCAACAACAGCAGAATCTAGGGCGAATATTTAGTACCAGTAAAATGCAATTTTAGCACCCCAGAGATATAGGCTGCTGTCTGTTCTAAGGCGGTGATTCTGTTGTTGTTGATTCGTTGTTGATTGTTACTCTCATTACAGGATTATGTAATTGTTCTATATTTTGTTACTTTATGTCCATTCTTGTTTTGCGATGGGGAAGAGAAAGAGCTGGCTGCTTTGCTTAGATTGTCTTCCTGGTGTCTCGTGATTGTTGTGTGGCTATTCCTCTCAGTGCCATGGGTTTGTCTGCAGTTTGTGATTGTGATACTCACTTACTATTTTGGGTGTCATTCATGCGAGCAGCGATGGCTTTGGCGAGTCTACACATTTTCTTGGTCTAGTCTGAGCCTTCATCACAGTTCAAAATTTTCATGTGGTGACTCAAATGGCGGTTGAATGCCATTTTGTGCGAGCAGCGAAGGATCTGGCGAGTCAGCATATTTGCACAGGCTTACCTTAGCCTTCGTCACTGTACAAAATCTCTTGTGCTGCCTTAAATGGCGATTTGTGTGCTATTTACGCCAACAGCGAATACTCTGGTGAGTCTACACATTTGCGCAGGCAAAGCCACAGGACAATGTAATAAATATCAAGATCTCTTGTGCTGGCAGCAAGGGCTCTTGGGAGTCTGCACGTTTGCACAGGCTCGCCTGAGCCTTCTTCACAGTATCGAAATATCATGTGCTGGTTGACATGGCTATTTTTGTAACGTTTATGTGAACTGCGAATGATTTGGTGAGTCTGCACCAGCAACCACAGGACTTCTGTGCAACCATCAGTGCGTTGTATCAATGTTTTAAAAAATGCTCCCAGTGCGTTGTAATAAAATTTCCTCAATAAAACATTTGCTAGTTTACCAAGAAAAAAAAACAAAGTAGTAATCGTTTTTGGATGTTATTACATGGAAATATGACAACAGCTTCGCTTAGACATGCAGATTTCCCTCAATTTAGGCAGTTACACTAGAAAAAAGCACCTGTCACGGCAAAACTCCAGAACTTTGTTGGATTTGCAGTCCAAACCATGAATTAAATCACCAATTGCTTGGCAGAGCCATAAACGGCAATGTTACCGGTGGTCTGTGCGCCAGGTGCCATCACAAATAAAATAAATGCAAGTTTATAATTAAATCCTAAAGTCAACAGGTATAGATTTTTTTACCTTTTACGCCACCACCTGTGCTGAAAAATGCAATCACCAGCTCGTTATAGCAACCACCGGTGCGTTTACATTGACCAGTGTGGTTTATAGGAAAATTACATTTAATGTTAAAACAGTTACCTTTCCATGGGGCCAGGTTCTTGAACTTGACCATCGTTTCAGTCCATGTTCCCGATGGGGACAGATTGCGAAAATATAACCAAAAAGCGACAAAATTAAACCGCAATGGACAATCGTACCAATCGCCATGACTGTTTGGCACTGTTAGCTCTCTTATCAGATAAAATATATATAACAAGCACAGGTCCAGTTGAGCCAAAAAATGAGCTTAAAAATTGAGATTATTTTCTTATCCACCTATTTTAACATTTGTTTTGGGTGCTCAAAAGATCCGTCTCGTTGAGACGGTTATTTTGAGTACTCACAACATATGTTTTGGTTGAGAAATAAGAAAAAAAATTATATTGTTAAATTCGTGTTCTTATCTGGAGGCCTGTGTACGCTACACTAACGTTCCAAATATCTAGACTAGCCATTTCTATGGCATTATTAGCTATACCATAAATAAAGAGCCACGTGCATAAAGGGGCTCCCCCCTATGATGCTAAAATATAAAAATCATTTTTAACTATTTTGCTCCTATCGGTTTATTAAAAAAAATAACCAAAATGTAAAAGTCTCATAGTAATTAGACTTTAACCTTTGTTACGGTAACAAAAATGGCCACCAAAATAGGCTGAAACAGGAAATTAACCATTTTGGAGCAAATTTGAGATGTTTGACGGACCAATTAAAATAGAGCACAAGCAAATACCAAAAAGATATTTTAACAGCTGATGTGAATTAATACGGCACACAACATATTAAAAGGATTTTTGGTATTTAGCTGTGCTGATACCTAATTTTTAAAATTAGGTCTCCAAAAGCCTTAAATTTAGTCCAAAATGGCAATTTCTCTATTTTAAGCCTACTTTGTCGGCCATTTTGTGTTACCATAGCAACGGTAAAATTTAAATAAATGCCGAAATTTTACAATTCAGTTATCCTTCTTATAAACCAATCAAATGAAATTGGTAAAAAGCAATTTTAATTCTAGGCTCCAGAGGGGGCCAAATTAGCCCCTTATTGCACGCAAGGAGAGGGTTTATGTTTTTGTTCTGTCTAGTGTTTGCTATGTCTTTGTGCGCGTCTGTTTACATGTGCTTTGTGGTCACCTGCTGGGAAAGGGCTGACCTCTTGACTCTCGTTTGTGGTGTCTAACTGTGAGTTTTTCACTTTGCCATTGGTATCCTGGGTCAGGTGTGGTACTTGATTGTATCGATTCCTGATCGTTGCACCCTTATTACTTTAACCAATTTAAAGTTGATGTTAAAAAGAAATCCTGCATTTTAAGGTAAAGCTGAAAAATTGTTGAAAAGGTTCTAATTGCGGACTGCTTTTCTAGCCAAAACAATGACATTTACAATAAAATATCATGTTAGAAATTGCCCTATCGGTCGATACATTCATCTACTTTCAAAAGTGGGTCAATAGTCAGGGTAATGCCATCTATTTTAGTTTGTTTGATAAGGTCTTCCTACAAGATATACACATGTGCAATAGCATATATACTTAAGGACTTACGATTGCACATTCATGATTGAACGATTCGAAGTGAATTGACAGTTCGGTATGCTCAAATGTACACCCCTTTAAAGATACCGACATACCCCACCCACTCTGATTACTATAGGCTAGTTCTTGGGCCTTTCAAACTTTCGGTATTTAACGTACGGGTTTGTTTGAAGAGGCTAAGGACTTACACTAAAGACAGATTATGCATAAACAACGCTTGTATCACGTTTCTTTTGTATTGTGCAAGTGACGTTAACGTAAATTTTTAAGACGTTCTCGATCATATGACAGCATATCTCCTGCCATGATTTAAATCAAAACGTCTTCTTTACATGTAGTCAATTTTAGCAATGAAGCGTGCATAAAGGTAACTTATGGAGATGTTTCTAAAAAGAAGCTGTAAATTGATGTTCAAATTTGACGTTTATTTTCGAAATATTGAAGTAATCAGTTACTTTTGATAAGAACACGTCTATAAACTCTGTTGCTGATATGGTATCATATACGCCACAGTTAAATACACAACTAATCAAAAAGCTTCGACTGACTATGCAGAAAGGTGCTGGATGCTGTATGTATCCATGTAACATCATCAGCAGCGTCGCGTGATAGTGCAGTCAAATAAACGACTGATTCATACCAACTCTGGGTTGCACATTAAAACCTGCATCGCTTGTACGGTTTGCAAGAAAATTGCAAAAATATCGTAATGCGTCTTTAAAGTCCTCTAGTTTATATTAACGTTTACGGTGTTATATTATTTTCAAAAGTAGATCTAATGTCAAGGTCGTGATCATATGTTTGTCATATCTGAAATAGTATTTCCACCAGGCTGGTACACAAATGTGAAATATCATTTATAAATTCTCTGTTTCGTTCATACAGTTGTTCATAAGTTATGACCAATGTTAAGTTTGTTAATATTTATATTATGCATTTCTCAAAAGTAGGTCATGGTCAATATAAAATATTTTGGTATACATTTGTATTTGCAAAGCGCTTCACACAACGTATACAACCATGCCCTCTTCAAAACCGAGGGCATCAAAATATATAATCAAGGTACCGATCCTTATATATGAAGGGAATCAATACCTCTGCGTTAAGATGCTTCGATGGAATTTCACTAAGACACGTTGCACAGAATTTGCTGTGATGCCATATGCCAATGTAAACACCTCTGGTTTATTTGCTGTTAGTGATCATTTATGGACAGTGTGCAATCGGAACTGCCTCGGCCAATTCCGTGGAATTCCGTGGAATCAGACCTCGGATGTACATCATGCATCTACTTCGATTACGTGACGCTGACGTCACAGAAACTATCACTGTGGTCATACCACTACGGCAATTTGGGTCTCGTCACCCACTCCGGTGTTATAGTAAAATTACCTTCAAATAAAGGCTGACAAAAATGAGAACTTTGGAATATGTTTGCTTCGAAATAGCATCCTCTAGTTAAACAACCTCTGTGTTGTCTTGCCAAAACGGGGATAAAATCAGATTTTCGATGTGTTTTTTACAGTTATATTAAAAAAAATGTCTATTACGGTTTAGTCATAATTATACGGTTTCGTCATTGATTAATTATCCACGAAGACGAAACCGTAATTAGTTATTTCATGCCTAGACATCAAACGTTAAAGTTTTCATATAATTTTAAAGCTATAAGATACAATGTGAATTTGATGAACAAAAACCAATGGGAACACAAGCATTTTGGGGCGTTTATCTGTTATAAAATGAAGAAATTGAACGTGATGAGACAGTTACCTTAACACCGAAATAAGTGACGAGACCCAAATTGCCGTAGTGGTATGACTACAGTGACTATGCCAATACAATAACAAGTGTGTTGCAGCAAAACAAAAGGTTATAACTGAAGTTTATGTTTTTTCAATAAAATATCGCTATAGCGATATTCTATTGAAAAAATCATAAACTTCATTTATTATGTTGATTAAACGTTTTGGGTATTCAAAACTTACGCCATTTCCGTGAAATAAAATGGAGCTTGTCGTACAAAGTACAACGCGTAACGCGCCTTACGTACACCCGAGGTTTGATTCGATTCTCGAATTGTGTCACTTTCCCGATTGGGACAGTGTGTTGGTTCTTGAACGAAATTTGTTTTGTTTTTTTATCACAGAAAAAATGAGTTATGCTTTTATTTTAGTCTTAATCATATAACATCAAAATTAAGTGTTGAAGTAAAAATCATTCACCAGCGCGTCAGCGCTGGTGATATACGTTAGTAAACTTCCATTGGGCGCGTGTTCGATTCGGGCCTGTTCCATTAGCAAGTTGCGGAAATGGATCGATTGTTAGCTCCCCAGCAGCAGTGTATTTTACTGTTCTTTCTCAGACTCCCCGTCGACCAAGCTACTTCCAAAGTTCAACCATTGCCTTGGATACCGGATTGCTTCTAAAAGCGAAAATGTCTATTAGAGACCTTACCACAGAGCTAGAATCCTGATCAAACATGGACCCTTCGGATATTCTAGACTAAGTGTGACGAAATTACTAGATGAAGATGGGTCAGTCTCGATATACCCCTAGGCATTATGTGCATTGTCTTTGATTGAGGAATACGATTGAATGACTTAATACATACTGCTGGGTAGAGGGTTAACTCCACCGTTATTCAGTGTGTTCATGAGCAGAGTCTTACTGGAATATGCATATTTCATGTGTTTTATTTGCTTCCAATGGATCACCTATGTACAAATCGTTAACTAAAGCAAAAATACCCAGAGCTTGAAGCACATGAAACGCTGAAAAGAGTGGCTTCAGCAAATGCAGTATTAAAACACTATATAAGTTCTTCTTTAATAACTGTAAAACGCCATGCGATGATTCTAAGCTTTTTTTTAAAGCTAACCTTGTGATGGATTCTTTTGATATTCGTCAATGCTCTATTGAACAAACCAGCTCATTAGAAATGTACCATATCTTAGCCCATTTCAGCCAAGCGTAATTTCTAAAGTTTATTAATTTTACCAGTCCATTTTCGTTTTGGGAGTTGTTTGGTGGTATTTTATGACTTTTATTCAAATTTTGACAGAACACTTTGTAAGCGAACAGTAGATAGCCTGATCAGATGCCACTTTTTGTGGTGTCTGGTCTGGTTTTTCCCTGTTTGCCGATGTCCCACAAAAATGACAATAGGTTTATATAGGTTAATCATGTCAGCATTTAAATTACATGTATATACTTGTGCAGTTTTCCCCCAGGAGTTACAGTTCTTTTATTCGGTACAAGCGTTAACCCTTAAAGCGCCGAGAAAAAAAATGCATCTGAAAATGTCGTCTGCTAAAGTCGTCTGCTGCAAATAATTGCCTAACATTACTGACGAATTAAGCATAGAAGCAAACAGCGTGGACCCAGAACAGACTGCTCCTATAGGAGCAGTCTGATCTGGGTCCACACTGTTTGCCATAGAGGCTTCTTAAACATTTCAGCAGACGAGAAAAGCAGACGACTATTGTTGTGATTGGCGCTTTAAGAGTTAATCTGTTTTTATACTCGCTGTATAAGAGGTGCACAAAAATCCAGTTTAGATGAAATTTTGATTTTGAAATTTCCATAAACAATATTATAAACTTTTACCAAAACTTAAATGCCTCTTTGCCATTGAAGTCAATGACGACATTGCCCAAAGCTTGTCCAGGTAAAAAACGTTCTGTAGCCATAAAATGCATTAATCCAATTCAATATAAAAAGAATATTGCCTTATGTATGTTACTTTCAAAGTGAGCAAAAAGTTGGCCAGAAAAAGCAATTCTTATAAACATGCAAACATATTGAAGATTATGAAATTCTGACGTTCTTGAATGAATTTTGGTCCCTCTCTTTTTTGACAGGAAATAACAATTTAACTCAAACTTTTGACAAATCACAAGGACGTAGAAAAATAAACGGTGCAGGGAAAAACCCTAAAACTAAATGCTTAGGGGCCCAGTTTGCCCCTGAAAATAAAGGTAGTATGTAAAAGTATAAAGTCTTGTCAAATCTGACACTGTGTTCGAAAATTACAAATCTTCATTCAGCTGATTCAAAATACTGTTAATATGTTAAATGATAAGAGGAATATAGATTTTGAGAGTCTATGACTTCAATCATGAGTATTCAACCAAATGCTTGGAAATGGTGTTGAAATGAGTTAAATCTTCCGCCGAATCCTGGGCCCCTTAATTTTGGGCTGGGCCCCCAATCATTTTGGTTTAGGGGCACAGCTTGCTCCTGACAGAAAAGTTTACCCTGTATCCCTGCGGTTTATTAAACATTTCTTCCATACATGTATAAGTAAGTATTCAACTTGACAAGTCCATACAAGACCTTGAAATGTTACGTATCAGAGGAAGCACACAAGAATTACATGTATAGCAACATAAATACATTTTTAGTCAAGCAAAACAGTCAAAATACGCATAAGAATGGCATTTGAACGTTGGCGTCACAATATGTAGTTTTCGTAAACATAAAATTGCATCAGAGTCCAAGGAATTAATTTTGTGGCGTTACTTTTGACCATTGACTGTACATGCTTTATACCAAATCTGTATATCAAATTGATAAGCACCGCACTCATAGACTTGTAAATTGCAGGACGTGTGACCTTATGAGTACATTTAAATGCCCAATACATTTCGGTATCGTTGCACGTGATCCGATTTGAACTAATACGTGACTTTAGCCAATATACACAATGTAAGCCTAGCGTCCATTTGGTGGGACAAAGGCAAGCAGTGCAGACCCAGATCAGACGTAAAAACGCGGCGTCTGATCAGGGACATCACTGTTTGCTTACAGCATGTTTTAATAAAATTTGAAAGAGAATAATTATAACACCCCTAAAGTTGTAAATCGACTCGTCCTGCCGATAAGGTAGACAAGTATATTTGTCTTAAATGGGCTAACTTTACAAGCCCCAAGTAGGTGAAGCGAAATTACGGCGAAATAGGTTTGGCATCATTTTTGCAACAAGAAAAGTCTGAATGCGTCATTATTAAGTATTTCAGTAAAAGTACAATATGAGTACTGGGTATGTATCACCAACATTTGTATGTTACTTCAAAAGTAAAAGAGGAAAGCAATATTGAAAGCAAGTTACTCTGAAATGCAAGCCCGTATTAAACCTTATAATCTGCCACAAACTGAATCAAAATCGAATAAACAATCAGAAAGTTACCGTGTAGTAGAGAACTGAAAGCTATGGAGGATAGCCATTTTAGGCTGTGTGACACAACCCTACTTAAATATGCACAAATAGAATAGCTAGTTTCCTGCTATTCATTTTATTTTGTTTGCATTTTTATTGATCATCTGTTGAAAATAGTTGAATTTGAAGAAAGAAAGTTTGCAATGACGATGGGGATTTTATTGGCTTTCAAAATTTACAGGAAGTTAATTAGATACTCAAAATGGCGACCTTTTATCTATTGGCTTACTAGAAGTCTGAATTTTGATTTTTAGGATACGCTTGCTTTTAATGTTGCTGTCCCCTTTTAATATTGACATTATTTTGGCCTGTAGAATATATTATTAGGGCCAAACAACATACAATTGTCCATTCTTTGGGATAAGTCCTCATTTCGAAAAAGGAAATAGATGAGAATTATTGTTCGTTTAAGTAGTCCCCTTTTCCTGTACGTAACTATGAAAATGTTCTGGCTACGCATTTTCATTTTCAACTATAGTTAACATATTGGCAGATCAGCAAAATTATTGATGCTACTGAATTCTTATATATGCTGATAGTACTTCACTGTAATTAATAAGTGTAACGTTTCACCAAATTGGGCGGCAGTGGAACTGCCACTGATCTTTTGTATAACATTTTAGCTTAATTTAGGGGCCAAACATTAAATTTAAAGTTCTGTTGCACCCCCAGGAAGAAAAAACTTGGTTAATATTTTCAGTCAGGGGCATGTCTTGGGGCCTTAGAAACCCTGTTTTAGTAAGTTTTCTGTTGTCAATTTTCTGTAAATGGCCTGTAATCAACGTTATCCTACAAACATTGAAAATACCAGTACACAAAATACAAGAATAATGATATATTTTATAATAGTATCAATGAAATAATTTGAGCTTTAAATGTTTGATCTAGTCATAAATATCTATTGCAGACATCTGTGAGATGTATTGCAGATGGTCAGCGTTACGTATGTTGCATTTTATACGAAATTGCAGATAATGACTATATATTGGATATAAGAATGAACCATGTTCCCCAAATGCAGGAAGAAAAACTTCTTTACTATTTTCAGCCATATTTGGGCCTTAGAAACGCATGTTTACTACGTCTTCTTTGGTTAATTTTCTGTAAATAGCCTGTAATCAATGTTATCCTACTAACATTGAAAACACCAGTACACAAAATGCAAGAATAATGATATATTTTATAATAGTATCAATGAAATAATTTGAGCTTTAAATGTTTGATCTAGTCATAAATATCTATTGCAGACATCTGTGAGATGTATTGCAGATGGTCAGCGTTACGTATGTTGCATTTTATACGAAAGTGGAGATAATGACTATATATTGGATATAAGAATGAACCATGTTCCCCAAATGCAGGAAAAAAAACTTATTTACTATTTTCAGCCATATTGGGGCCTTTGAAACGCATGTTTACTACGTCTTCTTTGGTTAATTTTCTGTACATAGCCTGTAATCAATGTTATCATACTAACATTGAAAATACCAGTACACAAAATACAAGAATAATGATATATTTTATAATAGTATCAATGAAATAATTTGAGCTTTAAATGTTTGATCTAGTCATCAATAACTATTGCAGACATCTGTGAGATGTATTGCAGATGGTCAGCGTTACGTATGTTGCATTTTATACGAAATTGCAGATAATGACTATATATTGGATATAAGAATGAACCATGTTCCCCAAATGCAGGAAGAAAAACTTATTTACTATTTTCAGCCATATTGGGGCCTTAGAAACACATGTTTACTACGTCTTCTTAGGTTAATTTTCTGTAAATAGGCTGTAATCAATGTTACCCTACTAAGTAAGAAAGAGGACAATGATCAAGAATCGATACAATCAAGTACCACACCCGACTCAGGATACCAATGGGAAAGTAACTCACAATTAGACATCACAAACGAGAGCCAAGAGGTCAGCCCTTTCCGAGACTAATATGATATTTTCAATAGTATAAATGAATTCATTTGAACTTAACATGTTTGAGCTAGACATACACATTAAGACATCTGTGAGATGTATTTCTGCTTGTCAGAGTTACTAATGTTACACATGTTCCCCCAAACTTAAAAGTGTATTAAAGGTCTCTATTCTAATGATGAATATTCATTTTCACATACTTGAAGCTATTTTTAAACTTGTAACTGGCGACAGAGGTAGAACGATACCTATTTTTAAATGCTTATTAGCATGACACTTCTACTAGCGTACAGATTTTCTATCTGACCGTTTACATTGTATTGGAATGTACAATGTCTTCTTCATCTCTTTACCGATGAAATGAAATAATAACTATATAAAATTTATTTAACTACGATGGATAGTTGTTGCTGTTGTTATATAAATCATGTAACCTACGTTACAACTTTGTCCCTTTCATAAATGGATAAAATACTAAAAAGTGTGGAAAGTAGACTCAATTTTTCCAGAGCCTAACGACATAGCCTCACAACAAGCCAGGCTCAGATTATATTTATAGTCTACTCTCCACTCTTTACTTGAAAAAATTCAAAAATAGACAAATAATTCTAAACAAACACGAATTTAAGAGAGTTTTGTAAATTTGCTTGATTCTGTTACTTTGATATGACAGTTGGCAGTTTTCCCAATGGTATATAACAATATGTATAATATCTAATTCAAATATTGGACTGAATGTTTTACTACGTTTCCTGTTGTCAAATTTTCATAATAGGCCTGTAGACTACGTTACCTTATACAATTAGGATTGAAAATTTGAAAGCCAGTACAGGTAACATGTTAATAAGCATATTTATTAATTAATTATACTACAGTTACAAGTAATAAATAGCTTCAAATATGTAAAAAATGGAAAATTACCGTTAAAATAGAGATCCACATTATGAATTAAAGGTTTTGGAACATGTTTTATTCTAGAATGTAATCTATGATGTCACTATCTGCAGTTTAGTATAAAACGTAACATGAGTTATGCTGACGAGCAGAAAGATATCTCACAGATGTCTGCAATTGATGTTTATGACTCAACTAAAATTAGTCATAAACATCAATTAACATTTATAGTTAAAATAAGTTAATTGATACTATTGGAATATATCCTATTAGGTAAGTGTGTCTTGGTTGGTCTTTTGGTGACAAAGGTTCTTAACAATTTTATTCAATGATATAAACATGCTGCACACGAAGCTGCCATTTTCAATATTACAGCAGCTAATAGCTTGAATGTACACCCAGTCCATCATCACTTAATTTGAGGTCATGTCTAATGTATTGAGACATTGCTTCACGAAATGTTTATCTAATACAAATTTACAAGGATAATCAATTGGTTTGATATGTCTGATTTGCTTGATGTAGAAAATCCCTAAGGTGGGAAACTCACCTGTCCTAACATATTATGAATCTGTTTTAACCATATCATTTTGCTGAAACAGTGACTCGTTGCATATAAGGTTTGGCTTTAAATTAAAGTTATCTACTACATGTATAAACCAGTGCAATATACGAGATTAGCTTACACTTGTAACTTGTAACCTACTCAAATTTTGTAATCTTAATATGGTATTACAATTAAAATAAAACTAAAATAATTTTCCTTTCACTGTGACCAGAGACAACCTTCAAAAATATTAGTATTAAAGCTGCATACTCTGTAACTTTTGATCTTCTAATTTTAAAAATAATGTTTTTATTTTTCAAGAACACAGTAAAAATGCTCAAATTCAGGTAAACATTTTACCATTTTCGTAAATCTTAACAAGTTATCACTATCAAAACAACTGCATTTATGTTAAAATTCAACGCTCTAGAATTATTGGAGGGACGCAAATAATTACCAACATGAGAAAAATACACCTATTTGATAAAATAATTCACTTTTCCATGCAGTTTTCAGCTGTACTGAACATTTTTATTGTGAAAACATAGCTTAATTCTACTTTTACAAATGATTTAAAAAGAAAATAAAAATTTTCGAAAAATGTTCATAGTTACAGAGTATGCAGCTTTAACATATATCTTCAAGATTATGGGTACAAGAATGAGTCAGTTTGTGACTAAAATAATGTCTACGAGCTGTTGTCCGCAGTATTGTCCAAAATTTTGAATGGTTTTGCATACATTAAGCCTAATTCAGTAAATCTTTGAAACCAACCAACGGATCATAAATCTCATATCATACACCATGTGCAAGCGTGCATCAGTGTAACTTATAGCTCAACATGATCGGATTGTGCAAAAAGAACAAAAACAAACAAAACTTCCTTGTGAGCAGTGTAAGAAAGCCAACAGCTGCAAGTGAGTTGTGACACTACTTTTTCAACATTCACTCATTCGACAATTTAATCTGTGAGTTTCAGAGATACAAACCAAGGCATGTTGTTGAATTTTGGTGAGTCGTGTTAATGATTAAAGCTTTAGAATAACTCCTCAAAATTGACTCACTTACGAACCTTTGAAACTAATGAAATAGCTTTGTCACCACGTAATATGCTTTCAAGTCCATAAGTGTGGCTCAGGTAGCTTAACCTCAAACTTCCTTAATAATCAAACAAAATAATTTCTTTCAAATTGCTGTATAATGTAATAAGACAATAAGCATTAAAACAATACAGTGAGCCACTTTAGGTACGCACCATTTTTTCAGGGCCAACATTTTTGACAAAAATGCTGGAATCGAACATTCTCTATGATAATTTATTTATTGACATTTTATCTGTTTGATGACATCGAAAAAAAATATTGGAATCACTCATGCGAATCATTCTGCTACGTCAAAGGCAATTTTGACAAAAATGCAAAAATGCACGTGCAGGCAGAACGTCTATATTTTATATTTTAGTTTTGCGCTAGGCATTATCCATGGTGATCGTTGTGACAGAAAACACCAAAAACAATTATTTTATACAAGAAAGACCCCCCTTTTTTGGTCGTTGAAATTAGTAACAGCGATACTTTTTGAAGAAATGCTCGTTTTGACGTCATATTAACGTCAGTTACAGTAATCAAACAGGGTTTTCTTCGCAAACTGTTTTGTTATGAGTCACTTGTTGACATAGAGGTATCAAAACACTAAATCATCTTATCATTGACACATCTTATAGCCTTGGTAGTAGTGACGTCATCACCAACGTCAACACCATGACGCCAATAAATCCATTAATTGTTTTACGAAAATAAAAGTAGGATACATTGTTTTTTTAAAATGAAATTATAATAGAAGTGTTTTGATAACTAGTTTACTCAGAAATATACGAAATTTTAACTAGCTTTAAAAAAAGTACTAAAACCAACTTTTTCAAACCTTGACCAGCTGGGAACCAAAATAGTAAAACATTAAAAAAATGATGAAGTTAACAAACACATTCCAGCCTTAGATATTGCCAAAAATAAATCGGCTCTTATCTCTGGCATAGCAGAAATTCGACCCTGAAAAAAGTGCAATGTGATCTGAGTTTCATTCGAGATAATGCAATGTGAAATGATGTTTTCAGGGTAGTGCACTTAAAGATCCATTTTTTCATTCGTTTCTGATCTGATCACAATGAAATTTCAATGGCTAAAGCAAATATAAATGCGCTTTACGTTGGTAGTCTCAGAATAAAAATATCACATTTCTTTTCCGAGTAATTTTACATTTTATAAGTGGTGCGTAACTAAAGTGGCTCACTGTATGGTATAATGAAATAGTGTTAAAAGATTATAGAAGATTGCAATCGCGACAGGTGATACATTGATTTTTTCAAAATGTATGAAGCAAACCAGGCAAAAGCTAATGCTAGATCTATAACGCATCAGGTACATTTTGGGACAAACCATGCTACTTCTGTTCTGATAAGTACTTTGTTTGATATATTATTTGCAATTTTTAAAAAATGATATAGGAATTTTAGATTATAACAAAATGCAGTCAATACCTAAAATGGTAGGTGTCTCTTCCTAACGGTACCTTTGGGTTGTCTACAGTCTGCGATTGTGACATTTTCTAGTCATACTCACCTTTTAGCAAACATAGTTTTTTCAAGCATGGTAAAATACTTCTAATGGCAAAAAGGAGTCAGTAGTCGCAGAAAAACATATGTAAGCTAAAAGAATGACAGTTTGCGGTTACATATGTTATGGTCTAACCGAATATATGCATTTAGTGTAAAGGGTTAATCACTTATAAAAAAGTGAATTATCAATTTTGACCAATCTGTTAACCATTCGCTCTTGTTAAAAGAAGGCTCAATCAGAACTTTACTAGGTTTAAGATTTGTCTTTCTCTGTGTGAAATCAACAGAAAGCCCCTGCTATGGGAGATTCCCAGCACTGCCCTCCTGTCTTGACATCAGATGCTGGGAATATTGCTTTTGTATTTTTGTATTTTAATTCATAAATTGATCTACGGTATATTCAGTCCAATATTTGAACCATAAAGTAAATACCGTGTATATTGCTATGAACCATTGATAAAAAATCTGCAAATTACCATATCAAAGTAACGGAAGCAAACACAATTACAAAACTCTCTTAGATTAGTGTTGATTTTAAATACTGTGTCTCTTATTTAAGTCATTAAAATATACCGTAGAATACCGTAGAATCGTTGGTAGGCTCATAAGTAAAATATGTGGAGAGTAGAACTATATTTCCTGAGCATGGCGGTTTCGTCAGACTTAGGTAAAATTTGAGTCTACTCTCCACAAACTTTAGTATCTTTATCCATTTATGCTAAACGCCATTTTTGTTAACTACGTTACCTTAATTATATATTGACAGAAATTCAATATCCATGGTAGTTAAACTTGATCGTATAGTTGTTATTTAATTTCATTGTGGCAGAGATGAAATAAGCAATTGCTCATTCCAATGTAATGTAAATGGTTATTAATTGAAATTCGGTATGCCAGTAGAAGTCATATGCTTATATGCATATTTAAAAATTCAATTTACTACAAAATATCGCCAGTTACAAGTAAGAAATAGATTTATAGATGTGAAAATGAAAGTTCCTCATTAGAATATGGATCTTTAAATCACATATAAGGTAAGGGAACATGGTTTATTCTAATATGCAATCTATAAAGTCATTTCTGCAATTTTGTAAAATGTTACGTAAGTCACTCTGACGAGCAGGAATACATATCACAGATGTCTGCAATTGATGTTTATATCTATCTCAAACCTGAAAAAACTCAAATAATTATATTAATACTATTGAAAACTATCCTATTAGTCTTGTATTTTGTGTATTGCTATTTTCAATGTTAGGGTAACATTAATTACATGTCATTTACAGAAAACTGACCATAAAAATCTTAGTAAAACATGAATTGCTAAGGCCCAAAGACATGTCTTCAAATGGAAAAAAGTAGCCAAGTGTTTTCTTCCTGTGGTTGGGGAACATGGTTCATTCTTATATGCAATCTAAAAGTCATTATCTGCAATTTCGTATAAAATGTAACACACGTAACGCTGATGAGCGGTAAGACATCTAACAGATGTTTTGAATAAATGTTTATGTCTAGATAAAACATTTAAAGCTGAAATAATTTCATTTATACTTTTGTAAAGTATCTTATTGGCCCTGTATTTTGTGTACTACTAGTTCCAATGTCAGTAGGGTAACGTTGCCTACAGGCCATTTACAGAAAATTGACCACAGAAAACATAGTAAAACATGGGTTTCTAGGGCTTCCCGACATGTCCCTGACTGAAAATAGTGAACAAGTTTTTCTTCCTGGGGGTGCAACAAACTCTCAAAATAGCCCACATATCTCAGACTAGCCCCTAGACCAGCTGCTTTAAAAACTATGGTTTGTTTGATTGCATTGAAACGGACAATAACTGCAACAATAGTAGGTAGGGATGTTTTACATCTATCACTGGAAAAGTGAGTGTGAGTTTAAACCAAAGGTGATGGTAGCTCAGCTGCCACCTCTTTTGGTTTATTCTTACACATGCTCTTACAATGTTTATCTTGTTTCTGGTATGAAACCTCATCCATGAGCCGCGAAGTTCTTTATCTGATTGTGCATGTGCATAGGTTCGCCAGGCCCTATGCTGGGATTAATTATGTTATAAACATTAACTTGCATGGTCCGTCTATTTGTTATATTTTAGTAAAATATGGAAACTAACAACAAAAACGTTTTTATAAATATTTATTTACAAATGGAACTCGTCTGAAATCATAAGATTTCGTCATTATCCATAAAAACCACACGCACACACACACAAACATGAGCCACATCATAGAAAACACTGACGTCTATATGACAGTTCACTGCGCAGATAGTTTCACAGTTGACTACAAAAGCATAATTTTGCTGTTAATTTCATTGCTGCTGAAGCGAAGACATTACAGTCAAAGATTTTTTTTATTTTGAAACATGGAGTTTTGCTACTTATTACAAAAATGTACATATACGAGCAGAGAAAGCTCAGACGTGACTGCGAAGTCGTCAGAGCCTTCGCTGCTCGCATACATAAGGTATTAATGTAGGTAGACTCAGACATGTATTTAACTCTCTCGCCCTTAGGTGACGTCACCATGGGTGTTTGAAAGATTCTTTTGTGCATAAAAACTTGCGATATGTACTAACATCTCATGTCTGCCAGCACACAGCGTCGGACCACCATCGGCCCGCCAGCGAAACGCCATTCGAATGGCGTTTCGCTAGTGGGGCGATGGTGGCCCGTATTCAGATTTTATTTTTACCGTTTTATATCGTTATTCATTTGTTGAATTTCGACACTGAGAGACTGTTCTTAAATGTAGGTCAATGCATAATACATAGGTCCAGATAAGGATAATTTGTTCGCCTAAATTGTATTTATTTCCTTACCCATGAAATGAAACATGTGTTTTGGGTGCTCAAAAGAACCGTCTCAATGAGACGGTTCTTTTGAGTACCTACAACATATGTTTTGGTTGAGAAAAAAGAAAAATGATTTTCGGGTGCGCACTCTTATCAGGAGGCCTGATGAGATTTTGGTACTTATTGCATCGGCGAGCAGTGAGGGCTCAGACCAGCCTTTGCATATACGCAGTCACGCTTGGGCTTTCTTCTCGCCTGTCATATAGTTCGGATACTTCGGGTAAATACAGTATGCTAAAAACGGGTGTTTTCTCTGATTGCTAATCATTTATAACAACATGTGTTGAGTCGTTTTATAGCAACATTTGTTGAGTCATTTAAGTCAACAATTGTTGAGTCATTTATGGCAACGCTTGTTTAGCCATTTACGGAAACATCTGTTTACTATGGTGGTCTAATTCTTCAACACAGATTACAGTCTCAATGCTGTCAAAGAGAGGGCCCCGACGATAACAGCAAAGCTACACTTGGTAATGACAGCCGCTGATTTACCTGGAAGAGAGATAAAAAATAGCACACCATTACGTTTGATTCTGTCAATGACAGCCATCTTGGTAAGCCACATAGACTAGACGTATAAGCACACTTTTTCAGCATTCAATATTACATGTCTTAATATTCCTTATCATATGACGTCACGTCTGGGAGTGAAATAACGCCATGCATTAAAATCGATAAACCACTAGTGGTTTACAGATTTTCGGGTAACGTAAGTAAGTAAAGTAAGTAAAGACTTTATTTTATGAGGGTGACTCAGTTGGTATAACCAATCTTCCCTGAGGCCCTCTTAACACAAGCACAGCATACATGAAATAACAAACATGACAATAAATTATTTACAAATACAAGTGAATATGAGTGGAAAGAAAATGATGCAAAATTTAAAAAAAAAGGGGGGGGGGGGTGAAAAAATCAACCTTTAATAATATATGTTTAAATACATTTTGGCTCTGTAAAACATCGAAACTGATTCGGCGGTGGAGGTATGTGAATACAAATATATAAACTAAAGGCCTTTCATCCACTTTATACATTTTTTAACAAAATCACCAATAGTATTGGCATTTCTTATTTCAAGTGGAATGCTATTCCAAATTAAAGTACCTGAATAAGATAAGCTGTTTTTAAACATGTTTAATTTAGGTTTTGGTGTTTTAATTTTTTTGTTTGAATCTGAACGCAAAGTCATTGTATCTTCATTAGTACACCCTTTAATTTGGAACATTTCCGTGATGTAAATTGGTGAAATGCCTTTGGTTACCTTGAACATTACTTTAGCTTTGATGACGAAAACTAATTCTTCAAATGACAACATATTTAATTGTCTTCGCGCATCTTCCAATGATATATAATCTGCACCAAGTATTAATTTACAGGCTCTTCTCTGTAATTTTTTCAATTTTATGTAGATTAGAATTAAATGAATTCCCCCAAATCACACAACAATATTCAAAGTGAGGCTTAATATAAGCATTATAAAATAACACTCTGTGTTGTAAAAAAAGGTATGATTTTATCTGAAACAAAAGCCAAAGGTATGACGATATTTTTTATAATACGTGTTGAAAATGATTTGTCCATGTTAAGTTGTCATCTATATGGACACCTAACACCTTTTCACAGCTTGTTAATTGCAAATCAAAATTATCATACTCAATTGCCAACTTATTATCTTTAATACATTTTCTCTTTTGTCTACTCGATGTAAACATTAGTTTTGTTTTGTCTATATCTATTATCATACCATTTTCTAGACACCACATTTTAAGTATAATTCAAAGAGTGTTGCAGATTATTTTCTACCGTATATTTATCTAAACCAATATCATACAATGTTGTATTATCAGCATATAAATCTACAGATCGAATTGAATCCCCAATAAATAGGGGTAAATCATTTATAAATATCAAAAATAACAGAGGACCTAAAATGGAACCCTGTGGTACGCCATATAGTACACTTCCAGTTTTTGACTGATTTGTATTGATGTTTACTTGTTGAGATCTGTGACTTAGATACGATTCGAACCACAAAAGACTTAATTTATTAATTTTATACTGTTTTAACTTTTGAAGAAGTAATTTATGGTTTACCAGATCGAAAGCCTTGCGAAAGTCTACTAAAACACAACCAACAATATTACTATCATTTATTGCTTGTAACCATGTATCTGTCAGATGAAGTAGAGCAGATTCAATTGAGTGGCCAGATCTAAATCCACTTTGCTTTTGATTTAAAAGTTGATGATGATTTAAGTATGACATAAGTTTCATATGAACCCACTCTTCAATTATTTTTGAAAGTGTAGGTAATATGGAAATTGTCCTGTAGTTATTTAGTTCATCTTTAGCTCCTGATTTGTAAAGTGGGTTTACTTTAGCATGTTTCCAAATTGGCGGAAAAAATCAGAAGTAATGCTTTTATTGATTATAAAAGTTATACTGGGTGACAGAACTGTAGAGCCTATTTTTAACATCCTGGGGCCTATGCAGTCCAAGCCTGTAGATTTAGTACCATCCATCGATGAAAGAAAAGAAGTTACAAATGTACAATTAATTAGGGGTATATCAAAAGAAACATCATCAGTCACTTTCGCCATAGCAACTAGGCATATAACTGCGATGTTTGTTTTCTTCATTTTTTGAATAATTTAATACCAGAGTAGCACTAAAAGTATGATGCTATAGATCAACTGTGCCAGTTTTTAAAGTTGCTGCAAATTGATCTCAAACTACCTAAATTAGCAATATTATGCTATATGTCTTTGGTAGTGTGTTAATTGTTGCCATGGCAACTAGGCAGACGATTTTGCAAAGCGTTTTATCTTTTAATCATGTAAAACGAGAGATAATGCTATGGACTTATTGTACCAGTTTACAAACCTTGCTAAAATTGATGTCAAAATACATAAATTAGCAGTTGTTAAAAATATGGCTGGGGTGTTCAGACCCCAAAGATAGCAATGAAATAAATATATATTGATGATCGGAAGGTGAGGGTAGTTTTTAGCGCCTTTTGACTTTTACGCTCTTGTACATAAAGGATACAGGTAGTACCTATATTCCATGGAGATTTTGGAAAAGGCTCTTTTCATTTTTTTTCTATTTGTATAGTTATGTTCAAGCCTTTACATTTACAGCTGGTGACTGGGACTGTGTGGCGGCGGTAGAACGTCTCCCTGCCCTTCACTATAGTGTAGATTTTATTTTCTTGTCCTTTGATATCATGGGTTTCATTGTGGAACTTTGAAACTATTAGAGGGTCACTGATGAAGCCTAAATGGCAGAAACTTGCTAGTCTGGCCCAGGAAATATGTACACTCTAGTTTCAGTTCTTTGGTGCAGTCTTTACTTCCAAGGGATACCTTTTTAAGAACATATTTCATCTCAAATCAGTTACCATAAACGCAGAAATCTGAATGCACTTTTTGGCTGATGTGACACTTAACTTTGATCATATGCCAGCCACTTTCTTGTTTTGTGTTGCTGACAGAGAATATATACATTTGATATTGTAAAAAAACGTATCTTTTTTGACACTTTGGTAATCATGCTGACCATAACATGTTTTGTGAAGGAGCTCTAGCGATAAGGCGTATATTTTCCCTAGTTGACATGATTAAAAACCCTTAATTTTCAAATTGCCCTAATGTTTTTAAAATTGGACTGTTTCGGTAGTAAAATATGCATAGAAAACATCAAAATAGGTTTCTAAGCGATCCATTATTTACAAAGCCGTGAATATTTGCGCCTTCTACTCCCACCCCTCACTTTACGTCTTTAGACTGGGTGCCATTTAGACATTAGTTTTAGTAAATCCTTTGCAGGTTTTCAAAAAGTAAAAGTGCTAAAATATTAAGGATATAAGTGCCCTTCATTTCCAAAACTTTGCGGTATTCCTCCTGCGCATGCGTACGAAATATACTTAAAATTGTGACGTTTGTCAATGAAAAGATGAAACTGGCGTCTTTCAGTTTCTTTTTAGAAGCTTTCCCCCCTAGACCCAAGATGCCCTTTGGACAATTAAATGTCGCTATACAAATATATAACATATGTAAATGCCGTCTTGGGTCTAAGGGGGGAAAGGGTTGTATAAGCGAAAGAAGACATTAAATATATCTGACAAAAATAGACCACTTTGCAAGAAGGTCGTTTTTATTGTACATCAACTGTATGAATAGTTTTACTGTACATAGCGTGGTTCCCTGTTTAACGGTCTAGTTCCCATATGTGTTACTGAATAACAAGCACAGTTGATGATCGAAACAAATTCTCATTCAATAAGAAGTAGCGTTATTACATGCATGAAGGAAACCCCCTTTTAAATATACAAATTGGGGTCAAGGGCGTATCGACGGCTCGTCTATATATATTTGTTGAATGTGGCTAGTTTCTCCAGTCGTTATTTCAACAAAATAAAGCGAACGTCTCGTTTAGGGAGATTGCTCGCCTTATCGCTAGAAATTCTTTATACCGGCTTTTGATAATACATTAAAGCGTTAGTTTTAATATGTTTATTCCCTGAAAACAGCAACTTTTATTGGATATACTGTTTTTTTATAGTTTGGAATACAAAACAAACATTTTGACTTCGAAAAATGATACAAAATGGTTTTTTCATCTGAGAAATGTGAGATGTTGTCTAAAAACTGCTTTTTTGTTACCATAACAACCGTTTGCCTGATTCGAAATATTTTGCAGGAGTTACTTTTTCATCAATAGACAATCAAACAATTAGTTTAAACCAGATCTGAAACGTGTCAATTTCCATCAACTGCCTGAGTCTTACATGGATCGCTACTAAAAGAAAAAATATGCAAAACGAAATTATCAACAAGACTTGGTGTCGAAAGGGGACCTTACATCTGTGCCCACGCATTGATTTTCCTTAAACTTTGCATATTAATAACTCATTATATACAAACTATGAAAATGTATTTATCGAATTAGATAGTTAAGAATAAGGCTGAGGAAACAGCCCTGACGTACTCCACCTTTGAGGTGGTACCTGTCTCTAAATTTCTATGTCCTAAATCTATAATTTTGTTTATTTCTATGATTTGTCATCTAGATTGAATCCAAAATACCATAGGCTTTATATTAATACCACAAAACCATTTGGATAAATTATGGTTTACGTTTTCTGAAGAAGTGATTATAAAATTTCAAAAGAATTTCTCAAACATTTACAAAACATTCAACATTCAATTCCAAAGATAGATATGTTCTAGTCTTTGTCAAGATATCAAATCATCACAAAAACATGCCATATATATCCTGCTGAGCTGAGCCAAATTTGATCAAAATCCCAAACCGGTAACTTTGGTCATTTCTTACCTCCTATTGGTATAGGTCAGTTTTAGCAAAATTAATTATTTAGTTGAAATGAATCAATAACTCGACAGAAGGAAGTTGTTTTTAAATCGTCTTCCACTTTTTTAAAGAAAAACATGTTTAGACAATTTCAAATGATTCAAAAGTCGGAAATGCCAAAGGTCATGGCCCCATGTCATGACACTATGGGGCCAAGACAATGTGTATCACTTCCTCTTGTCCTGAATGGTATTTTTTAAAAGAAACATAATACCATAATGAATGTGTGAAAACAAGAAGACCAAATATTTCCTTTACATCCCAACTGAACTAAAGTACCACATTTTGGTGCCGTGACCAGGATAAAGTGTAACAGAATCTTATCAAAGGTATGAAAGAACAGTGCTCTACATGAATAAGTGAGGTCCAAAAAAGAAACTGCATGCCTAGAATATACAGCCAGCTAAAGTATAAATGTTGCTTTTTTTATGGAAATCAGCATGATCAGAGAAAATTTAAGCATTAAATTAGCAATACCTTTGGGACCAAGAGTTCTCTGTGAGCAAAATGGTTACTTTTAACCAATAGATTGGACAGGGGGCTATTCCTGTGAACCAGGTTTATAATGAGGCTTACAAGTATAAAATCATAGATATAAGGTTCTTCTCCTGTATGAACTGGCTTGTCATAAGGTTTCTCTTCTGTATGAATTAAAGTATGTGACGCGCCATGACATTTTGTGCCCAAATGCGGTAAAACGTGACGTCGGGAAAACGCGCTGCAAAAGTGACGTAATTTATGAAACTGCACTTTGTTGCACAATTTGTACGTCGCTAAGCGTCATTTATTAACATCGTTTGAAGCCCAAGAGGCGCATTTCTTCGCAAAGAAATATTTAATTATGGATTAGAAGATTTATACATATACGTACGACTTTTTAAATCATGGAATCGGAGGAATTACAGACGATGACTATTTACAAGCATGTATTAAAAACACCGTTTCTCAGCAACTTTCTGTATCGGCCGTAGAGCATTTTTATTCTTTTTCTACACCAGAAAAAAAAACAAATGAGTATGACCAGGAAATACCACAATCATACACTGCAGACCAAGATCATAATGCATTTTATAAAACAACGGAATCAATTCCATTTCGAACGTAAATTGTATGCGCAAAAATGTGTGTCCGTTCCAGTACCTTTTGTCCCCAATATTGTCGTACAGCACGTGAGCGGGTTTGTTGTCTGTTGTGTTGAGGCGACACACTACAAGTGGAAAGTTACATCCTACTTATGGGTGATGTGGCATACGATGCTCGTTTCAGTGTATGCAATAAGCGTTATACTTTTTGAGGTACAGTCACAGGTCATAATTATTCGCCGTATTACAACGTCGCCGTTTAAATCAATGTATTTCCAGATTTTTTGGCAAAATCATTGTCACAAAACAATAGAAGCTACAACCGTGAAAAAGTACCAAATGAACGAAAATTGATTAACGCAATATACAATTTTATTGTAGCTTCTTGGTGTCTGTTGTTTTCGTATTGTAGCCATTTAAATACGACGACAAATTTAAATGTTTCTTTTTTCGCGACGTTAACTTTAGCGTTAATGGGAATCGTGAAATTTTACTAAAATGTATGTTCACTTTAAACAAGACCTACTTGAGAACCAAAATTATCATTTATTTTAATATTTTTATTGAATATTGTTATTTTATATTTGACTTCCATCCCCGTAAATTTGTTAAAAAAAGCACCCATTAACATTGCCATGGTAATTTTTACAAACATTTTGGAAATGCACTGTTTAAATTGCGACGGCACGAAGTGGCGAAGATGTATGAACACAAATATCAATATCAATATTTGGGTTACTAGTCTGATGGGTTGACTGCTCCGTGTGTGCTAATAGGGCTACAAGACTTGAAGTGTTCCATGTATGCTACATAACAGGCGTGACAAATGCTAGACTGCTTAATCGGTGATGTGCGTATGCTGTTTTAGATGAAGTCACGAGCTTTTGCCATGAGCGCTTTTTTGCTCGAAATTTAGAAATTCTTTCTTCTTACATGTAACTCCGTATATTCAGGCTCGACTTTCGGGCTATCCGTTTTGTTCCATGCGTGTGTTAGAGCCACTTGAAAACTGTGCCAGCTTATCATTTATCGCGTTTGCCAACAGCAAAGACTCAGACGAGCCTGTTCTAAAGCGCAACCAGAGCATGTTCTGCTATAATCTACAAAGTATGGAAGACCATGTAGATCAGGGCTCAAGCCAAACACTACAGTTCTAGTCCAACTAGGTAGCTATATATCCACACAACGCTTTGAGGCGTGACTGTTACGGGTAAATGTATTTCATGAATCGAGGGTCATTCCTTAGAGGTCGTGGTGGTTAAAGCATGTACATGTATGCATATCTATAATGATTTTAACGCATACGCGCCAAGTACCGACATTTTAAATTTGTGTAAAATCATCTTTCTGTAGCGTTTAAGCCAGGTACACCCCAATTTTTATCTGCGCCTTATCTGATCTATTTCAATAATTCCGAAGTTTAGATTTGGATCCATTTCGATCTGATCTGTGTTTAATTAATTGTAACTTCGGTGTGTACATGGGCGCAAGCTGATTGTAGTCAATTATGGTTATAGCTGATAAATATGCAACCAAAATTATTCGAATAGGTACATGTACACATGTATTCCTGGCAAGTAGATCTAAATGTACCTCGAAATATAAGATGCAGATTCATAGTCTACACTGTTCACAACTTCCGCGACTGTAATTTAAACATTTTAGCATGTGAAACTATCAATTTAGTGGACAGCATTTGAATAGTGTCGAATAGAGTCCGACTTCGAATTGTTGAAACCGCGTTTCTGTATATTTCAAGATAAAACGTAAGTTGTGTAACTCATCACGTGCCGACCAAAATGTTTTGGGTCGTTTCATTAATTTGCTAAGGGTATAAAGCTGTCATTGAGTACCCACTGCAAACATTTTATTTGAGAAATAAGAAAATAGCGCTTTGGGTATTCATTGCTCTTGACCTGGTTCTAATTAGTTTGTATTGCACAGATATAAGCAAGTGACAGCCAAAGTAATATGAAGATAGAGAAGTGGTGGGGACTGGTACATCCACATCAATCTCTGATCAGATGCATCTAGCGATAGGAGGACATAATTTCGTAACGTCTCAACAAAACATTTGGCTTGATATATTTTGTGGGAGCTCGTCCACTCTTTTCTCTGCTTTTGTTTTAAGCTGCACAGCATGTTACATGTCTTTCTTCTTCCTTGAAAATATATTGTACATGTATAAAGAATTTGATTACACCGATTATACGAGATGTCTTGCCGTTTCAATTTTGACTGCCTTTAAAATTAAAAACTCTGTTTCAGTGGAAGGTATGCACAATCGGCGAAAAGATTGATCAGCATTTGTGCATGTTATCTAGAGACAGAGTAAACTCAGCAGTTTGCTTTGGTTTTCTAAGGGAACATTGAAGTGAAGCAATATATTTGTATTGGTATCAGAGATCTAACACAATTTTTGAACAAAAGAGACACGGCTAAACGGTGTCCGACTTTTACGAATTGAATATCGCGTGATGGGTTCCGGGATCAGCTCTTGACTTGGTGACTATCGCATGCGACACACCACTGAGAGTGTAAGCTGACCTTAGTATTTTACAACTACTACTACTGGCAGCACTGATGCTGATGCTATGTTCTCTCCTCTTTCTACAAATGAATTAGCGAAGGATAAGTTGAAAAAGAAAAGAGAAAAACGAGCAGATAGATTAAACCACGATGCGCGGAATCACATGGGCGGATCCAGAGGGTGGGGGGAGGGGGTCCGGACCCCCCTGGAAAATCACAAATTATATGGGTTTCTATAAGGAAAAAGCAATTGGACCCCCCTGTGAAAAGTTGGACCCCCCACCCCCCCCCCCCCCCTGGAAAATGTTCCACACCCACTGGAACCGTGGCAAATAATAGTTTTCTTTGAAAGTAACAACTGGACTTCTGTGAAATAAGTTGAGGACTAAAGAAAATAAAAACGTCAGAGCTTTTTTATATGCCAGATTGACCTGGACACCCCCCCCCCCCCGCACCTGACGGAAATTCCTGGATTCGCGCATGAATCATATCTGATCGCATTTTTTTAAACGAGCTAACGATCAACTTTCTGATTTGCCTAAATACCAATTTTTGTCATGAAAAAATCCGCATTCAAACATTTCATACTGTAGCAATACTATCTGAATTTAATTTCAAAATTTTCGAACCCAGGAAAAATGCTTAATCTAATACATTTATATTTTTTTAAAGAAATAATGTTGATGATTTGTCCGCTCACGTTATGATGCCAAAATGTTCTAATCGAGAATTTCTGAGGTGGAATGAACTTTCCCCAAAGAATAATCAATTCGTTTCAAACATCCTGAAATAAACTCGCCAAGTCATCTATCAGAAAATCAACGTTGACGTCGGAAACACTTTATATATAATTCCATTTACGTAGGGACCTATGAACTAATGCCTATTTCTCAGAAACCGCTTAAGATACCGAACTGAAATTTCACATGTATACTCCAGGGATGTATAGGTATCAGAAAATATCAATATCTCAATTTCGACCAGGTACCTCATTTGGACCCAAAATCTCATTGCTGGTCACATATAAATAATGTTATATAAAATTACATGTAACATTGTTAAGATGTAGTTTTAATGTTAGAAACTAGAAGTAGTAAGTACCGGTGTCGCCATATTGTATCATTTTGGGTAATATTATTTTGTAAGCACTTCATTAAATAAGAATTGTGTCACTTAATATCAAAATATATTGTTTTTTTCTTTGCCAATCCATAATAGGGAAAACACTGAACATATCAACTTCTACCAATAAACGTAGTAGCATGATGATTCAAACTAAGCAAGTATTCAAGTATGTTTTACGCTGAAACATAATTATTGTATTTTTTACATTTTGATGTATTAGGGTCATGTGTTTACATCAAGTTGAAAAATTATGTTACCAGCTCTTGAATTTCATGAAATTTGGTCTACATATTCTTAACATATATGGATAGTTTATGTTGAAATGGTATCTTGACAAAGACTGCAACGTGTAAAAAATTTAATTCCAAATTTGACTGAATACATAATATACAGTTGAAAATTGGGGTACCATGTCATAAAAATGAATGCCCACCCACTATCCTAATGTATACAAAGCCATTTATAGTATCAGCGAATTTATCAATGATATAGTTATTTAATAAACCATTTTTGCGCCCGTTACATAATATGTCAATTACTTTAGAAATGATTATAACTGGGTACCCTAAGCTATTCTAGTGATATCATTCGTGACGTCTGGAATTTGCAATGGAATTGCATAAAGATTCAAATGCACTATAAATATAAAAGTCATACCCCAGACACTTAATAAACACAATATTACCAAATTCCAAGCGTGGGCAGCCTCCCATGTTAATTTCCCATACCATGTAAGAGCCCCCTTTGCACGACCCGCAGGTATGTGCACTATAGGCACTGTGTGAGTCTGTCTGTCCGTCCATACATTCCTTCTGGCACCAAATACTGATAAATCTACGTTAACCATGGATCGAACACATTACAGTCGGTTGATTTTGTACATTAACGCTAATTTCTGTATCCTTCTTCTTTCGACAAGATACAGGGACTGTAAGAAAGCAATAATTTGCACTTGCTCATGCCTAACTGTATCAGTTCTATTACAGTCACCACACACTTCTGATGCAGATTCAAGAATATGACGTAGATAAGAACAGTATAGCTTATTCAAAACATTTTGGGGCAACTGATATTTCAGTCTACTGCCTGGAAGATGTGTCAATAGTGGAGTCATTGTGTAATGTCCATTTGTTGTTTGGTGATAAAATTACATCTAGATGACTATGTCTGTCTACTTTGTTTAAACTGTTTTTTGATAGGTAAAATACCTGTTATAATTACTAAAACTATTTTAAATTGTAATAATTCCAGTCATTATTGGATTAAAGATAATTAACCAAGAGCTTGCTAACTCAGGGTTGGCATAAAACCCGGGTTTTATCATAAAGCCCAACCTGGCGGGTTTTATGGGTTTTATGAGGGTGGGTTTTGGTGGTTTTATGGGTTTTATGTGGGTTTTATAAATCTGAAAGTTCATCATTTAAATAATAAATCATAACTCCCACAACTAGCTGTTCTGTGCAAATAGAGCTGGTCTAAAGAGACAAAGCCTGATCAGGATTAAAGCTGTTTGCAATTCTGTCTGCATCTTATGATGGTATTACTTTGTGGTAAAATTTTAGGATGATTACAAAAAGCTGTGGGGATATCCCAAAATTTAGAAAAATAACAGTACTGAGTAGTACTGTTTTGACTGCATGTGATTCACACCTTTGGGGCAGTGATTGAGCATTTATCCTTTGCTATTGAAATTATGGTCAAATGCAGTTATGCTGGTCCTAGTAACAAAAGTGTGAATATATTTTAATGCAGTCATATGGGAAATGGGAACTTATTCACACTCTGGGATAGAATTATACATACATATATACATAAAGTCAGTTAAGCATAAAACAGCTCATCACCACAAACTTCAAAATTTTATTTACTGCCAATACTGTATGATCAAGCAATAAGACCCAGAGTGGATTTGTTTATATTATTGAAGCCCAAGATATTTGTCAGGGGAAAGATGACATTGGTAGACTGGCATAATCATGATAATAGACTAGATAATAAAAATCAGATATAGTTGAAAACTGACTTGTCTGTATTCTTGAAAATACATGTAATATTTATTTAAAACTCATATTCTAATGACTATCTCACTATTACCATTAAAACTGATTAAAATATGGCTATATATGAGTCATTTCTACACTTTTATATATATCTTAAGACTGAAAACCGAGAATGTATAAGACCAAATATTCATAAAACCCGCATATTGCCCAAAGTGGGTAATATGACCTTATTGCCCAACCCGGGTAAACCCGGGTTTTATGGGGTGGGTTTACCCGGGCGTGTAATATGGTGCTAACCCTGTGCTAACTGGCTTAAAGGGAACTGCAACGCTGAAAAACAAGTGCATCTGAAATACAAACCCTTAATAAATCATGCAATATGCCGCAAACCCAATCAAAATCGAATGAAAAATAAGAAAGTTACAGATGCTTGTACTGAACAAAAGTGAAAACGCTACACTACAATAATCTATATTTTATGATAAAGTATTGGACAAAAAATATTTAATAAAGCTTAATAATGCTGCCCATACATCCAGCAAACGATTCGTTCAAACTCCGCCAATTTGTCTCGTTTGATGTATGAGTTATGCTCCTTTAAGTGTTTAAAGCTTTATTCATTGAAATTTGCTATTGCGAATGCGCAAATTAAAATTGTTATGCTTATTAAAATTGGTCTTAACTGTGTTGCATAAAGACACAAGAAAACTGCTTAACCACTTGAAACAAGCTCAGAAACCAATTTCGAATTTAGCGAATTTGTAAAATATTGAAAATTATCTCCCTTTGACAAAAACAAATAGGGAATATTAAATGTTGGGTAATCTTCGATTAATCACGATTTTCGATAAGTTTTTTTTGTCAAATCGGGTAGACCTCTCAGCACACTGTTCCTACCATTTCTCGACTAGTAATGTCCTCATACTAAGATGCAATAACACATTGATTTCCCTATGGAGATTTCAGTGCTAATTTTTTAAACTTGGCAATTTGAGTGAAAATCCGCTTTTTAAGATTGCTTTTCTAAACGATCAAAACACACTTGGGATAAGTCCTTCACATTTTTGGTTGTCACATGTCTAGACTACCATTTCATGCAGTCGTATCTCGTAGGTAGTGGATTTCTGAAGGCCTAAATGGTGTTAGATTTCTGTTCAAATTGGCAACCTGAAAAATGGACCCCTGTCATATTTAAATGGCTTTTATGTGTTTCCTCGTGACAACATCCGTAAAACTTTTACTGTTATGCATTACCCAGTATTTGAACATTAAGACACACATTCCATTGCATTCTTGGTTTGCATAATGTTGTATATAGATGGCAATTTATTCAGGTGTAGCGTTTTCACTTTTGTTCAGTATAGAAAGCAATGAAAGGCGGCCATTTTAGGCTTTGTGACGGCATACAGTTCTAATTAGGTATACATAAACAGAATAGCTAGTTTCCTGCCATTCATTTTAACTTTGCATTTATATTGATTTTGAAATAAGAACTGTACATTTAGCATTTTATTGGCTTTTCAAAATTTAAAGGAAGTTAATTAAATATTCAAAATGGTGGCCTCCATTTTAGCTCCATTGCTCTAACTTCTTATTTTATATCCGATTTTGATTGGATTTGTGGCAGATTACATTGTTTAATAAGGACTTGCATGTCTGGCTCACTTGCTTTGATATTGTCGTTCCCTTTAATTTCTCAAGATCGTCATTCAAAATGCGTTCAATTTCAACAAGGTCACTAGCGGTAAAGCTAAGTGACGTATCATATGCAAATAGTTGGGCCATACCTGTCAAATTATCAGGGGCCACTAACTCGTAGACATCGTAAGTTGACCAACTTAAGACGGTCTTAAGATGAACTTAAAGTGACGACCGTAATATTTAAGGTGGCGCTATTCCGATAACATAAAGCCGTCTTAGCGCCTTCTTAAGAATTTCTAGCGATAAGGCGAGCAATCTCCCTAAACGAGACGTTCGTTTTATTTTGTTGAAATAACGACTGGAGAAACTAGGCACATTCGAAAAATATATATAGACGGGCCGTCGACGCACCATTGCCCCCGAATTTGTATATTTAAAACGGGATTTCCTTAATGCATGTAATACATCTACTTCTTATTGAATGAGAATTTATTTCGATCATCAACTGTACTTGTTATTCCGTAACATATATGGGAACTAGACCGTTAAACAAGGGTACCAATCGTCCTATCACGCTATATACAGTAAAACTATTTATACAGTTGATGTACAATAAAAACGACCATCTTGCAAAGTGGTCTATTTTTTGTCAGATATTTGATGTCTTCTTTCGCTTATACAACCCCTTTCCCGCCCTAGACCCAAGACGCCCTTTACATATGTTATATATTTGTATAGCGACATTTAATTGTCTAAAGGGCATCTTGGGTCTAGGGGGGGAAAGCATCTAAAAACAAACTGAAAGACGCCAGTTTCATCTTTTCAATGGCAAACGCCACAATTTTAAGTATATTTCGTACGCATGCGCAGAAGGAATACCGCAAAGTTTCGAAAAGGAAGGGCACTTATATCCTTAATATTTTAGCACTTTTACTTTTTGAAAACCTGCAAAGGATTTACTAAAACTCTCGTCTAAACGGCACCCAGTCTAAAGACGTAAAATGAGGGGTGGGAGTAGAAGGCACAAGTTTTAACGGTTTTGTAAATAATGAATCGTTTTGAAACCTATTTTGATGCTTTCTATTTAAATTTTTCTACCGGAACATACTAATTTTAAAAACATTAGGGCAATTTAAAAATGAAGGTTTTGTAATCATGTCAACTAGGGAAAATATACGCCTTATCGCTAGAGCTCCTTTAAGGTCACCTTATCTTTTAAGATTTACCTGTGTTATATTTATTCTCTCGTGCAAATCGTGTTGTTTACAGTATTTAGAAAGGACTCAGTAGAAAAGATAAATATATAGGTCGCGACACGAGAAAATCTGTCTTCGGGTGGACTGGAATCAGCATACTCAGCTACATAGATTAGCTGGAATATTGAATATCGTGCTGCAATTTGTGCTGTAGCTGTAAGTGCTCTGTGTCTCTTCCTTGCGGTGATGTCGGTTGGTTTTGAGTCCTTTAACGAGTTTTTTTCTGCTCACTTTCTAACTACTATATTTTACTATAATGACACTGATTAGACTGCATGGTTGCACAGGCTATTTGGTGTGTTCGTTTTTCGCGTGTAACTAAGTCCGGTTTTCTCGCAGCCCATATCAGCCATTAAGCGCGTGGACTGATATAATAATATTCATTTTGCATCAACCCTTTATATTTGTGGAACCCCTAAACGAGTATTTTTGCAAACAGAGAAGACCCAGATGAAATGCTGCATTTTATCAGGGTCTTTACTGTCTGTAAAGGCAAACTATCTTCAAACAAAAGAATACAACATACTTTTGAAAATTACAACCTTCATTATTGTGATAGCGTATACTGAATAAAAAAATGATATTGGGAACAGGAGAAAATGACATTCTATTTTATTTTGGAAATCAAGCCATTGTTACGCCTCCAGCATTCATCTCTTACCCATAGGAATTATCAGTTCCTTTGATCCCACTATAAGGCTAAACGTTGATCACTCTTCTATAGGCAAACTCAAATATCTGTCAACGTGATATGTTTATCATCTCGTATTTTCCCCAGACAGTGTGTTTACATACACCCTTGATTGGCTTAGAACAAAACCCTTGTTCCCATGGTCTTTCATTCCCTAATTTTCACCATGATCAGTGAAAACGAACATAAGATGACCCACAGGTTTAATTACCATATACAGAACACAATCACTGAACATACATAAAAAGCAATTTACATGTACATACACGTGCATGTTTATCTGCTACATGACAACATGCATGTACTCAGGAAATTTCGCCAGGGGTGGGGTCCAGGCCCAATATTTTCCAGGGGGTTCCAACTCTTTTCGGGGGGTGGGGGTGTCCAATTGCTATATTCTATATATTAACTTGTGGATATTCCAGGGTGAGCGGTCTGGACCTCCTCCCTCCCCCTCTGGATCTGCGCATGACCTACATACATGTGTCTCTGTATAAAGCCTTTAAAAGTCACAAAAAATGTAGCAGGCAGTATGCTTTCTAAAGGGCGGTCATAGTCATTTAAAAATAATATGTCGCAAAAATCATTTTTATTGCATTCGTTCTTGGAAGAACCTGTCGTAACCACTAAGATGGCGCTAAGGTGACTCTATCGTGACCGTAACTTTACGATGATCTTAAGTCGTCTCCTTAAATAAGGTGTGTACGAGTTAGTGGCCAGAACCGTTAAGGTGAACTTAAGTTGAACTTAAGGTGATCTTAAGGCTTAAGATGCCTACGAGTTAGTGGCCCCAGATATATCATCAATACACAACAAGAAAAGTATAGGCCAATTTTGACTTCAGACGGATCAAAGGTCAGACGAGTCTACTTAGGAGCACGAGAAAGGTAAATACGACTGTTACGGTTGTTTTCTCACCAAACACTTACTGTTCATGCTATCGAAGTAACAAAATTTCCAATAGATATTTAGCGACATGACCAATACAGCATCTACAGGCTTAGTCGAGCGGTCTACGTCTTAAAATGGCAAATATTCCGTGGAAATATTCAGAGTTCAGTATAATGCCTGAGTTCGAGTCCCAAAGATTTTTTTTCTTCTTTTTAACATATATTGTTGCTCTTCGAGAAAACTTGAATATCTTATACTTAACGCGAAGACTTTTTTTTATTTGTCGCGTGCTCTATTCATTTGCAAACGAATCTATTTCATTCGACGCAAAGCAAACACAATACCGATGCAATGCAGATGCAAAAGATTATTAACTTTTGCAAACAGGAGAAGGAATATAGGCTGACAATATCACTGAACCAGGCAAAGGAAATGGCTTCAACCAAGGCATGAGAACCATTGAGCGGCTGATGAAGCGAGACCAGACTAAAGAGGAGAAACCTGAACGGTCTGGAACGGAAGAAGGTCCGACTGGACGACTTTGAAGTACGTTGAGCATGTTTAGTCAGTAGAGCGTGTATACTGGCTAAAGAGGATCGCGATAGAGGAAGAACACGAGCCAGTGGTTATTGGTCTTGCGTCGGAAACCGACTACAGCTCCGATACTGACACTGCTAGCGAGACGGAGGGCATGTGAAATTAAATGTATCTGAAAGTTAATAAATTACGAAATAAGATACATACAATGATGAAAAAATATAATATAAAAAAGCTAAAACACATAAACACGCACGTACGCAAGCAGACACGTGCATTAAAAGTAAAAAAATGCCTGACCGAGACTTGAACTTGCATTGATTTCTTTCACCTTATAAAACAAAAATTAATGTAGTGCTGCTTACCTACTGAGCTACAGAGAACGTTGACTAAAAAGTTGAAAGTTACCTATATAATGTATAATGTATTATGTAAACACCTATGAAACTGCTTTATAACGGTTTCTACCTGTTTCCCCTTTCACGTGCTGTAAATTCGAATAATCTGATCTTTGATCCGTCTGAGGTCAAAAATGACCTATAATGGTCACTGAGCCTTGAGGGACACTCGCACTTAAAAACTTCTCTGACGACAACTCACCAATTATGAATTATAAAAACTTTCTGACTACGATCTTTAAGATAATTTTCAAATCATTTCAAAATATCTCCCGATACTGTTACACGTGAAAACCAAAGGCGTAGGCCAGCCTGCGCATCCGCGCAGTCTGATCGGCGTCTTTGCTATTCGCTTATTGGTAATTATAATTATAAAATTTGATTCATGCAAATTTTCAATATTCTAGCTTGTCTCTGTAGCTGAGCGGATTGGTATGAGTCGTACTCAGTCAGAAACCCCGAAGACATGTTTTCTCACGATGAGGGCTAAATTTATTTGAGCCTCGTCACGAGAAACCCTGTCTTCGGGGGTTTGCGAACAACACAGGCGCAGACCATACGCGCAGTCTGATCAGCGCCTTTGTTATTCGCTTATTGGTATCTGTATCTAGACTTAATACGACCGATATTTCAGTTTTCTAGCTAGTCTCTGTAGCTGAGTAGACTGGTTTGGAACTCGCTTTTGCGGAAACCCCGGACAGGTTTTCTCGCGATGAAGCCCATATGAGCCAGTACATGAAAAGGGGAAATGGGTGCCTTAATTGGCATCTACCCGGTCCAGCTTGCTGTGCTCACGAAAATACATTGAGTCCAAAGTGTCCCATTGAGCAATGAATGAAGAGTAACACCTGAGTTAGTTAAATGCTGGGCTGGTACAGGTCTTCACTGGGCGCACTGCTTGATCATTGCTTTTGTCATACAATGGCTCATTTTTGAACTAGCTTTGACCATGTATTACATGTAACTTGAGAGTTTGATATCTACCCTGACCTTTGCCTCCTGATTGTCCGGTGCCAGTTCCATTTCCTGATTGTCCAGTACCGGTTCCAGTTTGCCCAGTGCCAGTTTGCCCAGTTCCGTTTCCTGCTGCGCTACCAGCTGTGGAAGCTGAAATGTAATATGAACTTCGGTGCTACCTAAACCGTGCAAAGCAATCAAACAGATCCATTTTCAATTGAATCTTGGGATGATGTTTTATCTAAGCCTGTGTATGTTATCCTTTGGCCCTTTCTTGTATTTCGTTTCGACAAGATCGGATCTATGGATTTACATACTAAAGGTTTAGAAGAATCCTTTGTCTATGCAATATCGGATTTATATTTAATTGGAATTCAGTATAGCACACTTATTTAATAACTTATCAACACTTTTTATCTGCTAAAAAATAGCCAGACTCAGCCTCCAGTTTAGGTAACAGCTTATGTAACAATATAGGTAACAGTTTACGTAATAGTAAAACACGTTACGTTTAAGATTGTATTCTCTTATAAAACTTAATTTTTGATCTATAGTTATGTAACTAATATGGGAGCACATATATTGTTCTTATATAACGTTTGTTGTGACCAATTTAAGACTTTGTTGTTAAATCATGTATACATCTATTGTGACTATTTGTGAATTTGTTGTTATATTCATGTATCTGACAAGAAAATGTACAGTTTACGTCAATAAAATATATGTTCTGTTCTGTTCTGTTCATTTTCAATGATTATGCGCATAATTCAGTGTGCAGCAGGGTTTGGTCTCTCTTTCAGTTTTAAAAACTTAACCTGATCAGTGTCTTATATTGTTAGCTTTGAAAGTAATATTTGGTTATACAAAATCCATGCTTCTATAAATCAACAATGGCCTTGCCGAAACTCTGCAGGTCATTTCATTTAAAAATGACTGGTACAGCTTGCACAGACGATGCTAGAGTAAAGGTACCCTCATTTCCAAAAGTCACATGTTTTGCTACAATATGAAAAATTCCACAGAGACCCCATCCATTTGTTTTTTTGTTTGTATGAAGATGTTTCTGACTGCCGTGATTAAAGACGAACACGCTTCAAATGATTCACTTCAATCAGAATCCTCTTTTCTGTTACGTAATAGCATGATGACAAACACTACCAGCAGCTAAATCATTGAAATTCAGCTTTTTGCATGTAATTTACATAGGAAGTTTGCACTGTTCTGTACGCCTTATTATCTGTGATACGGCATTGAAATTTTCAGCGATTATGTTTTACTACTAGACGTCACTGTTCTAATTTGGAAATTGAAAACAAATAATGCAAAGTACCGTCAAATTGACTTTTAAGTTTTATATTCAAACCGGAAGTGCGCAGCAGCACTAAAATGTTTGTCATCACAAAATGGATGAATCAAGTTCTTTTATGTTTGGTCTATCTTGTTCAGATGAAATTAAATGCATACAACAATTTTTACACAAGCTACTAACAATGACTATTGAATTTCAAAAATCTCAAAAATGTGATATTTTTAAAAATGCGTAAAAATCTACCTTAGTCAAAATTTCAAGTTTTTTGGTGTTTTTTGAAGTCGACTAGACCAGTTTATTACCAACTGTACTTAAATTTGATAAAAAAAATTCTCCAAAACCATTTTTTTTAAAAAATCATATTTTTGCATTTTTAACCAAAAACCGTGGATTGAAAGACAACTTTTTCTAAAAGACCATTAAGCTGCACATATATAGGCCAAAAATCATTTTAATGCTATTAGCGCTTGATCAGAAATAATGAGTTTAAAAGCTGACAAATTAGAAATTTTGTTGAGTTAGTAGAGGAGCCAGGGTTCAAAAATGTCAAAAATAAGTATTTAGGTATGCCCCCTTTTTAGCAGAATTTTCACTTGTTTTATCCCTTAGTACATAGTATAGGCAGTATGAAACCAGATATTGCAATCAATTTAAGTCTTGCAAACATACCTGTAACAGTGTGTTTAATACGTTATCCCTCATTTTCTTAAAAACAAAAATATGTAATTACGTCTATTTAGGTAGAAGTTGAAATGTTTAAATGAACAAAACATTTATGCAATCTGTAAGAACATGCTATTTTCTACACATATTGATAATTTTAAAAGTTGTTTGGGTCCAGTATAATGTCATTTATAATGTCATAAAGTAACATATATAACTATAAATAAACGAAATAATATCATGAGTATATATTTATCTCAACCGTTTTCCAAATACAACTGAGCCTGAAAACCTAAAACAAATTTAGATATTTGCACATTTTTTTCCTTTTAATTGAACAAAACAATCTAATAAGCTATTCAGAGGCAGCCAAAGCTTTGTGTCGAACTTGTTCACACTCATCATAATATATAAAATAGAAAATAACATATCTGTTCTATCAAATCAGATTCTTTTATGAGAAAATATCTAAGCATTTCTGAAATGATGTGTGGATGTTGGAAACTTTGTTTTTTGTTGTTCTTATTGGTTGTGGGAGTTTTGTATCGGGCCTTTGTTTTCTAATTTGATTCTATTTCAGCAATCATCTTGACAAGGAAGAGAGCTGGTTGCTTCACTTTAATTATATTGTAGATATCTGTGTTCCGTGTCTCCCTTAAGGTGCAGTGGGTCAGTCAGGAGTCTATGATTGTGACATTTCCTAGTCATGTTCACTTATAGAAAGAAGAAGTTTGCTGACAATCCACTCATTTATGAATGTATAAAATAAAATGTTGTTTACGTTACATTAAATTTAAGGAAACATAAGTGTTTGTTATCATTTATTCTTTAAGAGAGTGGCTCTGTTATGCAAATTGTTTAAGCCACATCTATTTATGCATATATCAAAACTCAGAAGGTGATTTTTGAATTTATTCTAGCTATGAACTTTAATTTCAGCTCATTTTAAACATGGCTTTCTTTGTTTGATTATTGAAACTGATAGTCCTTTTAACTTAACACCACTAATCATTTGTCAAGCAACCCAAACTTTAAAACTGAATTGGTTATTCAAAATGAATTATTGTCGTTGAAATTGGTGATCATCCATAAGGATGGGTTTTACATGGCTAGGCAGTGATCATATCCAAGAAATCAAGATTTCTTCAGTTGTTATTTATGATACCAAATTTACCTTATAAAATTTCAACAGAGAGAAAATGTTTTAGCCAACTTTAACTAGGACGCATTGAAATTACCGTTTAAAAGATTATTTACTTTAATCAGAATGTTGATAGGAATAGCAATATCTTAGAGTAAAAATAGCAGTCATAAGATCAAACTTAGTTTTAGCAATTAGTGCTAATATTGCTGATGTTAAGTTCTATCATAATACCATAGCAGTCATTGGACCCCATTTTAAACAAACTGTTGCAGGAATCCTGTCAGTTGATTCCTTTTATGTGCGTTAAATAAAAGATGAGTTGTAAACACATCAGGGTGTAGAGACAAAAAGGCATACATTAATTTATCTACTGTGCTAATAAAATAATTAGTATATGGACAATAGAAAAGGCACAATAGTAAGTATCATTACTTATACACAAATAATATATTCACATTTTATGCTCAGAAAGTATGCATAAACTTAACAAGTAGTATGATGCACGTTTAATTTGTCTGTCGCTCTTTTTTATTAATCGTCTGCACAAGAAATTGTATTTCTTTCGATTTGTAAAAGTATCATGATACATCTCAGATAGTGATAACATTGTCTCTATTGCCAATTGCACAATATGTAAGCATGATACAGCATAGCATTTGTTGAGTATACTATCTGAAAGTATTCTTTGTAAGGAGCATAAGTATGGATTTTGTTTCAATTACATGAACCATCAATATACCATAAATATAGCATCGTTTAAAAAGTTGGTACATGTTTTATGGGTATTAATTAGTTAGCTTTTAGGACTAAATGACGGTTGTTATGATTACTTATTGTGAGTGTAAAAAATAAATAGTGTCCTGCTGAATAAAACAAACATTAAAGCAGATTCTATCACATATGCTGATAAGCTATATAGCTAAACAGCAAACGTCTGCAAACATTCTGGAATATATGATCAATCAAGTCCTATTCTAGAAAGTTGTTTGCTCAAGGTCCTGATTATCGAAGTCCAATCATTTAGAAATGTCTATAATACTAACAATGCAGGGGAGCTTTTCCAACTTATTAACAGACATGTGTCTGTTTCTAAAGTAATAAAATGGTAATTTAGAATAAATGCTGTCCCGTTTCATTGCTTTACAAACGTGTAGAACCAGGCAACACAATGATTAAAGTAATAAGTTTTATAGTTTTGTTTTATACGTTACCAACATAAATAATACTCTTTCTCCAAAGCGGACACACTGTAGATACTAAATATCAGAGACAGAAATCATCACGACACTGATGAAGTTATCTTTAATGTTTCACTTCTTGATATGGACTTCTGCTTGGAATAACTTACATTTTTTTAGATTTAAGGTATATTTTGTGCCTTATTGTTTTAAATATAGCTGCTGTAACGAATAACTGTTTATAAATGCATATATTTGATGGCTTTTACAATTTGTGATGGATCTGACTATGTTACTGCGTGCTTTTTATTTTTTCATTGAGCTGTTGACGGTGAAAGAAAATGCCTTGTATATGTCATTAAACGCCAGTTAATGCATAAAAAGAAGCAAATATATGGTAGTGGCACAGATTTATAAAGAATCATTTAAGCTTTTTGAAACAATTTAGGTTTGAATAATAAATAGGTTTCAATTATCCTATTTACATAATTCCTAAAACATATACTTAATGGCATTTATGTGCTTTATTTTCAAGTTTTTTCCCTTTAAACCAAATATGATTTTGTCGATGTTGCATCTGATTCATTTTAAATATTAAAAAACGCAATATTTCCAATCTAGTTTTGAGCACTATGATGGAAGTCAATTTCATTTTCTCATACTAGCTGTTTGAACGCATATACACATACCATTCCGCAAAATATTGTTTTAAAAGAAAGTAACATATACAACAGAACTTTCAGGTGTCTAACTAATATTATTATTCTGCTATTAAGCTGCATCTAATTAAAATATCAATCATAAAGATATGTAAGAAAAACAATGCAAATGATAATAACACTATACTAAAGGTTTCCTTATTATCTAATGGTAACATATTAGACTTGGCTATTGCATGGTAAATGCACATGTTCATCAAAAGCTAACAGACATTTTATAATATATTAATAAAGTAGCTAAGAAAATCTTAATGTACAAAAATCTCCCTCCACAAGTCTTTTGGCAGCCCATGGCCAAGAAAACAATAGTAATATATTTGAATGTAAGTAACGTATATAACAATTACGTAAGCGTAAGTCATTAAAGATTATTGTCAGTTTGGTGCTTTTAATTAAGTTACTGTAAAGCAATATGCAGATAGTAGAAAATGTGACCTATCTGGTCTAAATAACTTTTCTTTTCAGTAATGTAGCAAATTGCCTACTACATGAAGCCTGCATGAGGGTACCTATGGTTACCCCATAAATAAACATCTTTTGCAAGACTTAAAATTTGTGCAATATCTGTTTTCACACTTCTGAAACACCATACTAACTGAAGATATAGTCTAAAATTCTGCTACTTTCCGGCGCCTTTTTACCATTTTTTGAATCTCTGGCTCCCCTACTAAGTGTAAATGACATTCACTACATTACTTTCTTATCTTCCTTGATTGAGAAAGTTCAGAGGACGGCAGCCCGCTGGACCTGCGAGAGATGGCGAAACACATGTAGGACTTCACCAGTAAAAGCGACGCACATGCTGAGCTTGAGTGGCCATCTCTTGTGGCTCTTAGGCATGGTTTATCGTGGTGCTGTCTCGTCGAAAAAAGAGTCCTTGACCCCTGCTCTTATTTCGAAAGTCACCAGGTCATCACACTGTGCCGAACATTGTAGATACCAGACATACAGAGAAGCCCTGGATTGTGTCCCCCCCCCCAACTCTATTACAAGTTGGAACAGTTTTTTTTCCTTCAACCAATGTCAAGACTACAGAAGAGTTTAGGGCTCCCATCAATTAAACAAACAAAGCCAAAAGATTTTTGACCAAATTACAAAATAAGCACTATTTGACTAAATGATCGCTTGAATTGAACCAGTAGGTAGCGTAATTGATTCCTCTTCCTTATTTTAATAAATGAATAAATGATTTACTGGTATCCTGTTTGCCTTCCATTGTGTAGGAACATAATACTCCATATAATACAGGACTGTCTTATCATGCAAGAAAAATGAGTACGACCAGGAAATGCAACACTCATGCACTTTATAAAGACCAACCCATGGCACCATGAGGAAACGACAACGAACAACAGCAGAAACATGATGTCGTGAAGACAATATAGCTCATGACAGTGGGAGGCGTAATAGGCAGACGCATAATCGACCCACAAGTGGACCCACGGGTCGACAGTGACCTGCTTGTTTATGCCTACTGTGTAACAAATGGTTTTCTAGATACGCCAGGTCTTCTGTTTATCTATTCTCAAACAAATATGCCCTGTGTAGGAACATTTATTCCATACAGGAGTATCTTATCATGTGAGAAAAGTATGTTAGTATGACCAGGAAATGCAACAACCACACACTACAGACTAACCACGGCCCCGTGAAGAAGAAGCAACGAACGACAACAGAAACATGACATACAGAAGACAATTAAAGTAAACCAAAAAGTCCTCTCTTCCTCAATAGCCTCAACTTGATAGCTTCGGTTAGTGGGAGGCTGATTGACCAAATGTCTGTAACACACAACAGAAATTGTGTTTTGCTTATGAGCTATTAGTGGTCCGCTTTTATAAGCTTACAGGGTAAGTAAGCTACGTTTTGGAATATAAGAATCTATCATATGTGTAAGGGTAGGGTAGAAAAATCCGTCCTGAGGATCGCCATTTGGCATCACGAGGCTTGCCGAGTGATGACAAATGGTGGTTCCAAGGGACGGATTTTCTATCATACCCTCACACGAATAATGGATTCTTTTTCTTGCACAACACTGTTTTTTTATTTAAAAAATAAGCTTCAAGAAGTCCCTGAATACGCTAAGATACAATTTCACACGATGACTTCACTTTAACATAGCAATGGCATCACTTGACAACAATGTACGTGAGTTCCAATACAACCAATGTATGTAGCCCTCACGTGAAAACCTGGGTAAAACAGCATGGGTTAGATAAGATTTTCTATCCCAGGGTAAAATCTCAGATATCCTTATCCGGTGTGCAAGAATCCTTACTCTACACATGCTTAAACTCTTATTTATCAAAAAGTATAAGTACATAGGACTGCAGCCCGCTGACAGTGTCTGGGCAGATGTCCGGGCAGATGTCTGGGACAAGCTCAATAACGAGTGGTTCACATTCTTAGGCGTAGAAATTTCTAATGGTTCTTATTTCAATGTTTTGAATCACCAAAATATTTTTTCTATGACAGGTAAGTCACTAAAACTCGGTTGGGTGCCATAAGCTTGGAAAGTCATTTTCTAAATTTTACCGCATGCATTCGGGGTTATTATTTTTTATTGTTAAAACAATGTTGGCATGAAAACCTTGTGGTCCTTATGTTGCGTTTGGCCATGTTTTTTTAGCTCACCCGAGCCGAAGGCTCCGATGTGAGTTATACGTATACCATTGACTCCGGCGTCCTTCGTGCGTCCGTTGTCCGTCAACATTTTCAAACATCTTCTCTTCTGAAACCACTGGGCTAATTAAATTCAAATTTAATATGTACACTCCTTAATATACAACAATTGTTCAAATAGTCCAGGTCACATGACCAAGATGGCCACCACGCCCATATATGGTAAAAACCCTTTAAAAATATTCTTTTCCAGAACCAGAAGGCCGATGACTTTGGGACTTGGTATGTAGCATTGAGGATGTGGGGCCTACCAAGTTTGTTCAAATTATAATCCTAGAATGATCTTGGCCTACTAAACATCAAGGTCAAATTTGCTTCCAAACGCATTTAAATGGGATTTTTTGAAAACTGTTGAAACCAAAGTCAATATAATCACTAGAAATGTTCAATCTAATGAGACAATGCCTATAAATAACTTCCAAAGGTAAAGGTTGACCTTTGACCTTTCAGCCAAGGTCGCTCATATTGAAGTCCCATAATTATATTGAAACATTGTTTACTCAGAAACTAATAGGCCATTTAAATTCAAATTTCTTATGAAGACTGCTTACGATAAGTTTATCTCTTTTTTACAAATTGTTTTGATCACATGGCCAAGATGGCCGACACACCCATATATGGTAAAAAAAACCTTTAAAAAGCTTCTTCTCCAGAACCAGAAGACCGATTACCTTTAGACTTGGTATGTAACATTGGGGATGCAGGGCCTACCATGTTTGATCAAATGATGATCCTAGGTTGACCTTGACCTACTTAACATCAAGGTCAAAATTGCTTCCTAATGGATTTAAATTGGAAACATTTTGAAAGGTTGATTTTTAATATTGTTGAACTCAAAGTCATTATTCTCACTTGATAAGTTAAACCTAATGAGACAATGGCTATAAATAAGTCAAAAGGTCAAAGCTGGCCTTCAAACTTTCAGCCAATGTAACTTATATAAGAGTCCCATCAAAATATTTAAACATAGTTGTCTCAGAAAATACAAGGCGAATTTATTTCAAATTTCATGTGGAGACTCCTTAAGTTGAGGGGAGTAACACATGTTAAAGGTCACATGAATGAGATGGCCACCATGCCCGTATAAGGTAAAAACCCTTTAAATACCTTCTTCTCAAGATCTAAGAGGCCAATGACATTGGGACTTGGAATGTAGCATTGGGGCTGGGAGTCCAAACAGGTTTGCACAAATGATAAATCTGGATTTGATTATTTACCTTGACCATCTTTAAAGCAAGGTCAAATTTGATTCCTAATGCATTTATATTGGAAAAATCTTGAAATGTTCATTTTTCTATGACTGTTTAAGCGGAAATCATATATATTAGTATGTGTAGGTCACTTGACCAAAATGGCCACCAAGCCCATATATGGTAAAACAAAATAGGTTTGAATAATATGCCTATGTTGACCTTGACCTATTCTAACATTATTAAGAAGATCAGGTGAGCGCTTCAGGACCTTCAGGTCCTCTAGTTTTGTGTCTTTTAATCACGGCGGATGTTAATTTATCAGAAAACCATGTTTGATCATTATGATTGCATGAAGTCATTTTGTCACTTGAAAACTTTGAATAAAACGCTTCGAAAAGTTCATTTTTGTATTACTATAATGGCGGGCAAAAGCATGAAGGATTCGTAGGTTTTGAAAAAGCTTGTTCCAGAGAATAAAAAGTAAGTAAGGGTGCAAAGATCAGGAATCGATACAATCAAGTACCACACCTGACCCAGGATACCAATGGAAAAGTGACACACTTACAATGAGACACCACAAACGAGAGCCAAGAGGTCAGCCCTTTCCCAGTAGGTGACCACAAGGCACAAATAAACAGACGCGTACAAAGGCATAACAAACACAAGAAAGAAAAAACATAACTGATCCACAAAAGAAGTACCGCCTTGGAACGGTCAGTAAAAAGTTGCCTTCAGACTTGTTTAGGGTCGACCTAAAGTAAGTAAGGGTGCAAAGATCAGGAATCGATACAATCAAGTACCACGCCTGACCCAGGATACCAATGGGAAAGTGACACACTTACAAATAAGAGCCAAGAGGCCAGCCCTTTCCCAGTAGGTGACCACAAGGCACAAATAAACAGACGCGTACAAAGGCATAACAAACACAAGAAAGAAAAAACATAACTGATCCACAAAAGAAGTACCGCCTTGGAAAGACTTGCGTCATCCTAACGTCACTAAATTACGTTCATTTCTATGCACGTTACTGTCAATGACTTCAATTTTCGTGACGGTCTAGAATGCGTACGTGTAAAGTACAAAAGCCGTGCATCAACAGCACGTGAATTGCCTGATTAATATATGGGTTTTTGTCGGTTAAAACATGGCTACACGGCTTTTTATGCAATAATAGTGGTTTATCGATTTTATTGCATGGCGTTATAAGTATCACTCCCAGACGCGGCGTTATGTGATAACATCGATTAAGTGACAGATGCACAATTTGATTACATCATACATTCAGATCATGAAACAGTCTGATCTGGGTGTCAACAGACTGTTTGCTTGTTTGTGTATATTTTAAATGGCATACTTATCAAGTCTCATTTAATTTTACTTTTCTTTTTTTTGTATTTTTAACTTTGCCTTGCTTGTTTTTATTGTGTATTTTTGCTGTGTTTGTTTCGTTTGGATTGGTGGAATCATTGTTAATCCATATACTGTAAAATATACGTCTTAAATTAAGTTCTGTTTTATTGTATTGAAGCGGATAATAGCTGCAACAAAAACAGGCAGAAATGTTTAAAATTTATCACTAGATACATTTTGGCCTCGTTGTTTAATTATAAAAGTAAGTGTATATCTACACCAGCTGCCACCTCTTTTGGTGTTAACTTACACCAGGCTTTATTACAGTGAGCAAGCTAAAATTTCATGACTCGAACACGGGTGGTAATGTCGTAAGGGGCAATCGAACGGTTATGCAAATGAAATCTTTACGAGATCATCCGGACATGAGCTACGGGAGCAATAAACAATGGAATCAGCTATGTGAGTAGTCATGTTTTAACTGTTTTTACCGTTTTGGAGCCTAATATAAGGAAACGGAGAATACTATTCCCAATAATGTCCATTTCTGTACAAGAGGCAAAAGAATCTGACGTAAGAAAGTTTACATCTATCGAATGATATACTTTCTCCTGAGTAAGGTGTACGCTTAATATCAATTAAGTGGTTGCTAATGAAGGTGTTCTGTTCAATAAATGATCTTAAATGCTTATTTTTTTTTAAAAATCATATCCTTTTCAACTTATTTTTCAAGCATAAGACGTATACACCATCTTCTTGACGCCACTTTGTGTCTGCGACGAGTTTTTAGTGTCCATTACCCCTTACGACATTGGCTGCCCCTAACGATACGATTGCCCCTTACAAGACGAATAAACTTGGATAGTTCAAAGAGAAAAGTAGAACAGATAAGTTTTAGAAAATATTCTCGTTGTGATGCATGACTTGTCACTGATCTTAAATTCAATTTAGCCTCGTCATGTGAAAACCTGCTTAATGTCAACTGCGACCAACAAAGGCGCAGATCAGCCTGCCTGCACAGTCTGAAAGGCATCCATTATTTCCCTTCTTTGATGGCATGATATCTACTGATGTTAAAGCCAGCCTAATCATGCTAAAACTAGAATGTCAATGATGCAGCTTGTTTTTGTGGCTGAGGAGGCTGGTTTGAATTTTACCTGGTCGGCCTAGAAATCTCAAAGACGCATTTTCGCATGATATGGCTCAATTCCAACAAGTTGATTATATTGAAGAGCGCTGTGACTAATTGGCGAGATCGAGGGGTTGCGGGTTCAAGCCTCAGCAAAGGTGCTGCGTTGTGGCTTCAAACAAATAAGATTTCCCTTACCTAAGTTCATAAATGAAGCTTGCCACTGCCTGGTTGTCATGTTTTTTTCTCAACATATCAAATTCGTTTAGCTGAAGTGACCTTTGCTGCCATTTATTAAGATTGGTTATCAACTATACTGAACAGCAAAAAAAATGCAAAGCTTGATGTCTATGGTGCATGGAACATGAGTATACATAGTTGCATGTTAAACAGCTGGCTCTTCGGAGTAATGCTAATAAAGGAGGGTTACTGATTTAGAAAAAAAATATACTAATTTGCTACATTGTGCTGTGCTGAAGAGTAAATTAGGACAGTAGTACCGCATAGTTTAAACCATTAAGAGAGCAACCATGTGATCAGAAAACGCTATAAACGAATATGACCTGTCAAAAACATGGAAACAGAAAACAGTCTCAAAGGCATTTTATTCTTTGCCGAAGGCTTTAAAGATGAGATGATTAATTTCAAGTGTATATCATGAGGGTATCAATGAGGTTTACTTATTAACGAAGTATGGCCCTAAAATTTAACGGTTAGCGAATTTTAGGGTAAATTTAACCAATAGCGGAATGAGAGCTTCTAGTGGTTAGCGAATTAAGGCATAAAATATAATGATAAGTGATTTGGGGGCAAAGAAATACCGAATAGCATAGTGGCGCAATTAATCAGTTAACAAACTTGATGGAAAAAGGCTATTCCGCTATTCCACCTTGTAAATGCCTCCAGACAGGTTACTGATTTTTGGGCCTAAAATTTACTGATTACTGATTTTTGGGGCCAAAATTTAACTGATTAGCGATTTGGGGGCCTCAATTTTACTAGTTGGCGATTTGTGGGCATAACTTTACAAATTAGCGACCTATGGGGCCAAATTTTACTGATTAGCGATTTCAAAGTAACCCCATTGAGACCCTCTATCACGTATGGATAATGTGCAAGCGCTAGACCAAGAATTTTCCAGCAGACACTTTAGAGTTATCCGTTGTCTATCAGATGAAGGGCGTTTACCATACTGGCTCGTAAGGGTTAACTGACTCGTAAGGGGGAATCAATGTCGTAAGTCATGATTGTTTTTGCTATTTAGTCTATGTCAACATTTTAAACCCGATTTTGACTAAAGGCTATAAAGCATAAAACAAAATTAATGTAAGGTATATTTGTGTCACTAAACCTGCCACTAAACATGTTAAAACGCCCCTAAACCATATTTATTTAAGATGAAAACCAAAAAATAGACACACCCTCGTCCTGGAGAAATTGATTTTTAGACTAACTACTCGGTTTTCCACTTCCGCTATCGCTTTCCATTATACAAAAATGATAACTATTGGAAATGGCATTGCCTGATTTCTGAATATTAATCTGCAAACATTGAAATAAATGTAGAAGTCGCTAACCTACCTGTTTTGCTCGTTTTACTTTCATCCCGTCAATCATATCTGGACGCTCTCGTAAGGCGACCGTTTGCATAACTTTCAATCGCCCCTTACGACATTACCACCCGTGTCGAAGTGGCACGTCATATATATTTAAGAAATGAATTCGATTTTTGGAAGGTTCATGGAATCATGAATACTTCGGGTCTCTTGCAAAGTAAGTGAAGCCCTTACGTTAACTTTGCAAGAGACCCGAAGTATTCATTGAATTTATTGCTTATACTTACATTTTATATTATCAGTTAAGCAGTATCAATTTTAAATTTTCACCTAACTTTGCTGGGTTTCAAAATATCTTGAATTAAATCAGACATAACGTAGGGTTTGGAATAGCCAAAACGCCAAATTTCGGCGATTAACGTCATGGCGATACGTGCTCAACGTCACGCAAACGTCAGTAAACGAGCAACGTTATTGGATGGACTTGACGTTAGTCCGCTCAAATGGCGCGTATGTGGGTGTGGCTTAAATTGATTTGTTCATGAAGGTATCACTGATTTCGTTACCAGCGCATCCTGCATCTTTTGCGCATACTTTTGTCTCTGGGATACAAAGTTTTTATTTCAGCGAGCCACCGGATGCAACAGTATTGCAGAATTGTCATTAAATAGTTAAAAGCAGTGTTTTGGACTCATGAGTTTGCAGTTGGACTCATTGATATTGGAAACAGTGAGTCCCAGGACTCATAAGCCCAAATTTGTAAATGAATCACTGAGGTATGAACCACATCTCAAATGTAGAGGTTAATTTCAAGACTCGCAGTGGGAATATAAATATAGCGCATTGAATAGTCGGCTGTTCATGGAATTTCGCGTGATCAGTAGTCCGTACTAAATGGAGTAAGTTTGTAAATAATACCTACCAAAAAGGCGCATTTTCCTTAGTTCCTTAATATACGGCGTAGGTTCTTAAAAGAACCGTCTATGTGTTCTTTTAAGAACCAACAGCGTATATTTTGAAAGGAAATTAGGGGGAAATCACATAGAAATCAATATAATCTGAGCATCTAATGTATCCTGAATTTAATTCGAATTAAAGGGAAAGGCCTACTTCGAGCTATCACAGTTTGAGCTATCGATTTTTGTTTTGCAAAGGTTATCAGCAAAAGACAAAGTCACCGCTTGCAAGGGAAGAGTTAATGAGTTTGCTAATTAATCTATAAATAAACTAGGACATCATCGATATGCAACATATCAAGCTAATCCTTGCCATTTTAAAAAAAACTTTCAGTTGATGCCTAGTACAATCCCCATTGTAGATAACATTCAACGATTTGAGCCAAGTCTAATAAAAGGTTTTAACTTTGGTATGTCATGATAAAGCTGCTAATCTCACGCGTTGCATGCCAGGTATTTGTCATCTGCTGAATGTTTTCAAAGCTAATTTGTTAGATAATATTTTTAAGAAATATCATCAAAGTGATAAGCAGTTTGGATTCATATCAGGCCGAACGATTTGTTGGTCCAAATTAAGTACAAGGGTTATCAGCAGATTACACTGGCAGGCAAAATGTTAAGTGTATGATTATATACAGGTTATTATATGGCCGAAACGTGCCTCTATGTCATATTGGCACTTGGGTAGCCATATCGGCCTGAGGGCCTATATGGCTATCCAGTGCTAATATGACCAAGAGGCACACCTCGACCATATCAAAACCTTTTTATTACATCCGCGTGAATTCGTTTCTATAATCTCTTTTGCCTTTTTAACCAGTAGCGCCAGTGAGACCGAAAAATTGGCGAGATGAAAATTGCAGCAACAAATAGCGTGACATAGAAAATGACGTCATAAGATAGCTAAACATTGTTTACATTGTCATTGACGACGAGACATTTCAACTGACATTTGTCAATAAAACATTCAAAGACCCATATTGCCACGTATCTAGATATGCACGAATGCTAATCTACAGGCTGTAGATTAGCATTCGTGCATATCTAGATACGTGGCAATATGGGTATATCGGGACATTTGCACTTTACCGGGCACTGTTGTACAGTCAGTTCACATATCTTATGATAAATGAAATAATTTTGAAACAAACAGACCCTTCAAACCTAGTCAAAGTCAGTTGTGCCCGGTAAAGTGCAATCTGGCCAAGTGATTTTTTTTGAAGAGCTAACAGGAACTTAACGATCCCCGATCGCTCATGAATCGATCCGATCAGCTTGACACAATATCAATCTCAGGGCTAGTCATTTTGTTTGTTTAACTGAAACTGGCGTAAAGCCTAGAACTGTTCCTTGTTCTGATGTCCCATTCTTTATTCTTCTGCCATTTCGCTATTTTATGGCCCGAATTGAGCGTAGGGGAGACCGGGGCAAGATGATCCACTTTTTTGAAATATTTTTTTCCTGCTTTTATGACTGGATAGATATTATTGCTTTTAAATTTATAATACACTGTCAAGTATTAGCTACAACTTGGGAGAAAGAAATACAGGCATAAAGTGACATTAGTGCTTGAAACCAACCATTCAAAATGTGTGGTCAGCTGTATCATTTTGCCCCATGCACGGGGCAAAATGATACAGTACACGGGGCAAAATGATACAATAAGACTTTTCTCATCTCAGATTCAAATACTCAAGACGTAACACAGAAATAACTATAAACACAATTAAACAATTTATAATGCTATATGTCGCCACGGAAATATGATTGAACACGAACGGTTATCTGAATTTTCTGAGTCACATTTGTTACCCTTCATGTTTCATGTTTTGCCACTGGGCAAAATGATACAGTTGACGGCACATTTTTAACATTCTGAAAAAAAGAAATGGTACGTTTCTGACATAGCAGTATAATTTAATTTTCTTGTGATAGGAATAGAAAGTTTCAATAAAAATATCTTGAAAATGCTTTAAAGGAGAGTCAAATTAGATTATTTCAGACTGTATCATTTTGCCCCGACCACGCTGTATCATTTTGCCCCAATGACCTCTTGTTTTCTGTTCTCGTAAACATTCAAAAATACGACACCCCACAATAGTTTTGATTATTTGGAGACATAACAGTATCTATATAGTTCAATTTACACGATACAATTATATATATACTGACCTACACTTCCAACGCAAAATGTTTTAGGAATGTAACTTTTAATTAATATACGAGGTCTTGCCGAAATCATTGTACCCGTCAGGGGTCATGGCAGACATTCACCCAATCAGGTTATGTTTAACGGGAATAATTGACCGATGAAGGTCTACTTTCATTTTCATAAATATGCGCTTTAATTTTTGATAAAATTGTGTTACAATGGATGAAATAATATTATGTAATATCTAAGGTTCTGTCCGATTTTGCGTTAGAAGTGTGGTTCAGTATATATCTACCACAGTTTTCACCTTCATAAAAAACTGATACCTTCGAAATTTACTCAGAGTGCATCAAAAGTCAATTGTTTATATAAAAAGCTTAACTTTGCTCTGTTTGGCTGAGCCTTTCTTATAATATGGCTGATTTTAAAACGCGCATTCAGTTCGAGTAAGAAAGGTCATATATGGCACCATCGTTTGAAAAATCGCGCTGTTTCATTTTGCCCCATGTATCATTTTGCCCCGGTCTCCCCTAAAATACATCGTAAAACAGGGTCTCATCTACCCAGCAATGTTTAATCGAAAAAGTGCACGATTCCTATACGTCATCACTATGAGGCAGTGCCAAAAATCCATATTGATGCCCCATTATGGATTTTTGGCATCGCCATGTGACTGGTTTGGTTTTAAGGACATTTTATTCGTTCTGCATACAGATAGATAAGTCTGAAATGAAATCTTCAAATGCAGTAGTATTAACAATAGGCCTAACCCTTAAAGCGCCAGCAAAAATATCCGAAAATGTTGTCTAGTTAAGATATTTGATAACACTATTTTATTGGTTTATGTAAGTAAAGAGACATACAGTGTGGACCTACAGGAGTAGTCTGATCTGGATCTACACTTTTTGCCAAAGAGGCTTCAAATTATTCCAGCAGACGACAAAAGCAGATAACTTGATGTGATTGGTGCCTTAATCGGTAATATGCAAATAAGTCCATATTTCTTACCATCTTGTATAATGAGCACAACCAAAAATATTGTGACAATTCCAAGCTGTAGAAAGGTTCTTGACGCCATGCTCTGAAAAGAATACATTTAGCATGATGATAATCGTTTGCTCGTAAACACCTGTATGCCTAGCACCCAGACCTGAGATATCTGCAAATACTAATAAACACTACACACCCTGAAGAGACGCCGCCATATTCTGGATATCTTCTGGGCCCTCGTTACTTGACATTATAGTCCAGAATTATTCACCTGACGTGGACCTTAATGCATGAATAAATTAAAGGGAGATGATGCAGTATAAATTTGGAATCGCCAGCGAACGGTACACGTTCGGGAAGGGTCGATAAATTACGTGAATCATGCTACAGTTGTGATCACTATAAATCATATACTATTTACATAAAGTTAAGCATATTCCATTTGATAACACCACTTAGGTTTTAGGAACGGTAAGGAGGAATCTTTAGAGTGATAAAAAAATTATTGTGGTAGACAACAAAAGCAGAATACCAGCGATTTGATAAAGAAAAGCCTTGGAATCTCAGACTTGTTTAAAGACTGCAAACACCTTACAAAAAAACCCCATAAATTTTACAAAATTCAATGAAAACAGCATGGAGGCCAAGAGTCAACAAAACGTTTATAATAAGGCTGCAATAGTTGAAATTTCTTCAACTTTTCTCTTTGTCCAAGCATACACTTTCAGGATCTGGTGCAAAAAGTCACGAAATGACTTACAATAATCAACTACTTCCGGTTGATGCTGTTTATAGCCTTCACTCTGTCGAATAACAACTTGGCACATTTTCATCATTAAATTCACTGGGAACATGCGCTCAATACATGAAATCCTGCCCCACCCCTGCAGTAGAGTCTAGCAAAATTCACAATGTTTTTGATACAGCTGGTTCCCAGATTCAAACACGTCATTCTAGCTTGTCCCACACGTAATCGATAGGGTTTAAGTCCTGCAACAAGCTCGGCCGTGGAAGACTAGCAATGTTCTGTTGATTTTTGTTTTCCTCAATGATGCGAGTTGAAGGGAAAATCCGCATTTTTTTTCAAATGCATTTATTATAAAGCTTACAGTATGGCAGGAATAATCCCTCATTAAATGTTTGTGAATGCTCTTCAATTAGCCTGTAATTAATTACTTTAGCTAGTTCATGGAGGTCTGGCTATTTTCAAGTCAATGAGCTCTACACAAGACAACTGGAAGCACTTCCATCTGCTTACACACAACATAAGCAAAGTTATATATCCTTGATAATGTCAAAAATTACAATGTTTCAGAGCAATATTTTTAGCAGTGAGTGCATTGGTAAGTATATTTTGATACCTGGCCAATATTTAATATTTATTCCAAAAATTTTACCCTTAAAGCACTAATTATTGCTATAGCAGACGACATATTTTGTAAACATTTTCTTCATTTTTGGGTACAAAAAGATAGATTAAAATCAAATGAAACTGATTGAAAATTAAAATACTTTTCTTTTGACAGTTGTAACATTCTATTTTGCATTGATCTGACTGTTGATTGTTATTAAAACAGAATATCAATTATCCAATATTGAAATGAAGAAATTGACTGAAGGTGCTCCTTCAATCATTCAGCTGACCTGCATATTGAGGTAAACTCCGGTTAATGTGTGTGTGTGTGTGTGTGTGTGTGTGTGTGTGTGTGTGTGTGTGTTGCTGTAATATGGCTGCTTCCAGATGTTTGCATAAAGCTGATAAATAGTCCTGTAATTAACTTAGCAGATGAATAAATGATCTGTGAAAATTAAATCAGTACATAATGAAATATTAAATTTTAATTCAAGTTATATGTTAAAAGTCAAGAACAAACACTTTAAGTGAGGTCTTTCAATGTCATCTCGGAGCACCATGTTCTGGCCATCTAGCGAGTCCATGGGTGACCTAACACCAGATTCCAGGATTTGGTCCTGGTATTTTGAGAGTTCAGTCCCAGTAACCACCTTTAACTGTATCATGTGGTCGTCAGATAAGGCACCACGTACCATAATGCTTTAGTCCAAACTCCTTGCACTCAAGAATCAATGTTGACCGTTAAACATTGGAATATCAATGAAAAGTTCAATAAGTCAGCTTTATTGTACAATTTTACAAGTGTATATAGACATATTCCCTCTTGTAGGTGGGACGCCTCGAAGACGAGTTTCTCCCCACAAGAGGGAATATTTGTATATTCACGAGTATTTCTACAATAAAATTCTTGTATCATGACCAATAAAACAACTACATTTTAATTTATTGTCAATTATAAGCTCCATCCTTTACATGGTCTTGTGGAAATTATTGTACAGCATAAATCAAAGGAAAGGCGGCATAGTCATGATACAAGAACTATTACAGTATAACAACATGTATACAATTAATTACTTACTGTGGTCTCACTGTTGATTGTTCTTTCTTCAATTCCTTGAACGCATCTGAGCCGCGCTCCCTTTCTCCCCGTTTAAATTGATCTGGTTTCTATGTACACGTAACCTTCCAAAACAACAATTGAGCCCAGCCAATGAAAAAAGTGCTGCTTATCGCATATGCGCAAAGTGGCTCTTAACCACTTAAACTGCAGATGTCTTCCCCAAAATGTTATCTCCAAGTTTATGGTCGAGACTAAATCCATTTTGTCATCAATACATGTTTTACTGATAATAGCAAACAAATAGTCCTGGGACTTTTTGTTGTCCCCGATCAGATTGCTGCGCTGGGGCAGTTGATCTGTGACTATTTTCTTTTTACAAGCTTATACTGTAATTTGGTAGGTCTCTAAGCAAGAGAAAACTTGCATGCGCAGCTATCCTCTGTGGCTAAGTCTGAGATATATCAACGTACGCGAGCATCGTTCGCTCTGGCGACATTGTCCGTCTGTGCAAACTCACCTCAGCCGTCCTTGTTGGCACGCGCGATCAGTACCAAAATATCATAAGGTGGATTAATTTTGTGATGACAACATGAACTAAGTTACAATCATTAATCGCAAATCAATGATAAGGATCAGCATGATCAGCTGATATGACAATGATGGGCAGGACCTTTATGGGTCAGTTTTTGCGTTTTTAAGCCGGACTAACAACTGACTAAGTACAGACATGGGCCATAATCATTCACCAATTTGTGACGTCGCCGCATAACTAAACATTGCTCGAGACTGATTTTTGTGAATATTTTATTGCGAAATTACAAAAAATACTATGTTTTTTGTTCTGTCTTGTGTTTGCTATGTCTTTGTGCGCGTCTGTTTATATGTGCTTTGTGGTCACCTGCTGGGAAAGGGCTGACCTCTTGGCTCTCGTTTGTGGTGTCTACTGTGAGTTTGTCACTTTCCCATTGGTATCCTGGGTCAGGTGTGGTACTTGATTTTATCGATTCATGATCTTTGCACCCTTACTTACTTTAATAGAAAATTGCAGAAATAAAAGGCAAATTGAAAATAGAAATGTACAATAAGATATCAAGACAAATCTGCGTTTGGTTTAATTTTTTTCACGTTTGAAATGAATTTATTAATTTATTATTATTATGATTGTTTTTATGCCCCCAAAGGAATTTTGAGAGGCATATAGTAATCGCACTATACATGTCCGTCCGTCCGTCTGTCCATACTTACGAACGAAGCCTTGATGGAATTTATTAATTTATTATTATTATGATTGTTTTTATGCCCCCAAAGGAACTTTGAGAGGCATATAGTAATCGTACTGTACATGTCCGTCCGTCCGTCCGTCTGTCCATACTTACGAATGAAGCCTTGATGGGATTTGTTGGGTACTTTCGCTTTCTTGGCTGCTTTTTCTAACGTTGTAAGTCCCTAACAAGAATCCTTAATGTAAGAGCGCCTGTCCTTTCTTCCGTCCGCCCCGCTTCGCGTCCAGCGCATATCTCCTATATTCTTTGAGGTAGGAATCCCAAATTTGGAGCATAGATGCATAGTGGGATGGCGGAGTGTCGCGTACAATTTTCGGGTCTCTGTGACCTTGACTTTGACCTCTGGCCTAGTTTTTAGAAATTTCGTGTCCAGAGCATATATCTATATTATTTGAAGTAGGAATCCCAAATTTGGTGTGAATGCATCTTCGGATGATGAAGTGTCGCGACCATCCTTGGGCCACTATGACCTTGACTTTGACATCTGACCTAGTTTCTAGCATATCTCTTATATTCTTTTAAGTAGGAATTCCAAATTTGGTGTGTAAATGCCTCTTGGATGGTGGAGTGTTGCATATCATTTTCGGGTCACTGTGACCTTGGCCTTGACCTCTGACCTAGATTTTAGAATAATCGTGCCCGGAGCATATCTCTTATATCATTTGAGGTAGGAATCCCAAATTTAGGGTGTGGATGCATCTAGAGATGACGGAGTGTTGTGTACCATTTACCAGTCAATGTTACCTTGATCTTGACCTCTGACCTAGTTTTTAAAATAAAAATCATGTTCGTAGCATATCTCTTATATTATTTGTGGTAGAAATCCCAAATTCGATGTGTGGATGCATCTTAGGATGACGGAGTGTCGTGTATCATTTTTGGGTCACTGTGACCTTGACCTTTGACATAGTTTCCAGAATTAGCATTGATTCTGGTGCATATCTTCAATATTCTTTGAGTCAGTTATTTCAAATTTGGTGCGTGGATGCATCTTGTGTTGGTGGAGGGTTGCGTACCATTTTAAGGTTACTGTGACCTTGACCTCTGACCTTGTTTTTAGAATAAAATTGTCAGTAGCATATCTCTTATAGTATTTGAGTTAGGAATCCCAAATCCGGTGTGTTGTTGTATCTTGGGACGACGGAGTGTCGTGTACCATTTATGGGTCACTGTGATCTTGACCTCTGACCTAGTTTTTAGAATAATCGTGTCTGGAGTACTTTTCCTAACTTATTTTAGGTGGAATTCCGTAATTTGGTGCGTGCATGCATCTTGAGTTGACGGAGAGTCGTGTATCATTCCTGGGTCAATGTGACATTAACCTTGACCTCTGACCTAGTTTCTAGAATAATCGTGTACTGAGCAGATCTCTTTTACTATTTGAGGTAGGAATCCAAAATTTTGTGAGTGGATGCATCTTGGGATACTGGAGTGTCACATACCACTCTAAGGTCACTGTGGCCTTGACCTCTGTAGAATCTGCATCCACTCCCGTGCATATCACTTATATTATTTGAGGAAGGAATCTCAAATTTACTTTTGTGGATAGATCTTGGGATTGCAGAGTGTCACAAACCATTTTAGGTCAATGTGACCTTGACCTAGACTTCTGACCTACTTTCTAAAACAATCGTGTCCTTAGCATATCTGTTATATTATTTGAGTTAGGAATCCCATATTTCGTGTGTGGATGCATCTAGGGATTACGGAGTGTCATGTACCAGTTTTGGTTTACTGTGACCTTGACCTCGTTTCTAGAATAATCATGTTAGGAGCGTGTCTCCTATATTATTTGAGATAGGAATCCCGAATTTGGTGTATGTATGCATCTTTGGATGATGATATGTCACGTACCATTTTTGGGTCACTATGACCTTGACCTATGACCTAGTTTCTAGAATAGTCGTGTCTGGAACATATCTCTAATTTGAGGTAGGAATCCCAAATTTGCTGTGTGGATTCATCTTGGGATGGCGAAGTGGTGCATATAAGTTTTGGGTCACTTTTTCCTTGACATTGTCTTCTGACCTCATTTTAGGTTTTTCTTGTCTGGAGCATATCTCCTATATTACAAATAGCTTTCCTCAAATGTGTCTTATGCTAGACCAACTCCTTTGTGCGCATTCGTTACGCTACTGTTATATTTCTTGTTTTTTTATTTTTTATTTTTTCCTTAAAAATCAAATAAAGAAATCCCGTTTTGCATTGACGTCATCGAAACTTTGGCGCTTTAGCTTTCACTTGTGTTTAACTCAATTGTGCGAGAAAATAATGAAGAGTAAAGTTTTATAACTAATTCTAATTTCCGACAATTAATTTGTTTTCATTTTGTGTAAGTTTCCGACTATATTTTTTATAAAAAGCTGGAAATGCACTGATTTTGTAATACGCTATCACACACAACATTTATTTTCATTGGAAATGTGGAAGTCAATTTAGAAACATGCCCTAAAAAAGCTATCTGACTTCCATTATCGAGGTTTCATTGTATCAATAAAGCGAAACTTATCCAAACACAAAAAATAAGAACAAACTGATAGCATTGAACATATTGAAGGATTTGGTGGTCTAGAATTTCGGTTGTCAGTTTCTCGTTGATGGACTCAAATTTGAGCCAGTGCATGAGATTTCCAACAATGTGGCATTTTGGCATGTGTAGACTCGGACGAGCCTGTGCAGTCTTCTTTTAAGCTTAGAAAATCCAAATGGTGTTTAGTCAGTAGCTTAACAATCATAGAATACTCAAGCGACTAGCAAAGGTTCTGATCAGACTGCGCGTATGCGCAGGCTGATCTGAGGCTTTGCTGGTCGCACATACCAAATTGTTGGAAATCTCATGCACTGGCTCATTTATCTTTCTTCTGATCGAACAAATAATTCAGCATATGACAAAAACATTATTGATAAGTGCTTGATTAATCGTATCTCCCATACAAACCTGTTATATAAATTGCACACAAACAACTTAACTTCTTATCTTAATTTCAAGGGTTTTTCTTTTCTTTCCCCTTTTTGTAGCTATGGACAGCTTCGTTCGAAAATGACTTTTCTGGCTGGGCTGGTATCCTGATACGGAGCCCCTGAAGTAGTATGCCTTTTTCCTACCATTTCGTTCAAATGAAACATTCATACATTTAAAAGAGATAAAATTTATTTAAATGAAACTCTATATCATTGAGACGAATTACTATTTCGTTAAAGCGAACTTGTATTTTGATCAAACTAGGTATTCGTGTGACATAGCTTAAAGTTAAATCTTTCAAAATCGCCCAAATCTTGTAGCCTTTATGCAACTGTAGTTGCTATCTTGAAAAGTAAAGATAATAAACCTTGAACTGACAAAGTATATCTTTAACGCACCCTACATCATTTCAGACGCAATATAGCGCATGTTATTGCAATATTTCATATGTTCCGTACTTTGGCCTGATTCTTCGTAATTCAATCACATGCAGTTATATCACGTGACTTAATCAACCGATCAAAATTGATGCTGAAAAAATTATGCCTGCATCAAAATACCAGAAGTAATTTTGGTTTTGTCCGCATGCTTTCATGTATGTCTCGTAAACAAAATATGGATAAGCTATCAAAGGAAATTCAGCACTGTTTTCTGAATGTTTTATTACCTCGAAACGCATTTCTAAGTATTTCTGAAGGCGTGCGTGTTTGATTACATGCTGACGTCAGCATACGGTACATTGGCATACGTCACAGCAGCGGCGTAGCTAGAGATCTTTTAATCATTTTCAACTGGAAGAATTTTTGAACATCTCAGCAATAACACCAGTAGCTCTTTGCAATCTCGCTATCAAGTAAATCCTTAATGCACTCGAAAAAAACGCACTTATGCACTCACTTTGCCATCATTGGGTAAAACTGTGTGTGTGTGTGTGTGTGTGTGTGTGTGTGTGTGTGTGTGTGTGTGTGTGTGTGTGTGTGTGTGCGGGCAGCAGGATGTCGGGCGCTTATTAAGTATCTTGTATGTTGTTCATTCTACTGTCTCGAAGAGACCTATGGTTGATCCCCACACTTGCGTTGTGGTTACCGTATCCTCTAGATCGACGTCGTAAATGTTGATTTTCCGTGTTTCTTTGCTGTTTCGTGTTTCTTTGCTGTTTCGACAAGTGGCAGAGCTTAATCGGTCACTGATGCACCAGACGAAGGCGCACGCTTAGTGCAGTTATAACCGCTCCGCAGTGGGCTTTAAAGACATATGCGGCTATTTTCAATGCGCACCTTTCCCGCGCCTGGAAACGGGTAAAATTGCCTGGGTCCTGTCTTTCGACCATTTACGGATTCGGATCAACACAGATTTCAGATATTCTTATGTCATATTGGTGTTCCGACATTTTCTTGGCACAATAAAGTAATTAAAGTGTGTCCGAAATATCTATTGTCATCTTAACAGAACTTATCGTCTCAGGACTAAAGACAGAAATGTAGCTCAGTCAAAATCAAACGACGGACACAACTATACTGGTTACGAATACAATAGTGGCCGAGTCTCTACTATTTGTACGGTTATTTAGAGCGGCGCACGACCTAACCTCGTGGCCTAGTGGTTAACGTGTCTGGCAACGAAGTCAGAGGACCAGGATCCACCCGGGTGCGCACATATTTTCAGTGTGTGTATGTGTGTGGGTTTTTTTTTTGTGTTTTTTTTTTACATTTTAATGCTGAATTACTTCATATACTAGTATAATGGCATCATCAAAACGACCGAAATGGTCATTCCTGAACTTTTATATTGAATTACGCATGAAACCTATGGGGGTGGGGTTAAATTTGGCCCTCTTGAAAGAGAATTAGTTCGGTGACCCCAGATTGTTATTCTTTTTTCTGAAAGGTATTATAATAATCCATGAATTAAAAATAATTTTTTAAGATTTTCAACATCAGAATTTTTTTATACATGTTTTATTCTAAAAACTAATTCAATTTTCGACGAATTGCCAAAATATATCATGCAGTATCTTGTCACAGCATGGGATACCAAATAAACTTGCACATTTTATAAAAGGATTGAGGTCATGGGCAATAATTTAAGTTAAAAGAAAGAAGCTGGCTGAAGATTATAACCGTTTTAGCTCAATATTTAGGACAACAGTTAATATTTTATATTTTTAGAAATTTGGTCAAATGCTGAAAACTTCAATATGAGATGGTGACATATCCTTTTTATTTTATAAATGGATAGCCCATGCATAAAACAAACTGTATGCAAAGTATTGAACATATTTCAACATGGGAAGTATTTAGTAGCATATGTCCTTAAAATGGATTTAGCAATGTTTGCAATTGCCTTATTCTCGCCAGTTCGAGTGCAATTCCGCGTATCAGACCTGGGAGACGATGTGCTTAATAAGTTTGAAATTTCGAACCGGACGCCAAAAGTGAGCATTAGATCATGCTGAACTGGTGTCAATTCGGACGTGTCCAGACATCGCGCTCGTGAGAGAGAGTGTTTTCTCACAAGGCCGCGTGCGGCGCTAAGCCCCAGATCTGGGTCAACTAAAATTTCTCACCACAGAGCTGGTGTCCGATTTCAGTGCTCTAGACCAGGATTAAACGTTGCAATGATCCTAATCAGACCAAGTCGGGAAGAACCGATGCATGTAGGTATCGTGGTAAGCTAGCACCATTTAGTTCCTCTTTGGGCAGATTATAATATATTGTATAGTTCTCATGGATCACGTAGAAAGGTTCTTGAAGAGGCGTATCCTATGTAGACCATCTCCATGCTGGACAACCTGTATGTTGTTCATGGTCTCAGTCGTCTTGTGGCGTACTGTCATGGTGAACTTGGCGTGGATCTTGAAGACATTCACCACGACGTACAAGTTTCTCGGGGGGGGGGGGGGGGGCGGGGGAGGGGGTATCAGCCATCTTGATATTCTTGGAGAGTTCGGGGAACTTGACTGAGTCGACACACATAGGCTTCGAGGAAGGTGCGGGCACTTGAGGTGCAACATGCGCGGATCCAGAATGTTTTGTCAGAGGGGGTCCAACTCTGACAACGTTTTTTTTTTCTTCTTCTTCTTGTTTTAGTTGATGAGGGGAGGAAGGATCCAAGAACCACTATAAGCGGGCCATCATCGGCCCGCCAGCGAAACGCCATTAAATGGCGTTTCGCTGGTGGGCCGATGATGGCCCAACATTGAATGTTGGCTTGGTAGCTCCGATTTTCAGGGGATCCGGACCTGTATTGCTAGACAACCCTATATTTTTGGGATTTTTCAGGGGGGGGTCCCCCTCTGGATCCGCACATGTGCAAACACCGTCCGCTCCAGAGCTGGAGGCTTGAGTGGCGTTAATGTGTTCGCTGGTGAATGAAGCTTCGTGTTCCTTATTTTCTTGTCTGGTTGTTAGCGTCTTCTTGGCACCATCCTCTACTGTGGCGGATGCTCTGGGTCCGATGACTTTTGGAGGAGGTATCACGTCCATCGTAGAATGGAGTTGTTGGTCCACCTGTGACGTCGATGCTGGTCTCCATTATGCGTGACATGTACGCCCGGTCCTACAAGCAGCCCCCTTCGATCTTGGAAGCGAAGTGGCTTCATCTTGACTTGCAGTAGCATACTCGAAGGTCATATCGATGGTGGTTTCCTTCTTCCCGCGTTTGACAATCCAAACTGGGAACACTGGAAGTCTTTCAGCTTTCAGGGCGCTGACTACTCCGACAGGCAGACGTTAATTTGTCAGGAAAACTTGATTCTTTTGCCACTAAGTGCATTACCTGTAACGTGTTTATTCCATTTTGATAATTACGTTTCTCTAGTATAAGTTAATTCATGGCAGTCCTCGTTCTTGCTCCCTATGTTTTTTTTTATGCCCCCAAAGGAACTTTGGGAGGCATATAGTAATCGCACTGTCCGTCCGTCCGTCCGTCAGTCCGTCAGTCCCGCTTTCGTGTCCGGTCCATATCTCCTATATTCTTTGAGGTAGGAATTCCAAATTTAATGTGTGGATATATCTTGGGATGGCGGAGTGTCGCGTACCATTTTCGGGTTCCTGTGACCTTGACCTTGACCTCTGACCTAGTTTTTTGAATAATCGTGTCCGGAGCATATCTCTTATATTATTTGAGGTAGGAATCTCAAATTTGGTGTATGGATGCGTCTTGGGATGACAAAGTGTCGCGTTCCATAATTGGGTCACTGTGTCCTTGAACTTGACCTCTGACCTAGTTTCTAGAAACTGCATTGAGTCTGGTGCATGTCTCCTATATTCTTTGAGGAAAGAATTCCAAATTTGGTGTGTAAATGCATCTTGGGATGAGGGGGTGTCACATGCCATTTTGGGGTAACTGTGACCTTGACCTCTGACCTAGTTTTAAGAATTATTGTGTCCCGAGCATATCTCTTATATTCTTTGAGTTAGGAATTCCAAATTTGGTGTGTGGATGCATCTTGGGATAATGGAGTGTCATGTACCATTTTCGGGTCACTGTGACCTTGACCTCTTACCTAGTTTTTAGAATAATCGTGTCTGGAGCGTATCTAATATTATTTGAGGTAGGAATCTCAAATTTGGTGTGTGGATGCATCTTGGGATGACGAAGTGTCGCGTACCATAATTGGGTCACTGTGACCTTGAACTTGACTTCAGACCTAGTTGCTAGAAACTGCATTGAGTCTGGTGCATATCTCCTATATTCTTTGAGATAGGAATTCTAACTTTGGTGTGTAAATACATCTTGGGATGAGGGGGTGTCACATACCATTTTTGGGTCACTGTGACCTTGACCTCTGACCTAGTTTTGAGAATTATTGTGCCCCCAGCATATTTCTTATATTCTTTGAGTTAGGAATTCCAAATTTGGTGTGTGGATGCATCTTGGGATAGCGGAGTGTCATGTACCATTTTCGGGTCACTGTGACCTTGACCTCTGACCTAGTTTTTAGAATAATCATGTCCAGAGCATTTCTCTAATATCATTTGAGGTAGGAATCTCAAATTTGGTGTGTGGATGCATCTTGGGATGACGAAGTGTCGCTTACCATAATTAAGTCACTGTGACCTTGAACTTGACCTCTGACCTAGTTTCTAGAAACTGATGCATATCTCCTATATTCTTTGAAATAGGTATGTAAATGCATCTTGGGATGTCTGAGTGTCACAAACCTTTTTGGGGTCACTGTGACCTTGACCTCTGACCTAGTTTTCAAAAATTATTGTGTCCAGAGCATATCTCCTATATTATTTGATGTAGGAATCCCAAATTTGGCGTGGTGATTGCTCTTGGGATGGCGGAGTGGTGCATACCATTTTGAGTCACTCTGACCTTGACATTGACTTCTGGCCTTATTTCTAGGTTTTTCATGCTATACTACAGCTATCTTTCCTCAAATGTGTCTTATGCCAGACCAATTCCTTTGGGGGCATTCGTCACATGTTTGTGACATTTCTTGTTTCATATGAATTCTATATACTTGAGTTTTCATTTAAAGTAAGCAAGGGTGCAAAGATAAGGAATCGATACAATCAAGTACCACACCTGACCCTAGTTCTGGGACCATAACCTAGTTTGTAAGATTCATCATGGTCAAACTAGGTTATGGTTTTTGTGTACAATAGAATCAAAATTAGTATTGTTTACACTACAGTTTGTTTACAAATGTAAATTGCAAGTATGTATTCATAGCTCCCTCATTTCTACACACTCTGTAAGCCTAGGGCAAATACTGAACATGCAAATGAAATATAATGCATGAGAAAAATGAAACATAAAAATGTACAAACCAGAAAGATCAACAAAGTTTCAGACCACATGTATCTCCTGACCTATAGCTTCCATTTTGGGTCAAGGTTATTGTCACTGCTCCCTTTGCTCTTAGTGCTATAAATTTGGAGACAGGAATCAGTGAGCCACATCAGCAGATATATCATGTGACTAACAGTTATGGTCAGGTTACCTTGCAATGGACAGCAGCCAACGATTTCTCTTCATGCAAATTTACCCACAATCCACAGCCATTCATAAAACTGTGATGTCATGTGTCAGCATATGTGTTTTTGGACATTTGTTTTGTAAACAAATCATTATTTGCTGCTACAAAAGTGGATTTTCAATATTTTGGACATATTTCTGTGTGAGCACCAACTAGAGGTAAGGGACTTACTATTACAATAAATTTTACACCAGACAAATTGTTCCATATATAAACTTTTGAGTCAAATGTTAGAGTGTTGCTATTTGAACAAAATGTGACCCAAAATATTAGGCCTAAGAATGGGTCATAACAGAAAAAATCCATTCTTAGGCCTAATCTTAGACCTAACCTGACCCAGGATACCAAAGGGAAAGTGACAAACTCACAGTTAGACACCACAAACGAGAGCCAAGAGGTCAGCCCTTTCCCAGCAGGTGACCACAAAACACATATAAACAGACGCACATAAAGACACAGCAAACACAAAACAGAAAAAAAAACATAAAAGATCCACAATCTAAATGTATTAAAATCTAATTCTTTGGAAATGAGTCAGATTTAGTATGTTTATTTTTTAACACATCGAGAAATGTTTTGTGTAAATATTTGTCTCAATCGTAGCAGTGGACCATTTACAGCAGGCAAAATATAAAACTTGAGTACAGACTTAAACTCAAAATAAAGCGCAATGATTGGCTGCTTTCGGACACGTGTCCGCAAGCAGCCAATCAGTGCGCTTTATTTTGAGTTGGAGAATGAACTCAACTTTTATAACATCGAGGCCAGTTTATTGAATGTGAAACCTGTGCAACTTTTCATCTGAATTAACCCTTTCTTTCATGAAAATGCATTCTAAGCTCCACCCACTATCAATAATTATATAAATCAACTTTCACGTTTGCCCATGTACAAAGAACACAGAAGAAATTACTTGTCAGGTCTACTTCTAATATATCTGCTCTGTTTGCAAAAGTGTTAAAAGGCGTCTCTATGAGGTTAAGGGTTAATATTTCACATTTGTATAAAAAAAAGAACGAAGGGCAGCGATCGGACAAGCTTAAGCACAATTGTAACAAACTCACAAATCAGACGAGAAGCGAATTCCACGATTCGATTCTTTTCTACAGTATTTTAATCAAGAGGGCCATATCTCATACCCCGGCATCCAATTTAGGTTACCTTGCACCCCCCTCCCACTCTGAGAATTTTTTACGGGTGCCAAATTGTTCATTAGCACCCCCGGAATGCGAAACGAAGGTGTCCTCAAAAACATTTTGGTATGGGCTATGTGAAAATGTTTAAAGTATAATAGTCAGGAAAAGAATCTGAAAAAGACGCTTATTTAAGAAGGTACAGGCATTTTGTGAAGAAAATGTTTTGATATACCTATTAGGGGTATTTTGGTATGCTAAATCTAAAAACCAATGTTGGCAAGCTGACAAATGGCGTTTTCACTATCTAATTTGCATATTTTCTAGATGGCCGCCACATTGAAGAAAAAATTATAAAAATCTGTAGAGTAACGTGTTAAGGATGCCAAACTGGTACAAATCCATCCAAAAGTATCTTCTCATGATTGGGTGTCTTCACTGGCAGCAGTTTGTCAATTTGAATTAAAAATGTGTCAAGAGGTAATTAGGGGGGACAACTTGACATTACACATTGCATTAGTTAGTAGGACTCCATGCGAGCTGAACATTTCTTGTACTTCAACAACAGCAGAATCTAGGGCGAAGATTTGGTACCAGTAAAAGGCATTTAAGCCTCCCGGTGGCTTAGGCTGCTGTCCGTTCTAAAGCGGTGGTTCTGTTGCTGTTGACTTTTTGTTTATTGTTGCTCCCGTTGTGGGAGTCTGTAATTGTTCTATGTTTTGCTGCACGTTACTTTATGTCCATTCTAGTATTCCAATCATCTTGATGGGGGAAGAGAGAGCTGGTTGCTTTGCTTAATTTGTCTTCCTGGTGTCTCGTGATGGTTGAATGGCTCTTCCTCGCGGTGCCATCGGGTTGTCTGTGGTTTGTGATTGTGGTATTTTCTGATCTAACTCACTATTTTGAGCAAAAAATATTGGTTCTGACTTAATTTAAATTTTTTTATGATGGTCCGTGCATATTATCTGGCCATAATGTGTCAGAAATGGTTTCATTTAAATGAGAACTTTAAAAAAGGCACTGCAATGTTATCACTATTGTTTGCGAGAATATATGGCGATTTAAACAAAGCTCTTTAAGTTACAGCTGGGGGAGGGGGTTAATGTGATTTTTTAAAAAAGTTGGCCTGTACCTACAAAATAACACGTATCTCTTCAGCAAATAACCCTAAACTATTAAACTTGCTAGCAAATTAAAGCAATGGAATGGTCTGATATGCAGATTAATTATATAATTTGCATATTCACCAATACTGATGAAAATTTCAGAAAATTAAAAAAAAAAACATAAACTGAATTCTGTCCTAAACTGTCCTTGTTGCGGACACGTCCTTTCATCTAATAGTCATATATAAAATTATCTTATTTGCATATTAATGAATATTAATTGACTAAAGATTGAGGTAAAATCATGGAAAAAATATTTGTGTACCCCCCCCCCACACACACCTCACGAGGGGAGGGGGCTTATTAGACTTACCTTGCACCCAAGGACATTTACTCAGTATGCGAAATTGTTCAGTGGGGCCATTGAATGCCAAAAAGACATTGTCTCCGAAAATGAACAAGTTTGGATTACATAAAATTGCATAGTGTCCATGGCAACCCATTGGGCACTGTAGCTGGGTCATTTGCAAGCAGACCCAAGATCGACACTTGTGTGCCCCAAAATCTTTCTTGATTTTTCTCTCTTCCACTAATTTTTATGAAAAGCAAGTTGTCAGTTACTGGGGAAACAAAATGGTCGCTAAATAGCAAAGAAAAAAAACTGGCTCAGGCAGGCTTGCCTAGAAAATATACCCTCCCCCAATAATGTGAAAATTCATAATTTGATTCTCAAGAAAGCGGGTGTACCTACAAAATGATTCGTATAGAAGCAGCAACTCACCCTAGACTACCGAACTTGGTACCAAATTAAAGCCCAAAGATAGATGTTTCATTCAATGTGCTGCTATGCAAATTGTTCGCTTTCGCATATTCATGAGTATTAATAAACAAAAAATATAAATAAAGGAAACGTAGAAAAATAAGGGGTGTACCTATACACATTACCCATATGTTAATTGAAAGTCATCATAGACTATCAAACTGGGTACCAAATCAAAGCCTAGGCAAAGTACTTTCACGAAATGGTACGATATGTCAAAGATCTAATTTTGAATATTCATGAATATTTAAGGATACACGAGAAATAAGAGAAAAATGGTAGAAAAATAAGTGGGGGTCACGTATAACTTTACCTAAATGTCAGCTGCTAAATTATCTAGACCACCAAACTTGTTACCAAATAAAAGTTGAAACAAAACATTTTAACCCAATAGTATGATATACAAATTAGCTTATTTGCATATTCGTGAATATTAATGAAAACAGTAGAAATAAGAAAAAAAGTTAGAAAATTTAAAAGGGTGTACGTACAACATAACCCATATATCAGCTGCTAACAATTCTAGACGGCAAAAATTGGTACCAAATAAAAGTTGGGTCATAGTACTTTAACACAATAGTCTGATATACAAATCAAATTTACATATTTGTGAATATTAATGAAAACATTAAACAAAGAAGCTAAAATTGCGGAAAAATTAAAATTGGTATATCTACAAAATTACCTATATCTCATCTACTTATTGTCCTAGACTAACATACTTGGCAATTAATACATGCTGGGACATAGCACATTTAATGCCACGATCGGATATGCAAATCATTCTATGATTATATTCTTGAATATTAATTTAAATGTTAGAAGAGAGAAAAAATGGTAATAAAATTCAGGGGGTGTACCTACAACATTAATCACATCGTAGCTGCTAATATTTCTAGACTACCACACTTGGTACTGACTTAAAGCTAAGACATTTTACTTTACTAAATAGTCATTATGTGAAATTATCCATTTTTTTTTAATTCATTAATATTAATGTAAACATTAGAAATAAGAGAAAAACGTAGAAAAATTAGTGGGGGTCTACTTCTAAAATTACTCCTATCTCATCTTTTAATTGTTCTAGACAATTAATCTTAGTATCAAATTGAGGCTGAGCATCGTTTTTTATTCCAGTGGTCAGATATACAATCATTTAACAAACATATTCGTGAATATTGATGAAAACTATAGAAAACTAAAGAAAAATTGAAAACGAATAAATAAGGTTGTATCTTCAAACATTACTCATTAATGAACAAATTACTTAATTTGGATATCAAACAACACTATAAAAGAACTTTTTCTGGAACAAGTTTAGAAAGTGAGTATGGAATCGAGGATAAATAGCAGTTGAGATATGAGTAATTCTGTATGTACATTTTATTAATTGTTCTCTATTTTTTTCTCATTTCTATTATCTAATTAATATTCACGTGTACAATTTTAGATAATTTGCATATTGGACCACAAGTAAACATATTATGTTTTAGCATAAGAATGGTACCAATGCTAGTAGTACAGGATAGTAAGCAGCTGAGATGTAGATAAATTTGCATGTACACCCCTTATTATTTTACAATTTTCCTCTTATTTCTAATGTTTTCATTAATATTCATGAATGTGTAATAATATAAAAAATGTTCAGATATGCATTTAGTAATTTGCACACCTGATCTCTTAACATTCAGTTTGTACCAAGTTTAAAAGTTTAGGAGGAGTAGCTGCTGAGATATGAGTACATTCTTTAGAAGCGCAATATGCGTTGCCAATGGAAAGCATACAGTTTCACATAGCTCAAATGGGTTTATTCTTAAGGGCAATATTTTCCCCCATTTAGGTGGTCTCACAAAACAATTTGACACACATTAGAAGTTTTCCTGATGGTGCAAGGTTGGCCTAAGGGTACGAATGAATGTGCATGCTGCTACTTTTTATAGATACAAAATGTACAATATGTTTGGGCATAGACACTATGACATATTTATTTTAAATAAAACAACTTGTTGATTATCAAATTTCTTTATCATTTATTACTTTAAAATCTGGTAAACAGTCCTAAATCGTGCTATGAATAAAACTAACATTTAAATAGCAGGATACTGAATAAGCCAAGCTTATACGTATATGATTTTATAGACTAAACCGACATTTATTACCATGAATACGGTAATATCTTGGAATAATTATGTAAAATTGCCACCAAAATCATGTACTCTAATGGTAAAACAATCTTAGGACATAAAACTAATGATTTGGATAAAAAAAAATATCAAAAAATAAAATATTTCAGTAATATGTCTAATTCCATGATTTTTGGCGGCCATTTTGAAAATATGCAATTTGGGTCCTGACAAAATGCCTGTACTTCTTAACTTTTCTTATTTTTCCCGACTATAAGCTACCATGAGCTTTCAGTTCAAGGTCACATCGATGATCTGAAACCTTCGTTCATACCAACACATCTTAAGCAATCATTGTGCTAAAAGAGAACACCCTCCATCAATAAAATGAAAGAGGAAATAAATGTTACAATTCGTAAGACATATTTTACTTTGACCCTTGAAGGAAGGCCCGTCCCCGTTTAACTGAAAGATTGTTGATGGGACGTAAAGAATAAAATCAAACAAACAAACAAAACTTTGACCCTTGACTCCAAGGTCAAAGTACCGATCTGATCTGCCGTTGTGTTCTACACACCATAGGCAGCCAGTGTGCAAACATATGAACAACTTTGTTAAAAACATGAGAGTTCGCATTTTAAGCGGTAGACAGGTTAAAGTATGAGTGACCATGACAATGGACTCTAAGGCTGTATAGGTGAATTGAAACCTTAGATTTGTATGAACACCCTCAAAAAAAGGAGATCGCGTTAGGAGCAGAAAACCATATTTTAAGAATACTACATATAGTAGGCAATCATTGTGCCGAAAATAAAAAAAAAGAATAAAAAAGAGGAATTCTCGTTACGAGCCAAAGAAAGGTTTTAAGTAAAAATGACCTTGACCTTTGATTCCAAGGTAATATCATAGAAATCTTCGTTGCAATCTGCACAGCGAAAACACCCGTTGTGCCAAATATGAACACCCTTCATCGAAAATTTTAAAGAGGACTTCACGTTACAAATGCAAGACTGAATTAACATATTTTAAGTATATTTGAGAATGACCTTTGAATACAAGGTCATATCAATATTTCGAGACCTTCGCTGTAATCTACACAACATAGGCAATCAGCCCATCAAGTATGAACACATTCGGTCAAAAAACGAAAAAGGGCGCGTTACGAACCGTAAGAAAGATTTAAGTACATGTGACCTTGACCTTTCTCAGTCAAAAATGAAGGAGGAGCTAGCGTTACAAGCAAAACCAACGGAACCATTTTATGATGAAGATAGCTTATAATGGTCAACTGGTCAACGCTGGTTTACATCTACACCAGGAATTCACATTAATAGTGAAAATGCATCACTGGTTTTACTGGAAATCAGCATTCGGGAAAGTCAAACCACAATTTGAGAATCGAATCATGGCTTAGGTGTATGTTAGGAGCATTACGCGTAGTATTATGTACCAAAAAGCTCCATTTTGTTAGCCGGAACTGGCGTATGGAAAATAAATTCTGTAACATGTGGCTTCAGCTCTATAAAAATCGATTATTCTGATGAACCGAAAAGTTTAATCAGCAGAATAAATGAAGTTTATGTTTTTTTTCAATAAAATATCGCTATCCCGATATTTTTATTGAAAAAATATAGGCTAAACTTCATTTAAGCCGTTTGTTATGCTGCAGTCACACTTGTTATTGTGTTAACATGGTTTCTGTGACGTCAGTGTCACTTTATATAACGTCAGCGTCACGTTATCACCCGCGTTAACAAAGTAGATCCTAGATGTACATCCGCGGTCTGATTCTTCGGAATATCACGGAATTGGCTGAGGCAGTTCCAATTGTGGAAATCAGAAGTTCACCATAGTTTGTAAGCAAACCATAAGGTACTCATTGTGCGCTTATGGAATCATATGTGATTATTACCTTATATTTACATTCTCAGTGTAGTTGCCTTAGATGAAACCAACATTTCTGGCTGCTTGCATTTCTCGATGCAAAACATTGAACGTAATGTGATCTAGACCTCCCCCCTAGGCGGAGTAACGTCAACGTCAGCCAATAACTTTGTTTATCGACATTTGAGTGACATTTTAGCTAATTTCATACCGAGTTTTCCCGACACATTCCGGTTTGCTTCGAGCCCTCCCGAAAAGAAAAATATCTGGCCAATCAAAAAAACTTCCTAACAACGTGACGTATAAAATAAGCATTGCAGATACCCAATGTCGACAAGTGAAAATATGCGAATTTATGTAGTTTTCGGTCATATCAGCATTTTCTATCACTAGATTGACTTGATAGCTCGATGCCACATTACCAATGATGTTTTTGACGAGATTTTGAGTCATTCTTCAAATAGAGAAATGTTTACATAAACACCGGCTCAGTCAGTGACACCGGTGCTATGACGTACTCAATACTGACGTCAGAGGGGTAAACAACCACGGGTGCTGTTTGAAAAACATAAATAGGTTTTCAAGGTAACAATAAACATACATAGCGGAGCTAAATGGGCCCTTACAACTAATCCTCGCTTCGTATGCAATATAAACAAGCCTGTTTGCTCACAAAACAGAATTTCTTTTGGTGTTTTGATGCTGGCCTCGAGCACATGGCTACACGGTCTCGTGGTAATGGAACAAATTTCGGTTGGCTAAAAAAGCAATGTGATATAAGTACATGTGACTTGAGTCCCGATGGAAATTCGGAAAAGTACGGAAGGCCTATGAAATCAGCTATTCACGTATCGCCACGACGTTATCTCTACGAGTTTCTTTCCCTGGCTGTTCCAACACCTCTGTTATAAATGGAATATTACATTTTATAGGCCTAAGGATAACTGACAGGGTTGGGTTGAAGATAATTAAGTAAATTTGATTGATGATATAGAATGTAAATATAAGGATTGAAATTCATATTTTAAGCTTGCACCGTATGATGACAAACATGAGCTATTTTATTTTTTCCGACAAGCCCTTTCGGTATCATAAACTTCGCAAAACTTTTTCAAAATTTTATAGACGATACTATGATTTGATTTCTAAATTCCAAGTTGGACTTAAGGACATATGCTACTAAATACTTCCCATGTTGAAATATTTTCAACACTTTGCATACAGTTTGTTTTATGCATAAGCTATCCATTTATGAAATAAAAAGGATATGTCACCATGCTTATTTTTTCAGAATCTCATATTGAAGTTTTCAGCATTTGACCAATTTTCTAAAAATATAAAATGATAACACTAGTCCTAATTATCGAGCTAAAACGGTTGTAATCTTCAGCCAGCTTCTTTCTTTTAGCTTAAATTACTGTCCATGCCCCCAAACTTTTTAGAAAATGTGCAAGTGTACTTGTTATCCCATGCTGTGACAAGATACTGCATGAAATATTTTGGCAATTCGTCGAAAATTGAAATTTGTTGTTAGAATAAATCATGTATTCAAACTCTGATGTTAAAAATCTTAAAAAAAATATTTTTTATTCATGGACTATTATAATACCTTTCAGAAAAAGAATAATAATCTGGGGTCACCGAACTAATTCTCTTTCTAGAGGGCAAAATTAAACCCCACCCCCAAACGTTTCATGCGTAATTCAATATAAAAAGTTCAGGGATGACCATTTCAGTCGTTTTGATGATGTCATTTTGCTAGTATATGAAGCAATTTAGCATTAAAGTGCTGAAAAAGAAAGAAAAAAACACTGGAAATATGTGCGCATCCGAGAATCGATCCTGGTCCTCTGGCTTTGTAGCCAGACAGACACGCTAACCACTAGGCCACGAGGTCAGATCGTGCGCCGCTCTAAACAACCATACAAATAGTAGAGACTCGGCCACTATCGTATTCGTAACCAGGGTAATTGTGTACGTCGTTTGATTTCTACTGAGCTACATTTATCTGTCTTTAGTGGTGAGACGATCTGTTCCGAACAGATGTCAATAGATATTTCGGACACAATTTACATACTTTATTTTGTCAAGAAAATGTCGGAACACCGATATGACATAAGAATAACGGAAAGCTGTGTTGATCCGAATCCGTTAATGGTCGAAAAACAGGACCCAGACAACTCTCCCCGTTTGCAGACGCGGGAAAGGTGCGCATTGGAAATAGCCGCATATGTCTTTAAATCTCTCTTGCGCCAAGGACTTTCGGAACCTGATTTCTATGGTGACTTGGTGTATAAATTGAAGAGGATTGTTGGTTCTAATAATTTTTCAGCGCAGTTCATTAAAATAATTTCCTATTATAAAAAGATTGGCTATAACATTAATGTATTGCAACAGACTGCATGCTTGGTAGTCAACCCAATCACGGTTGGCAACTTTGCTTTCCTCCGGTGGGTCGTACTTCAGACTCTATGATGGTTCCGACTTAAAGACTTATCTATTGATGAGATGGTAGGGGCCTGATGCTTTGGCTGTTTGTCGGGCCCACCGGGTTTCCTGTTGGATTTCTTTTGCTCTGGTATTCAGTTTTATTTACTGTTGAGTCCTTATCTTTACTTTATCTGCTTGTTATATCTTGATTTATATGTTTTAGGAGATGATGCATTGATAAGTTAGGGGCCTTTCATGCAAACCAAATACCTATGTGTCTTGATCCACATCTGAATTAAGGGTGAGGCTGGCGCCGTTAAACCGGTTTAAGCCCTCCAGTAAAATATTTTACTGACCGTTCCAAGGCGGTACTTCTTTTGTGGATCTTCTATGTTTTTGTTCTGTCTTGTGTTTGCTATGTCTTTGTGGGCGTCTGTTTATATGTGCTTTGTGGTCACCTGCTGGGAAAGGGCTGACCTCTTGGCTCTCGTTTGTGGTGTCTGCTGTGAGTTCGTCACTTTCCCATTGGTATCCTGGGTCAGGTGTGGTACTTGATTGTATCGATTCCTGATATTCGCACCCTTACTTACTTTCACAGACATTAAAAAAGCTAATGTTTTTCATCATCCTGTGCAAGCTTTAACTGTGAATTTCCATCCTTAAGAATAGGCTTTGCACGTTCTAGCTACGGACCCCTTCAAACTTGAGCATTAAATAACATTTAAAAAAGTAAGTCGTCTCAAATTTATAACCATTTACTTCCCCGTTCATTGTAAAAACTGGCAGCAAGAACAAAGTAATCTATCAAAAGAAAACTCTTGAATCCTGACATGTTTTAAATAAACTTGTATACCTTGGGCTCAGATGTATGTTTTTTTTACCTTTTGAAAATTTAATTGATTTCAAATTTATGGCTTTCTGAGATAAAATGAATAATCGTTTCTTCAACGAGGTGATATTGACGATTTTTGGTATTTGCTTGTGCCGATATAAAATTCTTAAAAATCGGTCTGCAAAGCCTCAAATTTGGTCTAAAATGGCAGTTTCTCTATTTTAAGCCTATTTTGTCAGCCATTTTGGTTACGTTGCAACCGGTAAAAGTAAAATAAATGCCAGAATTTTACACTTGTGCTATTCTTCTAACATACCAATAAGATGAAATTGGTGGAAAGCAACTTTCAGTTTTTGGCTGTAGAGGGGGCAAAAATAGCCCCTTAATGCACGTACCCCTTTATGCTTAACAGTGCTTTTAATGATTAAAATACACTGATGCTCCCTGATGCTTCACTAGTAACATCCGATAGTGGTTACATAGAGAATCTTACATGAGTGCTCATGTTTTATAGAATCTATCAAGCGAGTTGTGGGAAAGAGATTAAATGCTAGGTTTGCCGAGCATTTTATCTCTTTTTCGCAACAAGTTTGATAAATTCAATAATACAGAAGTACGAACATTAGATTCTATTTATCACAGGGCATAAATAATACTTCAAAATTGCATTTTTGGTGTTAAAACCTCAAGATTTTACCGTATTTTATGCAACGTTATAATGGACGTCATTACGTTTCCCGAAAATCTGCAAACCGCTAGTGGTGTATCGATTTTATTGCATGGTGTTATATCACTTCCAGACGCGACGTCATGCGATAAACACGAGCATTGTTATTTCTGATGCTTGACTAGTAACATCTGACAGTGGTTACACTTAGTTTAGTAACTCTTTATAATCAAAAGTCAAGCTAACTCTGAAGCTGAGCTGGTTGTTTTGAGTCGTCACAAATGGTTACAGTCCATTGGCAAATGTGTTTTCTTGAGGCTCGGCTAAAAATGATAAATTTCATATAGAAATCTTTCTGACAGTAAAACTGATATAATGAGTTTTTTTGTGGAAACGAGGTGAAAAGGTTTCAGTAAAGTATATACCAGGAGATACAATTAAATATATAGAAAGTGAATGTATTGGGAGCGCCTTTTTCAAAGTATTGTATGTTTAAGAAACCAAAGAAATAGTGTCTGACAGATTCTTAAGTCTAGCCATATATGTTAAATCATGGTGTAATGTAGTTATTTTTCTACTGTATTTGAGCTTGTTATTGCGTTAGCATGGCTTCTTTGTCGCTATTAATATTTGATCAATGGAATTGACCGAGCAGAACCGAATGCATCAAAACGATACTATGCAGAATTCAAGAACCACAGCTTTTTGAATGCAATGTGTTTTTGAGGGACGTCCCTTTGAAGTTTGTAATTAGAAGTTCTGTGGAGTGGGCCATATATAATATGCTGAAATTTTAGAACGAAACAGTACAGCGAGAAAATACTAGCATCATTGTAAAGATAAACGCTAGTTCTTTTGAATGGTGCTTGGGATGTCTCTCAAAATGTCTCTGGACAAAGCTACAAGGTTAAGATCAAACTTTTTGGATCATCCCTCGTATAACTTTTATAAAAAAACACTATGATATTACATACAAATATAAACCAGCATTAGAAAGTTCCCCTCTCTCTCGTGGGCTCCTCTCCAACACCCACTTAATTGTTTTTATTTCCTCACTCTTCCCAGCAGGGACACATACTTAAACGACGTTGTATACGTCGCAACGACGTTGATACAACGTTTTTTCCGCGTCATGTCACTGTTGGGTATAGTTATTTTTTCAACATTTAATCCTTAATGCGCCAATCGCAACAAAAGTCGTCTGCTTTTCTCGTCTGCTAGAATGTTTTTAGAAGCCTCTATGGCAAACAGTGTGGACCCACATCAGACTGCTCCTATAGGAGCAGTCTGTTCTGGGTCCATGCTGTTTGCATCTATACTTAATTCGTTAGTAATGCTAGGCAATTATTTGCAGCAGACGACTTCAGCAGACGACTTCAGCAGACGACATTTTCAGATGCATTTTTTCTTGGCGATTTAAGGATTTTTTTTCAACATTTAAAACCTGTACAAAAAAGAACACACGAAGACTAGTTGAAGGACTCAGGAAATGATGACCCAATTTTGTTTGCCGATGGGTTATTCTGGTTGCTTAACTTTAATTGTGTTTTTGCTGTCAGGTGGCTGTTAGTGTTCTGTGTCTCTTCCTCGCGGTGCCGTAGGTTGGTCTGTGGTGATTATGACATTACCTGGCCATCCGCACTTGCTGTTTTCTTCTATTGTCGCCTAAATCATTTTAAAATTTAGTTGCGGATTCTTTTTAATTTCAACAATAACTTTTTGCCGATCTATTACGTATGATGTTATAAATTTTGCCTTAATTACATTTCCGTATTAACTCAGCATTTTTGAATTCTACTAAACGTTTCTTTAAGTATGGCAATGAATTTGGTATATTACTGGTGTGCACCCATTATTATTTTTTATTTTTTTTTTTGTTTTGCAAAATCAGGGTAAAGTCTGCATGTCCGGTTGTAAGCCCAATCACGGTTTATAGCTATGGTTTAATTGTACGACGGGGTTGGTGCCTGATGATTGTGTTTGGCTGGACTTACCGTGGCTCAACTTGAGGTGTTTTTAGCGCTGGCTATCTGTGAACTTTGAGCCCTTTTCTTTGTTTCGTCATAATGTGTTTATTTGATTAGATTGTTTGCCACGGTCTGTGATGATACATTGCATAAGTTATGAAGCTTCCAAGTGAGCTAAAAAAATCGTGCTTTAACAACAACAGACAGTAACATGCATTTGAGCCCCCTCCCCCCACCCCCAGTGGCTTAGACTGCTGCACGTTCTAAGCCAGTTGTTATTTTGTTATTGTTTTGAAGTTTGCTTTTGCTCGTATTGTTTATTGGGATTCTGTCTTGTTATGTAGTACTCGGTGTCCTTTCTAGTTTTGCAATCATCTTAGCAGGGTCGGTAGAGCTATAGTACAGTATGAACAGCATTACATTCTTATTCTATGTTCAGTTTTACGCCATAATTTTACTAATTAGTTACAAATTAAGCCAGTTTCTTGTAGATTTACCAACAAACTTGGACATAATTAGCTGAGCTGAACCGTACATGTTTTCCAGATATAAGAAAAACATGTTAAACCTGCCTACTTTTCACAATGTGTTGCACCTAGTAGAAGAACTATGTAAGTTAGTAAGAGCGCAAAAACCAGGAATCGATACAATCAAGTACCACAACTGACCCAGGATACCAATGGGAAAGTGACAAACACAGTAAGACACCACAAACGAGAGCCAAGAGGCCAGCCCTTTCCCAGCAGGTGACCACAAGACACGCAAAAAGGCATAACAAACACAAGACAGTAAAAACATAAATGAACTACAAAAGAAGTACCGCCTTTGAAGGGTCAGTAAAAGTATTTAACTGGAGGGCTTGAATCGGTTTCACGGCGCCAACCTCACCTTTTATTCAGATATAGATCAAGACACATAGATATTTGGTTTGCATGAAAAAAAACACTAACTTATCAATGCACCATCTAACTATTATTGCCTTCGATCTATTCCTATACTCTGTATTAACAGATAATGTATAATTGTACAATGTATCTTTCTGAAATAAATATGTTTAAACTAAATATTTGATTAAAATGTGCTTTTGATCGTATATTTATATTTAGATTCGTAATTATGCCATTATAAACATTATATCATCAGCATGTTGAATTGCATTGTAGCTGTTTAAAACATGTTATCAAGTACTGTGAAAAGGTATATGAGAGATCCGGTAAAAATCTATTTTGGTCTATTAAAAATTCAGGGGATATTTTAGATAAATTTAAAGCTGAAGACTTCAATGCATCCGGTTTATCTACTTATGATTTTTCTACTATTTACACAACTTTACCTCACAATTTAATTAAAGATAAACGTATTGTTCTTATTGAAAGAATCTTCAATAGAGAAGGATCTCCTTACCTTGCATGTAACGACAGAAACGCATTTTTTACTTCAGAAAACCCTAAAAAATATCATGCATGGTCTTGTCAAAATGTATGCGATGCGTCTATCCTTTTGTTGGACAGTATTTTTATTCGGTTTGGCACCAATTTGTTTGGACAAGTAGTTGGAATTCCTATGGGCACTAATTGTGCTCCCCTGGTTGCCGATTCATTCCTGTTTTGTTATGAGAGGGACTTTATTTTGTCTCTTTCTGATGATTAGCAGGCTGATATTATTGATGCTTTGAACACTACATCCAGATATTCGGATGATATTTTAAACATTAATAATGTTTATTTTGACATTATGGTAAGTCAAATGTACCCTTTAGAGCTCCAACTTTATAAAGCTAATACCTCTGATACCAAGGCCGCGTTTTTAGACTTGCATTTGTCAATTTCTAATGATACTGTTTCTACCAAAATTTATGATAATCTTGACGATTTTGATATTGAAATTGTCAATTTCCCATTTTTAGATGGTGATGTTCCTCGATCTACATCTTATGGAGTCTATATCTCTCAACTCATTCGTTTTGCTAGAGCATCTAGCCATGTTACTGACTTCAACACTCGCAATTAATTGTTAACTCAGAAACTTCTTAAACAAGGCTGTAGGTATCATAAACTTCGCAAACCTTTTCTAAATTTTATAGACGATACTATGATTTGATATTTAAATTCCAAGTTGGACTTAAATCTCTCTTGCGCCAAGGACTTTCTGAACCTCAATTCTATGGTGACTAAGTGAATAGGTTGAAGAAGATTGTTGGCTTTAATATTTTTTCAGCGCAGTTCATTAAAATAATTTCCCCATGATTAAAAGATTGGCTATAACATTAATGTAATGCAACAGACTGCATGCTTGGTCGCCAACCCAATCACGGTTGGTAAAAATAGTAAGTGAGTATGATCAGATGAACCCATGTCACCGCGAGGAAGAGTCACACAACAACCACGAGACTCCAGGAAGACAGCCAGCTCTCTCTTCCTCATCAAGACGATTGCAAAACTAGAAGGAACATAAAGTAACGTACAACAAAACAAAACAATTACAGACTCCCAAAATGGGAGTAACAATAAACAACAAGTCAACAACAACAGAACCACTGCCTTAGAACGGACAGCAGCCTAAGCCACTGAGGGGCTTAAATGCATTTTACTGGTACCAAATCTTTGCCCTAGATTCTGCTGTTGTTGAAGTTCAAGAAATGTTCAGCTCGCATGGAGGCCTTCTAACTTTTGCAATGTATCATCATGGAGAAACACTATAATCAAATTAACACACTATGATGAAACAAAGAAAAGGGTTCACGACTCACAGATAGTCAGAGCTAAAGAAAACCTCAAATTGAGCCACGGAGGGTCCAGCTACAGATAAGCATCAGGCACCAACCCACCGATTAAAGATTTACGTCAGAGCCGTCATAGAGTCTGAGGCTTGACCCACCGTCGTGCAATTAAAGAGGAAACCATAGCTTTAAACGTGATAGGGTTTAAAACAAGGCATGCAGACTGTCGCATGACATCCAAGTTATATCCAACCTTTATATAACGTTTGATAATCTTTTTGAATAGATCACTAAGATTAAGTTTTCCAACAATTCGTTTGAATTTATGAACTAAATCACCATAAAATATAGGTTCTGATATGCCTTGTTGCAGAAGAGCTTTTAACTCAATGTTGTATTAAACAATTAACTCTGAGTGTCTGTGGTAGTATTTAGAAAATGTTTTTCGAATTTTATGATATCTACAACTTTGCTTTCCTCTTTAATTGCAGGCCGGTGGGTCGGACTTCAGACTCTATGATGGTTCCGACTGAATCTCTTTTCTGTTAATGAGATGGTAGGGGCCTGATGCTTTGGCTGTTGTCAGGACCACCGGGGTTTACCTGTTAGATTTCTTTTGCTCCGATATTCAGTTTTATGTACTATTGAGTCCTTACGTTTGCATCATCTTCTTTTTATATTTTGATTTATATGTTTTTGGAGGCGATGCATTGATAAGCTAGGGGTCATTCATGCATTCATGCAAACCAAACATCTATGTGTCTTGATCCACATCTAAACTAAGGTCGAGGTTGGCGCTGTGAAACCAGTTTAAGCCATCCAGTAAATACTTTTGCTGACCGTTCCAAGGCGGTACTTCTTTAATTGATCATTTGTGTTTTGTGTTTCTCATGCTTTTGCGTCTGTTCATTGCTGCCTTATGGTCACCTGCTGGGAAAGGACTGGTCTTTTGGCTCTTGATGATGATGTTTATTGTATTTTTGTTACTGTCCCATGTGGTATCCTGGGTCAGGTGTGGTACTTGATTGTATCGTTTCCTGATTTTTGCCTCCTTTCTTACTTTGATCTCATTATATTATTTAAACCTTTGTGTTCTGATGGAGTTTTTTTATACATATAAAAGCAATCAGGATGGGGTAGCCCTTTTTGTGTTTTAAGGGTCACAGATTGGCATTTAAAATCATGATGTATTTCTGACTGTGAGGATTGTATTTATCTAAGCAGACAGTGCTGGCCCTGATGAAATGCAACGCAATGCTGCATTTCATCTAGGTCATCACTATTTGCCAAAGTACACCTTTAGGGGTTTCCAGTATCCAAAGGGTTAAAGTATTCTTACTTTTTGGAAAAAAATGTTTTGAAAGGGGTTTAACTTATTGATTTCATTTGATATTGGCTAAAATATTTGTAACAATTTTGTAATCCATTTTAAGTTAAGATATTGGCCTTCAACTTTTGGATATTGCGGCAGTTCCTTTAGCTTTGCATTTCAAACTAATAGTGCACATTTCCATATTTTTCATGCAGCTTAGGTCTAAAAAAATATTTTATCATAAAATTCAGCTAAAAAGTAGGAACAAGTTCTATATAAAATGTTTTGTTAAAATTCTAATGAAAGACCATCATTTCCAGGTGATTCCTTTTCATTAGTTCTAAATAGTTGTTCTGATTTCATCTTCTGGGAAAGAATGTTGCAAAACTCAGTGCTGATACACTGAGTTTTGCGACATTCTTTTCCAGAAGATGAAATCGGAACAACTATTAGTACCTAGATGCTGATGCACTGAGTTTTGCGACATTCTTTTCCAGAAGATGAAATCGGAACAACTATTAGTACCTAGATGCTGATTGCACTGAGATTTGCGACATTCTTTTCCAGAAGATGAAATCGGAACAACTATTAGTACCTAGATGCTGATGCACTGAGTTTTGCGACATTCTTTTCCAGAAGATGAAATCGGAACAACTATTAGTACCTAGATGCTGATGCACTGAGTTTTGCGACATTCTTTTTCCAGAAGATGAAATCGGAACAACTATTAGTACCTAGATGCTGATGCACTGAGTTTTGCGACATTCTTTTCCAGAAGATGAAATCGGAACAACTATTAGTACATAGATGCTGATGCACTGAGTTTTGCGACATTCTTTTCCAAAAGACGAAATCGGAACAACTATTAGTACCTAGTTGCTGATGCACTGAGTTTTGCGACATTCTTTTCCAGAAGATGAAATCGGAACAACTATTAGTATCTAGATGCTGATGCACTGAGTTTTGCAACATTCTTTTCCAGAAGATGAAATCGGAACAACTATTAGTACCTAGATGCTGATGCACTGAGTTTTGCGACATTCTTTTCTAGAAGATGAAATCGGAACAACTATTAGTACCTAGATGCTGATGCACTGAGCTTTGCGACATTCTTTTCCAGAAGATGAAATCGGAACAACTATTAGTACCTAGATGCTGATGCACTGAGTTTTGCAACATTCTTTTCCAGAAGATGAACTCGGAACAACTATTAGTACCTAGATGCTGATGCACTGAGTTTTGCGACATTCTTTTCCAGAAGATGAAATCGGAACAACTATTAGTACCTAGATGCTGATGCACTGAGTTTTGCGACATTCTTTTCCAGAAGATGAATTCGGAACAACTATTAGTACCTAGATGCTGATGCACTGAGTTTTGCGACATTCTTTTCCAGAAGATGAAATCGGAACAACTATTTGTACCTAGATGCTGATGCACTGAGTTTTGCGACATTCTTTTCCAGAAAATGAAATCGGAACAACTATTAGTACCTAGATGCTGATGCACTGAGTTTTGCGACATTCTTTTCCAGAAGATGAAATCGGAACAACTATTAATACCTAGATGCTGACGCACTGAGTTTTGCGACATTCTTTTCCAGAAGATGAAATCGGAACAACTATTAGTACCTAGATGCTGATGCACTGAGTTTTGCGACATTCTTTTCCAGAAGATGAAAATCGGAACAACTATTAGTACCTAGATGCTGATGCACTGAGTTTTGCGACTTTTTATCCCAGAAGATGAAATCAGAACAACTATAAGTACCTTGATGCTGATGCACTGAGTTTTGCAACATTCTATTCCAGAAGATGAAATTAGAACAACTATTAGTACCTAGATGCTGATTGCACTGAGTTTTGCGACATTCTATTCCAGGAAATGAAATCGGAACAACTATTAGTAGCTAGATGCTGATGCACTCAGTTTTGCGACATTCTATTCCAGAAGATGAAATCAGAACAACTATAAGTACCTAGATGCTGATGCACTTAGTTTTGCGACATTCTATTCCAGAAGATGAGATCAGAACAACTAGGTAGTGTGCTGGCCTACAGTCTTCTTTATATTTGTTATTCTAACACACCTTTCATATATAGCCAATGGTTTAACTCAGTGATTAATTGGTTGATAAATCACTGCGCGGACTGGACACGACCGTCGTGACGTCATTCGGTTGCCAGTTTGATTTTCATGACGTCATACATAACAAACGGCATTGTAACGTTGACAATAGACGGCGTAACGTCGTTTTAAAACTACTTGACGTTCAAAATGGACGTACAAATATACGTTTCAGTCTAAACAAGGGTTGCGGGAAATTCTGACAGTCTGTTCAAGATGGCGGAATCGCTATAGACTATGAAGGAATCGTTTATATTTTTAATCTTTTTGTGTGTAAGAATCGAGATAAATTCGCACTGGCAGTGATTATTGCTTAATATATCACTGTCTGTCGGTCAGTCGTAAGTGGATAAATCATTCGCGCTTCGCGCTCATAATTTATTCACTTTAACGACTGACCTCCAGCCAGTGATATATTAAGCAACAAATCACTGCGAGCGCGAATCTATTTCTTAAATAATTTTGGCTTCTATGTTTACGGATTTGTATAAGTTTTCATAAAAAAATATACTGACTTTTTTGTCATAGGTTACTTCACCTTTTTCTTTTTGAATTTGAAACATAAATCTTGAGTTACCTTTTTGATTGCGTCTTTAATCTATTCTTTTCCATCGGAAAAATGTATTCAAAAGCTTGAATCTTTCTTCTGATAATGTTTCCTTTTAGTTGATTTTTTTATTTCTACGTTTTCTGATCAATATTTGTAAAATATCATAATCAAAAGTTTGCTGAGGTTTTCGTCTTCTTCCCTATTTCTATGGTTATCTTCCTTCTAGATTCCTGTATTTTACCATACGATTTTGATAACTTTAGTACTTGTATTTTAAAATTTCTGATTTTTAAATTTAGAAGTATTCAAGTCAGATTTTGTTTTCAGTTTTATAGAATACGTCTTTTAAGTAAAAATTATGTTTTGGTTCCCTCCGGGTCTAAATCTAAAACTACTGGCTTATGATTTGCCAAATCTAAAACATCTTTTTATTCTGAGGCTTTGTCTGGTAAAATCTTGATTAAGGCCATATCTATACTTATGAACATCCATTAAGAGCATATTCTAATACTTAACAATCCTTTGTATATATATATATATGTACAGTATATCACAAGGTCTAAGAGCTCTTAATCTATCTAAATTATTTAGTTAAAATCTCCATACCATTAGTTTTGACTAACACAATTTTCTAAAAATCGGACTAATAATTATTTTGTGTAATACATTTTTTTTCGTAATCATAAATATTTATTACATTAATTACACATTTTGCTGACAGGTGAATATGTCTAAATTAAATACGAATTTTTAGAATTCCTGTTTTTCCTTTCATTTGCTTATTTTTCAAAGTTCTGTAAATTACCAAATATAAACCTCCCCATAACTTAGAAATAAGAACCCTTAACATCTTTTTCAAAAGTATGTACAAAATATTGCCCTTATTTGTATATTTCTTGAAGAGTACCAAATCCAGATTTTGTTCAAATATGAGTCATTTATCATTGTAACCCTAAGCTTAGAGTCAGTAACGTTAACATTTGCAATCCGCATAATTTATAGAATTCAACTCATCAATGCCAAAAATCAAGAGACCTATAGCAATCAAAGGAATACAAACCCAAACCAGAACAGCCGAAAAGAAAACACACCAAGCAAGCCCCTACAAATATAACAACAGAATATGCAACTACATAAATGTCGAAGATATCCCTTCTCAAAGTTCCTTCCCACATGAACCCCCATATGTGTCGATACCTTCAGAAGTAATATACGTTACGTATACAATATAGAGGCCTTAACGCGAGAAAACCTGTCTTTGGGGGTCTGTAAACAAAAAAGGCACAGACCAGCCTGCGCATCCAGACAGTCTGATCAGCGCATTTGTTATTCACTTATTTGCAAGTACAGTTTCTTCACTTATTACAAATGAGATTTCACTTTTCTTGCTGGTCGCTGTAGCTGAAGAGACTGGTTTGAGTCTCGCTTTGTCGAAAACCCCAAAGACCGGTTTTGTCACGTTAATGCCCATATATGACTATCCCTTCCATGCACTCAAAGTATCCCAGGTTAAACTGTTCTATGCTTGTTGGTACAGTAAAACCTGTCTTAAGCGGCCACTCAAAAAGAAGACCAAAAATTGGTTTTCAAGACCGATTATCGCTTAATGCAGGTCAAAAGTATTGCAGAATGCTCTCTTGGAGCATTCTGCAATACTTTTGACCTTCATTAAGCTACAATTTGTCTTTAAGACTTTTGTTATGTCCATTTTTGAATCGCCGCTTTAGATTCCTTGTCAGCATAGCTTGTATGAGGTATTTTGTCCATCTGGTCTTATCTATCGATGTCCTCTCTCTCTGTATCTGACTCTTACTGTCTTCGTTTTCTTTCCTTCTTCTCTGTTGATTAATTTCTGCAATGGTTTCTTCTTAGTTTATCTCTCTACATTCTTTCTTCCCTTTCCTTCTACTTATCTGAAACCTTCATTTTTCTCTTCATTTACAAGGGCATTATATTATGTAGTTGCATATTCTGTTGCTATATTTGTAGGGACTTTCTTGATGTGTTTTCTTTTAGGCTGTTCTGGTTTGGGTTTTTTTCAAGTTGTGGCTGTTGATGTTGTATCTCTTTTAGTTAGTTGTTCCTGTTGTTATATTTGTAGGGGCTTTCTTGATGTGTTTTCGTTTCGGCTGTTCTGTTTTTTTTTCCAGTTGTGGCTGTTGATGTTGTATCTCTTTTAGTTAGTTGTTCCTGTTGTCTGTTGTTATATTTGTAGGGGCTTTCTTGATGTGTTTTCTTTTGGGCTGTTCTGCATTGGTTTTTTCCAGTTGTGGATGTTGATGTTGTATCTCTATTAGTTAGTTGTTCCTGTTGTCTGTTGTTATATTTGTAGGGGCTTTCTTTATGTGTTTTCTTTTAGGCTGTTCTGGTTTGGGTTTTTTTCCAGTTGTGGCTGTTGTTGTTGTATCTCTTTTAGTTAGTTGTCTCTGTTGTCTGTTGTTATATTTGTAGAGGCTTTCTTGATGTGTTTTCTTTTCGGCTGTTCTGGTTTGTTTTTTTTCAGTTGTGGCTGTTGATGTTGTATCACTTTTAGTTAGTTTTTCCTGTTGTCTGTTGTTATATTTGTAGGGGCTTTCTTGATGTGTTTTCTTTTCGGCTGTTCTGGTTTGGTTTTTTTTTTCCAGTTGTGGCTGTCGATGTTGTATCTCCTTTAGTTAGTTGTTCCTGTTGTCTGTTGTTATATTTGTAGGGGCTTTCATGATGTGTTTTCTTTTCGGCTGTTCTGGTTTGTTTTTTTCCCAGTTGTGGTTGTTGTTGTTGTATCTCTTTTAGTTAGTTGTTACTGTTGTTGCTGGATTTTCTCTCTTTTCTTTGTTTATTATCACAGCTGCCTTTTCACTTTCTTCTGTTATTCTTCTTGTTCTTTCAAAACTTCTCTATGTACTTGACAGGAATTCTTTTGCTGGGCTAAGGAATTATTAGATCTGACATATGTCAGATTTCTGTGAACCTCGGGCAATCGTCTCTATATAGTGTCCTTTAGTCTTGCAAATACCACAGATGTGGCTAATGTATTGATGCTATGCTTAATCTTGATCCTATCCTCCATATAGATAGAACCATACGTATGGGTTTAGATAGCTTAGTGTAGGTCACAGTCTCTACTTAGATGATCCTCACTGATGAGGCCTAAATGGCCGAAACTAAAAAAAAAAAAAAAAAAAAACTCCAGCTGCAAAGTTTTTAGACTTAATTTTTCGCAATAACTTTTTTGTCTTCAATTTTAGCAAAATGTGTTCGCGATGAAAAGTATTCAGGAACACCTCCGCCAACTTCTCCAAATGATTTCAGCATCCTAGATGCTGTAGGTTCCTCTGTGCTTAGATGCACTCTTTGAACATTTTAAGCAAAGCGCAAATAAACCAAGTCCAAGATGTCAGTCAAAAAGTTACATTGCACCGCCCTAATTCAATAACTAAAGCGATGGATGGCTTGTTCAAATATAATAGAAATCGCGCCTGATTCGCTCGTGCGTTAAGCTAGTAGGGTCATCTCATAACCGTTCATTCCTTGGCACGTGCATAAGAGAAAAATTGCACGTCATGCGATAACCCAGCTTTTGTTCCTACAAATGAGCCTGCTTTAAGTTGATTCTGCATATGCACGGTAAATTCTGAGTATGTTAACGGCATTTTTATGTTATGCACAGCCTTTGAAGAACGGGGTATGCACCGATTCCGAATATTTTTTTAAAACTACCCCTTTCTGTCACGCCTATACGAATTATACCTGTCATTTAAAGACTTAGAAATTTAGGACGAATTCAATTTATTGCAAAATCTTCATCTATATACACACAAATCTGTTTGCGCCACAAGTACAAGACCTTTTAGAGAAGTTGGCGGAAATCCTCCTCTACAACTTTCATCGCGAACACATTTTGCTAAAATTGAAGACAAAAAAGTTATTGCGAAAAATTAAGTCTAAAAACTTAACAGCTGGAGTTTAGTTATTCTGGCCCAGAAAATATGCACACTCTAATTTCAGTCCTTTGGTGCATTCTTTGCATCCAAAGGGTATCCTTTTAAGAACATATTTGACTTCACTGCAGCTGGTGACTGGGACTGTGTGATACGATTGATCAGTGACGATACAAAACTAGAGTAAAGTCGGATAACTTCGGACATCAGGTAAATTCGGATATACATTTGCAAACAGTGGAAATCTAGATGAGACGGCTCCCCTTATTAGCCGTCTCATCAGGATTTTCACTGTTTGCTTAGGTTCATTTATTTTTTATTCCAATAATTAAAATATAAGACTTCAAGGTCGCTGTCCGAAATTACCTGGTGTCCGAAGTTACTTGACTTTACCCTAAAGCCATTTTCCCCTTTTTGTAGCGGTCCCTGGGCATGAACCAGTTATAAGCCGGTTAGTTTATTTTTCACAGTTCTAGCGGTTTTATGTCTGGGAGCACCCAAAGGCTCAACCAGCAGTGGTTAGAAGACCCCATCGTTGAATTCAGAATAAACCATTTTCACGTTGACCATTTTTCTAGTTGTTATACGGTATCGCTAAATGTCACAACACTTATGATTTATATACCATATATACTGAGAGAAGATGGTTTTTAAAATTGTCTTTTGAAAAACTTCTGTTATACGATACAAGATTCAATTTCTTTATTAGAAAATCCGTGAAGGATGTCATATAAATGTAAGAAAAGTAAAATCAATAAAGAGAGAAAGAGAATGAAATTGAAGAAAATTCTTGCGAAAGCGAAGAAACGGTAGACATGATTCGCATTGGAGTAACTCCTTTTACGCAGTTACGCACATGCGTAATAAGAATAGTAACATTCAAGGGAGATCAACTAATGTGGTAAAAGTGATTTTCCATACCATAAGGAACTGCTCTTAAAGGAAAGAATTCGCTCCCTCTGGGAGCAAATTCTTGTGTCTGTTCATTGCTCCCTTGTGGTCACCTGCTGGGAAAGGGCTGACCTCTTGGCTCTTGTTGGTGATGTTGATTGCATTTTGTTACTTTCCCATCGGGTATCCTGGGTCAGGTGTGGTACTTGATTGTATCGTTTCCTGATCTTTGCCGTTTTCCTTACTTTTTTACCATGGTAACCAATTTCACTGTAGTTTTGATATACCATGTAATAATACTGAGTAGACTCTCCTTGTATGTGACCTACTTCATTAAGATTATATATTTGCTATAGCTAAACAAATAAACAAAAGTATCAGGTGTACCAATATTTGTTAACCCATCCACTTTTCACTATAGGAGCCGCTATAGCCTGATGTTTTGTTTGAACCTTCATATACAATTTGGCGTGCACCCATTAAAACCAAACCAATTAATGTGTTTATTTTTGTTTGTTTGTTTTATTGCTTTACGTCCCAAGTCAACAGCTATGGTCATGGCGGACGGTCAGTTCACCTAACCGCACTTTTTCCTGGGCAAGCTTGGACAAGCAGTTAACCAGTACTTCGTGCACATACTTTCGCTTGTAACTGACAACAACCCTTCTTGAATAATTCAGCGGAAGGGAGGAGAATGGCCGTAGAAATTATTTCATGATCCATCTCCACGAAAGTATGAGACCGGGCCGGGATCGAACTCGCGACCCCTGGATCTGCAGTCAGACTCACATCTGTTGTCAGACACGTTACCGACTACGCTACGCGGCCCGGTGAATGTGTTTATTTAAGAAATGAATTCAATTTTTTTCATTTCTTGAATGTGTTTATTTAAGAAATGAATTCAATTTTTGGAATGTTAATGGAATCATGAATACCTTGGGTCTCTTGCAAATTTAACGTGAAGCCCGAATATTATTGCTTTTATTTACATTTTATTATAAATATCAAAAATGAAAAAAAAACATATTTTACAATTCAGGAATTAAAACAGATTTGTATTTAAAAAATAAAATAGTCTTATTTAGGGTTTAGTCCGAGTAAAAAATGGAAAAGCGAAACAGCCAGCTTGAACACGGACAGCCAATGGAGCAAACAAGAGGCTTGCTATGCATGTGCGACTCGGGTGTGGCTTGCTGTCAATAACTATACCAGTGTCACTTCTGGCGAATGAATTCTATGTTCGAAGCGTATTGCACGGGCAAATGACCTTGGCAGCTGTCAATTAAAGTTGTGTAATTCGTGAGGCTATGATCGGTTGCAAAAATCTAAAGATTCAATAAAGAATTGCTTCGAAAATGTTAATATATGACAAAGTTGTTTTGTTAAATTCCTTTAATACTGAATTGTACCTTTCCAAGTAAGGCATTTGGGTAAAAATTACATTTTAATACTTTTTCAGTACAAAAAAATCACTGAGTTTTTCTTTTTGGTGACATCATTTTTGATGCCACCAGAAACACAACGTTTATTGAGGACAAGTCTAAATTCCATAAAAAAAATTTTCACATATTTGTTTATATTTTAGCACATTTATCTCTGTCTCTCACACACACACACACACACACACACACACACACACACACACACACACACACACAGGCGGGCGCACGCACACACGCACGCAAATATATGTTTGTCTTTATGTTATGATGTACAACTGTGTGAACTTGGCTTTGAGTATGGAGTATGGAGTATGGAATTCAATTCCAAGTTTGGGTTTAACAAACAAGAATGACATCAACAAGCATGTTTGGTATTCAATCTCAAGCCTGATATTCAATCCTAATGTTGGTTTTGAATCACAAGTTTGGAATCGACAGTGAATTTCCAAGGTAAATGAGTGTACTTTTTATTTTGGGATCTCAAGCATGGTATTCAATGCCAATGTTGGTTTTGAATCACAAGTTTGGTATTGGTAGTGAATTTCCAAGGTAAATTAGTGTACTTTTTGATTTGTGATCTCAATCCTGGTATTCAATCCCAATATTGGTTTTGAATCACAGGTTTGATATTGGCAAAGAATTTCCAAGGTAAATAAGTGTACTTTATATTCTTGGATCTCAAATCTGGTTTTCAATCCCAATGTTGGCTTGAACCACAATATGTTCTTAAAAATATTATCCTTTGAAAGCAAAACATGCACCAAAGAACTGAAACCACAGTGTGCAAGTTTGGTATTGGCAGTGAATTTCCATGGTAAATTAGTGATATTGAATACCAACATTGGTAATGAATACCACCCACACCACATATACTTGTGAATGCCATCATACACACTTCTTTGAACTGGAATGTTTGTGATTCAATCCCAAATGGTGCCTTGAATCCCAATCGAATTTTAATTGCTCATTGAATAACACGTTTGGTAATGAATCCCAGGCTTCACTTACTATTTTTTGACATTGAATGCCAACATTGGGACTAAAATATCATATACTGAGGGAAAAAAGTTTAGCAATATACTTTGGCGATTCACAGTTTAGAAGAAATAGGATTATTAATTTCATAATATCAAAAATAGATGTTGACAAACGATTACGAGTACGATGACATTAAACGATTGACATTTCAAATAATGTATAATCCAATTTTAAGTCCCCTTGCTAAAACAGCTTATCTGATTATTGCGCGAATAGTAAGTTTTCTGTTTAAAGTTTCAGTGTTCTATCAAATGTGTAGATTTAAAAGTCAAAAAGAGAAAACCAGGTTAAAAATGAATGTTTTGATCAGCACTTTCATACAAAATTTAGTTGAAAATCGTACTTTTTCAAATTACCTGCCTTTCAATTGAATAGAGTTCGTAATTAAAATGCTGAGCAGATCAAATACCCGCTACGAAATCGGAATTTGTTTCTTTTTACCTCTTGTGGGCAGCCATTAGATCATTTTCAAACAACTGACATGTTTGCGCACCTGCTAATATAAGAGATCTAATGCTAAAAAGTTCGCCTATGGGAAAACCCATTATAACTAATTGCTAAACTTTTTTCCCTCAATATATATACTTGTGAATGCCATCATGCATTGAATACCAAGTTTGGGATTTGATTCCATACCCCAGACTCCATACTCCAAGCCAAGTTCACACACTCATGCATTACATATTGTAGATATTTTATAAGTATATATTGTACAATTGATATTATATTGTAAGTATGTTGTAATAGAAATAAACAGATAAATAAATGTTTTCTGGGACACCCTGTATATGCCAATCATTGCTCATTGTGTGTTGCAGGTACACGATTAATGCAGCATAATTTACTCCCGCAATACATCCACAATGCAAAAAACGTTTGTTTCATCTCGTTTCTTAGAGTCGGAACAGAGAGAGTATACAAAAATGGATTCAATATGTTATTCGACAGTCCCATGATGAATACAAATGCTGGAACAATAAAGCCATTGGACATAATTGTCCTAAATAGAATAAAAATGTAAGAAAGAATACTTGTATTGAATACAACAAGAAGAAAACCTATAATGCGAATAATACTTTTCTCTCGATTTAAAGCAATATTTCTAATTCCTGTACTTCCGGTAGTCATTGTTTGGACTGTATTTCCGGTAGACATTGTCTGGTGTGCATCCTCAGCATGGTGACCTGGTCTCTCAGTGTCATTGGTGGAATTTGGGGTATTGTTATTCCGATGGCAGCACATCTGTGTTGTAATGCTGATGTAAATAATGTTCGTTACCAGCCATGGAGTACAGAACATGACCAACAGGTATATCACTGGTCCTTTATGAGAGGAGTTAAATAAAAAGTCAATACGACATGACGTCAAAAGTTCTCCTGGACGCATCCATAATACATAGGGAGGTAACGCAAAAACAATCACTGCAATCCAAATCGCTAAGCTTTTAAATCCGTGTGTAGATTGTTGCTGTGTTGGAACTGGTACGCTGATTTTTCTCATCACACGACAGCGGTGGATGCAAATGGCTAGAATATGAAAATAGGAAATTGACTGAAGAGCTACAAAAATGTAACTCCATGCAGCACAAGTCTCGAATGTTTGTTTTGCTGGACAAACAACTGCAAAGATCGCTCCACAGATTAGTGCAATTCCAACTGTTGCGTCAATGATTGTTAGGTACAGGATCTGTTTAATATGGTTATTACCATTGTTCACTTTAATTCTCAAAATACACACCATTAGATATACACTGAATAATACTACAGTGACCGCCCCAATAGTAAGAAAGATGATGGCAGAGAAAAAAGAATAGTCACTCTCAAATACAGGTTATTACCACTATTTATCCATTCAGATGTTTCGTTGTCCATTTTCCTCGCTTGAGAAGGGTTTTAAAGGCACAATTCTAAGCAACTGTGAACGGTTTCAGTCACAGAACAGTTGTTTTCTTGTCTTATTTCTGACTTTTGTTGCTTTCTTACAGCCGTTTGCTCATTTACCATTGTTTACTTTAATTCTTAAAATACACACCATTAGATATACACTGATTAATACTACAGTTACCGCCCCGATAGTAAGAAAGACGATGGCAGAGAAAAAAGAATAGTCACTCTCAAACATAGGCTTATTATCACTATATATCCACTCAGATGTTTCGTTTGCCATTTTTCCTCCCTTGAGAAGGGTTTTAAAACACAATTCTAAACAACTGTGGACGGGTTCAGCAACAGAACAGTTGGTTTTTATGTCTTATTTCTGACTTTAGTTGCTTTCCTACATCGGTTTGCTAATTTCCAGCTTAACTACCTGAAACAAAGAAAATGGATCTTAGCTCACAGAAACTCTTTTCACTTAAATAAATAAATAAATAAATAAATAAAAAAATAAATAACCCATTTCAGCCGAATGGAAATCCCCATCGTTATCAATTGGAACAGTCCATTTCTGTTTAAAGGGATGTTGGGTGGTATTTTTCATTTTTTTTTAAATTTTAAAAGAAACTTCTGTAAACAAACAGTGGAAAAACTGATAAGACGCCGCGTGTTGCGGCGTCTGATCTGGTTTAGCACTGTTTGCCGATGTCCCACAAAAAGGATCCTATGCTCAATGCATCACAAGTCTCGAATGTTTGTTTTGCAGGACAAACAACTGCAAAGATCGCTCTACAGATACACGCAAAACCAACGGTTGTGTCAATGATTGTTAAGTACAGGATCTGTTTAATATGGTTATTACCATTGTTCACTTTAATTCTCAAAATACACACCATAAGATACACACTGAATAATGCTACAGTGACCGCCCCGATAGTAAGAAAGGTGATGGCAGAGAAAAAAGAATAGTCAGTCTCAAACACAGGTTTATTATCACTATTTATCCGCTCAGATGTTTCGTTGTCCATTTTTGCTCGCTTGAGAAGGATTTTAAAGTGCTATTCTAAGCAACTGTGGACGGGTTCAGTCACAGAACAGTTGTTTTCTTGACTTATTTCTGACTTGTTGCTTTCCTACAGCGGTTTGCTCATTTACCATTGTTCACTTTAATTCTCAAGATACACTCCATTAGATAAACACTGAATAATACTTCAATGACCGCCCCGATAGTAAGAAAGGTGATTGCAGAGAAAAAAGAATAGTCACTCTCAAACACAGGTTTATTACCGCTATTTATCCGCTCAAATGTTTCGTTGTCCATTTTTCCTCGATTGAAAAGGATTTTAAAACACAATTCTAAGCAGCTGTGGACGGGTTCAGCCACAGAACAGTTGTCTTATTTCTGACTTATGTTGCTTTCCTACATCGGTTTGCTCATTTCCAGATTAACAACCTGAAACAAAGAAAATGGCTCTTACCTCACTTTTAAATAAATAAATATATTAATTAATACATAACCTGTTTAAGCCGAATAGAAATCCATCATTATCAATTTGAACAATCCATTTGTGTTTTAAGGGATGTTGGGTGGTATCTTTCAATTTTATTCAAATTTTTGAAGAAACCTCTGTAAGCAAACAGTGGAGAACCTGATCAGACGCCCCGTGCTGTGGCGTCTGACCTGGTTTTGCACCAGTTTGTCGGTGTCCCACAAAAAGGACTCTAGGCTTATATGGGTTAATTGAATAAATATATATAATTAATCATTTTCAATAAATAATATATGTGTTAGAATGATAGTAAACTATTTTAATTGATCATTACGTAAGCCTGTTACAGTAAAACCTGTCTTAAGCGACCACTTAAAAGCAAACAAAACAAAGATCTTACTGACAAATGGTAGCTTAATGAAGGTTGAAAGTATTACGGAATGACCCCCTGCAATACTTTTGACCTGCATTACGCGATAATTGGGCTTGAAACTGAATAATTGGGCTTGAAAACCATTTTTTGGTGTTTTTGAGAATGGTCGTTACATGCTCGTATCAAGGAAGTTTTGCAAGAGGGGTCCAGGCCTGACTGCCAGAAATAGCTCTGACAACGTTTTTTTTTTTTTTTTTTTTTTTTTTTTTTTTTTTTTTCCTCAACTTATTTTACAGTTTTACAGTGGTTTATCAATGGTTTATTTAAAAGAATACTATAATTTTCCAAGGTTTCAGAGTGGGCCAACATTTTCCAGGGGGGATCCAACATTTCCAGGGGGTCCAATATTTTCCAGGGGGGTCTAAATGCCAATTCGTATAGAAACCTATAGAACTTGTGATTTTCCCTGGATCCGCACATGCGTTATAGACAGGGTTTACTGTACTTTGAAAGTTAAAGTACCATTCTCACTATTCTTTACACCCTGGTTAACCTGGAGTCAACTACACAGGTAAACAAGGTGTTAACTGCAAGTCAACTGCATAGTTAACTATTGTTTATCAAAATCAGTTGAGAATAGATAATAAGTTAAATATATTGCCATTGCATCATACAGTACCATTCACACTATTCTTTACACCCTTGTAAACCAGAAGTCAACTAAAATGTTATAGAGGTGCTATTTGCTAGTCATTGTTTATAAAAACAGTTAAGAATAGTTGACTCCATGTTTAACTGTAGTTTACTTTGATGTCTAGATGTAGTCTGCTCCTCTAGATGTATCTGCTCCTAGTTTACTTCTAATTAACCAAGTGTAAAGAATAGCTTGAATGTTACTGTCTTAAGCGGGCTCTTAAAAACAGACAAAACAAAGATCTTAATGACAAATGGTAGCTTAATGAAGGTCGAAAGTGTTGACCTGCATTAAGCGATAATTGGGCTTGAAAACCCAATTTTTGGTGTTTTTGAGAGTGGCAGATATAGACAGGTGTTCCTGTACTTTGAAAGTTACAGTACCATCCACGCTATTCTTTACACCCTGGTTAACCTGGAGTCCAATAAAGGTAAACGAGGTGTTAACTGCTAGTCATTATTTATTATTTATTAAAACATTTGAGAATAGTTAGCTCCATGTTTGGCTGTAGTTAACTTTGATGTCTAGATGTAGTCTGCTCCTCTAGATGCAGACTGCTCCTAGTCTACTTCTAGTTAACTAAGTGTCAAGAATAGCTTGAGTGGTACGGTATGCAGTATGAATATATGTAAAGAATGGCCACTGCGCTCCCTGTCTGCTCCTAGTCTACTTCTAGTTAACTAAGTGTCAAGAATAGCTTGAGTGGTACTGTATACAGCATGAATATATGTAAAGAATGGCCACTGCGCTCCCTGTCTGCTCCTAGTCGACTTCTAGTTAACTAAGTGTAAAGAATAGCTTGAGCGGTACTGTATACAGTAAATAAGAAGGTAGTTGCTAATGCTTCAGATTTTACTATTATAACAAAATACAATTTTCAAAATTGCCTAATTGCTGTTATCCATTATATTTGTCTTTTGTCAATAAGAAGGTAGTTGCCAATGATTGAAACCAACACCAAAAGAGATTTTACTACGATAAAATACAATTTTCAAACTTGCCTTGTTGCTGTTATCCATTGTTGAGGTTGATTTGCTTTTTGTAAATAAGAAGGTAGTTGCCAATGATTGAAACCAACAGCAAAAGATATTTTACTTCAACAAAATACATCTTTCCAATTGCCTAATTGCTGTTATCCGTTGTAGAGGTAGATTTGCCATTTGTAAATGAGAGGGTAGATGCCAAAGATTGAAACCAACACCAAACAGAGATTTTACTACAATAAAATACAATTTTCAAAGTTATCCGTTGTAGAGGTAGATTTGCCTTTTGTAAATAAGAAGGTAGTTACCAATGATTGAAACCAACAGCAAAAGATATTTTACTTCAACAAAATACATCTTTCCAATTGCCTAATTGCTGCTATCCGTTGTACAGGTAGATTTGCCATTTGTAAATAAGAGGGTAGATGCCAAAGATTGAAACCAACACCAAACAGAGATTTTACTACAATAAAATACAATTTTCAAAGTTATCCGTTGTAGAGGTAGATTTACCTTTTGTTAATAAGAGGGTAGATGCCAAAGATTGAAACCAACACCAAACAGAGATTTTACTACAATAAAATACAATTTTCAAAGTTATCCGTTGTAGAGGTAGATTTGCCTTTTGTAAATAAGAAGGTAGTTACCAATGATTCAAACCAACACCAAACAGAGGTTTTACTACAATAAAATACAATTTTCAAAGTTATTCGTTGTTGAGGTAGATTTACCTTTTGTAAATAAGAAGGTAGTTACCAATGATTCAAATCAACACCAAACAGAGATTTTACTACAATAAAATACAATTTTCAAAGTTATTCGTTGTAGAGGTAGATTTGCCTTTTGTAAATAAGAAGGTAGTTACCAATGATTCAAACCAACACCAAACAGAGATTTTACTACAATAAAATACAATTTTTAAAGTTATCCGTTGTTGAGGTAGATTTGCCTTTTGTAAATAAGAAGGTAGTTACCAATGATTCAAACCAACACCAAACAGAGGTTTTACTACAATAAAATACAATTTTTAAATTTATCCGTTGTTGAGGTATATTTGTCTTTTGTAAATAAGAAGGTAGTTACCAATGATTCAAACCAACACCAAACAGAGGTTTTACTACAATAAAATACAATTTTTAAAGTTATCCGTTGTTGAGGTATATTTGTCTTTTGTAAATAAGAAGGTATTTGCCAATGATTCAAACCAACACCAAAAGAGATTTTACTACAATAAAATACAATTTTTCAAAATTGCCTTATTGCTGTTATCCGTTGTTTAGGTAGATTTGCCTTTTGTTAATAAGAGGGTAGTTACCAATGATTCAAACCAAGACCAAAATAGATTTTACTACAATGAAATACAATTTTCAATATTGCCTTATTGCTGTTATCCGTTGTTTAGGTAAATTTGCCTTTCTAACCTGAATGCACGTTACAAAAACTTTCAAGAATGAATTTAAGACTGCTGTGGTGTTTATGCTTTAAAAAAATCACAAAAAATTGTTAATTTCCATGAAATCACATTGCTTATTTAACAGTGTTTTTCTCTATGAAATCAACTTGTGTTATCAAACTGATAACATCATTATAATTCCAATTAATTCATTGGTAGCCATGGATACTTCAGTGTTTTTTCCCTATTTTTGAACTCTTTGCCGACTAGTGTCGTCTGCTGGTAACCTTTGCAAACAGTTTGGACCCAGTTCAGGCGCGACAAAACGTCAGGCCGATCTGGATCCAAACTGTTTGATACCTTGGTGGTATACATGAAAGATTTGTTTTTTGAAAAAAAAGGTGATTTTGAAAAAAACAAACAGCAGACGACAAAGACGCATGTAAGATTGCCCAGTAGGCAAAGTTAAAAAGTTAACATGTCATATGAAAACTATCCGTCGGGAGTGTACAGTTGGCTCGATATCATTCAAATCATGCTAACAGAACAGGGCCCGAGGTTATAAAACTTTTTTCATACTCAACTCAGCCGAGCACGAAATTTATCCTGCTCTAAAATGTTAAAATGTCAACAATTGTTGACATTTTAACATTATTAGCATGATAAATACAACATCTAAGAGACCTAAAGCAAGAAACTTCTTTATTTGTCGGTCTTTTAGTTTTTATGAGCAGTTGGAATTTCGTTCTCAGTTGAGTTTAGCATGAAGAAAGCTTTATAACGTTGGGACCAATAAAGAATTTTTGTTCGAACTTTAGTAGACTATAAAGCCCGTGAGGATACAATCAATATATAATACATGCTGGCATATAAGGACAGTGTAATCTTTCGGAGAAGGCGTGCTTAGTTTCTATCTTAAACACTCTATTTTTTCCAGTTTTGTGTGTTTGTTTGTTTGATTTGATTCTTTACGTTCCATCAACAATCTTTCAGTTAAACAGGGACGGGTCTTCCTGGGTTGAACCAGTACTAAGCTAGGATAAATGTGTCTTGCTAAAGGACCACAACGCATTAACGCTGGTGAGGCTCGAACTTGATTTTCCAGTTTCTATAATAGATAAACATAGTACAAGTAGATACATGTACTTGAATACGTTTATAGCAGGTTCTCATATAAATGTAGGCTATGTTGAAATCAAAACCTAAGCGACACTGATACTTTCAAGTAACCTAGCCAGCCAGCAAGGTCACTTGGAAACAGCAGGGCGGCCATGAAACTGGTATGATCAATAAGTCCCGCATCCTGCCTCGAAACGAAATACAAAACAGGAACCAGGTTGCTTGAACATGATTTTTTTCAAACTTTATTTCCTCTCAATTATATAGAGCATATGACAGAAAGCAGAGAATATATATCATGTATTAAATCGTGTATGTTAGAATAATAAAATGAAATAAACCCAAATGATGTAAATGGAATTGCTCATCCTTAACAAATTGGTCCGGTCCATTGCAGTGTTAAAGGATTGTTGGGTGGTATTTTCCATTGTTTTTTTTTAATTTGTTTAGAACATAAAACAAAAGACAATCCAATATCATCCATATAGGTCCATGTCTTATGATGTGCATGCCCATTAGGATTGCCTCAAAGATTCAATCCTAATGTGGTTTATTAGTGCTACAGTATATTTCAGTGGTAAAGTGCTTGACTCGAGACTGTGGGGCCGCGGGTTCAAGCCTCATCGGCGTCACTGAGTTGCAGTCCTTGAGCAAGACACATTTATCCTAGCTTAGTACTGGTTCAACCCAGGAAGAACCGTCCCTGTTCAACTGAAAGATTGTTGGTGTGACATAAAGAATCAAACTAACAAATTTAATCTCGCCTATGGTCAATGTGCCGTCAACCTAAAGCTCAATTGCTGCATAGAATACAGTTGGTCACAGAAACCATAGTCGCCAATAAAGCTGCCTAGATGTACTTAATTGCTGCACATTTTAAAACAAAATGGTATTCATCTTCAATGATGTACAGAATACACACTTTCTCTCATGTATAGGTATCCTATTTTGCCTTATCCATCTGGCTGACTCAACTTCTAATCTGTCTGACGACATGCGCAGTTTACCGTATGCTTGTGGATATTTCGAAACATTAACTTTGTCAATGGGTGGCTGAAATTGCTCCTGGTGACTCTGCAAGTCTAGACTGCCAATTTTGAATGAAATTGTCAGATAATCTTTATTTAAATACAGAAATAAAATATTCATGTCACCTACTCCCTGTTGAATCCAGACATCATTAAACCCCGTAGAAAATAGGAGATGAGGTAAAAGTGAAGCCCATATTCGTTTTATTGGGATTCAATTCCAAGTCATCTAACATCATAGTATATACCAATTTTATATATTATACATCCTCTGATAGTAATATTTTGAAACAGTAATCAATTATCAACAAATACCTTTGCGTTATACAACTATAGTTCTACCTAACTCGCCATATAAAATCATTTTACGTAGTCTTCTGAACACCAAGTAATCGTTTGCAAAACTTTAAATGCACTCTCTCAATAACATTTGAGCCGTGGCATGAGATTTCCAATAGTGTGGTGTGTGCGACCAACAAAAGCTCAGATAAGCCTGCGCATACGCGCATTCTGATCAGAGCCTTTGATAGTCGCTTACATGTTCTATGAGTGTTAAGCTACTGACGGAACATCAATTGGAGCTTCTAAACTTAAAAGGAGGCTGCACAGGCTCGTCTGAGTCTACACTTGTCAAAACGCAACATTGTTGAAAATCACATGTCACAGCTCATTTACTTGTGAAAAACCCCCATACCTCACCCTCTGGAACATTCCAAAATATGTTACTACCAACCTTAAAAGCAACATTTTTTACGGATGATAAATCACCAATAAGATATTCCATCTCCAATATCAATGTATATGTGCAGGCCAGCACGAAAATAAATACATTTACATTTTACAAGTGGGGTCTGGGTGGCCTGCACCCCCCCAGAAGCCAAGGATTTTTTTTAATCAAACAAAATGGAGGCTTTTCCTTTAAGGTGTGATTTTTTAGATCTATCTTTTACTTTTTGGCAGGGCTCCTGAAATCCCCCAAACTATGAGCTTGCTCCCCAGCTCCCCTAAAATAATTACCAGTGCTCCCCAGCTCTGTTTTTCCCCAAACTATGAGCTTGCTCCCCAGCTCCCCTAAAATAATTACCAGTGCTCTCCAGCTCTGTTTTTTTTTCATTTGACAAACAGAATCCTGATTCGAACTGAATCCTGATTCGGTCATGGTCAACGTAATATGAGCCGCGACATGTGATTTCCAGTAATGTGGCATTTTGACAAGTGTAGACTCTGACGAGCCTGTGCAGCCTCCTTTTAAGTTTAGAAACTCTAAATGATGTTAGGTCAGTCGCTTAACAGTCATAGAATATTCAAGCGACTAGCAAAGGCTCTGATCAGACTGCGCATATGTGCAGGCTGATCTGAGGCTTTGCTGGTCGCACATATCACATTGTTGGAAATCTCATGTCGCGGCTCATATTTATTTCTTTGTTGAAGGACCTTTGTGTCTTCGTACATTAATAAACTCGCATGAAGAAAATAATGATCAACTTAAGATAGTTTATCACGTATAGACAATTACGGCTAACTCTTTTTGTAGTGGGTATTTTTTTTTACTTTTGTTGTCGTCTACTTTTTTTCTAAATCAACTTTTCCAAAATAAAATCTGGTTACCTTGATGCCTGACCGCTTTTGTGTAGTAGACATGAATAATCAAGAGAATGAGGGTTCGGGTATGATTCCCGGCTTCTCCAGTTTGTCGGATCACACTTTGTCAGTGGCATCATCTCCATGGACATGACCTTAGCAATTGGTGGGGTTTTAAATACAAACATTACACAAATGACAGAACAGAACAGATTATTTATTTGACTTAAACTCGCTTGATGCTATCATATAGAACTATTGCCGACTTAACAGGTCAGTTGTGGTTCTTGATCACCTGGATAATCGATAAGTCAATTGACCACCTTACACCCCGGTGACTATAAACTGAAATTGATTGTATTACAGTCCTATGGTGGCTGGTTTGTGCCATTTCGGTATTTCGTTATTTCATCTTTTCAACTGGCGTTATGGCGTGGCGAAAAGACTAGAAAAACTCCAGGCAAAAAGATGAAATAACGAAAAAACGCCATGTAAAAAAAACAAAAAAAAAACGGAATAAACGTCAGGCGAAAAGACAAAATAACAAAATCAGCAATGTGAAAAGATGACAAACAAGCGCAAAAAGACGAAAAAATGCCATGTAAAAAAAAACGCCATTTAAAACTCAATTATGTGTCTTTTTGTCTGGCATTTTTCGTTATTTCGTCTTTTCACTTGGCGTTTTTTCATTATTTTGTCTTTTTGCAAGGCGTCCTTTCATTATTTCATCGATTAGCCTGGCATTATTTCGTCTTTTCGCTTGGCATTTTTTTCGTTATTTCGTCTATTCACTTGGCGTTTTTTCTTTATTTCGTCTGTTTGCCTGGAGTCTTTCCATTATTTTGCCCTTTTTGCTGGGCGTTTTTGTGTTATTTCGTCTTTTCGTGTGGTGTCTTATAATTATATCGACTTATTCTGTCGTTATTTTGTCTTTTTCTTGGCATTTGTTTGTTATTTTGCATTCGCTTGGCCTTTTTTTTTCGCTATTTCCTCTTTTTGCTTGGCGTCTTTTTGTTATTTGTATTTTGGCCTGTCGTAACTACGTCTTTTTGCGTGGCGTTTTTTTCGTTATTTTGCCTTTTCGCCAGGCATCTTTTCATTATTTGTATTTTTGCCTGGCGTTTTTTCATCTTTTCGCGTGGCTTTTTTTCATTATTTCACCTTTCTTGCATGGTGGTTTTTCTCTATTTCGTCTTTCAGCTTGGCTTTTTTCTCTATTTCATCTTTTGGCCTGGCGACTTTTCCTTAATTAGTTTTTTTGCTTGGTGTCTCTTTGTGAGGCATTTTTTCGTTATCTTCACTTTTCGCTTGGCGCTTTTCGTCTTTTCGTGTGGTGTCTTTGTGTTATTTCATCTTTTTGTCTGGCGTTATTTAGTTTTATTGCATGGTGTTTTTTCGTTATTTCATCTTTTCTCATGGCGTCTTTTCGTTATTTCGTCTTTAAGCCTGGCGTTATATGTTCTTTTTGCTTTTTTTTTGTTATTTGTCTATTCACTTGGCTTTTTTTTATAATTTCGTCTTTTTGCCTGGCGTCTTTTGGTTATTTTGTATTTTGCCTAGCGCTATTTTGTCTTTTCCCGTGGCGTTTTTTTGGTTATTTTGTCTTTTCAGGCACTTTTTTCGTTATTTCGTCTTTTCGCTTGGCGTTTTTATACCATTTCATCTTTTTGCCTGGCGTATTTTGGTATTTCGTCTTTTTGCGTGGCATTTTTTTCGTTATTTCACCGTTTTTGCATGGCGTTTTTTTGTTATTTCGTCTTTTTGCTTGGCTTTTTTCTCTATTTCATCTTTATGCCTGGCAACTTTTCCTTATTAATTTTTTTTGCCTGGTGTCTCTTCGTGTGGCGTTTTTTCGCTATCTCGACTTTTTGCTTGGCGCTTTTCGTCTTTTCGTGTGGTGTCTTTTTGTTATTTCATCTTTTCGTCTGGCGTTATTTCGTTTTATTGCATGGCGTTTTTTCGTTATTTCATCTTTTCTCTTGGCGTCTTCTCGTTATTTCGTCTTTAAGCCTGGCTTTATATGTTCTTTTGGCTTGTTTTTTTTCCGTTAATTGTCTATTCAATTGGCTTTTTTTATAATTTTGTCTTTTCGCCTGGCGTGTTTTGGTTATTTTGAATTTTGCCTGGTGCTATTTTGTCTTTTTTCGTGGCGTTTTTTTTGTTTTTTCGTCTTTTCAGGCATTTTTTTCGTTATTTTGTCTTTTCGCTTGGCGTTTTTTCACTATTTCGTCTTTTTGCCTGGCATCTCTTGGTATTTCGTCTTTTCACGTGGCATTTTTTCGTTATTTCACCTTTTTTGCATGGCGTTTTTTTGTTATTTCGTCTTTTTGCTTGGCTTTTTTCTCTATTTCATCTTTATGCCTGGCAACTTTTCCTTATTTATTTTTTTTGCCTGGTGTCTCTTCGTGTGGCGTTTCTTCGTTATCTCGACTTTTTGCTTGGCGCTTTTCGTCTTTTCGTGTGGTGTCTTTTTGTTATTTCGTCTTTTTACCTGGCGTTATTTCGTTTTATTGCATGGCGTTTTTTCGTTATTTCATCTTTTCTCATGGCGTCTTTTCGTTATTTCCTCTTAAGCCTGGCGTTATATGTTCTTTTTGCTTGTTTTTTTTTTCGTTATTTGTCTATTCAATTGGCTTTTTTTATAATTTCGTCTTTTCGCCTGGCGTCTTTTGGTTATTTTGAATTTTGCCTGGCGCTATTTCGTCTTTTTGCGTGGCGTTTTTTTTTTGTTATTTCGTCTTTTCAGGCACTTTTTTTCGTTATTTCGTCTTTTCGCTTGGCGTTTTTTCTCTAATTCGTCTTTTTGCCTGGCGTCTTTTGTTATTTCGTCTTTTTGCCTGGCATTATTTCGACTTTTCATGTGGCGTTTTTTTTCGTTATTTCGACTTTTCCCTTGGCGTTTTTTCCTCTTTAGGCGTGGCGTCTTTTCATTATTTCGTCTTTTCGCCTGGTGTCTTTTCTTCTTTTTGCGCGGAGTTTTTTTCTTTATTTCGTCTTTTCACATGGCGTTTTTTTCGTTATTTCGCTCCTAAATCTTCTATGGAGGTACATTAATCTTGAACAGCTATAAATATTTTTAAGAGTAGCGAAGTTATCGGCATGTGTCAAAGGTAGCATTTTTTTAATATGTTAAAAAATTAGCAGAATACTGTTTATCACCTTACGGACCTTTTTATGAAAGTTATTTGATTTTAGAGATTTCTGGAAAAACAATTACTCAAACTATAAACAATTGAACAAGAAAAATACAGTTGCATATTTTTAAGCCTCTACCATGACAATGGCCGGGGCATTAAGTGTTACCCCTGTCCGTCCATGCGTACATCACACCCAACGACGTCCGCTCTCTTAGTTGAATAGTTTGATCAGAATTTTATGAAACTAGGTCACATTGTTAACTCTTCTAGTTAGATAATGGTTCATATCGCACCATACCTTCAGGAGTTATGGTCCTTTATATATGAACATTCACCATTTGAAACGATGTCCGCGGGTGGATAGTACTGGCGCAACCCAGGGAGCACAGGGTCGGAAAGGTGCAGCAGGTTAACGGTAGACCCTTGGCGTCGGTCTTCTAGCCACTGCCGCACTTGAGGACTCAACAGGTCCGAGGCTATTTGTCCACAGGGTTGATAGTACTGGTGAAATCCAGGAAGCACTGGGTCCAATAGGTGCCGTTTTCATATGGTAGACCCCTAACGTAGGTCTACTAGCAAGACCCCTTACGTAGGTCTGCTAGCTGCTACCGCACTTGATGACTATCTGGTGGATGTCTGATCAGGTCTGAGGATCTCTTGTTGTAATCCCGCACACACGCATGATACATATACACGCCTCCATACTGCTCCATAAAAGCGAGCTCCCCAGTCCCCATGAGCTCCACAAAGGAGTACACCCCCTCACACATACTCTTACACACTAGCCTACAATAGGCGATTCCCTCAGAGATGTCGTTGACAATAAGGTGTCTGGGTGCAAATGGCGATGCTGAATGATTCCTTCCTCCTAAACCTTCCTACAGTCAACAAGATGGATCAACTTGCTGCTCCAAAACAACGGTGGCTCAGTGATATCAGAAAAAAAAGCGTATCACCGGTCGGAATTGACATGGGGATATCGCAATTACTTTTAGATGTCCACTCAAAAACAAACACTTTCTAAACGCTTCCTATATTTTAGGCCGAAATTAGCCGTACACCAGGGATCAAGCGCGGGTACATTGATTGACCCACTTTTAGACCACATAGGAAACGTACAAAACTGGACTGCAGAGAGTGTTCAATTCTTAATTCAGTTATGAAGACCCCGCACGTCCATAAACGAACTTGAAATAATCGAAAAAATGGAAACGATTTCCGCTCTCTAAGTCTAATAATTTTGATCAAAATTTTTCGAAACTTGGTCACATTGTTAAGTACTATGGTGTCTTCTTCAAGTTTGATAAAGGTCCATATCGCACTATGCATTAAGGAGTTATGGCCCTTTGTTTAAGAAAATTCACCGCTTGATCTATATGAAACGATGACCACTCTCTAAGTTAAATAGTTTTAATCAGAATTTTATGAAATATGGTCATATTGTTTAGTACCATAATGTCTTCTTCAAGTTCGATAATGGTCCATATAGCACCAAGCCTTTTTGGAGTTATTGCCCTTTGCTCATGAAAATTCACCATTTTTATGTTGTCCGGTCTCTAAGTCCAGTAATTTTAATCACAACTTTATTAAATTAGTTCACAATGTTTAATACCATGATGTCTTTCTCGAGTTAAATACTGGTCTATATGGCCTTATGTCATCATGAGTTATTGCTCTTTATTGAAAAAAAAACGCAATTTCTATAATGTACTGTCTCTAAATCGAGTAATTTTGATCAGTACCGTATCTAACTTACTCACAATGTTAAGTGCCAAAATGTCTTATCCAAGTTCTAACATAGTATCTATCGCAATATTCCTTCATGAGTTATTGCCCTTTAGTCTTGAAATTTGCCACTATTTGCGAGGTTTACTCTCTAACTCAAGTTATTTCAGATGGAACTTAAGGAAACTTAGACAAAATGCTTAACATCAGTATGTCTTGCCCAAGTTTCAAAATGGTCTATATCATCTTGTGGCTTCCAGAATGATTGCCCTTTTTCACATAAAAATGTCTTTCTTGCTTTCGTTTGTGAGAATATGCGAATTTTGCACCAGAGGGGGAATCGGTGCCCCCTGGACACATTTTTTGCAGAGCATACACAACTTGATAATGGCTAATAAAAAACAGAAATCAGCGAAATAATATGCATAGTTCTTATTTATTGGGCTAAAACCTTAACTCTCTAAAATATTAAGGCAAAAAACCATTTATATCTAGAATAAATATGTCACATAACGCTAGTACAGTAACAAAAAAAACCTCATTACTTTGAAAGGATTTTTTTTTAGAAACTAAGCATATGTCACCACGCTCATGTTCTTTTTCTCCAATAGGGTAAAGTCGGGTATATTCGGACAGACAGCTAAATTCGGACAGCGACCTTGTTTGTTTCATATTTCAAATATTGGAATAAAAATAAATTAACTAGGCAAACAGTGAAAATCCTGATGAGGAGCCGTCTCATCTGGATTTACACTGTGTGCAAATGTGTGTCCGTTTTTACCCGACTTTACCCTAGCTCTAAACTGAGAACTAGGGTAAAGTCGGGTCACTTCGGACATCAGGTAAATTCGGACATACATTTGCAAACAGTAAAAAATCCTGATGAGACGGCTCCTCATCAGGATCTCACTGTTTGCTATTTTAATTTAATTTTTTATTACAATAATTAAAAGATGAGACAAACAAGTTCGTTGTACGAATTTAGCTGACCGTCCAAATATACCCGACTTTACCCTATTGATTGTCTTCCCTGTTCACTGATTTCTTGGGCGTAGACAATCATGGTAAAGAGGATTCACAGCTTGCATATGCAAAGTAAGTGCGTAGCTAGAGGCTCAGACGAAAATAACATATTCATGTATAGCCCCACTGGATAGCTATCATTAGAGCAAAGGCACACCCCAGCATTTGGCCAGTGCTTTCATGGTACCCATTAGTATAGGTCGCTCGAAGCTACAAAAGGGGGCCCTCACACACACGTCATATTTACAAATGTATGTAAGGAGCACAGTGGCTCAGTTAGTTGAGCGTTTAGTTGGGTTTGACGGTTTGCTTGTTTCAGACTCACCGCAGTCACTGTGTTGGGTCTTTTGGCAAGACACTTTATCCGCTCACAAGATGACAAACCAGACAGCAAAACATTATTAATTTTCTTTGCATGGCTACCAGAGAAAACAGGACTGCATCTGCATCCGCTGACTCGCTTAAACTGTAAAACATTAACAGCAACTTCTTATCGTAAGAAATTGACAACACGAAAAAACAGACATTAAAAATTGCTGTTTCAACGATCTAATAAGCACTGGCGCCCCATCAACGTTGACTAGATGATGTTTCAACCCGCATGTCCGCTGGGGTGACTTCTGGTGAGTTCGTCCTCAGATTTTGTTTGTTGGGAGTTTTTCATTTTTTTTATCCATAGTTATTTATTTATATAAGCTTTAATAAGACAAATAGAAAATTCTTCTTTTATTTCTCTTTACATTGGTATTGGTTTAAAGCCAGAAAACAGAGACAGGTACAGTAAAACATCCAATCCAACGTGACAACATATGGAATAGCAGATGCATCAACCACCCTACGTATTTGTGCAGGCTCATTAAGCTTTCTACCTTCGGCAAATGATTTATACATTTATAGCTTATCGTTAAATCAACACTAAAGTGACACGTTCACATGGGCCGGTTACGGACGTCCTTGTAGACATTAAGTACAATGTACACATTACTATTGTCTGTTCACTTATCATTCGAACCCATCGATGGGTCGAACTTGTCCCGACGGTCAAAATATAACTGGTCATGGAGATATGCTGCTAAACAAGGAGAAGGCTTTTTATGAACGCCAATACTTGTGTATTTTAAGACAAAAAAGGATAACTCTTACTTTTATAAAACACAAGGTTATCTTTCCACATAAGTCAGGCACCACCTTAAGTTCCTTGGCTGAAAAGTTATGGTCTTGGCACAATTAGATTAAATCCATAGAAATAATTTATTTTTATAGAACCATTTGTATTTGAACAACAGGTACTATTTCATGCTGACTTTCTCTCTGTTATTTCAGACATTGTGGCTCATGACCCAGGGTGGGGCTAGAGGTCAAAATCTATGACACCTTTAAAAAGCTATTCTATTTTTCTGACTTATGCAGATATCTTACCAATCATTTATTAGAAAGCATTCATACTTGGGCATTTGGTATCATTCATGACAGCCTTCAACTTGACTGGTCCATACCCCAGGATGGGGTTAGAGGTCAATTCTAGGGCATCTTAAGATTATTTCTTTAGAATCATTTGTATTTTTAAACAACTGATACTATTTCGGGCTGACCTTTTCTCTTTGATGTTAGACCTTAGGATTTATGACCCAAGGTGGGGCTGGTGGTCCAAATCTAGGACATCTTTAAAAAGTTTTTTTTATTTTTTTTTTCAGATATCTTACAAACCATTTATAAGGGGGTGGGGTGATGATATTATTTGGTACCATGCATGGCTGGCTTCCACTCGATTGCTTCAGATGTATGGTCACATGCTCACACTGGTAAATGTACACGTCGATTTGGTGGTATTTACGTGTATTGCCGGTACTTCGTAGACCGGAAGTGGTAGATATTGGTGTTAATACTATATATTGCTATGGCAAAAGAGTGACAGTATTCGCCGCCGCTATAGCAGCGGGTGATAGTGTAAAATATCAGTCGTTCATCTATGGAAGTTTTGTTTGGGAAATTTGCGTGAGCTATAATAATGATTCCCTGAGAGGCTGATAGTCGAAAACATTATCCCGAGGAATGTGATTATCAACCGAGGCGCTTGACGATGTTAGAGTTGGAACCCCCCAGACAAAACTTTCTGGATCCGCGCATGGCTAATACCTGGTGTGTTTTGTTGTTGTTGTTCTCATTGTATAAGGAAGCCTAGGTGTTCAGTCTTGGTTGCTTTCCCGATGTCTTGGGACTGTAAGTGTTCTCTGGCTCTTCCTCACCGTGACACCAGGTGTGATTGTGTTATTTACTGGTAATACTCACTTACGATATTGAAGAAATGTTGTCATAAATAACTGGCAATAACTCAACAAATGTTGCCTTAAATACCTCAACATATGTTCATTTTATTTATTACTTATTATTTATTTTTTCTTTCATTTGGTTGGTTTTACTTAGCATTACTTTTATTGTTGTCATTATTATTATTGTCATTATCACATAACATAGCGTGCAAATCATAGTAACACTCAATAGATACAATCACAAGGGTGGTCCTGGACTAGTTCTTAAGTTATTCTGTTCTATTCAAACATACATGAAGTAAACATATAATATCATACAGTGGCTTGTACTCATGTCAAAACATCTACAAACCAGCAGACAATTGCATTCCGTTTGAAATAGACAACCCGAAAGCATATAGAGAGGCCCTGGTGCGCCTTCCTATGTAAATTCTGTTCTATTCAAGCAAATAGGAAGTGAAAATACATGACGTCATATATGACGTTGTACTGTCTTCTGCAACTTCCTTCAAAAACAAACAACCAACAGACAGATGTTTTCACTTGAAATAGACATTTTCAAAGCTAATAATTACCCAAATGGGGGATTAATACCTGGAATAACACTCTGATAATAGAAAGAAGTGACAGACACCAGTGCTCAAAAGCAAGAAGTATGGATTACACTGATTAGCAGGTAAAATTAGCAATGGAACTATTCCCCTCTGCACTTACTCTGCAATGATTTTATTTACCCAGCTGTTTCAAATGCATGATCATACTTTACAATACCTACCTTCAATAAGGTTGATGCCTACCCAAATCCTTCGCAAGCTACGGATTTGGTGTGTTAGGGTGTGTGTTGTTGTTTGTTTATTTCATGTATTAATTTGTCATGAGATAATGTAGTTACAGCATTCCATGTTTTTTTTTCAAATATTCCATTATAGCCGAATGGTACATGCTTAAATATCTCTATGTGCAGGGCTATAACAATAGGTTCATTTGCTATGACCCATGGGTTTTGGCCGGCTGTAAAAACGTTTAAGGGTCCATGTTTTGGTTGTGATTGTGGTATAAAATGCTGTCAATTGCTGCTGAAACGGCTCGGTCCCAAGTCCGAGATAGCAGAGTGCCTATTCAATGATAGCTAGCATACTGGTAATAGATAAGTTCAACCGGTATAATAAGGAAAACCTTGCAGAGGCTATTTGCAATTCTGCACACGTTTTGATTTGTAAAATCATGGACTGCCGTATACAAATTATCAAATCTACAGTAATTATGATCAGCCATGGTTGATGTGCACTAACTAGCTAGTTATTATCATGTTTTACCATTAATGAATAGTAGGTTTGTTTTGGCAATATGTGTTTTAAACAGGAAATGAAAGATTGGGTTGAAAAGGACCCCAGTTGATGTCATTGAAATGTACAGCCTTACTCTGTGGCGGGCTCCGTTTTGCGTAATTTAAGGTAAGTTGTATATGATATATAGTCAATAGCATAAGGTCGTATCATTCATTTTTATTTTAATTATTTTTTTGTAAACATAATTTTAATCAGTACTCTACCTTATATCTTTAAATGACAAACAGACGACATCGGCATGATACTATGAAAATAGTACAGCTAACTAAAGTAAGCTGCAGTAGGTTCCCGCACTCGTAGCTTAATGCAAAAACCGGGGTTCCACTTTGGAATGCCACTATACACAAAAAAACACAAGGTAAACTCGCCATTATTTGTTTACAACGAATCTCATCTCTCTTTGAAACATCAGTAGCTGATGCGGTTTTGTTGCAAAACAGAAAATGTCGCACTATTGTCGCACTTGAATAGTGTATAGTACGACTTTTTGGTTACTGTAAAGGCGGCACCTCATGAATGCGTAATTAGGACTGGTCAACCTTAGACATAGGTAAAAGCTGAAAATGAGGCGTGGTTTTATTCTAAACTTACCGTATTATCTTGCGCGGACGCAAAACACATTATTTAGTCCTTAAAACGCCAACAAAATAACTGCATCTGAAAATAACTATTTAACATAAGCATAGAGGCAAACAATGTGGACCCAGATCAGACTGCTCCTACAGTCTGATCTGGGTCCCCACTGTTTTTCTATGAGGTTCCAAAATATTTTAGTGGACGACAAAAACATAAAGTTTGTGATTATACGCTTTAAGGGTTAATAAATTTGAGTTCAGTGTGTATACGGTAAGGATTTTCATGAAATGCACGCACGTTTGCGCGGCCCAAAAAGCTTATTAACTCTTTACCAAATTATAAAAAGAACCTGATTTCCCTTCCTTAGCAGATGAAATAGCCGAACCACGCCCAGATATGAATATTAAAGTTGCTGCATTTACAGTAAGCGAAGAGTCTATTAATATAAGATCGTCCTTAGCACCTCGGGATAACAGTTTTGACTATATTACAAACAGGTATAAAATAATATGCTTTTACTCCATATATAGACGGTTGGTCAATAAAAAGGGGATAATTATGCAAGTTGTTTTTAAAGATTTATTTTTTAAAAGTCACTGACTCAGTCCTTAAAATGTTCTTGATTCTCGTGGCATATCTCTTTATGCTTAATGCTTAGCAAAACACTATAGCTAATGCCGTTGGCTATGGCACGCAGATTGGTTATCTTTAAACGAATATAAATGTAAGCCATCATGATCCTTGCTCAGGGCCGCCATTAATTTTGCAATAACATTATCTATGCTCATGTCGAAGATAATTAATGAGTTGTTGAAGCGTTTTGGCGCAGTCATTATCCATATATGGTAAACTAAATAAAAGCTGATCTTTTTTCTTCTAAATGCGAGTTCATTAAACAAAGGTATAAACATTACATTTACTCCGTAGAGAATACAATTAAATGGCTAAATCAGTATAGGCAGTGCATTAATATTACTTTAAAATAAATGTTTTATTTCTTAACCTAAACATATGTTGTTGGTACTCAAAAGAACCAACTCAAAACACGCCTAAATAAATGTAACTATTCACAAATTTATGCTCAGAATTTTTTGCTTAACAGTAATTTTTATTAGTATGTTTAACATGATTAAGATACATAGAGGATCTTACATGAGTGCTAACGTTTTATTGATTTTTGAACGAGTTGGGGAAATGAGATAAAATGCGAGGCTTGCCGGGCATTTTATCTCTTTTTCTCAAGAAGCTTAATACATTCAATTATACAGGAGCACGAATGTTAGATTCTATTTATCACACGACATTAATAAAGTTTCCTTTTAAAAGGATAGTTTGCCCAGTTTTCCTCATGAATTACTGCCCTATTAATTCCTAGGAAACCACCCAAGATGCAGTATTCAAGTTTTGATAAATTAAGATAAGTACATTAAGTAACACATAAAATTGAAAGATGGGTGAAGTATCAGTTTTCTGTTCAATGTCAATAAAACATTAAGTAGCTATGAAACCACCCAAGATACAGTATTCAAGTTTTGATAAATTTAGATAAGTACATTAAATAACACATAAAATTGAAAGATGGGTGAAGTATCAGTTTTCTGTTCAATGTCAATAAAACATTAAGTAGCTATTTGATTAAAAATAATTGTTACCTTCTGTGTAACTGTGTAACTGTACATATGCTACTAATTAGTCCCATTCTATCTTTGAATTGTCTGGTTTAAAATTTACATTTAGGTGCACTTTTTTGTTTAATAATTACGCATGCGTTCTTATCCGATTGGAGCTTCAGGTTATGCTTACTGAAAGCTCTGTAAGTCCCATTGACCAAAATACACATTCAGTGTAAACTGGCACACAGAGGTACTGTTTGGTTAGGTGAATGCTTTATATTTTACTATTACTCTATTTACTGGTCTGATACTAGTCTAGGAATCCTTATCACAAGCTACAAACATGCAATAATCACATTGAAACTTCACCGCTCAGATCAGTATCTGTGTAGACTACCCCCTGCAAAATTTTGTTCTAAAAATTGGAGGTATTCTAGTAGTAGAACTGTCCTAGAACATTTAGAACTGTTCTAGAACTGTTCTTAACCATGTAAATATGCTTGTTCTAGAACTCACAAATCAAACACATTCTAAAACTTGTTTTATTCTAAAACTGTTCTTGAAAAAGTCTAGAACATTTTAGAACAAATCAAGAACCAATAAGTTCTACAAATGTTCTAATAATATTCTAGACAATTTTAGAACTTTTCAAGGACAAAATAAGTTGAAAGAAACTTTTAAAAATGATTCAAATTAAGTTCTAGAACATTTGTCTTACTTCTTAGAACTAGTTAATTCTAAAGATATACTAATAATTCTAAAACATTTTTGGAACTTCTCAAATAGAAAATAAGTTAAAGAATTGTTTTCCATTTACTATTCAAATTAAGTTCTAGAACTTATTTAGTACTTTTGTAGAACCAACAAGTTCTAGAAATGTTCTCAAAAGTTCTAATGTTCTCAAAAGTTCTAAAACATTTTAGAACATTTTAGAACATTTCTAGAACAAGCATGTCATAGCAAGATGGATGATGGGAAAACACGGCTGCCAGAATTGGAGGGATAATATGGAGGCTCTTCCAGAAACATTTGTTTGGAAACTTGTTGGAGACAGTGAGTAGGCCTGAGACACAGTTTTTATTGTTAATTGTTACTGCGGTCTTCCAAGCTGAAATGCATGGCAGTGTTTTGAAATGGGTAACAGGGTGGCGACAACTGACAAAATTCAGGGCAACGTAGGGCCTCTGTTATGTTGTTTTTTCAATAATAATTATTCCTCAGTTGATGTTTATTTATTTTTATTGAGTCACCTGCATGAGCATGAAATACACTTTGGTATTATTTTTGGGGGGTTTAACCCAAATTTGTTAACAGTATTTCAGATATAATAAAGTGGCAATTCACAGAATCATATTTCCAAATGATCTACTAGGGCTAGGGAAATGTGCCTTCTGCTCAATGACATTCCTGACCATGGCCATTTAAAATATCTACTAGAATAATTCAGAGACATTTATTGAACCCTTTATGGGACATCTTTGGGAAAGGTGTTCTACAATAGTTCCAGAAAGTTTCTAAAGGCTTGTTCTGGAACAGCTCTAGAACAAACCAAGGTTTCTTCTAGAACAGTTCAGCAACAAACTATTAGAACATTTCTAAAATTGTTCTGGAACCATTCTAAAAATGTTCTAGAATAATTCAGCGACATTTATAGAACGTTAAATGGGACATTTTTTGAGGGGCGTTCTACAATTGTTCCAGAAAAATAATAAAGGTTTGTTCTAGATCAGTTCTAGAACAAACCAAGGTTAATTCTAGATCAGTTCTAGAACAAACCATTACAACATTTCTGGAATTGTTCTTGAACTATTTAAAACATAATCTAGAAAAATTCAGAGACATATTAAAAGCCTTAAATGGGACATTTTCGAGGGATGTTCTACAATTGTTCATAAAAGTTCTAAAGATTTGTTCTGGAACTGTTCTAGAACAAATTTGAAGTGTTCTATAACAGTTCTAGGAAATATCTTTATAATTTTTCTGGATATTTACTTGAACAAACCTTTTGACCTTGGCTAGAGCAATTGTAGAATAAAATTGTCCCATTTAACGTTCTACATCTGTCCCAGAAACATTCTAGAACATATCTAGAACAGTTTCAGAGCAGTTCTTGACCATAGTTCTAGAAAAATCTATAACTTTTCTAGAATAGTTCTTGGCCTTTTCGCACTACTTTGGTTGCCATTCAATATTAAATCAGGGGAATACAGCGACTCATTGTAAGAATGATAAACTTGAGGTAATGGGTTGGTGATTCAAGCATCACCGGAGATACTCCTACTGTGTTGTGTGCTTTCCACTTAATCCTATGCTTGGTACTGATTCAATTCATGGGACAGTCTGATCTTATTGAAAAAATGAATCGTAAGAAAACGAATTTAAACATTTATATGAATATAAGAGCTAGACTGCACAAACCGGGTCATGAATGTGCATCCTAAGAAGTGCTCGAGATCAGAAATATGAAAATTCAAAATAATTCCAATGAAATAGAAACAATTTCACAAAATGTTCCTAATAATGGCCTCTACCCAAGCGAGGAAGAATGCAAAGATCAGGAATCGATAAATCAAGTACCACACCTGAACCAGGACATCGAATGGAAAAGTGATAAAAAACAAAAAAACATCACACATAGGAGAGGCAAGAGATCATCCCTTTCCCATCAGGTGACCACAAAACTGTAAGACACAGGCTCGAAAATGTGTCAAAGACAAACCGAAACCCACAGAAGAAGTACTGCTTTGGAACGGTCAGTAAGAAAAGCACTGGAGGGCTAAAAATAGTTTCAAAATTTCGCAAACTTTTCCCCATGACTGAACAAAATGGCCTGAAAAGCTTAAAATAGAAATCTCCTCCTGAACCACTGTTCCAAATTCAATGGAATTTCGGACAGAACTCCTCTATAAAAATTAGACAAACGGGTCTGGGGCCAGTGCTCTTACCTGAAACATTTATATAGCAGAACATTTTTTTCCTATTCTGTTTACGTTCTCATTTAAATGACACTTCCTGGCAGCCTCAGACGGTACAGTAATTTCGTTAGAGTATGAGGATTTCTCTGATATACCAATGTTTCAGGATTGGGGCCAGTCTACAGTAAAATTACATGTATAACAAAAACGGTAGCTGAAAGTACCATTTTAATCAATACGAATTGAATGTGAATATATATAAATGTTTCAGGACTGGGGCCAAACAAAGTAAACATAACATGTGCGGATCAAGGAATATTTATCGGGAGGGGGGGGGGGGCAGCAAATTTAAGCTTTCAATGTCTGAGAAGTTGTCACCCCATTTCCTATTCCTTCTTTCTAATTCGACCAGAAAATCATGATGTATGTCCAAATGCATTCCCAAGGGTATGAGTATGCAAAGCACATTAAAGATTTCAAGTGACGCAATCTGTGGACAATTTCACTCTGGGCCGTTAGATTCTCATGGCGGCTGATCAGGGGTTTTTTTTGCTGGTTTTGTGTAGCCCTCAAACTATTAACAGAGAGGTTTCAATGGTTTCGAGGAACGGGGGGGGGGGGGGGGTCCAAATGTTAATTTCTATAGAAACCCATATATAACTTGTGATTTCATACCCCCCCCCCCCCTCTGGATCCGCGCATGCATAATAACCTTTATTCATCCTGTTCATCCTTGTTAAAACGCCACAAAATTCGCAACAGACAGAATTTGTTTGTTTTGTTGGCTATTGGAATTCACAATATCATGTGAATTGTCCGCTTGCATATGATACACATTTGAAAATGCCAAGGCTAAATCTCTCTGAAATTTAAGAAAATTATAATAAAATTTCAAGATCTAGATCGTAAATCAGTGTGTGTATGGGTTAGGCCATTTTTTCTGGTTCTCTGGATAATTCTTGCTCAACATAGGCTAGGAGGAGGAAATGAAAATAAAACGCTCAAAAACTTCCAGTCGGAATGAAAATAAAAAAAAATCACAAAACTTTGAACTTTATATTATTGTTTTTTAAATGACATCAGAATTTAGCTTGTGATAGACCAGTGACGCATCTAGCTACACATCTATGAGTTGTAAAAACATTCAAGTACCGCATGCTCTCCCGATGAGGAGCATTAAAATGTTTGAGAGCGCAGTGGCTCAGTGTAGGACAATATCCCCGCGGACAACCCCCCCACCCCCCTGCTCAAATTTGTATATGTGGACATAATTCACCCCCCCCCCATGAATTTTGCAACAAGGACATAATCCCCCCCTATGAATTTTACAACGTGGACATAATCCCCCCTGTGAATTTTACAACATGGACATAAACCCTCTCAGACGAAATCCCCCCCCCCCCCCCCACACACACAAACACAATCTATACTCTATTAAAGCTTCCAAAAACATTTCCTACAATTCATTAAAAAACTTTCAGGAACTCTATTAGAGTGTCAAATGGTTCAGACTCAGTTCAGGGTCAAGGTCTGTGGGTCCTGATCTGGGTCCAAACTGTTTGCGAAGGCTATCAGGTGTCAAAAGTCACCACTTGGAGACAGGGGGTTAGTAAGATCCATTTAGAATATTACATAAGAATAGTAGTTCATTGTTAAAATTATGGTGACCTTATAATCAGGAACCAAACTGGCCATCAACTTTAGGGAGAAGTCTTCCCCATAGAATGAGAAATAAGGGAGAGGTGATATGAGTTAATGCAGAAAAGTACTTTTATAATTCTCCTTCAATAATCCTGCCCAACTCTTTTATATGCTGGATTTTTGTCATCTGCTGACTTTAATAAAAATAAAAAAAAAATCTCCCAGCTACACTATCAGAGTGTCAAACAGTTTGGATCTAAATCAGGACCTACATTATGTCAGGCCTCATCTGGGTCCAACCGATTTCAATATTGTAAATACATTTCAAATGCACAAAAAATTATCTTGCTTTCCCCAACTTATCTGAAGCTCTGTATCAAGCTGACCTTAGAAATTGTGCATTACGTTATTTGACATGACCGGACACGTCTTTAAGAAAATCAATACATACATGTATCATGCAAGACCGACATGATAGTTTATTGCATGCTTATTAAAGGTAAATAAACTAAATATCCGTCAGGGACTTTCTATAACAACGAAATAGAGAGTCCTTGATTTCTGGCTGACAGCATGCAAAGAGTTACAGCTACTAGCAGGTAAAGGGTAAATCAGTAAGTTGCATCAGAAATATACATGCTGCAGACCAGCTCGCGGTTTCATTCATTGTTGGTACTTAAAGATGACTCAAAAACTTCAAAGGGAGAATAATGTTTCGTCTCTGCAGATATTTTTCTGCATTACTTTTATCAAAATAACCTTTCAGGATAACATCAGCGTCTCAAAAAGATTGGACCCAGATCAGCCCTGACGTTCTAATCTTGGTTCAAACTGTTTGCGAGGACAAAATTAGCCGCTAGCAGTCAAATAGTGGATTTGACAGAAAATACTGTGTCAAGTTTTGTGTTTATATTATTAGTTGATCTCGGAGTATTACTGTTTTAAAATAATGCTAATTGGAGTTTTAATATCAACAACCAGGTAGGTCAATTTATAAACTGGAACAATCGATATTGAAAATTTTCAAGTTTTCGATAGCTGGCGACTACAGGACTATCGACTACTTTCGCAGTAAAAATGGTACAGTCGGCAGCTATAAAACAGGGTCGGTCGGAAAACCGTAAACACACATATTTTTTTTTTTGGCCTTAGCGGATCCTACTTACAATATATCGTCCCAAATCAAAGTTTCTCATTTATTCAACACAGGCGGCCGTGTTGCGTTATCAACCGACTATTTTTAACAATGACAGCGTCTTGCGTCAGACAGCTAATATGCAGTGCGCATGACCGGATTTCCGAAAAAGTCAATCTGAAAGTTTGCTGCTTCGAAAGCAGCAAACAAAAATACTTAAAAATTGCACTTTTGGTGTTAAAACGTCTCGATTTTCCCTTATTTTACGCAACGTTATAGTAGACGTCATTACGTTTCCCAAAAATCTGTAAACCACTATTTTGCATAAAATACCATGTCGCACGTATCAACAGCCATTTTTAAACGGCAAAAACCCATGTATAAATCAGGCTATTCACGTGCTGCTGATTCACGGCTTTTGTATTTTTCATATTCGCATTCTAGGCCGTCACAAAAATTGACGTCATTAACAGTAACGTGCATAGAAATGAACGTAATTAAATGACGTTAGGATGACGTAAGTCTTTGCTCTGGAACAAGCTTTTTGAAAAAACCTACGAACCCTTCATGCTTTTGCGCGCCATTATAAAATGATTTTTTCTAAGCGTTTTTCCAAATTTTTCAAGTGAAAAAATGACTTTATTCAGTAATAACGATCAAACACGGTTTTCTGATACATTAAATCTGCTAGACCCATCTGGTGTCGTTAAAACACTTGCCTTTCAGGTTCGGGTTTCAACACCACCCTCGGGCTCCAGCAGATGTTAATGCATAGAAAAACATGTTTGATCCCTAGAGTGGTGTTATATCACTTCCAGACGCGACGTCATGTGAAAAAAACGAGTATTGTTATCTCTGATGTTTGACTAGTAACATCCGACAGTGGTTACATTTAGTTTAGTAACTCCTTATAATTAAAAGTCAAGCTAATTCTGAAACTGAGCACGTTGTTTTGAGACGCAAATGGTTACAGCCCATTGGCAAATGTGTTTTCTTGAGGCTCGGCTCAAATATGATAAATTTCAAATAAATATCTTTCTAACAGTAAAACTGCTATAATGAGTTTTTTGTGAAAACGAGGTGAAAAGGTTTCAGTAAAGTATATACCAGGAGATACAATTAAATTCATAGAATGTGAATATATTGGGAGCGCCTTTTTCAAAGTATTGTATGTTTAAGAAACCAAAGAAATAGTGTCTGACAGATTGTTAAGTCTAGCCATATATGTTAAATCATGGTGTAATGTAGTTATTTTTCTGCTGTATTTGAGCTTGCTATTGCGTTAGCATGGTTTTTATGACGCTATTAATATTTGATGAATGGAATTGGCCAAGCAGAACCAAATGCATCAAAACGATACTATGCTGAGTTCAAGAACCGCAGCTTTTTGAATGCTATGCGTTTTTGAGTGACGTCCCTTTGAAGTTTGTATTTAGAAGTTCTGTGACAAAATAATTTCCACTCTACGAGGGATGATCCGACAGTTCTGATCCTGGTATGATATCTCTGTACCCAGCAATGCAACATGCCTGAAAATTGTACCAAATAATAGTATATTCGTTGTCTATACAATGCTTTGACAAGTATTATGTAACTTGAAGGAGCGACCGGAAATCTAACCCGAAGCAGCTATACCCTCACTGCACCGACCTATCAAGCAGACTGTGCATATAAGAAACCTCAAAATTTAGACAAGAGCAGTCTCATCAATTCCTTTTTATGGCTGCTCAATAGTCATCCGAAAGTCAATATATCCTGTTCATATGGCAAAGTTTCTATATGATCTCGGTTTCATAGGCCTTTAAATGTATGGCTATCTTAGATGAGCTGCCTTTGTCTGAAGCGATTATGAATAGTCGGTATCGTCAGAGACTGACAGTAACTAAAACGAGTCCACACATTAGGTCAATATTCGGAGGTACACAAATTTTCATTGTGTATATCTAAAATTAAAACCCAAACAATTGTCCAAAGGTGCACTATATCGTAAAATGATCCACTGTGGGATTAATTTGAGCACGAAGCATCTATCTGAAACCAATAACAATTTTAAAATTAATCATTTTTGGTAAAAAATAAAACTTTTTACTAAATTCCATTAAGATAAAGATATTTTGTAATCAAAATAATATTGGTCTCAAATATTTTGCCGATATTAGGTTCGGCATTTTTAGTCCATATTGATAGACAAAAAAAGAATAATCTCGGAAATAAAAATTCTGCAATATATTCAAATTGACGTAGATGTCAAATTCAATGACTTCATAAGAAATGCGCATTATGCTTTAAATATTAAATCGACACAACCTGTCGCCATTCTAACATTTGAATGAACATTATAAGTAACAAAAATACAATGCAGTCAGATTTTGTGTTTTAAAAGATGCCGAGCTTGAAGAATTAGGATTCAAATATCAATATAATTATATAACATGAAAACAGGTCAGTGGTATGGAGTGGGCCATATATTATTAAACGAAATAGTGCAGCGAGAAAATATTAGAATCATTTTAAAGGTAAAAAGTAGTTCTTTTGAATGATGCATAGTATGTCTCACAAAAATGTCTCTGGACAAAGCTACAAGGTAAAGATCAGAACTTTTGGAACATCTCTCGTACCTTTCAGCCTGCACGTCTGTACTAGTCTAGCTGACCTCTTTAGCATTAATTCAAAATGTTGCTTGAAAACATGCTGCTGGAAATTTAGCGGGCCATTTCCCTGTTTCACTGTTATTTCATATACAGGTTGGGTCTCTTTAGGAATTCTCTGTATTATAAACCACTTAATATTCGCGCATCAAAATTTGGTGATTTTAAAAGACTAACATATTGGCGTAGTTTTGTTTTGGCGGTTTCTCAATCTAAGTTATTATATACATGTACATGTAAGGGAAAGAATATGTTCCGTATGGGGATCATATTATTTCCTTTAATAGTACTTAGCCCCTTTTAAGACGTGGTTTAATCTACGTAGAAACATACTCTATCATTTGACGATACGGATACCAACATACTGATGATGTGCATCCATCACTATATTGCTTATAGTGTGACTTTATTTCCCGTCTCATATGGCGATATTTGTTCTTACTGATAGCGCCAAATCAAACTACCCGCTTTTTCAGTATGTTCACGTCGTAAAAAGCTTGTCTATGTTGATCTGTCCTTGTGGTCAATTGTAATAGTATTCGTTCTTGGATATTCAAATCATATAATATTGGAATGGAGCTGTGCAGGTCAATTCCATCATGGGAGATCAGTCTCGTACCGTCACCATCGGGGAGTGAATTGGGGAGTATCTAATATAGGTCACTGTTCTCAGCAGAGTCTTACGATGCAGAATAGATGGAACAACAGAATCAGTGATGGTTGCGTATACGCACAAATACGTAAAGGTATAGGTATGCACCTGGTCACCTATTCGAACCATGATACGGTACCTTTTCTACTAATAGTCCCAATAAAAGGTCGGTTTGTCTGAGATGGAATTCATTGTGTCCATATTTATCAACGCTTGCACGATTTCCTTACTTTTCTCGAATATCTTGGAAATCTTGTGCATTTTTCAATATATAAAGGATGGAATTTCCCATTCTTGTGAGGGGTCATTTTAAACATACCGTTGAAAGGTTCAATATAGAGACGCTATTCATTATTATAAAAGGTAGGTGAAGTTATATATATTTTACCGTGTTGAAATTGTACATGACAGGGCGATGGCGACTCGTGTTATTGCATTGAATCGCGATGTCTCTACCATGTCACATTGTATTGAAATAATAAGTCACTCGTTTTCTATTTTGTCGTCTGTTGAATCGGCCAGCATTCCGTGTATGAAATCTTTCGGGTATTATCAAAAATAACGTCCCGTTTTTTTGGTGAAAATAGCGATTGTTAAGCACTTGCGTATGAAGCTACGCACATGCGTAATGCCTAAAAATCTGCTGGGACCATTCTTGAGGCTATAGTAAAAGCTGTCTGGATGGACTCGTCAGGTTATTTCGGACAAAAGTAGTCACAGGCCATGTCGGGCCTGCACATAACACTATAATGGTATGCTGAAAGATTTACCAGGGACCGATAGGTGAAAAACAATTTTAGCAGCTAGATTTTAAATTGTTGTGATTTTATATGGCGTTGTTGGAAAGACGATTTAACTGCCAGTGATAGTCGACTTTCTGTAGCGACCTGTATGTGTCACCTCGAGTTATATCTGACGCATATAAGAATAAGGGTTAGGTGCATACACTACAACACACTTACATAAATTAGGTGATAGCTGACATGTATGTTTAGAGATTAGGTAGGTGTAATGTTACACCAAAGTAAATGTAAAAATATTTGTTACACCAAAGTAAATGTAAAAATATTTGTTACACCAAAATAAATGTAAAAAAATATTGTACGGTTTTACACACATAAAACAGCAGAATGTAATCTCTCAATATTGATGTAAATATGTTTGCCGAGAGGTCATAATTAGTTGTTTACAACTGATACGTTATACATGTACGAAATTAGCGCGTGGGCAGGGTGATGTCCGACGTAAACGTCCAAACGTTACGTCGGCACCACACTGTTCAACCTTTTCCTGGAATTTTAAGAGAATTGGTATCAGTATTTGTAAACCTCGAAACTATCTAGATAACGTGACCTTGAAGGGAAAAGGGGCCACAGGATCTTGATGTTTCGGCTGCGATAACGTCTCAACCAGGGTGACGTTACGACAGTGTATTGGAAATTTCGTTACGTATGGGTTTGTTCGTTTGGCATAAGAGGTATTGTTAAGCGCTGACATAGGCCAGTCACTTAAAATACTTCTCTATTATATAATTTTGAGTGTGGATATTTAGAAGAGCCGATCCATCCCAACCGCATGGGAGCCGTTAGCCATACACCCACGGGTGAGGGCTAATCGCACGCTTATAGGGTTAGGCTGTAATTTAAAAGAGTAAGACCACTGAAATTATTTCTATTTTTGTGAACTTCAAACGAACAACTCCATTATTGACGCAACAGAGTGATTCTGAGATTCTTAAAGTAGATTGTTTTTTGCAGAAGCGTCTCTTGTGTCCCCTCCTACGTTGGAGGCTGAATATTGGTGAGCAAAATGATTGTTACCTGAGGGCACTTATTAGCTGTCCCCCTCAAGCCACGACCAGCGTGGATCAGGCCGAATGGTTACATCCAACCACGTAGAATAGCCCGAGTTGGGAGCCAACCGGCTTGAATTGTTATAAGTGAATCTGACATCCCAACATGGGTATACGATCAGGAAGAACCACTTATACTAATCCTGACGTCTAGAACGACGATCAGTATTACGCGCAAGAAATACTACGCGAAACCAGTGACGACCAAAGTACAGGTTCGATCACCTCAGCGCCGATGTTCTGAAGTAGACAACGTGTGGCTAAGAAGACATAGTATTGGCGAGATGCGTGAAATATTAACAGTTATAGTGTTCGCGGGACGCGTATAATCTCGAGATTTCTCGTCAATACGAGAACTGAAATATTAAAGGGCCCAATTTTTTTTCCTATGAGAACTTAAGCTATATGTTAATCATATTCTTTACGTCTTTTATTTCTGACTAGTTGACGTACATCTAGAGCAGGACACTCCAAGATTGATTCTAATTGAAATGATCTTGGAGTGGCAACTTGCCCTAGTATAGGATGGTCAATTAGCCAGAAATAACAGCGTAGGTGGTGTCATTGTATATTAATGTGTTGTTGATGTTTTCTTAGTACATAAAGTACTGAAAAGTTTTTGCTAGTTGTGTGCATTATTTTTCCCTGGTAGCATCGTCATCGCATAAAGGAAATTTCCAATAAGATTTCCCCTCTTCCTTCCTGACCGGCTTCATGTCGTAACAATGGTGTCAGAAGTGGGATTTTTGAGGTTTTATTGGCAAATTTCTCTGCTGTGACGTTGCTACGGGCGCACACTAGTAGTTTTTCTTTACAATAAAGGTTGTGAGTGTCAACACACAGTACTGATTGCATGCGTTCCCCTGTGATGAAGTGCGACACATGTAAATAAGTCATCACATAACATTCTGAGGGGACCCATACTTTCCTGTTCTGTGGATTGCCAGTAGGGTATAAAACCCAAGGGAAATTTGTCAGAGTTTAATTATTAGACTTGTCCACCTTTATTTGACCCATATAATTGTGTATTGGCTTATGCCCTGTATTCCTATTAATTAAGGATACTGATGTGGAAAATTTCATATCGTTTGAGGGTACTAATAATTTAAATCACCTCAGTGACGTCATAGTGTGTGACGCCACTCAACTAATTTCTATTATTAGAAGAAGTCCATAGAAAGATTATTTTAGTCAATTATTATATCTTGCTATGACAAGTGACTGTTGACTTGACTGTAACGCGTTTATATTAATATCGCATAGGTATACATTTCTTGACGTAAATACGAGAAAATGAATGACATTTTTTTTAGACAAATACGTTTAGTGAAGGCCTATTTAAGGTTGATATATATCCTAGGCCCATTTCCGTGGTGATCTCTTATACGTTGTACTTTACGTTACTCATATGTAACGTCATTAAAATCCCTTGTAAAATTATTAGTTTACCAACGCGAACGTTGGTTAGCCTATACCTATCTAAAAGGGACAAAGCGTACCCTTATTTATTTTCAACAGTATAGTTGACTTATACCATTCCCAACAATAGGCTAAAATGGATAAACATATTTCATTAGCACGGGAATTAGGATATGAAGGGCAAGAACTAAGGGATTATCTTAAGAGGCAACAAGATTTAGAAAGGGAGGAAAGGTTGGCGCAAAGGGAATATGAAAGAGAGAAAAGGGAGGCCGAGCAAAAAGATAAAGAAAGGGAGCAAAAAGATAAAGAAAGGGAGCAAAAAGAGAAAGATAGGGAGCAAAAAGATAAGGATCGGGAATTGGAAAAGTTAAGGATTGAGGCGGAAAAAATGAAAATTGAGGCCGCGCGCAAAGATAAGGAAATGGAATTGGAAAAAGAAGTTGCGCTAAAAAAAATTGAGGCCGAAGTGGAACTAAAAAAAAATGAGGCCGAGACCACTTCACATCCCTGGGGGCCCGAAGAGAAAAGTTAAAATCCTAGGAGTTCCAAGCTTCCATACTTTGACGAACATACGGATAAGATGGATAGCTATTTAACTAGGTTCGAAAGTTATGCCTTGTCAAATAAATGGGACCCGTCTATGTGGGCATCATACCTAAGTGCATTAATAAAGGGACGCGCTTTAGAAGTCTTCCTTAGGCTTTCCAGAGATGACCAGTCGGATTATGGTCAGATTAAGGAGGCTCTGCTCACTAATTTCGACCTCACCGAACGATCTTTTCGTAAGAAATTTAGGGATTGTAGGCCCGAGAAAGCCGAAACTTTCAGACAATTTAGCGGTAGGCTAGCGAGCTACCTTGATAAATGGCTAGGTTTGGCTAAGGTCGAAAAGACCTACGAGGCCGTTTGTGATTTTTTGGCCCGAGACCAGTTCCTTGACTGTTGCAGTCATGAACTTTATTTGTATCTCAAACCTAAGCCGTTTAAAGCCCTGGGCGAGTTATCTCATGAGGCGGATTTGTTCGCCGATGCAAAAGGGGGTGTTCCCTTGTGTTTTTCAAAAGGGCAGCGTGGAAGTAAAGGGGTAGATCAAGCCCAGCCTAAGGTAGAGCCAAAGCAAGATCAAAGGCCGGTAGTTAAGTGTAAGATTTGTGGCAAGCCCCATCCTACTTACAAATGTTGGAATAACCCCGATAATAAGAAAGTAGCATATAGTGCGCAGTTTGATTCCCAGTATAAGGGAGATAATTCCAATTGGGGTCAAGATAGGAATCGTGGTCAAGTTGACCAACGTGACAATCATTATGATAATTACAGGACCGACCATCAGGTCAATTTTTGTAAAATAGATTCTAGTTCTCCTCATTCTTCATTAGAAGTTTTACCCCGTAAGGATAGTAAGGGCACTTGTCATTTCCCATGGTCAAGGTTGCCGACAGCGGTAGGTACCGTAAATGGTAAAGAGGTTAGGGTCTTGAGAGACACAGGTTGTACGGGGGTAGTCGTTTGGAGAAGTTTAGTTTCTGATGGTCAGATGTTAAATAAGCAGTCTGGTGTGAGTCTTATTAACAATTATAAACAGAGATGTCCTGTGGCCCGTATCAATATTGATTGTCCATTTTTTAGAGGTAGTACAGATGCATTGTGCATTGATGACCCAGCACATGACTTAGTCATAGGAAATATTGAGGGGTCCAAATTTCCCGATATGACCCATTTTTCATCAGGGGCATTTAAAAATAAGCAGTCAAGGAAAGATAGGAGAAAGAAAAGAAAGGTCAAGGTCGCAGATAAGTTTATAAGGCAGAACAGGCAAGAATTAGTATTGAAGCAAGCGTCAGATGCTAATTAGCAGATATTAGACGAAGAGTAGAGTCTGGTAGTGGGACTAAAAGTCGCAGTTTCTCTAGTGGTGAAACTAAGTTCATTCGTAGGAATGGTTTAATTTATAGACATTTTAAGAAAAATGGTAAAGTTTCACTACAATTAGTTATTCCTTCTAGTTTGACGCATAGCGTTATAAACTTTGCCCATGAATCACTAAGAGTGTTAAATCATAGAGGCAGAAAGGAAACTATATCTAAGGTCTTAGAAGAATTTTATTGGCCCGGTGTTTGTAGGGAGGTAACTCAATTTTGTAGATCTTGTGCCACTTGTCAAAGAACAAATCATAATATAAAGGTCGCAAGTACTCAATTTTGTAGTGTACCCCAGAGAAACATATCCTCTAAGGAGGCAGTAGTTAGCCGTACAAGACGGACTGACAGCCAGACAGAACGACGACGTTCATATGGTAGTGGTAGACGTTCCCCAATACCATATTATTGGCGCAATATGACAGTGACTGACAGCAGTAGTCAGCATAAATGTTAAAGGTGTGCGATGGTGAAATGACCAAATTGTCTCGGATTGTTAACCTATATTTTAACTATGATAGCATAGTAGTAGTCACATAGGTGTACTTTTGACGTGAGGAGTCACGGAGATTTATTTTAGTCATGACGTAAGACAGTAGACGGTTGACGTGAGCAAGTCACGATAATAAAATTTTGCAACAGAGGTTGGCTGCAACGTGAAGAGTCACGTTAATTTATTTTGCGCAAAGATTGTATTATGGAGGAAGTTATTAATAGGTATACTTGGCATAATGATATGTAACCTATGAATCTTTGCAAAAAGTATTGGCTATTAAGCCTTATATATATTAAATGTCATAAGACATAAAACTTTACAAAAAAGTTAAAGGGGTACAACCCCATATGTGGAAAAGTTTAAAGGGTACAACCCCATATTTATTTGTTGAGCATTAAAAGCTGCAAAAAAAAGGTCTATCATTGTGGCAATCCAAGGACAAGACAATGTGGGGGCAGACTATCTTTCCAGGTAGTCCGCCATTTAAGTCGCACGTGTATATATGTTGTATTATATATTTATTCTGTATTACTCCTTCTTTTCTACATCGTGTATCGTAAGAAAAAGTCATTCCTTTTTCTCCCAAAAGGAAGGGCCTTTGTTACGATGCAGAATAGATGGAACAACAGAATCAGTGATGGTTGCTTATACGCACAAATACGCAAAGGTTGAGGTATGCACCTGGTCACCTATTCGAACCATGATACGGTACCTTTTCTACTAATAGTCCCAATAAAAGGTTGGTTTGTCTGAGATGGAATTCATTGTGTCTATATTTATCAACACTTGCACGATTTCCTTACTTTTCTCGAATATCTTGGAAATCTTGTGCATTTTTCAATATATAAAGGATGGAATTTCCCATTCTTGTTAGGGGACATTTTAAACATACCGTTGAAAGGTTCGATATAGAGACGCTATTCATTATTATAAAAGGTACGTGAAGTTATATATATTTTACCGTGTTGAAATTGTACATGACAGGGCGATGGCGACTCGTGTTATTGCATTGAATCGCGATGTCTCTAGCATGTCACATTGTATTGAAATAATAAGTCACTCGTTTTCTATTTTGTCGTCTGTTGAATCGGCCAGCATTCCGTGTATGAGTTCTTTTGGGTGTTATCAATAACGTCCCGTTTTTTCGGTGAAAATAGCGATTGTTAAGCACTTGCGTATGAAGCTACGCACATGCGTAATGCCTAAAAAATCTGCTGGGACCATTCTTGCGGCTATAGTAAAAGCTGTCCGGATGGACTCGTCGGGTTATTTCGGACAAAAGTAGTCACAGGCCATGCCGGGCCTGCACATAGAACTATAAAGGTATGCTGAAAGATTTACCAGGGACCGATAGGTGAAAAACAATTTTAGCAGCTAGATTTTAAATTGTTGTGATTTTATATGGCGTTGTTGGAAAGACGATTTAACTGCCAGTGATATCGACTTTCTGTAGCGACCTGTATGTGTCACCTCGAGTTATATCTGACGCATATAAGAATAAGGGTTAGGTGCATACACTACAACACACTTACATAAATGAGGTGATAGCTGACATGTATGTTTAGAGATTAGGTAGGTGTAATGTTACACCAAATTAAATGTAAAAATATTTGTTACACCAAAGTAAAAGTAAAAATATTTGTTACACCAAAATAAATGTAAAAAAATATTGTACGGTTTTACACACATAAAACAGCAGAATGTAATCTCTCAATATTGATGTAAATATGTTTGCTGAGAGGTCATAATTAGTTGTTTACAACTGATACGTTTTACATGTACAAAATTAGCGCATGGGCAGGGTGATGTCCGACGTAAACGTCCAAACGTTACGTCGGCAACACACTGTTCAACCTTTTCCTGGAATTTTAAGAGAATTGGTATCAGTATTTGTAAACCTCGAAACAATCTAGATAACGTGACCTTGAAGGGAAAAAGGGCCATGGGATCTTGATGTTTCAGCTGCGATAGCGTCTCAACCAGGGTGACGTTACGACAGTGTATTGGAAATTTTGTTACGTATGGGTTTGTTCGTTTGGCATAAGAGGTATTGTTTAGCGCTGACATAGGCCAGTCACTAAAAATACTTCTCTATTATATAATTTTGAGTGTGGATATTTAGAAGAGCCGATCCATCATAACCGCATGGGAGCCGTTAGCCATACACCCACGGGTGAGGGCTAATCGCACGCTTATAGGGTTAGGCTGTAATTTAAAAGAGTAAGACCACTGAAATTATTTCTATTTTTGTGAACTTCAAACGAACAACTCCATTATTGACGCAACAGAGTGATTCTGAGATTCTTAAAGTAGATTGTTTTTTGCAGAATCGTCTCTTGTGTCCCCTCCTACGTTGGAGGCTGAATATTGGTGAGCAAAATGATTGTTACCTGAGGGCACTTATTAGCTGTCCCCCTCAGGCTACGACCAGCGTGGATCAGGCCCAATGGTTACATCCAACCACGTAGAATAGCCTGAGTTGGGAGCCAACCGGCTTGAATTGTTATAAGTGAATCTGACATCCCAACATGGGGATACGATCAGGAAGAACCACTTATACTAATCCTGACGTCTAGAACGACGATCAGTATTACGCGCAAGAAATACTATGCGAAACCAGTGACGACCAAAGTACAGGTTCGATCACCTCAGCGTAGATGGTCTGAAGTAGACAACGTGCGGCTAAGAAGACATAGTGTTCGCGAGACGCGTGAAATATCAACAGTTATAGTGTTTGAGGGATGCATATAATCTCAAGATTTCTCGTCAATACGAGAACTGAAATATTAAAGGGCCCAATTTTTTTTTCCTATGAGAACTTAAGCTATATGTTAATCATATTCTTTACGTCTTTTATTTCTGACTAGTTGACGTACATCTAGAGCAGGACACTCCAAGATTGATTCTAATTGAAATGATCTTGGAGTGGCAACTTGCCCTAGTATAGGATGGTCAATTAGCCAGAAATAACAGCGTAGGTGGTGTCATTGTATATTAATGTGTTGTTGATGTTTTCTTAGTACATAAAGTACTGAAAAGTTTTTGCTAGTTGTGTGCATTATTTTTCCCTGGTAGCATCGTCATCGCATAAAGGAATTTTCCAATAAGATTTCCCCTCTTCCTTCCTGACCGGCTTTATGTCGTAACACAGAGACTCAATGTGTGATACGATTGATCAGTGACGATACAAAACTAGGGTAAAGTCGGGTAACTTCGGACATCAGGTTAATTCGGACATTCATTTGTACACAATGGAAATCTAGATGAGACGGCTCCCCTTATGAGCCGTCTCATCAGGATTTTCACTGTTTGCTTAGGTTCATTTATTTTTTATTCCAATAATTAAAGTATAAGACATTCAAGTTCGCTGTCCGAAATTACCTGGTTTCCGAAGTTACTTGACTTTACTCTAAAGCCATTTTCTCCTTTTTGTAGCGGTTCCAGTGGTTATATGTCTGGGAGCACCCAAAGGCTCAATCAGCAGTAATTCGAAGACCCCATCGTTGAATTCAGAAAATACCAAACTGTTTTCACGTTGACCATTTTCCTAGTTGTTATACGGTATCGCTTAATGTCACTACACTTATGATTTATATACTCTATATACTGAGAGTTGATGGTATTAAAATTATCTTTTGAAAAACCTTTGTTATACGTTACAAGATTCAATTTCTTTATTAGAAAATCCGTGAAGGATGTCATATAAATGTAAGAACAGTAAAATCAATAAAGAGAGAAAGAGAATAACTTCGAAGAAAATTCTTCCGAAAGGGAAGAAACGGTAGACATGATTCGCATTGGAGTAACTCCTATTACACAGTTACGCACGTGCGTAATAAAAATAGTAACATTCAAGGGAGGTCAACTAATGTGGTAAAAGTGAATTTCCATACCATAAGGAACTGCTCTTAAAGGAACAAATTCGCTCCCTCTGGGAGCAATTCTTTCTTTAAAGAGAAGTTCACATTTTGAAAAGGGGCGCAATTGAAGAGAATCACTGCTTGATCCAGTAGTCTCCCTTTGACGTGCGTAACATTTTCAGCGTTCTGGCTACACTCTTTATTCGAATACACTTAACATGTTTCAAAAGGTAACAACTAAGTGTGACTCATGGTATATTGCTAAACATTTTGACACTCAGTTTTATGTACTGTTGAGTCCTTATCTTAGCTTTATCTCCTTTTTTATCTTGATTTATATGTTTCTTTTCAGATGATGCATTGATAAGCTAGGGATCTTTCATGCAAACCAAACATCTATGTGTCTTGATCCAGATCTGAACTAAGGGTGAGGCTGGCACCGTGAAACCGGTTTTAGCCCTCCAGTAAAATATTTTTACTGACCGTTCCTAGGCGGTCCTTCTTTTGTGGATATTTTGTGTATGTTTTTTTTTGTGTCTTGTGTTTCTCATGCTTTCGCGTCTGGTCATTGCTTCCTTGTGGTCACCTGCTAGGAAAGGGCTGACCTCTTGGCTCTTATTAGTGATGTTTATTGTAATTTGTTACTTTCCCATGTGGTATCCTGGGCTAGGAGTGGTACTTGATTGTATCGTTTCCTGATCTTTGCCGTCTTTCTTACTTTTTTTACTCTGGTAACCAATTTCACTGTAGTTTTAATATGCCATGTAATAAAAATGGAGATATACTCTCCTTGTGTGTGACCTACTTCATTAAGATTATATATTTGCTATAGCTAAATAAATTAACAAAATTATCAGGTGTGGCAATATTTGTTACCCCACCCGCTTTGCACTTTAGAAGCCGCTGTAACCTGATGCTTTGTTTGAACCTTTATAAAAACCTATTTTGGTCGATTAAAAATTCAGGTGAAATTCTAGATAAACTTAAAGCTAGAGATTTCAATGCGACCAGTTTGTCTACTTATGATTTTTCTACTCTTTACACTACTTTACCTCATAATTTAATTAAAGATAAACTTATTGATCTTATTGAAAGTACCTTCCAGAGAGAAGGCTCTACTTACCTTGCATGTAGTGACAGAAATGCATTTTTTACTTCAGAAAAACCTAAAAAAATATCATGCATGGTTGTGTCAAAATGTATGCGATGCGCTGACCTTTTTGTTGGACAACATTTTTATTCGATTTGGCACCAAGCTCTATAGACAAGTTGTTGGGATTCCTATGGGCACTAATTGTGCTCCCCTGGTTGCAGATTTATTCCTGTTTTGTTATGAAAGGGACTTTATGATGTCTCTTTCTGATGATAAGCAGGCTGATGTTATTGATGCGTTTAACACTACTTCCAGATATTTGGACGATATTTTAAATATTAATAATGTTTATTTTGACAATATGGTTAGTCAAATATACCCTTCAAAGCTCCAACTTAATAAAGCCAATGCCTCTGATACCGAAGCCGCATTTTTAGACTTGCATTTGTCAATTTCTAATGATATTGTTTCTACCAAAATTTATGACAAACGTGACGACTTTGATTTTGAAATTGTCAATTTCCCATTTTTAAATGGTGATGTTCCTCGTTCTACATCCTATGGAGTCTATATCTCTCAACTCATTCGTTTTGCTAGAGTATCTAGCTATGTTGCTGACTTCAACACTCGCAATGAATTGTTAACTCAGAAACTTCTTAAACAAGGCTATCGGTATCATAAACTTCGCAAAACATTTTCAAAATTTTATAGACGATACTATGATTTGATTTCTAAATTCCAAGTTGGACTTAAATCTCTCTTGCGCCAAGGACTTTCGGAACCTGATTTCTATGGTGACTTGGTGTATAAGTTGAAGAAGATTGTTGGCTCTAATAATTTTTCAGCGCAGTTTATTAAAATAATTTCCCATTATAAAAAGATTGGCTATAACATTAATGTATTGCAACAGACTGCATGCTTGGCAGTCAACCCAATCACGGTTGGCAACTTTGCTTTCCTCTTTAATTGCACGCCGGTGGGTCGGAATTCAGACTCTATGATGGTTCCAACTTAAAGACTTATCTATTGATGAGATGGTAGGGGCCTGATGCTTTGGCTGTTTGTCGGGCCCACCGGGGTTTACCTGTTGGATTTCTTTTGCTCCGATATTCAGTTTAATTTACTGTTGAGTCCTTATCCTTGCTTTATCTCCTTGTTAAATCTTGATTTATATGTTTTAGGAGATGATGCATTGATAAGTTAGGGGTCGTTCATGCAAACCAAATATCTATGTGTCTTGATCCACATCTGAATTAAGGGTGAGGTTGGCGCCGTTAAACCGGTTTAAGCCCTCCAGTAAAATATTTTACTGACCGTTCCAAGGCGGTACTTCTTTTGTGGATCTTTTATGTTTTTGTTCTGTCTTGTGTTTGCTATGTTTCGTACGCGTCTGTTTATATGTGCTTTGTGGTCACCTGCTGGGAAAGGGCTGACCTCTTGGCTCTCGTTTGTGGTGTCTTATGTGAGTTTGTCACTTTCCCATTGGTATCCTGGGTCAGGTGTGGTACTTGATTGTATCGATTCCTGATCTTTGCACCATTACTTACTTTATATACAATTTAGCGTGCACCCATCAAAACCAAACCAATGATTGTGTTTATATGACAATGTTGTTGTTTTGTTAAATGTCTTTAATACTGAATAGTTCCTTTCCAAGTAAAGCATTTGGATAAAAAATGCATTTTTAATACTATTTCAGTACAAAATATCACTGAGTTTTGCTTTTTTGTGACATCATCTTGACATCACCAGAAACACAATGTTTACAGAGGACAAGTCTAAATGCCATAAAAAAATATTTTCACATATTTGTTTATATTTTAGCACATTTTAGTATACTAAACAAAAATGTTGGACCATATGATCAAGTTTTAAAATTTATACCACTTTTACCAACTTTAGCATGAAATATCACTTGATGTGCAAGGTCTACACTAATGTAGATGGTATAAAATAGTTATACCCTGTTTGTCCACCTGTACGTAAGATAATCCACTCGCTAAAGCTCGTGGATTATCTCCACGTACAGGCGGACAACCCATGGTATAACTATTACGTATAATGTTTTCTGGGACACCACCCCTCCCAATCCCCATTTTCAAGCTATCAGATATATACTCTCTCTCTCTTACACACACACACGCACACGCACGCACGCACGCACGCGCGCACGAACGCATGCAATATCTGTTTGTCTTAATGTTATGATGTACAACTGTGTGAACTTGGCTTTGAGTATGGAGTATGGGGTATGGAATTCAATTCCAAGTTGGGGTTATACAAACAAGAATGACATTAACAAGCATGTTTGGTATTCAATCACAAGCCTGGTATTCAATCCTAATGTTGGTTTTGAATCACAAGTTTGGTATTGGCAGTGAAATTCCAAGGTAAATTAGTGCACTATTTATTTTGGGATTTGAAGCCTGGTAATCAATGCCAATGTTGGTTTTTGAATCACAAGTTTGGTATTGGTAGTGAATTTCAAAGGTAAATTAGTGTACTTTTTTATTTGTGATCTCAAGCCTGGTATTCAATCCCAATATTGGTTTTGAATCACAAGTTTGATATTGGCAAAGAATTTCCAAGGTAAATAAGTGCACTTTATATTCTTGGATCTCAAGGCTGGTTTTCAATCCCAATGTTGGCTTGAACCACAATATGTTCTTAAAGATATTATCCTTTGGAATAAAAGAATGCACCAAATAACTGAAACCACAGTGTGCAAGTTTAGTATTGGCAGTGAATTTCCATGGTAAATTAGTGATATTGAATGCCAACATTGGGAATGAATACCACACCACATATACTTGTGAATGCCGTCATACACACTTCTTTGAACTGAAATGATTGTGATTCAATCCCAAATGGTGCCTTGAATCCCAATTGAATTTCCATTGCATCGAATAACACGTTTGGTAATGAATCCCAGGCTTCACTTACTATTTTTTGACATTGAATGCCAACATTGGGACTGAAATATCACATATACTTGTGGATGCCGTCATGTATTGAATACCTAGTTTGGGATTGAATCCCAGGCTTAGCATTCAATACTAACTTAACATTCAATATCAACATTCATTAATAGACATTGGGATTGTGGTTGAATACCAAACATGGTTGGTTATGCTATTCTTGCTTGTAAACCCCAAGTTTGGAATTGAAGTCCATACCCTAGACTCCATACTCCAAGCCAAGTTCACACACTCATGCAAGATATTACATACTGTAGATATTTTATAAGTATATATTGTACAATTGATATTATGTTGTAATTATGTTGTAATAGAAATAAACAGATAAATAAATGGTTTCTGCGACGCCCTGTATATGCCAATCACTGCTCATTGTATGTTGCAGGTACACGATTAATGCAGCATAATTTACTCCGGCAATACATCCACAATGCAACAAACGTTTGTTTCATCTCATTTCTTAGAGTTGGAACAGAGAGAGTATACAAAAATGGATTCAATATGTTATTCGACAGTCCCATGATGAATGCAAATGCTGGAACAATAAAGTCGTTGGACATAATTGTCTGACATAGAATAAAAATGTAAGAAAGAATACTTGTATTGAATACAACAAGAAGAAACCCTATAATGCGGATAATACTTTTCTCTCGATTTAAAGCAATATTTCTAATTCCTGTACTTCCGGTAGTCATTGTTCGGACTGTATTTCCGGTAGACATTGTTTGGTGTGCTTCCTCAGCATGGTGACCTGGTCCCTCCGTGTTATTGGTGGAATTTGATGTATTGTTATTCCGATGGCAGCACATCTGTGTTGTAATCCTTATGTAAATAATGTTCGTTATAAGCCATGGAGTACAGAACATGACCAATAGATAAATCACTGGACCTTTATGAGAGGAGTTAAATAGAAAGTCAATACGACATGACGTCAAAAGTTCTCCTGGGCGCATCCATAACACATAGGGAGGTAACGCAATTACAATCACTGCAATCCAAATCGCTATGCTTTTAAACCCTTGTGTAGATTGTTGTTGTGTTGGAGCTGGTACGCTGATTTTTCTCATCACACGACAGCGGTGGATGCAAATTGCTAGAATATGAAAATAGGAAATTGACTGAAGAGCTACAAAAATGTAACTCCATGCAGCACAAGTTTCGAATGTTTGTTTTGCTGGACAAACAACAGCAAATATCGCTCTACAGATTAGTGCAATTCCAACTGTTGCGTCAATGATTGTTAAGTACAGTATCTGTTTAATATGGTTGTTACCATTGTTCACTTTAATTCTCAAAATACACACCATTAGATATACACTGAATAATACTACAGTGACCGCCCCGATAGTGAGAAAGGTGATGGCAGAGAAAAAAGAATAGTCACTCTCAAACACAGGTTTATTATCACGATCTATCCACTCAAATGTTTCGTTGTCCATTTTTTCTCGATTGAGAAGGGTTTTAAAGCACAATTCTAAGCAACTGTGGACGTATTCAGCCACAGAACAGTTGTTATTTCTGACAGTTTGCTCATTTCCAGATTACTTAACTGAAACAAAGAAAATGGCTCTTAGCTCACAGAAACTCTTGTCACTTTTAAATAAATAAATAAATAAATAAATAACCCATTTCAGCCGAATGGAAATCCCCATCGTTATCAACTGGAACAGTCCATTTCTGTTTAAAGGGATGTTGGGTGGTATTTTTATTTTTTTTTTGAAATTTTAAAAGAAACTTCTGTAAGCAAACAGTGGAAAAACTGATCAGACGCCGCGTGTTGCGGCGTCTGATCTGGTTTTGCACTGTTTGCCGATGTCCCACAAAAAGGATCCTATGCTCAATGCAGCACAAGTCTTGGATGTTTGTTTTGCTGGACGGACAACTGCAAATATTGCTCTACAGATTAATGCAATACCAACGGTAGTGTCAATGATTGTTAAGTACAGGATTCTGTTTAATATGGTTGTAACCATTGTTCACTTTAATTCTCAAAAAACACACCATTAGATATACACTGAATAATACTACAGTGACCGCCCCAATAGTAAGAAAGGTGATGGCAGAGAAAAAAGAACAGTCAGTCTCAAACACAGGCTTATTACCACTATTTATCCACTCAGATGTTCCGTTGTCCATTTTTCCTCGCTTGAGAAGGATTTTAAAAGCACAATTCTAAGCAACTGTGGACGGGTTCAGCCACAGAACAGTTGTTTTCTTGCCTTATTTCTGACTTTTGTTGCTTTCCTACAGCGGTTTGCTCATTTACCTTTGTTCACTTTAATTCTCAAAATACACACCATAAGATAAACACTGAATAATACTACAGTGACCGCCCCGATAGTAAGAAAGGTGATGGCAGAGAAAAAAGAATAGTCAGTCTCAAACAAAGGCTTATTATCACGATCTATCCACTCAGATGTTTCGTTGTCCATTTTTCCTCGCTTGAGAAGGATTTTAAAGCACAACTCTAAGCAACTGTGGACGGATTCAGCCACAGAACAGTTGTTATTTCTGACTTTGTTGCTTTCCTACAGCAGTTTGCTCATTTCCAGATTAACTACCTGAAACAAAGAAAATGGCTCTTAGCTCATAGAAATTCTTGTCACGTTTAAATTAATAAATAAATAACCCATTTAAGCCGAATGGAATTTCCGATCATTATAATTGGAACAGTCCATTTGTGTCTAAAGGGATGTTGGGTGGTATTTTTTCATTTTTATTCTAGTTGAAAGTAACTTCTGTAAGCAAACAGTGGAGAATCTGATCATACGCCACGTGTTGCAGTGTCTGATCTGGTTTTGCACTGTTTATCGATGTCCCATAAAAAGGACGCTAGGCTAATATGAGTTAATTGAAAAAATATATATAATTAATCATTTTCAATAAAAAAAAAGATGTGTTAGAATGATAGTTTACTATTTTAATTGACCATGATGTAATCCTGTTACAGTAAGTAAGGTTGCAAAGATCAGGAATCGATACAATCAAGTACCACACCTGACCCAGGATACCAATGGGAAAGTGACAAACTCACAGAAGACACCACAAACGAGAGCCAAGAGGTCAGCCCTTTCCCAGCAGGTGACCACGAAGCACATATAAACAGACGCGCACAAAACATAGCAAACACAAGACAGAACAAAAACATAAAAGATCCACAAAAGAAGTACCGCCTTGGAACGGTCAGTAAAATATTTTACTGGAGGGCTTAAACCGGTTTAACGGCGCCAACCTCACCCTTAATTCAGATGTGGATCAAGACACATAGATATTTGGTTTGCATGAAAGACCCCTAACTTATCAATGCATCATCTCCTAAAACATATAAATCAAGATATAACAAGGAGATAAAGCAAGGATAAGGACTCAACAGTAAATTAAACTGAATACCGGAGCAAAAGAAATCCAACAGGTAAACCCCGGTGGGCCCGACAAACAGCCAAAGCATCAGGCCCCTACCACCTCATCAATAGATAAGTCTTTAAGTCGGAACCTTCATAGAGTCTGAAGTCCGACCCACCGGCGTGCAATTAAAGAGGAAAGCAAAGTTGCCAACCGTGATTGGGTTGACTACCAAGCATGCAGTCTGTTGCAATACATTAATGTTATAGCCAATCTTTTTATAATGGGAAATTATTTTAATGAACTGCGCTGAAAAATTATTAGAGCCAACAATCTTCTTCAATTTATACACCAAGTCACCATAGAAATCAGGTTCCGAAAGTCCTTGGCACAAGAGAGATTTAAGTCCAACTTGGAATTTAGAAATCAAATCAAAGTATCGTCTATAAAATTTTGAAAATGTTTTGCGAAGTTTATGATACCGATAGCCCTGTTTAAGAAGTTTCTGAGTTAACAATTTATTGCAAGTGTTGAAGTCAGTTACATAGCTAGATGCTCTAGCAAAACGAATGAGTTGAGAGATATAGACTCCATAGGATGTAGAACGAGGAACATCACCATCTAAAAATGGAAAATTGACAATTTCAAAATCGAAGTCGTCACGTTTATCATAAATTTTGGTAGAAACAATATCATCAGAAATTGACAAATGCAAGTCTAAAAATGCGGCTTCGGTATCAGAGGCATTGGCTTTATTAAGTTGGAGCTCTGAAGGGTATATTTGACTAACCATATTTTCAAAATAAACATTATTAATATTTAAAATATCGTCCAAATATCTGGAAGTAGTGTTAAACGCATCAATAACATCAGCCTGCTTATCATCAGAAAGAGACATCATAAAGTCCCTTTCATAACAAAACAGGAATAAATCTGCAACCAGGGGAGCACAATTAGTGCCCATAGGAATCCCAACTACTTGTCTATAGAGTTTGGTGCCAAATCGAATAAAAATGTTGTCCAACAAAAAGGTCAGCGCATCACATACATTTTGACACGACCATGCATGATATTTTTTAGGTTTTTCTGAAGTAAAAATGCATTTCTGTCACTACATGCAAGGTAAGGAGAGCCTTCTCTCTGGAAGGTTCTTTCAATACGATCAATAAGTTTATCTTTAATTAAATTATGAGGTAAAGTAGTGTAAAGAGTAGAAAAATCATAAGTAGACAAACTGGTCGCATTGAAATCTCTAGCTTTAAGTTTATCTAAAATTTCACCTGAATTTTTAATCGACCAAAATAGGTTTTTACCGGATCTCTCATATACTTTTTCACAATATTTGATAACATGTTTTTTAACAGCTGTAAGACACAAGGTTAACAATTTAGAAAGTTCTGTTGTCGTACAAGAACTAGAATTTGCAATAAATCTTGCTTTATAGGGTTTTTATGGAGTTTAGGTAACCAGTACAACGTAGGAACTTTGTCTTGATTTTCTTTAGCTTTGGCACCAAAATGTAGGGCTGTATGACAACCATGCCCATCAACAATCACCCTTTCACTTAAAGAAGGCTGCAGTCTATAGGCATTAGTGTCAACAAGCTCACGCTTAATGGTATTAATATAATACAATCGTCATACAACTACAACATTGTTAGCAGCTTTATCTGCTGGAACCAAAACATAGTTCATATGAAAATCCTGGATACCTCGTTTAAGATGACGAAAAGAAGATTTAGGTTTAGGGGGCAAAAGATGTGTATTACGAGAGTAAAATGAAATACGAGTATCAATAATTTTAAAAATGTTAATCTTCCATTCCTTCAAAGCATCAGGTTCAACATTTTTCCGTTTGCACCATCGATTACTGAAGTCATTTAAAGAAGCAGCGATCTCTCTACGACATTTAGAGAAATCAATACTAGAGGGAAATCTATATTTAGGACCTTTAGAAATGATATTGCGAACTCTTGCGTCAGGAATGACATTTAGATTACCTGAAATAACATGCCCTGCAGAGGGATATAAATAATTTGAATTTTTACAATCTCAGGAGGCAGGAGTATTGGAATCTATATCTATATCATTTACAATTTTATTAAAGTTAAATATCGTAGACCTTATTGGTTTGTTATATTTATAACAAATGATAGGAGTTTCAGAATTATTAAAGTAATTTGGAATAGATGAAATCACTAAATTATCCTTGAAGATACTATGTAAATTAATAAACTCAATACCTTTGTTAATGAATGGAATTTTGATAAAATGTCGTTTATGGTTGACCTCAGAATCGATATAAGGACTAAGGAAATGTTGAACATAACACCTTGTAAGGAGTGCTGCTTTATATAATTTGTTTGCTCTATCATAAAGTTTATTAGCCTCTAACTCTAAATTGCGTAAAACTGAGATAGGCAAGGAACTTAAAAATGAAAATAAGCCATGTCGACCATGATTAGTTAAAGCCAAAGAAAGATCCTTTAGAGAAGTATTTAAGCGTTTTTCAGTACAAATTTTGCGCTTAATGATGCCATTTTTACGTTTACCATGAGATCTACTTTTACGTTTTTTACATTCCAAAACAGAAAAAACATCAAAATCTGGCATTTTAGAAATGTTGCCTTCATGGTATATATTATCATTAAAGCCTAAAGGAAAAGGTGATTGCAAAAATTTAATCCTTTTAAGTTCGGTTTCATGTCTCTTAATATTTTTTAATCTAGTTGATGAATAAGAATCATATATAATTTTTTCAACAGGCTGAATTACAATTTTACTAGGTGAATGACCATTATTTTTGAAATGGCGATAAAGAAATGTGTCAAATTTTTTAGGCTTTTTCATTTTACGAAAGTGCTCTCGAAACCTAGTCTTGAGGGATCGGCCAGTTTGTCCAACATATTGCATTCCACAGTTAGTTTCAGTTCAAGTTATAACATAAATCAGATCCGATGAAGTTCAGTCCAAATCATTATTATTAATTATGGAGAATTTTCTTCCATTTACAGAAGATGTAATGGTAGTTTTAGTACATAAATGTGCGCAACAGACACACCTCTTGGCATTGCACTTAGAAACATTAGGATACACTCCGCGTCTTTTGAATGCATTAAATGGTTTAGTATACTTCCTGATAATAGATGACCCAAGAAGAGATAACCTAATGGTAGGAAGCATATCCCGAAAATTGTTAGCTGAACTAGGAATACGAACAGAGGACGTCGAATGTAAACTAATGGGAGATAAATGTAATTTTGTTATTTTCGTTCTTATCATTAAAAGTTGTGTGGGTAAGTACCATCCCAAGACAAGCAATCAACACACCGGTTATTAAAATGACAAGCCAGTATAATATGAGTCCTTAGAAGCAAAGGAAGGTATAACAAATGAAAGCGATTATACAAATGGCTAATACAAGTCCACAGGTATATAGAAAACAGAAGTTATACAACGGGGTATGAAAATCGGTCATCTAGTGATCTTAAATGCGGTACAAGACATAGAGGATATCCAGGGACAGGAATAATGGAAGGAGATTGTACATACAATCCTGAGGATTGGAAAAATAAGAGCATTAAATGAAAGTGCGGGGAGACTTTTTAGGGCCGCCACGCAGCACAGACAAAACAACTCTGATAATCAAAGTAAGTAAGGTTGCAAAGATCAGGAATCGATACAATCAAGTACCACACCTGACCCAGGATACCAATGGGAAAGTGACAAACTCACAGAAGACACCACAAACCCTGTCTTAAGCGACCACTTAAAAGCAGACAAAACAAAGATCTTAATGACAAATGGTAGCTTCATGAAGGTCGATAGTATTGCGGAATGACCCCCTGCAGTACTTTTGACCTGCATTAAGCGATAATTGGGCTTGAAACTGAATAATTAGGCTTGAAAACCATTTTTTGGTGTTTTTGAGAATGGTCGTCACATGCTCGTATCAAGGAAGTTTTGCCAGAGGGGGTCCAGGCCTGACTGCCAGAAATAGCTCTGACAACGTTTTTTTTTTCTTCTTTTTTTTTTGTCCTCAACTAATTTTAAATGGTTTATCAATGGTTTATTTCAAAGAATACTATAATTTTCCAAGGTTTCAGAGTGGGCCAATTTGTTTGTTTGTTTTGTTGCTTTACGTCCCAAGTCAACAGCTATGGTCATTGCGGGACGGTCAGTTCACCTAACCACACTTTTTTCCTGGGCAGGCTTGAACAAGCGGTTAACCAGTAATTCGTGCACATACTTTCGCTTGTAACTGACAACAACCCTTCTTGAATGAATCAGCGGAAGGGAGGAGAATGCCACGAAAGTATGGGACCGGACCGGGATCGAACTCGCGACCCCTGGATCTGCAGTCAGACACGCATCTGTAGCCAGACACGTTACCGACTGCGCTACGCGGCCCAGCTCAGAGTGGGCCAACATTTTCCAGGCGTGATCCAATATTTCCAGGGAGGTACAACTTTTTCCAGGGGGGGGGGGCTAAATGCTGACTTGCATAGAAACCCATATAACTTGTGATTTCCCCTGGGTCCACACATGCGTTATAGACAGGTTTTACTGTACTTTGAAAGTTAAAGTACCATTCACACTATTCTTTACACCCTGGTTAACCTGGAGTCAACTACACAGGTAAACAAGGTGTTAACTGCAAGTCAACTGCATAGTTAACTATTGTTTAACAAAAGCAGTTGAGAATAGATAATAAGTTAAATATATTGCCATAGCCACATACTATTCTTTACACCCTTGTTAACCAGGAGTCAACTAAAAGGTTATAGAGGTGCTAACTGCTAGTCATTGTTTATAAAAACAGTTAAGAATAGTTGACTCAATGTTTACCTGTAGTTTACTTTGCTGTATAGATACAGTCTGCTCCTCTAGATGTATCTGCTCCTAGTTTACTTCTAATTAACCAAGTGTAAAGAATAGCTTGAATGTTACTGTCTTAAGCGGGCTCTTAAAAACAGACAAAACAAAGATCTTAATAACAAATGGTAGCTTAATGAAGGTCGAATGTATTGCAGAATGCTTCCATGAGCATTCTGCAATACTTTTGACCTGCATTAAGCGATAATTGGGCTTAAAACCAGATTTTGGTGTTTTTAGAGTGGTCGTTATAGACAGGTTTTACTGTACTTTGAAAGTTACAGTACCATCCACGCTATTCTTTACACCCAGGTTAACCTGGAGTCCAATAAAGGTAAACGAGGTGTTAACTGCTAGTCATTATTTATTAAAACAGTTGAGAATAGTTAACTCCATGTTTACCTGTAGTTAACTTTGATGTCTAGATGTAGTCTGCTCCTCTAGATGCAGACTGCTCCTAGTCTACTTCTAGTTAACCAAGCGAAAGAATAGCTTGAGTGGTACGGTATGCAGTATGAATATATGTAAAGAATGGCCACTGCGCTCCCTGTCTGCTCCTAGTCGACTTCTAGTTAACTAAGTGTAAAGAATAGCTTGAGCGGTACTGTATACAGTAAGGTAGTTGCCAATGGTTCAGATTTTACTATTATAACAAAATACAATTTTCAAAATTGCCTAATTGCTGTTATCCGTTATTGAGGTAGATTTGTCTTTTATAAATAAGAAGGTAGTTGCCAATGATTCAAACCAACATCAAAAGAGATTTAACTACAATAAAATACAATTTTCAAAATTGCTGTTATCTGTTGTTGAGGCAGAGGTGCCTTTTGTAAATAAGATGGTAGTTACCAATTTTTTTCAAACCAACACCAAAAGAGATTTCACTACAATAAAATACAATTTTCAAAATTGCCTTATTGCTGTTATCCGTTGCCTTTTGTAATTAAGAAGGTACGTGTAGTTGCCAATAATTGAAATCAACACCAAACAAAGATTTAACTACAATAAAATCCATTTTTCAAAATCGCCTAATTGCTGTTATCCGTTGCCTTTTGTAAATAAGAGGGTAGTTGCAAATGACTGAAACCAACACCAAAAGAGATTTAACTACAATAAAATACAATACAATAAAATACAATTATCAAAATTGCTGTTATTCGTTGTTGAGGTAGAATTGCCTTTTGTAAATAAGAAGGTAGTTGCCAATGTTTCAAACCAACACCAAAAGAGATTTAACTACAATAAAATACAATTTTCAAAGTTGCCTAATTGCTGTTATCGGTTGTTGAGGTATATTTGTTTTTTTGTAAATTAGAAGGTAGTTACCAATGATTGAAACCAACACCAAAAGATAATTTACTACAATAAAATACAATTTTCAAAATTGTTTTATTGCTGTTATCCGTTGTTTAGGTAAATTTGCCTTTCTAAGCTGAATGCACGTTACCAAAACTTTCTAGAATAAACTGATGACTGCTGCGGGGTTTATGCTTTAAAAGTCACAAATAATGGTTAATTTCCATGAACTCACATTGCTTATTTAACAGTGTTTTTCTCTCCTTTATTATTTTATGAAATCAACTTAAGTTATCAAACTGATAACATCATTATAATTCCAATTAACCCTTAATGCGCCAATAGCAACAAAAGTCGTCTGCTTTTCTCGTCTGCTGAAATGCTATAGGAGCAGTCTGTTCTGGGTCCACGCTGTTTGCTTCTATACTTAATTCGTCAGTTATGTTTGGCAATTATTTGCAGCAGACGATTTCAGCAGACGACATTTTCAGATGCATTTTTTTCTTGGCGCTTTAAGGTTTAATTCATTGGTAGCCTTGTAGACTTCACTGTTTTTTCTCCTCTTCTTTTAACTCTTTGCCTACTAGTGTCGTCTGCTGATAACCTTTGCGAACACATTGGATCCAGTTCAGGCCTGACAAAACGTCAGGTTGGTCTGGATCCAAACAGTTTGATACTCTGGTGGTATATCTGAAAGATTTATTTTGAAAAGGGTGATTTTGAAAAAAAACAGCAGACGACAAAGACGCATGTAAGATTACCCAGTAGGCAAAGTTAAAAAGTTAACATGTCATATGAAAACTATCCTTATGTGGCTGTGGTAGGGAGTGTATTGTCGTATTTTTTTGACCCTGAAGTTCAAAGGTAGTGACCTATGCTAATTTTATCTCAGACCTGTAATCGATAGTTTTCGCCAAATATACGGGAATAAATTAGGTTTTCTGAAATCCAATATATCATAACGGTAGTAATATGAATATATCGTCCGCTGTGGTGTAGCGGTCTAAGTCCAAGACTCCTATTCTAGAGAAGGCAAGTTCGAATCACGCATGGAGTTTTATTTTTTCCAGTAAATAGTTTTTATGTTCTGAGATGACGGAAAACTGGAAAATGCTTAATTTTTGTGCAAGTGTGCATATGTATACATGTATACGCGATCACACGTGTACAGTCGCTAGTAAATCGAGAGCCAAGTCTGGTTGTCGGACATTCTTTGTCTACTAGCAACTGCAGTGATATCATGTGTATATTTACATTTATTTGACATAATTCGCACGTGCGCAAAAAACAAAAACAAAAAATGTACACAACATCATTTTCACGCTTTCATACAAACTTTCCTTACAGAAAAAAAATAAAAAAATGAAACGCGCCTTTTGAGATTCGAACTTACCTGCTAAATTCTACGGGTCCTGGACCTAAACCACTACACTATAGATCTCACACAGTAAGAGTATTGTCCGTCATGGATAGAGTCCAATAGAAAACGGGTGTAGCAGCTTAATACCGTTATTCATTCATTCAAGTTCATTCAGAAAAAATAATAACACTGCAGGTTAAAAAATTGTACAGATTTAGAGATAAATAATGATCATGGCATGTAAATCCTCGGTGGATCAGTAGGTAGAGAGGCAACAGTAATAATATGCACGTGGGCTATGTAAAAATTTAAGGGTTGGAATCCCATTGTTTAGCATTTTATAGTCTATTTTTTTTCATTTGTTTCCATTGTGTATTTTCTTATTCTAGATATTTTCTTATTTTGTGTATTTTTCTTTATATTTTTTAACATTTTATTTTTTCAATTTAAATATTTATTTTTTTATCGAATAGTATTTTATTTCAATATATATATGATATTTTAAGTTCATAAGATAATATTTACATTTCCACAGCTAGTCTTTAAATGAACCTTTACATTTGAGATGTGGTTCATACCTTCATGAACGAATCGATTTAAGCCACACCCACATACGCGCCATTTGAGCGGGCTAACGTCAAGTCCATCCAATAACGTTGCTTGTTTACTGACATTTTCGTGACGTTGAACACGTATCGCAATGACGTTTAGCGCGGAAATCTAGCGTTTTGGCTATTCCAAACCCTACGTTGTGTCTGATTTAACTCAAAATATCTGGAAAACCAGCCAAGTTAGGTGAAAATTGAAAACTGATACTTGACTGATAATTTAAAATGTAAATATAAGTATTAAATTCAATTTTTGGAAGGTTCATGGAATCATGAACACTTCGGGTCTCGTGCAAAGTAAGTGAAGCCAGAAGGGCTTCACGTTAGCTTTGCAAGAGACCCGAAGGGCTTCACGTTAGCTTTGCAAGAGACCCGAAGTATTCATGATTCCATGAACCTTCCAAAAATTGAATTCATTTCTTAAATGCCAGCATAGTGAGATTTTGATCGCAATACTGAGCATCAAAGGATCAGGTGAGCATGCAGAAATACGCAAACTCACCAGAGCGTTTGCCGCTCGCATACACAACGTACTGTGTGGATGTAGATGAAGACTCATTTTAACTTTAATTATTGCATAAAAACCCGTGTCGCACGCTATTAACAACCGTGTTTTAACCGGCAAAACCCCATGTATTAATCAGGCAATTTACGTGCTGTTGATGCATGGCTTTTCTACTTTACATATACGCATTCTAGACCGTCACAAAAATTGACGTAATTAACAGTAGCGTGTATAGAAATGAACGTAATTCAGTGGCGTTAGGATGACGTAAGTTTTTGCTCTAGAACAGGCTTTTTCAAAACCTACGAATCCTTCATGCTTTTGCGCGCCATTATATTAATGCAAAAATGAATTTTTCGAAGCGTTTTCCCAAAGTTTTCAAGTGACAATATGACTTTATGCAATAATAACGATCAAACATAGTTTTCTGATACACTAACGTCTGCTAGACCCTTCGTTGGTCGTTAAAACCCTCGCCTTTAACTGGTTTTCCTGTAAAGCCTGAAATATCGACATAAGCCTTTTTGTTCAAAGGCGGATCCACGACTCCAGGAGAGGGGATTCAGATAAATTAGGGAGGGGGTCGATTTGCAGATGATCTCTCATTTTTCTTGAATATCCCTTTAAAAATGAAATAATCTGTTCCGAAGCCCTTTGAACCCCTTCTGGATCCGCCACTGTTTGTTACAGCGCTAGGTAATTCAAACTGCCCACTGAACACTGTAGTCATTCCACTACGGCAATATGGGTCTCGTCACCCACTCCGGTGTTATAGTAAAATTACCTTCAAATAAAGGCTGACAAAACTGAGAACTTTCTAATATGATTGTTTCGAGATTGCATCGTCTAGTTAACAACCTCTGTGTTGTCTTGCCAAAACGGAGATAAAAACAGATTTTCAATGTTTTTTTTAAAGTTATATAGTCTCTATACATATGCCACGCCCTGTGAACTTCAGGGTCAAAAAAATACGACAATACAGTTGGCTCGATATCACTCAAATCATAATAACAGAACAGGGCCCGAGGTTATGAAACTTTTTTCATACTCAACTCAGCCGAGCACGAAATTTATCCTGCTCTAAAATGTTAAAATGTCAACAATTGTTGACATTTTAACATTACTAGCGTGATAAATACAATATGTGAGAGACCTACAGCAAGAAACTTCTTTATTTGTTGGTATTTTAGTTTTTATGAGCAGTTGGAATTTCGTTCTCAGTTGAGTTCAGCATGAAAAAAGTTGTATAACCTTGGGGCCAATAAAGAATTTTTATTTCAACTTTAGTAGGCTATAAAGCCCGTGAGGATGCAATCAACATATAATACATGATGGCATATAAGGACGGTGTAATCTTTCAGAGAAGGTGTGCTTTTTTATACAGTCTATTTTCCAGTTTTGTTTGTTTGTTTGATTGATTTGATTCTTTACGTCCCATCAACAATCTTTCAGTTAAACAGGGACGGGTCTTCCTGGGTTGAACCAGTACTAAGCTAGGATAAATGTGTCTTGCTCAAGGACCACAACGCAGTGACGCCGGTTAGGCTCGAACCCGATTTTCCAGTTTCTATAATAGATAAACATAGTACAAGTAGATACATGTACTTGAATACGTTTAAAGCAGGTTCTCATATAAATGTAGGCTATGTTGGAATCAAAACCTAAGTGACACTGATACTTTCAAGTAACCCTTCCAGCCAGCAAGGTCACTTGGAAACAGCAGGGCGGCCATGAAACTGGTATGATCAATAAGTCCCGCATCCTGCCTTGTCGAAACGAAATACAAAACAGGAACCAGGTTGCTTGAACATGATTTTTTACAAACTTTATTTCCTCTCAATTATATAGAGCATACGACAGAAAGCAGAGAATATATATCATGTATTAAATCATGTATGTTAGAATAATAAAATGTTATAAACCCAAATGATGTAAGTGGAATTGCTCATCCTTATCAAATTGGCCCGGCCCATTGCCGTGTTAAAGGATTGTTGGGTGGTATTTTCCATTGTTCTTTTTTTTAAATTTGATTAGAACATGAAACAAAAGACAATCCAATATTATCCATATAGGTCCATGGCTTATGATGTGCATGCCCATTAGAGTTGCCTCAAAGATTCAATCCTAATGTGGTCTATTAGTGCTACAGTATATCTCAGTGGTATAGTGCTTGACTCGAGACTATGGGGCCGCAGGTTCGAGCCTCATCGGAGTCACTGAGTTGCTGTCCTTGAGCAAGACACATTCATCCTAGCTTAGTACTGGTTCAACCCAGGAAGAACCGTCCCTGTTTAACTGAAAGATTGTTTATGTTACATAAAGAATCAAACTAACAAATTTAATCTCGCCTATGGTTTAAGTGCCGTCAACGTCAAGCTCAATTGCTGCATAGAAGACAGTTGGTCACAGAAACCATAGTCGCCATTAAAGCTGCCTAGATGTACTTAATTACTAAAGTGATTGTAACCTGTATATTTTATTCTATTATCGATCACTATTGTATAGTAAATCTGTACGTAGTTATAAACACATGATATATATATATAAATTACACAACTTACGCGTATAATTGATATTAGAAGATTGTATAAACTCTAAAAACTTAACATATTAGAACGCCAAAAATATTTTGACATGTACTATTGTCTCAATTCTGAATAAGCTGCACATTTCAAAACAAAATGGTATTCATCTTCAATGATGTTACAGAATACACACTTTCTCTCATGTATAGGTACCCTATTTTGCCTTATCCATCCGGCTGACTCAACTTCTAATCTGTCTGATGACATGCGCAGTTTACTGTATGCTTGTGGATATTTCGAAACATTAACTTTGTCAAGGTGTGGCTGAAATTGCTCCTGGTGACTCTGCAAGTCTAGACTGCCAATTTTGAATGAAATTGTCAGATAATCTTTGTTTAAACACAGAAATAAATTATTTATGTTACCTACTCCCTGTTGAATCCTGACATCATTAAACCCCGTAGAAAACAGGAGATGAAGTAAAGATGAAGCCCATATTTGTTTTATTGGGATTCAATTCCAAGTCATCTAACATCATAGTATATACCAATTACACATCCTCTGATAGTAATATTTTGAACCAGTATTCAAATATCAACAAATACCTTTACGTTATACAACTAGCTCTACCTAACTCACCATATAAAATCATTTTACGTAGTCTTCTTAACACCAAGTAATCGTTTGCAAAAAAACTTTAAATGCACTTTCTCAATAGCATTTGAGCCGTGGCATGAGATTTCCAATAGTGTGGTGTGCGCGACCAACAAAAGCTCAGATCAGCCTGCGCATACGCGCATTCTGATCAGTGCCTTTGATAGTCGCTTACATGTTCTATGAGTGTTAAGCTACTAACTGAACATCATTTGGAGCTTCTAAACTTAAAAGGAGGCTGCACAGGCTCGTCTGAGTCTACACTTGTCAAAACGCCACATTGTAGAAAATCACATGTCACAGCTCATTTACTTATGAAAAAAAACCATACCTCACCCCTCCGGAGCATTCCATAATATGTTACTACCAACCTTAAAAGCAACATTTTTTACGGATGATAAATCACCAACAACATATTCCATCTCCAATATCAATGTATATGTGCAGGCCAGTACGAAAATAAATACATTTACATTTTACAAGTGGTGTTTGGGTGGCCTGCACCCTCAGAAGCAAAGGATTTTTTTTAAATCAAACAAAGTAGAGGCTTTTCCTTTAAGGTGAGATTTTTTAAATTTATCTTTTACTTTTTGGCAGGGCTCCTTAAATCCCCCAATCTATGAGCTTGCTCCCCAGCTCCCCTAAAATAATTACCAGTACTCCCCAGCTCCCCTAAAATAATTACCAGTACTCCCCAGCTCTGTTTTTTTTTCATTTGACAAACAGAATCCTGATTCGAACTGAATCCTGATTAGGTCATGGTCAACGTAATATTTATATCTTTGTTGAAGGACCTTTGTGTCTTCGTACACTAATAAACTCGCATTAAGAAAATAATGATCAACTAAGCTTGTTTATCACATATAGACAATGACTGCTAACTCTTTTTGTAGTGGGTATTTTTATACTTTTGTTGTCGTCTACTTTTTTTCAAATCAACTTTTTCAAAAAAAAATCTGGTCACCTTGATGCCGGAGCCACTTTGGCGTAGTATACATGAATAATCAAGAGATCGCGGGGTTCATGTTTGATTCCCGGCTTCTCCAGTTTGTGGGATGACATTTTGTCAGCGGCATCATCTCCATGGACATGAACTTAGCTGTTTGTGGGGCGTTAAACACAAACACTCACACAAATGACATAACAGAACTGATTATTTATTTGACGTAAACTCGCTTGATGCTATCATATAGAACTATTGCCGACTTAACAGGTATGTTGTGGTTCTTGATCACCTATATAATCGATAAGTCAATTGCCCCCCTTACACCCTGGTGACTATATAACTGATTGTTTTACAGTCCTATGGTGGCTGGTTTGTGCCATTTCGTTATTTTGTTGTTTCATCTTTTTAACTGGCGTTATGGCGCGGTGAAAAGACTAAAAAAACTCTGGGCAAAAAGACGAAATAACGAAAAACGCTATGTAAAAAACAAAAAAACGGAATAAACGTCATGATAAGGAAAAGTAGCCATAACGAAATGAGCAATGCGAAAAGATGACAAACAAGCGCAAAAAGATGAAAAAATGCCATGCAAAAAAATGCCATTTAAAACTCCAATTTTTTTGTCTTTTTGCCTGGCATTTTTCGTTATTTTGTCTTTTTGCGTGGCGGCCTTTCATTATTTCATCGTTTAGCCTGGCATTATTTCGTCTTTTCGCTTGGCCTTTTTTTCGTTATTTCGTCTATTTGCTTGGCGTTTTTTCTTTATTTCATCTGTTTGCCTAGAGTCTTTTCGTTATTTCGTCCTTTTGCCTGGTGTTTTTGTGTTATTTCGTCTCTTCGTGTGTTGTCTTATAATCATATCAACTTAGTCTGGCGTTATTTTGTCTTTTTCTCGGCATTTGTTTGTTATTTTGCCTATCCCTATGTTTTTGTCAGCTAATTTCTCTTTTTGCCTGGTGTCTTTTTGTTATTTATATTTTGGCCTGTCGTAACTCCGTCTTTTCGCAAGGTGTTTTTTTTGTTATTTTGCCTATTTGCCTGGCATCTTTTCATTATTTGTATTTTTGCCAGGCGTTTCTTCATCTTTTCGCGTGGCATTTTTTGTTATTTCACCTTTTTTGCATGGCGTTTTTTCGTTATTTCGTCTTTTTGCTTGGCTTTTTTACTCTATTTCATCTTTTTGCCTGGTGACTTTTCCTTATTTAGTTTTTTGCCTGGTGTCTCTTCGTGTGGCGTTTTTTCGTTATTTCCACTTTTCGCTTGGCGCTTTTTGTCTTTTTGTGTGGTGTCTTTTTGTTATTTCGTCTTTTCGTCTGGCGTTATTTCGTTTTATTGCATGGCGTTTTTTTCGTTAATTCGTCTTTTCTCATGGCGTCTTTTTGTTATTTTGTCTTTAAGCCTGGCGTTATATGATCTTTTGCTTGTTTTTTTCGTTATTTGTCTATTCACTTGGCTTTTTTAAATTTCGTCTTTTTGCCTGGCGTCTTTTGGTTATTTTGAATTTTGCCTGCGCTATTTTGTCTTTTCGCGTAGCGTTTTTCCGTCTTTTGACTTGGTGTTTTGTCTCTATTTCGTCTTTTCGCCTGGCGTTTTGTTATTTCGTCTTTTTGCCTGGCATTATTTCGACTTTTCATGTGACGTTTTTTCGTTATTTTGTCTTTTTGCCTGGCGTTTTTTCCTCTTTAAGCGTGGCGTCTTTTCATTATTTTGTCTTTTCGCCTGGCGTTTTTTCATTTTATCGCGTGGCGTTATTTAGTTATTTTTCTTTCGTTCGGCATTTATTTGTTATTTTGTCTCTTAGCCTGGCATCTTCTATTATTTTCGCCTTGCTTACTTTGTCTTTTTGTGAGGCGTTTTTTCATCTTTTAGCGTGCATTTTTTTTGTTATTTCTTATTTCACTTGGCATTTTTTCCCTTTTTCATTTTTTTTCCTGGTGTCTTTTTGTTATTTTGTCTTTATGCCTGGCGTTATTTCAACTTTTCGCGTGGCTTTTTTCCTTATCTCCACGTTTTGCTTGGTGTTGTTTTCGTCTTTTTGCGTGGCGTCTTTTTGTTATTTAGTCTTTTTGTCTGGCGTTTTTCGTCTTTTTAATTGGCGTTTTTTCGTTAATTTGTCTTTTCCTCTGGCTTCTTTTCATTAATTTGTCCTTTTGCCTGGCATCTTTTTTTCTTTTTGCGCAGAGTTTTTTTTTCGTTATTTCGTCTTTTCACATGGCGTTTTTTCTTTATTTGGCTCCTAAATCTTCTATGGAGGTACACTAATCTTGAACAGCTATAAATATTTTTTAAGAGTACCGAAGTTATCGGCATGTGTGGAAAAAGTAATTTTCTTTTAATATGTTAAAAATTAGCATAAAACTGTTTATCACCTTACAGACCTTTTTATGAAAGTTATTTGATCTTATAATTGAAAAATCAGAGTTTTCTGGAAGAACAATTACTCATATTTTAAACAATTGAACAAGAAAAATACAGTTACATATTTTTATGCCTCCACCATGACAATGGGCGGGGCATTAAGTGTTGTCCCTGTCCATCTGTGTGTACATCTGTCCCTACGTACGTGCGTCACACCCAACGACGTCCGCTCTCTTAGTCGAATAGTTTTGATCAGAATTTTATGAAACTAGGTCACATTGTTAAGTACCATAATGTCCTCTTAAAGTTCGATAATTGTTCATATCGCACCATACCTTCAGGAGTTATGGTCCTTTGTTCATAACATTCACCATTTGAAACGATGTACGCTAAGTCTAATAATTTTGATCAGAATTTTTTGAAACTTGGTCACATTGTTTAGTACCATGGTGTCTTCTTCAAGTACGATAATGGTCCATATCGCACTATGCCTTCAGAAGTAATGGCCTTTTGTTTAAGAAAATTCACCGCTTGAAACTATGACCATTCTCTAGGTTAAATAGTTTTAATCAGAATTTTATGAAACAAGGTCATATTATTTAGTACCATAATGTCTTCTTCAAGTTCGATAATGGTCTATATAGCACCAAGCCTTTTTGGAGTTATTGCCCTTTGCTCATGAAAATTCACCATTTTATGTTGTCCGGTCTCTAAGTCCAGTAATTTTAATCACAACTTTATTAAATTATTTCACATAGTTTAATACCATGATGTCTTTCTCGAGTTAAATACTGGTCTATATGGCCTTATGTCATCATGAGTTATTGCTCTTTATTGATGAAAAAAGCAATTTCTATATTGTACTGTCTCTAAATCGAGTAATTTTGATCAGTACCGTATATAACTTATTCACAATGTTAAGTGCCAAAATGTATTTTCCAAGTTCTACCATAGTATCTATCGCAATATTCCATCAGGAGTTATTCCCATTAGTCTTGAAATTTGCCACTATTTGCGAGGTTTACTCTCTAACTCAAGTTATTTCAGATGAAACTTAAGGAAACTTAGACAAATGCTTAACATCAGATCGTCTCGCCCAAGTTTCAAAATGGTCTATATCATCTTGTGACTTCCAGAGTGATTGCCCTTTTTTCACGAAAATGTCTTTCCTGCTTTTTTTGTGAGAATATGCGAATTTTGCAACAGAGTGGGAATCCGTGCCCCCTGGACACATTTTCTTTTTGCAGAGCATACACAACTTGATGATGGCTAATAAAAAACAGAAAACAGCAAAATAATATGCATAGTTCTTATTTATTGGGCTAAAACCTTAATTTTCTATAATATTAAGGCAAAAAACCATTTATATCTAGAATAAATATGTCACATAACGCTATTTCAGTAACAAAAAAAACTAATTACTTTGAAAGGTTTTGCTATAGAAACTAAGCATATTTCACCACGCTCATGTTCTTTTTCTCCATTAGGGTAAAGTTGGGTATATTCGGACAGACAGCTAAATTCGGACAGCGACCTTGTTTGTTTCATATTTTAAATATTGGAATAAAAATAAATTAACTAAGCAAACAGTGAAAATCCTGATGAGCTCGAAAGTTCTGATCCTGGTGTGATATCTCTGTACCCAGCAATGCAACATGCCTGAAAATTGTACCAAATAATAGTATATTCGTTGTCTATACACTGTTTTGACAAGTATTATGTAACATGAAGGAGCGACCGGAAATCTAACCGAAGCAGCTATACCCTCACTGCACCGACCTATCAAGCAGACTGTGCATATAAGAAACCTCAAAATTTAGACAAGAGCAGTCTCATTATTTCCTTTTTATGGCTGCTCAATGTTCATCAGAAAGTCAATATATCCTGTTCATATGGCGAAGTTTCTATATGATCTCGGTTTCATAGGCCTTTAAATGTATGGCTATCTTAGATGAGCTGCCTTTGTCTGAAGCGATTATAACCAGTCGGTATCGTCAGAGACTGACAGTAACTAAAACGAGTCCACACATTAGGTCAATATTCGGAGGTACACAAATTTTCATTGTGTATATCTAAAATTAAAACCCAAACAATTGTCCATAGGTGCACTATATCGTAAAATGATCCACTGTGGGATTAATTTGAGCACGAAGCATCTATCTGAAACCAATAACAACTTTAAAATCAATCATTTTTGGTAAAAAATAAAACTTTTTACTAAATTCCAATTAAGAAATAGAAATTTTGTAATCAAAATAATATTGGTCTTAAATATTTTGCCGATATAAGGTTCGGCATTTTTAGTCCAAATTGATAGACAAAAATAGAATAATCTCGGAAATAAAAATCAAATCGGACTAAATCCCTCAATCTGCAATGGGACGTAATCGGAAAAATTACCTGTTAGAACCCCCATTTTTCACATTCTTGTTATTTCCCCTGCATCGCTTTATCTTTAATATGTCGGCCTACATGTGTCCTGCTGTGCATACGGTGTACCTAGGTAATCCCTGGTGTCCAGCGGCGCTTGACGTCCGCGCAGTGTCTTGTGATAAAGCAATAAACATACATGTCTCATAGGATCAATGCTTCTGTTATGTGGGCTTTGCAAAATACAGAATTTTCTTTTTATAGATTTGTATAATAATCGGTTATCAAAATTTTTCCTAAATTTTGCAATGCAAATCGCGTTTTTTTGGTCGGTAACTGCCATGAACATAAATAAATAAATAAATAAATAAATAAATAAATAAATATTTTAGATGTTTTTAAGCCATGCATATCCTTATCAGTTCTTCAGAATCTTTTCTGCATCTTTGATTCACTGACAGAGCGAAGTTTAAAATAAAAGACACAAATAAAGTAAAATAAGGAAATAAAACCACTGGGATTTAAAATATAAGGGCGCCTAAATTTATACCATAAATCCAGTTTACAGGACATGAATAATCCTTAGAGTGAAGCTTCTGGTCAGGAACTGTGACATGAAATACATAGCCAAGACAAATAATCGGCACCCAGTGGGCATGTTACTCGTATCAATTAATGTCTCCTCGTCTGAAGGACAACCTCCTTTCAGGTACAATATTTTATGGAGACTTTTGTATCGACGGGATACGCGCAGTCTGATTTCGATTCACTGAGAGCATAAAATATAAACTTGCTTCATGCCGAAAATCCAATATTCTAGCTAGTCTATGTAGCTGAGCAGGCTAGCATTTCCTAGATCATACAGAAATGAGTAGTAAACGAAAACTTAGACGAGTCTGCGCGACGCACAATCTCACCAGAGGCTTCATTATTTGCATAGGTAGATGGTTTTCCGGGGAGGGAATGGGGGTATACACTGAACCGAAGTTCTAAGTAGCCACTTTTCAATTTATTTTTTTCTGACTAAGCCCTAGCGATATTGAAATGAATTTTTACCCAAGTATTTGCATTGTAATGGACTAAAGTTAAGCGGTGCTTTGGAAGAGTTTTCTATCACTTCACGATTTTTGGGTTCAAAAATGCAAAAAATCAACTTTTAGAAGAAAATAAGCGTTTGAGTGCAGTTTTTATCGAAAACAAGTACAGGTGATTGCAAACCTGCCTAGTCGACTTGAAAAAACACCAGACACTTGACATTTTGCTTATGACAGATTTTTTTATGAATTTTTAAAAATTAATAATTTTCCAAATTTTTCGAAATTTTCGGAAATCATCAGCTGCACATACTTAAATCATTGTATGTGTCTTATTTTATGTTAATATGTTTGACAAAACACTATGCAACTTGTTGAGCCCATTTTCTAACGGTATTTTTTACTAATTTGGTATCCACTTGCGATTTTTACGTGAAACTTTAAAGGTCATTTAAATGTCATTTGTTAAAGATTTATTTCAATTTTTAAGCAGAACAGTGACGCCTATTCATAATAAAGAACTCCTGAAAAATGCACTGCTGTGACGCAGATAATAAAGCGTACAGAGCAATGCAAAGTTAGTATGCAAACTGCATGGCTAAACTTAAAATCCTTTGATTAAGTTTTTGACCGTGGCTGTCTTCACGTTAACGTAGAAGATAAATGGAGTGTTCAATTGTCAAATAAAACGTTTGATTATTTTCTTCATATATCACAGCTGTTATAAACATCTTCAAACTATTTAAAATATAAATGGATAACATATTTGATGAATAGTTTATATCACACTAAAAAGTGTGACTTTTTGAAATGATGGTACCTTTACTCGGACCTCGTCTGGGCAAGGTCTACCAGTCATTTTGAAACGACATAATTTGCAGAATCTCGACAAAGCCTTGGACCTTTTTATAGAATTTTAATTTTGTGAGAGCGATTTTTACTTTCTGAACGGGAGCAAAAATTGTATGGTGGCTACTTATAACTTCGGTTCAGTGTATCTATTCCTGTACACTTTCGAAAATCTTGAATAATTGATGCCTTATGTCGTTATGCTGTGAAGCAACAATGCTAATTCAGTGTAGAACCTAATGAACCTTTATCAACATGAGAAAGAACTGATTAATTGGCTTTATGGATGCGTTGATGTTCTTGACTGCCTGTGACTGTCGGCCTTGTTCTAATTGTAGACTCGTTTCTTTCGGCGTCTGGTCGGACTTTGGTGTCCCTGTAATAACAACTATGGAAAATAATGAACTTAAACTTTACAGAGATTGTTTAAGGTCTAAGATTAAAAAGAAAGATATAGTTCTCTTTCCCATCACACTAGGGATCAAGAGGGGGTGTTTAATTTAATTTCAGTTGATATTCGGATAATTCGCTGATTGTTTGCACTGAACCCTATCACAGGCTATTCGGGAGTCGGACATTAGTAACAGAATTGAAGTTGGTAGACTACGCGCTCAAAGTTTCGTTATAGGTCATACCTGTAGCCAGAATAAAACCCAGTTATGCTGCTAAAACATACAGCACAATATTGAATTTTGGACCCACACCAGAAGTCTAAGAACGCTGATGGATTACATGTACCACATAGCCGAACGATGTTGATACAATAAGTATGGAAGTGTCCATTTTGTATTTTAAGGATCAATGTTTAATAAATAAATAAATAAAAATAAATAAATAAATAAATAAGGTGTGCAGGAGATATGAATGGACTTGCTTAACTGCGTCTACCCTGTTCAATTTCGAGTTAAGTTTAGAGTTTGGCCGAGAGTGTGGCGGGGTATTCCACTGATAACAAACCAATAAACTCAGCAGGTTGCTATAGCTTTTGGACAACGTGACACCCCCATTGCCATTGATAAGCTGATAACAGCAGGCGCCAGAGCGTGTCGCTAACTATGTGACACGTGCCACTAGTCTGCGCAGTCTTATCTTCGTCATCAGGGCATTGACGTTTGACCTGTAACCCCTTAAAATACAAAATGGACAATTACATACTTAAACAGTGTGCTTCAAATCCAGCAGAATAAAAAGGGTTAACCGCTTGTTTTCTCAATATTATCCATGCTGTTCTGTTATGCACATGACATAATTTCTTTTCTCTTCGAAGTTATAGCTACAAACGTATAAATAATGCAACGTTATTGAAACTTTCTTGAGTAATGTTGTGGTATTTTGTGACAAAAATGCGAAATAAAGCAATTTTAAAACGCTTTGAAGGGAAAAGTGCCATATGTCTGCAATATATTCAAATTGACGTAGATATCAAATTCAATGACGTCATAAGAAATGCGCATTATGCTTTAAATATTAAATCGACACAACCTGTCGCCATTCTAACATTTGAATGAACATTATAAGTAACAGAAATACAATGCAGTCAGATTTTGTGTTTTAAAAGATGCCGAGCTTGAAGAAGTAGGATTCAAATATCAATATAATTATATAACATGAAAACAGGTCAGTCGTATGGAGTGGGCCATATATTATTAAACGAAATAGTGCAGCGAGAAAATATTAGAATCATTATAAAGGTAAAAAGTAGTTCTTTTGAATGATGCATAGTAGGCCTATGTCTCACAAAAATGTCTCTGGACAAAGCTACAAGGTAAAGATCAGAACTTTTGGAACATCTCTCGTACCTTTCAGCCTGCACGTCTGTACTAGTCTAGCTGACCTCAATAGCATTAATTCAAAATGTTGCTTGAAAACATGCTGCTGGAAATTCAGCGGGCCATTTCCCTGTTTCACTGTTATTTCATATACAGGTTGGGTCTCTTTAGGAATTCTCTGTATTATAAACCACTTGATATTCGCGCATCAAAATTTGGCGATTTTAAAAGACTAACATATTGGCGTAGTTTTGTTTTGGCGGTTTCTCAAACTAAGTTATTATATACATGTACTCTCATAGAGGCTACTTTTAAGGGAAAGAATATGCTCCGTATGGGATCATATTATTTCCTTAAATAGTACTTAGCCCCTTTTAAGACGTGGTTTAATCTATGTGGAAACATACTCTATCGTTTGACGATGATACGGATACCAACATACTAATGATGTGCTTCCATCTATATATTGCTTATAGTGTGACTGTATTTCCCGTCTCATATGGCGATATTTGTTCTTACTGATAGCGCCAAATCAAACTACCCGCCAAATATTAGTGCTTTTCCAGTATGTTCACGTTGTAAAAAGATTGCCTATGTTGATCTGTCCTTGTGGTCAATTGTAATAGTATTCGTTCTTGGATATTAAAATCATATATTATTGGAATGGAGCTGTGCAGCTTAAATCCATCACGATAGATCAGCCTCGTACTGTCACCATTGCGGAGTATCTAATATAGGTCACTGTTCTCAGCAGAGACTCATTGTGTGATTCGATTGATTAGTGACGATATAAAACTGATGTCATTGTCCCTTTTTTGTGACGGTTCCTGGGCATGAACCAGATATAAGCCGGGTAGTTTGTTTTTTTTGCAGTTCCAGTGGTTTTATGTCTTGGAGCACCCAAAGGCTCAATCAGCAGTAGTTCGAAGACCCCATCGTTGAATTCAGAATATACCAAACTGTTTTCACGTTGACCATTTTCCTAGCTGCTATACGGTATCGCTAAATGTCACTACACTTATGATTTATATACCCTATATACTGAGAGTTAATGGTATTTAAAATCATCTTTTGAAAACGTTTGTTATACAATACAAGATTCAATTTCTTCAGTAGAAAATCCGTGAAGGATGTCATATAAATGTAAGAAAAGTAAAATCAATAAAGAGAATAACTTCAAAGAAAATTCTTGCGAAAATGAAGAAACGGTAGACATGATTCAAATTGGAGTTGCTCCTATTACGCAGTTACGCACGTGCGTAATAAAAATAGTAACATTCAAGGGAGGTCAACAAATGTGGTAAAAGTGATTTTCCATACCATAAGGAACTGCTCTTAAAGGAAAGAATTCGCTTCCTCTGGGAGCAAATTCTTTCCTTAAAGAGAAGTTCCCATTTTGAAAAGGGACGCAATTGAAGAGAATCACTGCTTGATCCAGTAGTCTCCCTTTGATGTGCGAAACATTTTCAGCGTTCTGGCTACACTCTTGATTCGAATACACTTAACATGTTTCAAAAGGGAACAACTCAGTGTGACTCATGGTGTATTGCTAAACATTTTGACACTCAGTTTAATGTACTGTTGAGTCCTTATCTTTGCTTTATCTCCCTTTTTTCTTAATTTATATGTTTTTTCAGATGATGCATTGATAAGCTAGGGGTCTTTCATGCAAACCAAACATCTATGTGTCCTGATCCACATTTGGACTAAGGGTGAGGCTGGCGCCGTGAAACCGGTTTTAGCCCTCCAGTAAAATATTTTTACCGTTCCTAGGCGGTACTTCTTTTGTGTATCTTTTGCGTGTTTTTTGTGTCTTGTGTTTCTCATGCTTTCGCGTCTGTTCATTGCTGCCTGGTGGTCACCTGCTAGGAAAGGGCTGACCTCTTGGCTCTTATTGGCGATGTTTATTGTATTTTGTTATTTTCCCATGTGGTATCCTGGGTCAGGAGTGGTACTTGATTGTATCGTTTCCTGATCTTTTCCGTCTTTCTTACTTTTTTAATCTGGTAACCAATTTCACTGTAGTTTTAATATGCCATGTAATGGAGATACTCTCCTTGTATATATTGGCTATAGCTAAATAAATTAACAAAAGTATCAGGTGTGGCAATATTTGTTACCCCACCTACTTTGCACTTTAGAAGCCGCTATAACCTGATGCTTTGTTTGAACCTTGATATACAATTTAGCGTGCACTCATCAAAACCAAACCAATGATTGTGTTTATATGACAATGTTGTTGTTTTGTAAAATGCCTTTAATACTGAATTGTTCCTTTCCAAGTAAAGCATTTGGGTAAAAAAATGCATTTTTAATACTATTTCAGTACAAAAAATCACTGAGTTTTGCTTTTTTGTGACATCATCTTTGACATCACCAGAAACACAATGTTTACAGAGGACAAGTCTAAATGCCATAAAAATATTTTCACATATTTGTTCATATTCTAGCACATTTTTGTATACTAAACTGAAATGTTGGACCCTTTGATCAAGTTCTAAAATGTATCATGTTTTCTGGGACACCACCCCTCCTATTCCCCGTTTTTAAGCTGTCAGCTGACTCTCTCTCTTACACACACACGCACGCACGCATGCACGCGCACGCACGCGCACGCACGCACGCACTATCCGTTTGTCTTAATGCTGTGCTGTACAACTGTGTGAACTCGGCTTGGAGTATGGAGACTGGGGTATGGAATTTAATTCCAAGTTTGGGTTTTACAAACAAGAATGACATTAAGAAGCATGTTTGGTATTCAATCACAAGCCTGGTATTCAATCCTAATGTTGGTTTTGAATCACAAGTTTAGTATTGGCAGTGAAATTCCAAGGTAAAAATAGTGCACTGTTTATTTTGGGATTTTAAGACTGGTAATCAATGCCAATGTTGGTTTTTGAATCACATGTTTGGTATTGGCAGTGAATTTCCAAGGTAAATTAGTGTACTTTTTTATTTGGGATCTCAAGCCTGGTATTCAATACCAATGTTGGTTTTGAATCACAAGTTTGGTATTGACAGTGAATTTCCAAGGTAAATAAGTGTACTTTTAATTCTTGGATCTCAAGCCTGGTTTTCAATCCCAATGTTGGTTTTGAACCACAATATGTTCTAAAAAAGATTATCCTTTGGAAGCAAAGAATGTACCAAAGAACTGAAACTTGAGTGTGCAAGTTTGGTATTGGCAGTGAATTTCCAATGTAAACTAGTGATGTTGAGTGCCAACACTGGGAATGAAAACCATACAACATATACTTGTGAATGCGGTCATACACACTTCTTTGAACTTAAATGATTGTGATTGAATCCCAAATGGTGCCTTGAATCTCAATCGAATTTCCATTGCATTGAATAACACGTTTGGCAATGAATCCCAGGCTTCACTTACAATTTTTTGACATTGAATGCCAACATTGGGACTGAAATATCACATATACTTGTGAATGTCGTCATGCATTGAATATCAAGTTTGGGATTAAATCCCAGGCTAAGCATTCAATACTAACTTAACATTCAATATCAACACTCATTAATAGACATTGTTATTTGTGGTTGAATACCCAACATGCTTGGTAATGCTATTCTTGCATGTAAACCCCAAATTTAGAATTGAATTCCATACCCCAGACTCCATACTCCAAGCCAAGTTCACACACTCATACAAGATATTACATATTGTAGATATTTTATTAGTATATATTGTACAATTGATATTATATTGCAATTATGTTGTAATAGAAATAAACAGATAAATAAATGGGACGCCCTGTTTATGCCAATCGTTGCTCATTGTGTGTTGTAGGTACACGATTAATGCAGCATAATTTACTCCGGCAATACATCCACAACGCAACAAACGTTTGTTTCATCTCGTTTCTTAGAGTCGGAACAGAGAGAGTATACAAAAATGGATTCAATATGTTATTTGACAGTCCCATGATGAATACAAATGCTGGAACAATAAAGTCGTTTGACGTAATTGTCCGAAATAGAATAAAAATGTAAGAAAGAATACTTGTATTGAATACAACAAGAAGAAACCCTATAATGCGGATAATACTTTTCTCTCGATTTAAAGCAATATTTCTAATTCCTGTACTTCCGGTAGTCATTGTTTGGACTGTATTTCCGGTAGACATTGTTTGGTGTACATCCTCAGCATGGTGACCTGGTCTCTCAGTGTTATTGGTGGAATTTGGGGTATTGTTATTTCGATGGCAGCACATCTGTGTTGTAATATTGATGTAAATAATGTTCGTTATAAGCCATGGAGTACAGAACATGACCAATAGGTATATCACTGGACCTTTATGAGAGGAATTAAATAGAAAGTCAATACGACATGACGTCAAAAGTTCTCCTGGGCGCATCCATAATACATAGGGAGGTAACGCAATTACAATCACTGCAATCCAAATCGCTAAGCTTTTAAACCCGTGTGTAGATTGTTGCTGTGTTGGAGTTGGTACGCTGATTTTTCTCATCACACGACAGCGGTGGATGCAAATGGCTAGAATATGAAAATAGGAAATTGACTGAAGAGCTACAAAAATGTAACTCCATGCAGCACAAGTCTCGAATGTTTGTTTTGCTGGACAAACAACTGCAAAGATAGCCCTACATATTAATGCAATACCAACGGTTGTGTCAATGATTGTTAAGTACAGGATCTGTTTAATATGGTTATTACCATTGTTCACTTTAATTCTCAAAATACACACCATTAGATACACACTGAATAATACTACAGTAACCGCCCCAATAGTAAGAAAGGTGATGGCAGAGAAAAAAGAATAGTCACTCTCAAAGACAGGCTTATTATCACGATCTTTCCACTCAGATGTTTCGTTGTCCATTTTCCTCGCTTAAAAAGGATTTTAAAGCGCAATTCTAAGCAGCTGTAGACGGGTTCAGCATTTTTCTGTCTTTAGTTGCTTTCCTACAGCGGTTTGCTCTTTCCAGATTAACTATCTGAAACAAAGAAAATGGCTCTTACCTCACCGAAACTCTTATCACTTTTAAATAAACAAATAAATAAATGAATAAATAACCCATTTAAGCCGAATGGAAATCCCCATCGTTATCAACTGGAACAGTCCATTTCTGTTTAAAGGGATGTTGGGTGGTATTTTTCATTTTTTTTTTGAAATTTTAAAAGAAACTTCTGTAAGCAAACAGTGGAAAAACTGATCAGACGCCGCGTGTTGCGGCGTCTGATCTGGTTTTGCACTGTTTGCCGATGTCCCACAAAAAGGACGCTATGCTCAATGCAGCACACGTCTCAAATGTTTGTTTTGCTGGACAAACAACTGCAAAGATCGCTCTACAGATTAGTGCAATTCCAACTGTTGCGTCAATGATTGTTAGATACAGGATCTGTTTAATATGGTTATTACCATTGTTCACTTTAATTCTCAAAATACACACCATTAGGTATACACTGAATACTACTACAGTGACCGCTCCGATAGTAAGAAAGGTGACGGCAGAGAGAAAAGAATAGTCAGTCTCAAACACAGGTTTATTATCACTATTTATCCACTCAGATGTTTCGTTGTCCATTTTTCTTCGATTGAGAAGGATTTTAAAGCGCAATTCTAAGCAACTGTGGACGGGTTCAGCAACAGAACAGTTGTCTTATTTCTGACTTTTGTTGCTTTCCTACAGCGGTTCACTCATTTCCAGATTAACTAACTGAAACAAAGAAAATGGCTCTTAGCTCATAGAAACTCTTGTCACGTTTAAATAAATAAATAAATAACCCATTTAACCCGAATGGAATTTCCCATCGTTATAATTGGAACAGTCCAATTGTGTTTTAAGGGATGTTGGGTGGTATTTTTTCATTGTTATTCTAGTTGAAAGTAACTTCTGTAAGCAAACAGTGGAGAACCTGATCAGACGCCACGTGTTGCAGTGTCTGACCTTTTTTTGCACTGTTTATCGATGTCCCACAAAAAGGACGTTAGGCTTACATGGGTTAATTGAATAAATACATTTAATTAATCATTTCCAATAAATAATAGATTTGTTAGAATGATAGCTAATTATCTTAATTGACCATTACATAAGCATGTTACAGTAAAACCTTTCTTAAGCGGCCACTTAAAAACAGGCAAAACAAAAATCTTAATGACAAATGGTAGCTTAATGAAGGTCAAAGTATTGCAGAATACTCCCATGAGCATTCTGCAATACTGTTGACCTGCATTAAGCGATAACTGGGCTTGAAAACCAATTGTTGGTGTTTTTTAGAGTGGTCGTTATAGACAGGTTTAACTGTACTTTGAAAGTTACAGTACCATTCACACTATTCTTTACACCCTGGTTAACCTGGAGTCCAATATAGGTAAACGAGGTGTTAACTGCTAGTCATTATTTATTAATTGACAATAGAGAATAGTTAACTCCATGTTTACCTGTAGTTTACTTTGATGTCTAGATGTAGTCTGCTCCTCCAGATGCAGACTGCTCCTAGTCGACTTCTAGCTAACTAAGTGTAAAGAATAGCTTGAGTGGTACTGTATACAGCATGAATATACGTAAAGAATGGCCACTGCGCTCCCTGTCTGCTCCTAGTCGACTTCTAGTTAACTAAATGTAAAGAAAAGCTTGAGTGGTACGGTATACAGCATGAATATACGTAAAGAATGGCCACTGCGCTCCCTGTCTGCTCCTATTCGACTTCTAGTTAACTAAATGTAAAGAAAAGCTTGAGTGGTACTGTATACAGCATGAATATACGTAAAGAATGGCCACTGCGCTCCCTGTCTGCTCCTAGTCGACTTCTAGTTAACTAAATGTAAAGAAAAGCTTGAGTGGTACGGTATACAGCATGAATATACGTAAAGAATGGCCACTGCGCTCCCTGTCTGCTCCTAGTCGACTTCTAGTTAACTAAATGTAAAGAAAAGCTTGAGTGGTACTGTATACAGCATGAATATACGTAAAGAATGGCCACTGCGCTCCCTGTCGGCTCCTAGTCGACTTCTAGTTAACTAAATGTAAAGAAAAGCTTGAGTGGTACGGTATACAGCATGAATATACGTAAAGAATGGCCACTGCGCTCCCTGTCTGCTCCTAGACTACTTCTAGTTAACCAAGTGTAAAGAATAGCTTGAGTGGTACGGTATACAGCATGAATATATGTAAAGAATGGCCACTGCGCTCCCTGTCTGCTCCTAGTCGACTTCTAGTTAACTAAATGTAAAGAATAGCTTGAGTGGTACGGTATACAGCATGAATATACGTAAAGAATGGCCACTGCGCTCCCTGTCTGCTCCTAGTCGACTTCTAGTTAACTAAATGTAAAGAAAAGCTTGAGTGGTACGGTATACAGCATGAATATACGTAAAGAATGGCCACTGCGCTCCCTGTCTGCTCCTAGTCGACTTCTAGTTAACTAAATGTAAAGAAAAGCTTGAGTGGTACGGTATACAGCATGAATATACGTAAAGAATGGCCACTGCGCTCCCTGTCTGCTCCTAGTCGACTTCTAGTTAACTAAATGTAAAGAAAAGCTTGAGTGGTACGGTATACAGCATGAATATACGTAAAGAATGGCCACTGCGCTCCCTGTCTGCTCCTAGTCGACTTCTAGTTAACTAAATGTAAAGAAAAGCTTGAGTGGTACGGTATACAGCATGTATATACGTAAAGAATGGCCACTGCGCTCCCTGTTTGCTCCTAGTCGACTTCTAGTTAACTAAGTGTAAAGAAAAGCTTGAGCGGTACTGTATACAGCATGAATATACGTAAAGAATGGCCACTGCGCTCCCTGTCTGCTCCTAGTCGACTTCTAGTTAACTAAGTGTAAAGAAAAGCTTGAGCGGTACTGTATACAGTAAATAAGAAGGTAGTTGCCAATGGCTCAGATTTTACTACTATAGCAAAGTACAATTTTCAAAATTGCCTAATTGCTATTATCCGTTGTTGAGGTATATTTGTCTGGTAGTTGACAATGATTGAAACCAATAGCAAAAGAGATTTTACTGCAATAAAATACATTTTTCAAAATTGCTGTTATCCGTTTCTGAGGTAGATTTGCCTTTTGTAAATAAGAAGGTACGTATAGTTGTCATTTGATTGAAACCAACACCAAACAGAGATTTAACTACAATAAAATACCATTTTCAAAATTGCTATATTGCTGTTATCTGTTGTTTAGGTAAATTTGCCTTTCTAAGCTAAATGCACGTTACAAAACTTTCAAGAATGAACTGAAGACTGCTATGGTGTTTATGCTTTTAAAAAAAATCACAAAAATGGTTAATTTCCATGAACTCACATTGGTTATTTAACAGTGTTTTTCTCTCTTTTTTATCCTATGAAATCAACTTATGTTATCAAACTGATAACATCATTATAATTCCAATTAACCCTTAATGCGCCAATAGCAACAAAAGTCGTCTGCTTTTCTCGTCTGCTGAAATGTTTAAGAAACCTCTATGGCAAACAGTGTGGACCCAGATCAGACTGCTCCTGTAGGAGCAGTCTGTTCTGGATCCATACTGTTTGCTTCTATACCTATTTTGTCAGTAATGTTAGGCAATTATTTGCAGCAGACGACTTCAGCAGACGACATTTTCAAATGCATTTTTTTCTTGGCGCTTTAAGGGTTAATTCATTGGTAGCCTTGGAGACTTCACTGTTTTCTCCTATTCTTTTAACTCTTTGCCTACTAGTGTCGTCTGCTGATAACCTTTGCAAACAGTTTGGACCCAGTTCAGGCGCGACATAACGTCAGGCCTGATCTGGATCCAAACTGTTTGATACTCTGGTGGTATATCTGAAAGATCTTTTTTGAAAAAGGTGATTTTGAAATAAAGCAGCAGACGACAAAGACGCATGTAAGATTACCTAGTAGGCAAAGTTAAAAAGTTTACATGTCATATGAAAACTATCCTTATGTGGCTGTGGTAGGGAGTGTACAGTTGGCTCGATATCACTCAAATCATGATAACAGAACAGGGCCCGAGATTATATTTTTTTTTCATACTCAACTCAGCCGAGCACGAAATTTATCCTGCTCTAAAATGTTAAAATGTCAACAATTGTTGACATTTTAACATTATTAGCATGATAAATACAACATCTAAGAGACCTAAAGCAAGAAACTTCTTTATTTGTCGGTCTTTTAGTTTTTATGAGCAGTTGGAATTTCGTTCTCAGTTGAGTTTAGCATGAAAAAAGTTTTATAACCTTGGGACCAATAAAGAATTTGTATTCGAACTTAAGTAGACTATAAAGCCCGTGAGGATACATTCAACATATAATACATGCTGGCATATAAGGACAGTGTAATCTTTCGGAGAATCTGTGCTTATTTTCTATCTTAAGAGCAATTCTCTGTAACCACCAAAATATTTTGGCCACGCATAGTCAGGGATTTTGATAAAAACGTTATATTCGAGTAGAGATGCATCAACTTTAAAAATAAACTTTGTTTAGTTTTTCAAAAAGTGCAACCGTTTCCATGGTAACAGAGGGAGAGGTTCCGAAAAATGGCACTTTCATGAAAATGCATACCCTCATTTTCTTTTCCTTATTCATTGAATTAAGCTAAAAGTTATCAGTAATTTTATGTTTATGTTTCAAAGTAAATAGATTAAGCTTTGTGATTTTAAAAAAAGTTAAGAGATGGGAGCATCTTAGATATATTTTATTACCAAAAATATTTGGATTTTTGGCGAAAAAAACGAGTTTGGGGGTCAAATTTGATAACAAACTATTCAAAATCGCAGCAGTTCTGTGTGTTACTGCATATATTATTAGAAAAAGGAAACTTTGAACAGTTAAATTGTGAAATAAAATTCATGGGAACTTTTAATACTGCAAAGAAATCAGAATTTTAATTTTGTCCTATATTATTGCTCTCAGAGGTATGCATTTTTTGCCTTAACTTTATAATTTGTAGATAAATTAAGCTATTTTATGCATGATTACGGTAAATCTGCAGTAAAGACTGGTGTAAAAGCATAAAAACGGCATTGAATGACACTGGAGACACCCTGGAGACCTTAAAAGGAGGGACAGCCTAGCAACAACACAACAGTCAAAATTACTTCCCCTTTGTAGCTCTTCAAATAAAGGGGCATTTAGCCATGTAAATTACAAACACGTTGAGAAAGAAACAAGACTTTTACAGGTTGATATCTCTTCTCATATGTGTTTTTGTTCCGATGATGGCCATGAGGTGAAATATTTGATTGTTAAATCAAAGTTTCTACTTGCTGAGGATCAGTTTTTACCGGATAATATCCGTCAAACCGATTTTTACACTTTACAAGTTTTGATTTTTAGAAAAGCATCTACATTTGATCGGTTTTCTTATGGAAATACCAGTTTACTGCCAATTGTGAGTTAACTCTTTTCTTCTTTTTAAAACAAAATGATTTCCAATTAAATAATCTGCAATGTGAAAAGGGGCTGTTTGTGTGTTTCTGCTCCGGGTAATGGCTCTGGGAACCTTGCCAGACTGCTAGAAATATGGTGCATGTAATATAACCAGAAAGGACTGGAATAGCTGGTGAGTAGGCCCCTATGTTTTAGTTTGATCAAAGGTTTAGTTGCTCTGATCAGTCTCATTTACAGAAAGGCACTCTTTCCTTTCTTTCTTTCTTTCTATTAATACTGGCACGATCAAATTTTGATCATTACGCCAGGGAGTGCAATTTTGGAATTTTGAAGAAAAAACAAAAACAAAACAAAAAAACAAAAACAAAACAAAAAAACAAAAAAAAAATCTTTCGGCTGTGTTTTTAACTAAATGAGGAGTGCCCTAAACTCCTCAGCAGTCTGGGAATTGACCGCCGAAGGAGAAAGACTATTCCACTGTAGTATAGTCCGGGGGAAAAAAGAGTTCTTCAGGGCATCACTGTATGTCTGGTATCTACAATATTGGGCACTGTGTGATGACCTGGTAGATTTCAAACTGCGAGCAGGGGTCAGGTACTTGTCTTTTTCTATAGACACAGCACCAGAATGTATCTTATGAAAGAGAAGCAGGGAGGACTGATCCCTACGGGCCTCAAGAGATGGCCACTCAAGCTCATCAAGCATCTCGCCGACACTACTTGTGTTACGCCATCTCCTGCAGGTCCAGCGGGCTGCTGTCCTCTGAACTTTCTCTATCTGATTAATCTGAAGTTTTGAGTAAGGGCTCCAAATGGTAGCTGCATACTCTAGTTTAGGCCGAACCAAAGTTTTGTATGCAACTTCCTTTGTACTCCGAGGTGCAAAAGCCAAATTCCTGCGAAGGAAACCAAGTGTCTTAGTTGCTTTGGAAGAAATTTCTGAAATGTGTTGACCCCAATCCATATTATCAGAGATGGTTATGCCAAGGTATTTTGCTGACTGAACGTTTTCCAAAGTTTGGTTGTGAAGGGAGTAATCAAAGAGAATCTGTTTGTGATGCTGATGCCGAGTCACTCTCATAGAGTGACATTTGGCTACATTGAACTTCATTTGCCAATCGGCTTCCCATTGTCCTAAGCTAGTGAGGTCTTCCTGCAGTATAAAACAGTCTTGAATCAAATGAATGTTTCTATACAGGACACAGTCGTCCGCGAACAGGCGAACAGAAGACCTGATGTTATCCGGCAGGTCGTTTATAAAAATAAGGAACAGGATCGGCCCTAAAACTGATCCTTGGGGTACACCGGATAACACTGGGACTGGATCTGAGGCTTGACCATCTAATACTACTTTTTGAGTGCGCCCAGAGAGCCATGAGTTGATCCACTTGTGGGTGGACCCTCTTATCCCATAATAGTCCAATTTGTGTAATAGCCTCCTGTGTGGTACCTTATCAAAGGCCTTTGCGAAATCCATTATGATCAAATCTGTCTGCTTGTGTCCACGATTCACAGCGCCATCCAGGTTGCTGATGATATCGTGCACAAACTGGACCAACTGGGTCTCGCAGGACCTCTGACTTCGGAAACCATGCTGACAGTCAGCAAGTATGCTATCTAAGGCTAAGTGCTTGTTGATGTTACTGACTAATATATGCTCTAGGGTTTTGCAGCAGATGCATGTGAGCGACACCGGTCTGTAATTAGCAGCGTCATATTTTTCACCTTTTTTAAAGACCGGGGAAACATTAGCTTGTCGCCACTCATCTGGTACTTCGCCCCGAGCTAAGGACTCATTAAAGATAAGTGCCAGTATTGGAGAGATCTCATTGCTACACTCTTTAAGCACTCTGGCATTCAGTCCATCCGGGCCAGGTGCTTTATGTACATTTAGTCCGTCCAACAGTTTGGCGACCCCTTTCGGGTCAACTGTTATGTCCCCCATGGGGGAGAACGGACTAGCCCCTTTAGAGGGCGGGTCAGAGTCGCCTTCCAAACAAAGTAAGCCCCACCCCAACCATATGTAACAACCATTCACCTGTGTGAATGAATCCCCATCCCTTCTGACAATTGAAAATACATTGTATTTTTTAGACCTGCTGAATGAAAAAGATCAGGCTTCTGCTGCAACGCAGTTGCTAATCCAGAGGGGGTTCGATCAAACATGGAGAATTCTCAGAAAAATCAGGAAAAATTAATAAATTAATTTCAGGTATATTTAACAAATTGAACCCCCTTTGTAAATTTGAACCCCCTCTCAAGAAATCCCGGATCCATCCCTGTACAAAGTAATAAAAGCAGGCTATTTATGCATTTACTAGATGCATCTCCTTAAAATGCATGTACTCTACACTTTCTCTTTCAAGTATACACATTCCCTTTCAAGTTTTTAGATCCATCTCTCAAACCTCACTTTAGGTTCAGAGTTGACAGGATGGCTCATTTGCAGTAATCTCAATAAAAGGTGATTTAAACGCAATCACCTTAACTTCCAGCCTGTTGGATAATTAATGCAGTCAGTAATGGGTCTGATTAGTAGACTGCTATAGTCCGGTTGTTTGAACTCCCAGCCGGTGGCATTCATTTCTAAAGATTATTCTGTATACTTCTTACTCATGTATAGCAGTTGTCAGTAACTGCCAGAACTTCACAGAAGTATGATTGAGCATGTGCCGTGTAATTTGGTGTAAATGATACTCTTAGTACTGATACACCATGTAAATTATATATATATGAGAATAAGGATAACTGAGTTTATTGATTATATTGCCATGAAAGAACATTTGTTTAAAGCAATTCAGAGCCCCAAACAAATCAAATAACATTTATTTTACCTGGCATAAAGAAAAAACGCCTCAGCAGAGGTCATGATAAGGATAGTTTTTGCGCCTAAAAATGAAATGATTTTCTTTCTCATGAATTTAAGCGGTGTTTTGAATGTGCAAAAGAACCTTCTCATTGAGATGGTTCTTTTGAGTACCCACTACATATATTGTGGATGAGAAGTAAGAAAAATATTATTCCAGTACACACTCATCTGGATGCCTGCCTCTATGGTCCAGTGATTTTGTTACCTGTGCATCCTGCATCTTTTGCGCATAAGTTTTTATTTCAGCGAGTCCTGGCGAGTCCCGGGATGCAAAAGTATTGCAGACTTGTCATTAAAAATAGTGTTTAGGACTCATAAGTTTGCAGTTGGGACTCATTGATATTGGAAACAGCAAGTCCCAGGACCCATAAGCCAAAAATTGTAAATGAATCACTGATGGTCACATTGTTGAATAGAGTAAGAGCATATTCTTTGATGGAGTTTGGAAAAATAGCTCTTAAAATGAATGTTTAACAAGGGAAAGTACATGTAGGCTTGGGGCAAAAAAATACATATAAATTTTAGCCGTTTTTATATATCCTTTCTTGATGGATAAGATCTCCAATCAAGTTTGAACCAAAATAGACTAAATGGATGCATCATTTATATTTTTAGGGATCAAAGGGTAGAAATACCCCTATATACACATGTATATGAAATGCTATATTTAATGAATTTTTCTCATATTGTTTATCAGATGAGATGCTGTATTTCTATGGCATCTCATGCATCTGTATCTTTATTGTTTATCTATGTTTCAATTCAGGCATTCATACTCACAGTTCAACAGTCCCACAAAGCCTGACCAGTAGACAAAAAAAGTAAATTGGTGAATTTGGACCTCTAACATTTAAGCTTTCAAAAAAAAGACTAATCCATCAAAAATATCAAGAAATTACATGTACATGAACTAAACAAGACTTGAGAAGCTATTTACCACACATACATGTACATGTATCATTCTAGCATAGAATCAATATACTGACTTAGATGCAATTCTGTGGACTATAAAGTAAGAATGAAGGCAAAGAACAGGAATAAATACAATCAAGCCCAGGACACCATAAGGGAAAGAGACCAAAACACAAGAAAATACCACATACAAGAGAGTAAAGAGCTAAGGTACATGTATTTCCTTCCTTAGCTCACCTTCAACCCTGTTAAAAAGGTCAAAACTTTTTTTCTGATCATCATGTGGCATAAAGGGAAAAGTGTAGAACAAACTGCCAATTTCTCACCATTTGCCACCATTCAAGGGTTTTTTTTGTTGTTTTTTTTATATGGTAAATTTTGATATATAGATTTTTTTAAAAGAAAGTGTGAAATATGAAAACCTGGGCTCAAGGGCTGACCAGAAGGCATAACCAGGTCCAAATAATTTTAAAAGTCCTAATATCTCAGAAACCATTCAGATTTTCACCCCTAAACCATATATACTCATATATCTTATGATACAAAGTATCCAGTAATATTGATCAGGAAGTCCCCCAGGTGTGCCCACTGTTGAGGCATTCAAAAGCACTTTCTGAAAAGTCCCTCCAGGGCATGCCATGATTATTCATATTTCTTATGATACCAAGCATTCAGTTATAATGACCTGTGAGGCTGTGAGACCGGGATGAGACCCCCAGGTGTGCCAACACATGGCCCATCTCATTTACTTCATAAAAGGCTTACTATCTTGGAACTGCTCAGATTACTACCCATAAACCATAAATTTTCATGTTTCTTATGAGAAGAAAGTATTCATAAGCACTTACTGAGAAGTCCCTCCAGGTCATGCTCAGCAATTCCCCACCCCATTTACTTCATTAAAGGCTTAATATCTGGGAAATTGTTCAGATTTTCATCCCTAAATCTATATAATGATGTTTCTAATGGTAGATACATTCAAAAACACTGACAGTGATGTCCCACGGGCATTGGGGTGGTTTGGGAGACTTTATAATCAGTAGATTACAATCATATATCCCGTTCCTCATGAAAATGCTTAAAATGTCAAGATTTGGAAACTGGTTCTAATTGATAATTGGAACAATATTATCTATATTTTCTGGACATTTGATGGCAAGGATTATTTAATGGCTGGTTGTTTAAAAAAAATATGATCATTTTTTTTGCAAATAAAGTGAATGAAATCACTTTTTCCTCCTGAAATTGCTCAAAAGGCCAATATTCCGAAAACTATTACCGCTTGATTATTAGAGAATTAATGGCAATTTTTGATTTTACACATATTACAATTGTATTATGATGAGATCTGATAGAATAAATCATTTTTACACAAACTTATCTTTTCTAAATAACTTCATTCCGCATAAAGCTGCTTAAAAATTCAAATTTCCGTTAATTGGTACTGTCTGATTATTTGTACAATTATTGCTATTTTCTTAAATTTTTACAGCAATTTCTATTTTACTGATGAATTCTGACATATCAAAGTAAATCCCTACTAAAACCAATGGTTATCTTATCTTAATTTGGCCTAAAAATGCATATTATCCAAGATTCCAAAAACTAGTACTGTATGATCATTAGGACAAAAAGACATCTTTCGCATATTTCCAGGCAGTAACTGATGATTAATGATAGAATGAATAACTTCTAATGAAATAGAATAGTTTTGTAACACTTAACATAATTTTCATTGTCTTATATTGCCAAAATCATCACTGTTAAGTCACATGTACAAAACAGCTTTATTTAGAGAAATCAATTTGTTAGTCCAATTTAACCAGAATTACCCCAAAAACTTCAAATACTCCCATAGATTTTATTGCAAATATTTTATGACCTAAGGTTGGGTTGTCAGAATCCATTGAAGTTGAATACCAGTATTGCTGCATTTTTTTGAAAAATATCCCTAAAAATTGCCAAAAAAACATTTTTTCACATTTTGGAATTTTGCCAATTTTGGTATATTTTAGGACCCTACTGCAACCAGCACGTGCATGATAGAACCAAACTACATATATCAAAAGTTAAAGTTGATACAATATTGTAGTTTGGTCGAAACCATTTGGTTACAGAATTTTTTTTTAATAACTGCAAATACTTTCAAATTAGTGTTTTTTCATAATTTCAAAATACAGAATCTGCGAAATTTGCCCAAAATGAACAATCATGGTTTCCATAGCAACCAAGGGTAACAAATAAAAAATTACTTTATTTTTGGTGGTTTTGGGTTATATGTACAACATACAAAAAAAATCAAGTTAATCTGAGACTATGCGTGCCGGACCCCTATTTAGATTTTTTGGTGGTTACAGAGAATTGCTCTTAAACAGTCTATTTTTCCAGTTTTGTGTGTTTGTTTGTTTGATTTGATTCTTTACGTTCCATCGACAATCTTTCCGTTAAACAGGGACGGGTATTGGGTTGAACCAGTACTAAGCTAGTATAAATGTGTCTTGCTAAAGGATCACAATGCAGTGACGCCGGTGAGGCTCGAACCCGATTTTCCAGTTTCTATAATAAATAAACATAGTACGAGGGGCATTTGGAAAGTTCTTAGCATTGTCTTTTATCTCAGTAACCGATTTACAAACCGTATCATATTTGGTATCATTTTAAAAAGCTATCTTTCTTCTATGTTATGGCACAAATTTTATGAGGATATTATAATGCAGACGCAAAAAATATTATTGTGAATACATGTACTGTTTGTATACTGAAAAACCTAAAATTTCAGTGGAAAATATAACATTTTACCTTTTGAAAAGTGTGCAGAACATTAACAATTGTACATGAAATTAGATAATTTTGTACCATTCGGTAGGGCACAATCTGGTACAGTTATTATACAATTGATGACGGAGTTGGATGTTTCTAATAACTAAATACCGGAACAGCAATACCAAAACGGTCTAGAAAGCAAAGCAATGCGCTAACTTTTTTGACTAAAACTTGCACGTCACAATGCACATATTTTGAAAATATATAACCGACAAAAGTTTTAAAAAAGGCCTATCGTTGGTATTTTTGTCAAGTACACTTTATGCGCTTTGTATTGAAACCAAAATAAATTTTGTAAACCAGAACAAAGGGAAGATAACTCTCATAATCTTACCATGGGGCAGAGTAAGTTTAGCTATGAGCTGACGTTCTGGTTCATTTTAATCAAAAACAGTGGCAAACAAAAAAGTAAAAATACCTTGAGAGTAAAAATCAATCAAATTTGTGATAGTTAACGTGATACCATGAGAAGTTCTTATGCCCCCGACAAATTGTGAGGGGTTCAGCTACCCCACCCACTTCTTGAAAAGTAGGGGTAGTGTTATTAGGAAAAAAATTCTTGAATCCAGAACTAAACAAGCCACACTTTTTGCGATTTTCATGCATTGTTCGCTACAAATAAAGCAATATATATACTCAATAGGCATTTTTCGTGCTCCTGTAGTGGCACAATTTATGGTAAAAGTTTAAAGAAAAATCGAAATAAGTCCCATATTTGAAAGTTTACCATTTCTCTATTTGTCAGTATTTTTCAAATGTTAAGGTGGTAGTCGTGCAAGCAGTGATCGCATAACATAATTTAATAAAAATAAGTTGGCACCAACTCGTTAATTTGTCAAATCAAGATCGCAAATAAGGTCCCCAATTTTCCTTCACTTTTTTCCAAGTATTTTGCATGAAACTGGTATAATCAATAAGTCCCGCATCCTGTCTTGTCGAAACGAAATACAAAACAGGAACCAGGTTGCTTGAACATGATTTTTTTTTACAAACTTTATTTCCTCTCAATTATATAGAGCATACGACAGAAAGCAGAGAAAATATATCATGTATTAAATCATGTATATTAGAATAATAAAATGTAATAAACCCAAATGATGTAAGTGGAATTGCTCATCCTTATCAAATTGGTCTGGTCCATTGCCGTGTTAAAGGATTGTTGGGTGGTATTTTCCATTGTTCTTTTTTTGTAAATTTGTAAATTTTGATTAGAACATGAAACAAAAGACAATCCAATATCATCCATATAGGTGCATGTCTTATGATGTGCATGCCCATTAGGATTGCCTCAAAGATTCAATCCTAATGTGGTCTATTAGTGCTACAGTATATTTCAGTGGGATAGTGCTTGACTCAAGACTGTGGGGCCGCGTGTTCGAGCCTCATCGGTGTCACTGAGTTGCGGGCCTTGAGCAAGACACATTTATCCTAGCTTAGTACTGGTTCAACCCAGGAAGAACCGTCCCTGTTTAACTGAAAGATTGTTGGTGTGACATAAAGAATCAAACTAACAAATTTAATCTCGCCTATGGTTTAAGTGCCGTCAACGTCAAGCTCACTTGCTGCATAGAAGACAGTTGGTCACAGAAACCATAGTCGCCATTAAAGCTGCCTAGATGTACTTAATTACTAAAGTGACTGTAACCTGTATATTTTATTCTATTATCGATCATTATTGTATAGTAACTCTGTACGTAGTTATAAACACATGATATATATATAAAAAATTACACAACTTACGCATATAATTGATATTAGAAGAGTGTATAAATTCTACAAACTTAACATATTAGAACGTTTCCAAAAATATTTTGACATGTACTATTGTCTCAATTCTGAATAAGCTGCACATTTTAAAACAAAATGGTATTTATCTTCAATGATGTTACAGAATACACACTTTCTCGCATGTATAGGTACCCTATTTTGCCTTATCCATCCGGCTGACTCAACTTCTAATCGGTCTGATGACATGCGCAGTTTACTGTATGCTTGTGGATATTTCGAAACATTAAAGGGGACAGCAACCCTAATTTTAAGTATGTTCATCAGAAAGAGCTCTATGAACAATGCATTTTGATACAAGTATCATCAATATCGGTTGAAACATGGGCAAGTTATGGGCATTTAAATAATTCAATATGGCCAACATTTAGCCGCCATTTTGAATATTTAATTAGTTTTCAGAATTTTTCAACTGCTTATTTTTTAGTTATCACTACATCACATAATCTGTGTTTCAGCAGATATGCAGCTTTATACACAAGGAAAATGTTTCATTAAAGATTAATGCAAATAATCCATTGGATTGTCTTTTATTTTGATTACGCATATTTAATTAGGCTGAGTGCGGTCACTAAGCCTACAATATGGCCACTTCCATTACAGTCCATTTGCAAATATTCAAATGCCCGCAACTTCCAAATTTTTCAACCGATTTTGATGAAACTGGTATCAAAATTCATGATTTATTAAGATCTGTCATATAAAACAAAGTAATCACCAGGGTTAACGTCACGTTAAACTTTGTCAATGTGTGGCTGAAATTGCTCCTGGTGACTCTGCAAGTCTAGACTGCCAATTTTGAATGAAATTGTCAGATAATCTTTGTTTAAATACAGAAATAAATGATTTATGTAACCTACTCCCTGTTGAATCCAGACATCATTAAACCCCGTAGAAAATAGGAGGTGACGTAAAAGTGAAGCCCATATTTGTTTTATTGGGATTCCATTCCAAGTAAGTAAGGGTGCAAAGCTCAGGAGTCGATACAATTAAGTAGCACACCCGACCCAGGATACCAATGGGGAAGTGACAAACTCACAGTTAGACACCACAAACGAGAGCCAAGAGGTCAGCCCTTTCACAGCAGGTGACCACAAAGCACATATAAACAGACGCGCACAAAGACATAGCAAACATAAGACAGAACAAAAACATAAAAGATCCACAAAAGAAGTACCGCCTTGGAACGGTCAGTAAAATATTTTACTGGATGGATTAAACCGGTTTAACGGCGCGCCAACCTCACCCTTAATTCAGATGTGGATCAAGACACATAGATATTTGGTTTGCATGAAAGACGCCTAACTTATCAATGCATCATCTCCTAAAACATATAAATCAAAATATAACAAGGAGATAAAGCAAAGATAAGGACTCAACAGTACATAAAACTGAATACCGGAGCAAAAGAAATCCAACAGGTAAACCCCGATGGGCCCGACAAACAGCCAAAGCATCAGGCCCCTACCATCTCATCAATAGATAAGTCTTTAAGTTGGAACCATCATAGAGTCTGAAGTCCGACCCACCGGCGTGCAATTTAAGAGGAAAGCAAAGTTGCCAACTGTGATTGGGTTGACTACCAAGCTAGCAGTCTGTTGCAATACATTAATGTTATAGCCAATCTTTTTATAATGGGAAATTATTTTAATGAACTGCGCTGAAAAATTATTAGAGCCAACAATCTTCTTCAACTTATACACCAAGGCACCATAGAAATCAGGTTCAGAAAGTCCTTGGCGCAAGAGAGATTTAAGTCCAACTTGGAATTTAGAAATCAAATCAAAGTATCGTCTATAAAATTTTGAAAATGTTTTGCAAAGTTTATGATACCGATAGCCCTGTTTAAGAAGTTTCTGAGTTAACAATTTATTGCGAGTGTTGAAGTCAGTAACATAGCTAGATGCTCTAGCAAAACGAATGAGTTGAGAGATATAGACTCCATAGGATGTAGAACGAGGAACATCACCATCTAAAAATGGGAAATCGACAATTTCAAAATCAAAGTCGTCACGTTTATCATAAATTTTGGTAGAAACAATACCATTAGAAATTGACAAATGCAAGTCTAAAAATGCGGCTTCGGTATCAGAGGCATTGGCTTTATTAAGTTGGAGCTCTGAAGGGTATATTTGACTAACCATATTTTCAAAATAAACATTATTAATATTTAAAATATCGTCCAAATATCTGGAAGTAGTGTTATACGCATCAATAACATCAGCCTGCTTATCATCAGAAAGAGACATCATAAAGTCCCTTTCATAACAAAACAGGAATAAATCTGCAACCAGGGGAGCACAATTAGTGCCCATAGGAATCCCAACTACTTGTCTATAGAGCTTGGTGCCATAATGTCTTCTTCAAGTTCGATAATGGTCTATATAGCACCAAGCCTTTTTGGAGTTATTGCCCTTTGCTCATGAAAATTCACCATTTTTATGTTGTCTGGTCTCTAAGTCCAGTAATTTTAATCACAACTTTATTAAATTAGTTCACAATGTTTAATACCATGATGTCTGTCTCGAGTTAAATACTGGTCTATATGGCCTTATGTCATCATGAGTTATTGCTCTTTATTGATGAAAAAACGCAATTTCTATATTGTACTGTCTATTAATCGAGTAATTTTGATCAGTACCGTATCTAACTTATTCACAATGTTAAGTGCCAAAATGTCTTTTCCGAGTTCTAACATAGTATCTATCGCAATATTCCTTCAGGAGCTATTGTCATTTAGTCTTGAAATTTGCCACTATTTGCGAGGTTTACTCTCTTACTCAAGTTATTTCAGATGGAACTTAAGGAAACTTAGACAAAATGCTTAACTTCAGAATGTCTTGTACAAGTTTCATAATGGTCTATATCATCTTGTGGCTCCCAGAGTGATTGCCCCTTTTTCATGAAAATGTCTTTCCTGCTTTTTTTTGTGAGAATATGCGAATTTTGCAACAGAGGGGGAATCCGTGCCCTCTGGACACATTTTCTTTTCGCAGAGCATACACAACTTGATAATGGCTAATAAATAAAAGAAAACAGCGAAATAATATGCATAGTTCTTATTTATTGGGCTAAAACCTTAATTTTCTAAAATATTAAGGCAAAAAACCATTTATATCTAGAATAAATATGTCACATAACGCTACTACAGTAACAAAAAAAAAAACTCATTACTTTGAAAGGTTTTGTTATAGAAACTAAGCATATTTCACCACGCTCATGTTCTTTTTCTCCATTAGGGTAAAGTTGGGTATATTCGGACAGACAGCTAAATTCGGACAGCGACCTTGTTTATTTCATATTTCAAAGTATTGGAATAAAAATAAATTAACTAGGCAAACAGTGAAAATCCTGATGAGACGGCTCATAACGAGCCGTCTCATCTGGATTTACACTGTTTGCAAATGTGTGTCCGAATTTACCCGACTTTACCCTAGCTCTAAACTGAGAACTAGGGTAAAGTCGGGTAACTTCGGACATCAGGTAAATTCGGACATACATTTGCAAACAGTAAAAAATCCTGATGAGACGGCTCCTCACCAGGATCTCACTGTTTCCTATTTTAATTTATTTTTTTATAACAATAATTAAAAGATGAAACAAACAAGGCCGCTGTACGAATTTAGCTGACCTTCCGAATATACCCGACTTTACCCTATGGATTGTCTTCCCTGTTTACTGATTTCTTGGGCGTAGACAATCATGGTAAAAAGGATTCACAGCTTGCATATGCAAAGTAAGTGCGTAGCTAGAGGCTCAGACGAACAACTTATATAGCCCCACTAGATAGCTAACATTAGAGCAAAGGCACACCCCAGCATTCGGCGAGTGCTTTCATGGTACCCATTAGTATAGGTCGCTCGAAGCTACAAAAGGGGGGCCCTCACACACACGTCATATTTACAAATGTATGTAAGGAGCACAGTGGCTCAGTTAGTTGAGCGTTTAGCTGGGTTTGACGGTTTGCTTGTTTCAGACTCACCTGAGTCACTGTGTTGTGTCTTTTTGCAAGACACTTTATCCGCTCACAAGATGACAAACCAGACAGCAAAACGTTATTAATTTTCTTTGCATGGCTACCAGAGAAAACAGGACTGCATCTGCATCCGCTGACTCGCTTAAACTGTAAAACATTAACAGCAACTTCTTATCACAAGATATTGACAACATAAAAAACAGACATTGAAAAATTGCTGTTTCAACGATCTTATAAGCACTGGCGCCCCGTCAATGTTGACTAGATGATGTTTCAACCCGCATGTCCGCTGGGGTGACTTCTGATGAGTTTGTCCTCAGATTTTGTTTGTTGGGAGTTTTTCATTTTTTTATCCATAGTTTAATATTTATTTATTTAAGCTTTAATAAGACATATAAAAAATTCTTCTTTCTCTTTATATTGGAATGGATTTAGAGCCAGAAACCCGAGACAGGTACAGTAAAACATCCAATCCAACGTGACAACATATGGAATAGCAGATGCATCAACCACCCTACGTATTTGTGCAGGCTCATTAAGCTTTCTACCTTCGGCAAATGATTTATACATTTATAGCTTATCATTCAAACTGTATTGTGCATATAGTTAAATCAACACTAAAGTGACACGTTCACATGGGCCGGTTACGGTGGTCCTTGTAGACATCAAGTACAATGTACACATTACTATTGTCTGTTAAGTTATCATTCGAACCCATCGATGGGTGGTACTTGTCCCGACGGTCAAAATATAACTGGTCAGTGAGATATGTTGCTAAACGAGGAGAAGGCTTTTTATGAACGCCAATACTTGTGTATTTTAAAGGGACAAATATTTGAGCAATAATACTGGTACCACTCATTATGACTCTCTCCAGGGGTCATACTGGGCAGATCAAAAGAACAGCCATAATGAGGTGATTATGACTTCCTTACTGGGGCAATAAAGTGGCCCCATAAAGGGATTAGGTATTTTATGATAAAATATTGATCTTTATCTTAGTGAATGAAATTGTGTTGCATACAGGTAAGTCCCCTCTTGAGGCCCCATTAATATTGTGAGATACTGAAACTGTCCCATATCAGTTAATCCTTTAATGATCTCTATTGGACAGTAATCTTTGTCTTTAAGACAAAAAAGGATAACTCTTACTTTTATAAAACACAAGGTTATCTTTCCACATAAGTCAGGTACCACCTTAAGTTCCTTGGCTGAAAAAGTATGGCCTGAGCACAATTAGATTTACAACTTTCTAGTCAAGGGTGTTCCTTGAAACAAGGAATCGAAACTAATATCTCAGTAACCGCTGATCAGAAAGCATTCATATTTGGACCTTAGTTACCCAGGATGGTTTGCATTCACATAATGACTTCAGTCCTTGCCCCTAGGTGGGACTGGAGGGCGAAATCAATGACACCTTTAAAAAGTACGACAAAGTTTTGTGTAAGGTATCTCGAGTGGTGTATATCTCAGTAAATACATATCAGAAATCATTCCCATTTGGACCATAGTTACCCTGGAGGGTCGGCATTCACATCATGACTCCATGGTCCCTGTCCTGGGTGAGGCTGGATGTCAAAATCTATGACACCTTTAAAAAGTGCTATCATGTTTTTCTGACTTACTCAGACATCTAACCAACCCTTTGTTAGAAAGCATTCATACTATGACAATTGGTACCATTTATAGTTGGCTTTGACTTTACAGAGTCAGGCACTTGGGTTGATGCCCCAGGCTAGAGGTCAATATTTAGGACATCTTAAAATGGATTATTTTTCTTTTCTTTTATACAATCAATTGTTTTTAATTAGTACTGACTATCGCTGTGTGACTTCATATTTAAGGGTTCATGAATCCAGGGTGGAGCTGGAGGTCAAAATTTATGACAGCTTTAAAGTGTTATTATATTTTTTCTGTCTTATGCTGATAGTTTGCCAACCATTTATTAGAAAAATTTCATGTTTGGGCATTTGGTACCATTCATGGCAGGCTTTCACTCGACAGCTTCAGATAATTGGGCCCACTCCCCAGGGTGGGGCTAGAGGTCAAAATCTGACATCTTATTTTTCATAGAACCATTTGTATTTAAACAACAGGTACTATTTCATGCTGACTTTCTCTCTGTTATTTCAGACCTTATGGCTCATGACCCAGGGTGGGGCTAGAGGTAAAAATCTATGACACCTTTAAAAAGCTATTCTATTTTTCGAACTTATGCAGATATCTTACCAATCATTTATTAGAAAACATTCATACTTGAGCATTTGGTATCATTCATGACAGCCTTCAACTTGACTGCTTCGGAAACTTGGGTACATACCCCAGGATGGGGTTATCCTGGGGTAAGAGGTCAATACTACGACATCTTAAGATTATTTTTTTTAAAATCATTTGTATTTTTAAACAACTGATACTATTTTGGGCTGACCTTCTCTCTTTGATGTTAGTTTGACCTTAGGATTTATGACCCAAGGTGGGGCTAGTGGTCCAAATCTAGGACATCTTTAAAAAGTCTTTAATTTTTTTCAGATATCTTACAAACCATTTATAAGGGGGTGAGGGATGATATTATTTTGTGCCATGCATGGCTGGCACCCACTCGATTGCTTCAGATGTATGGTTACATGCTCACACTGGTAAATGTATACGTCGATTTGGTGGTATTTACGCGTATTGCCGGTACTTCGTAGACCGGAAGTGGTAGATATTGGTGTTAATACTATATAGAAAAACATGCTATATGCCAAAGGGACTATAGACTTCAATCATTTTTAAGTATTCAGTAAGTGCATGGCGTTTTATGTAAGCATTTAGGAATAGATTCGAGTACCGATCATCCAGATCGGTACTCGAATCTATTCCTAAATGCTTATATAAATCGCCATGCATATACTGAATACTTAAAAATGATCTAATTCGATAGTCCTTTAGGCATATGGCATGTTTTCCTTTGTGCGTTTACATACGCTGTCGATTTTTATGCAAGCACAAACTTTTGGTCCTCTTTGTCGTATGTCAACGTATACCAACGTATTATAGCGTGTTCGTAACGTGTTTAAAACTTATGTCTAACGTATTCAGCGTACACCAACGTACTTGCTTAATTTCTCATACGTCGGCATACGTTGGTGCTGTACGTCGTAGTGTGACAGGGCCTTAAAGGCCCTGTCACACTATAACGTTTTAGCCAACGTATGCCGACGTATGAAATATATATCTAGTACGCTGGCATACGCTGAAATCTAATAAAAAAATCAGAGGAAGCCTCTCTCTGAACTTATGCAAAGCGTATGCGAAACGAGCATAGAACGTATGTCTAACTTATGAGTAACTTATTCATAACTTATTCCCGACGTAACATAACTTATACTTGTATCAGCGTATAAAAGCGTATGCCGAGCGTATCACCAGCGTTCTTGAAACTTATGCACAACGAACGTCTAACGTATGCTGAATTTTACATATAACGTACGTTAACGTATGCATAACTTACATGTAGCGTACTTCTAACTTATGTCAAACTTATGAAACAGTACAAAATTTTGGGACCATTTTGTCTTATGACAACGTATACCAACGTACTGTAGCGTGTTCGTAACGTATTGATAACGTATCTCTAACTTATTAATCGTACACCAACGTACTTGGTGAATTTTCATACGTTGGTGCTGACGTACCTTAACGTATGCATAACTTACCCGTTGCGTACATCTAACGTATGCCTAATGAATAAGCAATACGTCGGCATACGCTGAAGATTTTTTATGCAAGCACAAAATTTTGGGATCTATTCGCCGTATGACAACGTGTACCAACGTACACTAGCGTGTTCGTAACGTGTTTAAAACTTATCTCTAACGTATTCAGCGTACACCAACGTACTTGCTTAATTTCTCATACGTCCGCATACGCTGGTGCTAACGTACCTTAACGTATGCATAACTTACCTGCTGCGTACATCTAGCGTATGCCTAGCGTATAGAAACAGTACGTTCGCATACGCTGAAATTTTTTATGGATGCACAAAATGTTGGACCTCTTGGCCGTATGTCAACGTACACAAACGTACTATAGCGTATTGGTAACGTGTTTAAAACTTATTTCTAACGTATTCAGCGTATACCAACGTACTTGCTGAATTTTTCATACGTCGGCATACGTTGGTGCTATACGTCGTAGTGTGACAGGGCCTTAAGGAAGACTTACCAAAACCAGAACAGCCTAAAAGAAAACACACCAAGCAAGCCCCTACAAATATAGCAACAGAATATGCAACTACATAAATGTCGAAGATATCCCTTCTGAAAGTCCCTGCCCACACATGAACCCGTATATGTGCAGATACCTTCAGAAGTAACATACGTTACGTATATAATATATAGGCCTTAACGTGAGAAAACCTGTCTTTGGGGGTATGTAAACAAAATAGCGCAGGCCAGCCTGTGCATCCACACATTCAGATCAGCGCCTTTGTTATTCGCTTACTTGCAAGTACAGTTTCTACACTTATTACAAACGATATTTCAATTTTCTTGTTGGTCGCTGTAGGTGAAGAGACTGGCTTGAGACTCGCTTTGTCGAAAACCCCAAAGACAGGTTTTGTCGCATCAATGCCTATATATGACTATTCCTGCCATGCCTTCGAAATTTCCCAGGTTAACCTGTTCCAATGATGCATGCTTGTTGATACAGTAAAACCCGTCTTAAGCGGCCACTCAAAATCTATCTATCTATCGCTTAATGCAGGTCAAAAGTATTGAAGAATGCTCTCTTGGAGCATTCTGCAATACTTTTGACCTCCATTAAGCTACCATTTGTCTTTAAGACATTTGTTATGTCCATTTTTGAATCACCGCTTTAGATTCTTATCAGCATAGCTAGTATGAGTCTGTGTTTTATCCATCTGGTCGTCACTATCGATGTCCTCAGTCTCTGTCTCTCTCTGAATCTTCCATCAACGTCGTGTAATTACTTTCTTCACATTCTTTCCTTCTCCTCTGTTGATTCATTCTGCAATGGTTTCTTCCTAGTTCTTCTCTCTACCTTCTTTCTTCCCTTTTCTTCTACTTATCTGAAACCTTCATTTTTGTCAACATTTACAAGGGGCATTATATTATATAGTTGCATACTCTGTTGTTATATTTGTATGGGTCTTTCTTGATGTGTTTTCTTTTAGGCTGTTCTGGTTTGACCTGTTGTTTATTGTTATTCCCATTGTGAGATTCTGTAATTGTTCTATGTTTTGTTGTACGTTTCTTTATGTCCCTTCTAGTTTTGCAATTATCTTGATGGGGAAAAGAGAGCTGGTTGCTTTGCTTAGTTTGCCTTCCTGGTGTCTCGTGATTGTTGTGTGGCTCTTCCTCACATTGCCATTGGTTAGTCTGCAGTGTGTGATTGTGGTATTTCCTGATCATACTCACTATTTTGGGGTTTTCTCCTAGTTGTGGCTGTTGATTTTGTATCTCTTTAGTTAGTTGTTTCTGTTGTTGCTAGATTTTCTCTCCTCTTTGTTTCCTTAAAACTCTTCTCACTGCTGTCCTCTCACTTTCTTTTGTTATTCTTCTTGTTCTTTCGAAACTTCTCATGTCCTTGACCGCAATTCTTTTGCTGGGCTAAGGAATTATTAGATCTGACATATGTCAGATTTCTGTGAACCCCAGGCAATCGTCTCTATAGTGTCTTTTAGTCTTGCAAATACCACAGATTGGGCTAATGTCTTGATGACATGCTTAATTTTGATCATATCCCCATATGGATAGAACCAGAGGGATGGGATTAGATAGCTTAGTGAAGGTCACAGTTCCTACTTAGATAATCCTCACTGATGAGGCCTAAATGGCCGAAACTAGCTAGTCTGGCCCAGAAAATATGCACACTCAAGTTTCAGTTCTTTAGTGCATTCTTCGCTTCCACACGATATCCTTTTAAGAACATATTTGACTTCACTACAGCTGGTGACTGGGACTGTGTGGCGGTGGTAGAACGTCTCCCTGCCCTTCACTATAGTGTAGATTTTATTTTCTTGTCCTTTGGGATCATGGGTTTCATTGTGGAACTTTGAAACTATTAGAGGGTCACTGATGAGGCCTAAATGGCCGAAACTAGCTAGTCTGGCCCAGAAAATATACACTCTAGTTTCAGTTCTTCGGTGCATTCTGTGCTTCCAAAGGATGCCCTTTAAGAACATATTAGTCCTACTGTACTTATGGTTGGCAACTGCATTCCTTGTGAGGACTTAATAGAGCCCCAACTTCTGTAGAATATGTCTGTCCTGTAGTTTTTATCTCAGATTGATGGTGAATTGATGATACCTTTCAGCTTGAAAACGTCTGTACTAGTCTAGCTGAGCTGATCTCTTTAGCATTAATCACAAAAAGTTGCTTGAAAACATCCTGCTTGAAAATTCAGCGGGTCATTTCCCTGTTTCACTGTTATTTGAATCAGTGCATGATATTTCCAACAATGTGGTATGTGCGACCAGCAAAGCCTCAGATCAGCCTGCGCATACACGCAGTCTGATCAGAGCCTTTGCTAGTCGCTTGAGTATTTTATGATTGTCAAGCTACTTACTGAACACCATTTGGAGTTTCTAAGCTTAAAAGAAGGCTGCAGAAGCTCGTCCGAGTCTACACATGTCAAAATGCCACATTATTGGAAATCTCATGCACTGGCTCATTTCATATACAGGTTGGGTCTCTTTAGGAATTCGCTGTATTATAAACCACTTAATATTTGCAGCATCAAAATTTGGCGATTTTAAAAGACTAACATATTGGCGTAGTTTAATTTTGGTGGTTTCTCAATCAGTTATTACCTACTCTCATAGTGGCTACTTTTAAAAGAAAGAATATGCTCCGTATGGGGAACATATTATTTCATTTAATAGTAGCCCCTCTTAAGACGTGGTTTCATCCACGTTTGTTTTTTGACGATACGGATACCAACATACTAATTGTGTGCGTCCATCTATACTGTAAATCCGGAAATTTTCGCGAGAATTTTATTTTCGCGAATAGCGTTAAAAGACATATTTGAGGCGGTAATAAAATCGCGACCAAGGCATGTTTTACCTTCATCAGTAGACGACAGTGTGATTTCGTCATTTCTCCACGAAACTTCGAAAATGCGAAGTTTCGCGAAATTAAAACCCCCGCGAAAATTTCCGAATTTACAGTATATTGCTTATAGTGTAACTGTATTTCCCGTCTCATATGGCGATATTTGTTTTAACTGATAGCGCCAAATCAAACTACCCGCCAAATATAAGTACTTTATACAGTACCCAGTCTTCTCCAGTATGTTCACATTGTAGAAAGCTTGTCTATGTTGATCTATCCTTGTGTTCATTTGTAATAGTATCCGTTCTTGGATATTCAAATCATATTGGCTTATATATATATTATTGGAATGGGGCTGTGCAGGTTAATTCCATCATGGGAGATCAGCCTCGTACCCTCACCATCAGGGAGTCAATTGGGTAGTACATGTATCTAATATAGGTCACTGTTTTCAGCGGAAACCCAATGCGTGATATGGTTGGTCAGTGACGATACAAGACTAATGCCATTTTCCCATTTTTTGTGGCAGTTCCTGACTGAATTTCATATAAGGCTTACTTTTTGAGAAAACTAACCTCATCGTAATAAAGGATAAAAGCGGTCTCAAATCAAAGCTAAATGTCTCTACTTTAATTTTGATTAGATCGTACGTTCGAAAATAAGTAGCGTCATATTTTATAAAAATGGGAGATAACTCTATCCTTGCCGAAAAGGGAATTGTGAAGTACGAATTTCGAAACGATTTTTTTGCAATTTAAAAACATTATTTGTTCGTAAATTATTTTATTTTCTAAAATCATTTTTAACTTTTATTTATTTTTAAATCAAATTTGGCTCATTTTCTTCATTTGCAGATATAACTAATGAGGGATAACTCTTACTACCCTATAAAATAGAACATTTTCCTCGATATCGTTTCTAACAATACCGTTATCATACAAAAAACGTATAACTTGAGTAATTCGAAGAAATGTATAATTTTGCTTTTCAAAAAAAAAAGATTAACAGCATTCTGACATACTTGACGGCTCGGGAAATGGCTTGCAAAGTTGCTATCCCCGTGTGAAAAATACTCCTGTTTTCGTGAATTTCACCAAAACACTTGATATACTATGAGGGCTGTTCAAATATGAATGCAAGTAGCTGCATAACTTTCTTCACATATTGGCTACAACAAAATGGTAAACATTTCTATAGATTACTATATGTCACCTTTAAACTGGCACCAGACCTAAAGAAAAATACAGTATACTTATCGAGCTATAGCCCTTTGAGTGAGGGTCACGTTAGTATACTAACAAACTCGGTACTTCAAAGGGTTGGTTAGATGTCTGAGTAAGTCAGAAAAACATGATAGCACTTTTTAAAGGTGTCATAGATTTTGACTTCCAGCCTCTCCCAGGACAGGGACCATGGAGTCATGGACCATGGAGTCATAATGTGAATGCCAACTCTCCAGGGTAACTATGGTCCAAATGGGAATGATTTCTGCTATGTATTTACTGAGATATACACCACTTGAGATACCTTAAACAAAACTTTGTCGTACTTTTTAAAGGTGTCATAGATTTCGCCCTCCAGTCCCACCAAGGGGCAAGGACTGAAGTCATTATGTAAATTCCAACCATCCTGGGTAACTAAGGTCCAAATATGAACGCTTTCTGATCAGCGGTTACTGAGATATTAGTTTCGATTCCTTGTTTCAAGGAACATCCTTGACTAGAAAGTTGTAAATCTAATTGTGCCCAGACCATAACTTTTCAGCCAAGGAACTTAAGGTGGTACCTGACTTATGTGGAAAGATAACCTTGTGTTTTATAAAAGTAAGAGTTATCCTTTTTTGTCTTAAAATACACAAGTATTGGCGTCCATAAAAAGCCTTCTTCTCGTTTAGCAACATATCTCCATGACCAGTTATATTTTGACCGTCGGGACAAGTTCGACCCATCGATGGGTAACTGAACAGACAATAGTAATGTGTACATTGTACTTAATGTCTACAAGGACGTCCTTGATACTATTTCGGGCTGACCTTCTCTCTTTGATGTTAGACCTTAGGATTTATGACCCAAGGTGGTGCTAGTGGTCCAAATCTAGGACATCTTTAAAAAGTCTTTAAAAAAAATCAGATATCTTACAAACCATTTATAAGTGGGTGGGGGATGAACGTGTCACTTTAGTGTTGATTTAACCATATGCACGATACAGTTTGAATGATAAGCTATAAATGTATAAATCATTTGCCTAAGGTAGAAAGCTTAATGAGCCTGCACAAATACGTTGGGTGGTTGATGCATCTGCTATTCCATATGTTGTCACGTTGGATTGGATCAGTGACCTATATAAGAGTGACTGGAAACTCCATTTTTCAGCCAGACAGGTATGTCGGGGCATGTGTCACGTGACTAACACCTTGTGCACCATTCATCGTATACACAAAATGGCGACGCAGCCGTGAGAAACTGCTGCATTTACATGAACATTAAAGCGCGTACTTCGTCGTAAATATCGCTCATTGCTATATTTAGGTAATTGCAATCGAAATAAGATATATGAAATATTTATAAATGATATGTTTCTGCATTGTTTAGACTAATCCCATGTAGTTATGACCGTGTAAATATCGGATGATTTTACGAAAGTTGTGGAATTCGTAAAATATGGCTTCAACAACACCTCTTTCACTGCAACGAATAAAGCTTCGAATATAGCTTTGTCTGTGTCTTTATTTATTAATTTTCATTGACTAAGATGTCCTGTCGTTTATAATTACTTAAATTTATTCAATTTTGGGGTTTGTAAAGGTGTAAAAAGATTTGGTAAACAATCAAGAAATTACACTGTGTATTCCAAAACCGCGATAAAGGCAATTGTGTAGATAAATGATATCGACTTCCCCTAATTTACCTGTGTAATACTAACGACAGTGCTGCTGTGTTAAAAATCGATATTTCAATGAAGTTTCCAGTCACTCTTATATAGGTCACTGATTGGATGTTTTACTGTACTTGTCTCTGTTTTCTGGCTTTAAACCAATACCAATATAAAGAGCAATAAAAGAAGAACTTTTATATGTCTTATTAAAGCTTATATAAATAAATAATTATGGGTAAAAAATGAAAAACTCCCAACAAACAAAATCTGAGGACGAACTCATCAGAAGTCACCCCAGCGGACATGCGGGTTGAAACATCATCTAGTCAACGTTGATGGGGCGCCAGTGCTTATAAGATCGTTGAAACAGCAATTTTTTAATGTCTGTTTTTTCGTGTTGTCAATATCTTGTGATAAGAAGTTGCTGTTTAATGTTTTACAGTTTAAGCGAGTCAGCGGATGCAGATGCAGTCCTGTTTTCTCTGGTAGCCATGCAAAGAAAATTAATAATGTTTTGCTGTCTGGTTTGTCATCTTGTGAGCGGATAAAGTGTCTTGCCAAAGGACACAACACAGTGACTCCGGTGAGTCTGAAACAAGCAAACCGACAAACCCAGCCAAACACTCAACTAACTGAGCCACTGCGCTCCTTACATACATTTGTAAATACGACGTGTGTGTGAGGGCCCCCTTTTGTAGCTTCGAGCGACCTATACTAATGGGTACCATGAAAGCACTGGCCGAATGCTGGGGTGTGCCTTTGCTCTGATGTTAGCTATCCAGTGGGGCTATATAAGTTATTTTCGTCTGAGCCTCTAGCTACGCACTCATCCAACTCATCGAACTCATTCTCAACTTATTCAACATATCGAACTTACAGTACAACTTAGCCAACTCCTCGAACTTACATTACAACTTAGCCAACTCATCGAAATTACAGTACAACTTGGCCAACTCATCGAATTTACAGTACAACTTATCCAACTCATCGAACTCATCCGTAACTTATCCAACCCATCCAACTTACAGTCCAACTTATCCAACTCATCGAACTCATCCTCAACTTAGCCACTTCATCCAACTTACAGTACATATGCAAGCTGTGAATCCTCTTTACAATGATTGTCTACGCCCAAGAAATCAGTGAACAGGGAAGACAATCCATAGGGTAAAGTCGGGTATATTCGGACGGTCAGCTAAATTCGTACAGCGACCTTGTTCGTTTCATCTTTTAGTTATTATGATAAAAAAAAAAATAAAAAAAATAGCAAACAGTGAGATCCTGATTAGGAGCCGTCTCATCGGGATTTTTTACTGTTTGCAAATGTATGTCCGAATTTACCTGAAGTCTCAAGTTACCCGACTTTACCCTAGTTCTCAGTTTAGAGCTAGGGTAAAGTCGGGTAAATTCGGAGACACATTTGCAAACAGTGTAAATCCAGATGATACGGCTCCTTATGAGCCGTCTCATCAGGATTTTCACTGCTTGCCTAGTAAATTTATTTTTATTCCAATATTTGAAATATGGAACAAACAAGGTCGCTGTTCGAATTTAGCTGTCTGTCCGAATATACCCGACTTTACCCTATTGGAGAAAAAGAACATGAGCGTGGTAACATTTGCTTAGTTTCTATAAAAAAAACCTTTCAAAGTAATGAGTTTTTTTTTCTGTTACTGTAGTAGCGTTATGTGACATATTTATTCTAGATATAAATGGTTTTTTGCCTTAACATTTTAGAAAATTAAGGTTTTAGCCCAATAAATAAGAACTATGCATATTATTTCGCTGTTTTCTGTTTTTTTTATTAGCCATTATCAAATTGTGTATGCTCTGCAAAAAGAAAATGTGTCCAGGGGGCACGGATTCCCCCTCTGTTGCAAAATTCGCATATTCTCACAAACGAAAGCAAGAAAGATATTTTAATGAAAAAAGGGCAATCACTCTGGAAGCCACAAGATGATATAGACCATTTTGAAACTTGGGCAAGACATTCTGATGTTAAGCATTTTGTCTAAGTTTCCTTAAGTTCCATCTGTAATAACTTGAGTTAGAGAGTAAACCTCGCAAATAGTGGCAAATTTCAAGACTAAAGGGCAAAACTTCTGAAGAAATATTGCGATAGTTACTATGTTAGAACTTGGAAAAGACATTTTGGCACTTGACATTGTGAATAAGTTAGAAACGGTACTGATCAAAATTACTCGATTTAGAGACAGTACATTATAGAAATTGCGTTTTTCATCAATATAGAGCAATAACTCATGATGACATAAGGCCAAATAGACCAGTATTTAACTCGAGAAAGACATCATGGTATTAAACATTGTGAACTAATTTAATAAAGTTATGATTAAAATTACTAGACTTAGAGACCGGACAACATAAAAATGGTGAATTTTCATGAGAAAAGGGCAATAACTCCTTAAAGGCTTGGTGCTATATGAACCATTATCGAACTTGAAGAAGACATTAATGTACTAAACGATATGACCATGTTTCATAAAATTCTGATTAAAACTATTTAACCTAGAGAGTGGTCATTGTTTCAGCTGGTGGACTTTCTTAAACAAAGGGCCATAACTCCTGAAGGCATAGTGCGATATAGACCATTATCGAACTTGAAGAAGACACCATGGTACTAAACAATGTGACCAAGTTTAAAAAAATTCTGATCAAAATTATTAGACTTAGAGAGCAGACACCGTTTCTAATGGTGAATGTCCATAAACAAAGGACCATAACTACTGAAGGCATGGTGCGATATAAACCATTATCGAACTTGAAGAGGACATTATGGTACTAAACAATGTGACTAAGTTTCATAAAATTTTGATCAAAACTATTCGACAAAGAGAGCGGACGTTGTTGTGTGTGACGCATGTACGTACGGACAGATGTAGGCACGGACGGACAGGGGTAACACTTAATGCCCCGGCCATTGTCATGGTGGAGGCATAAAAATATGTAACTGTATTTTTCTTCTTCAATTGTTTAAAATATGAGTAATTGTTTTTCCAGAAAATTCTGATTTTTCAATTAAAGAATCAAATAACTTTCATAAAAAGGTCTGTATGGTGATAAACAGTATTATGCTAATTTTTAGACATATTAAAAGAAAATTACTTTTTCGACACATGCCAATAACTTCTGTACTCTTAAGAATATTTATAGATGTTCAAGATTAGTGTACCTCCATAGAAGATTTAGGAGCGAAATAACTAAAAAGACGAAATAGCGAAAAAAAAATCTGCGCTAAAAGAAGAAAAGACGCCAGGCGAAAAGACAAAATAATGAAAAGAAGCCAGAGGAAAAGACAAATCAACGAAAAAACGCCAATCAAAAAGACGAAAAACGCCAGGCAAAAAGACTAAATAACAAAAAGACGCCACAGAAAAAGACGAAAACAACACAAAGCAAAAAGTGGAGATAAGGAAAAAAAAGCCACGCGAAAAGTTGAAATAACGCCAGGCAAAAAGACAATTAACAAAAAGACACCAGGCAAAAATATAAAAAAGAGAAAAAATGCCAAGTGAAAAAAAGAAATAACAAAAAATATGCACGCTAAAAGATGAAAAAACGCCTCGCAAAAAGACAAAGTAAGCCAGGCGAAAATACGAAAAGACGCCAGGCTAAAAGACAAAATAACAAAAAACTGCCAAATGAAAGAAAAATAAATAAATAACGCCACGTGATAAAATGAAAAAAAAAAAACGCCAGGCGAAAAGACGAAATAATGAAAAGACGCCACGCCTAAAGAGGAAAAAAACGCCAACAAAAAGTCAAAATAACCAGAAAACGCCACATGAAAAGTCGAAATAATGCCAGGCAAAAAGACATAATAACAAAAGACGCCAGGCGAGAAGACGAAATAGAAAAAAAACGCCAAGCGATAAGACGAAATAGCGAAAAAGAGTGCATGAAAAGACGAAATAACAAAAAAAAAAAAAAAAAAAAAAAAACACGCGAAAAGACAAATAGCGCCAGGCAAAATTCAAAATAACCAAAAGACGCCAGGCGAAAAGACGAAATTATATATATATATAAAACAAGTGAATAGACAAATAACGAAAAAAAAACAAGCAAAAAGAACATAAAACACCCGGCTTAAATACGAAATAACGAAAAGACGCCATGAGAAAAGACGAAATAACGAAAAAAACGCCATGCAATAAAATGAAATAACGCCAGACGAAAAGACGAAATGAAAAAAAGACACCACACGAATTAACAATAAGCGCCAAGCGAAAAGTGGAAATAACGAAAAAACTCCACACGAAGAGACACCAGGCAAAAAAAATAAATTAGGAAAAGTCGCCAAGCAAAAAGATAAAATAGAGAAAAAAGCCAAGCAAAAAGACGAAATAACGAAAAAACGCCATGCAAAAAGGGTTAAATAGCGAAAAATGCCACGCGAAAAGATGAAGAAACGCCAGGCAAAAATACAAATAATGAAAAGATGCCAGGCAAAAGGGCAAAATAACGAAAAAAACGCCACGCGAAAAGACGTAGTTACGACAGGCCAAAATACAAATAACAAAAAGACGCCAGGCTAAAAGAGGAAATAACAAAAAAAAAAATGCCAAGCGAATAGGCAAAATAACGAACAAATGCCAAGAAAAAGACAAAATAATGCCAGACTAAGACGATATAATTATAAGAAACCACACGAAAAGACAAAATAACACAAAAACGCCAGGCAAAAAGGACAAAATAACGAAAAGACTCCAGGCAAACAGACGAAATAAATAAAAAAAAACGCCAAGCGAATAGATGAAATAACGAAAAAAATGCCAAGCGAAAAGACGAAAAAATGCCAGGCTAAACGATGAAATAATGAAAGGAAGCCACGCAAAAAGACGAAATTACGAAAAAACGCCAAGTGAATTGACGAAATAACGAAAAATGCCAGGCAAAAAGACAAAAAATGGAGTTTTAAATGGCTTTTTTTGCATGGCATTTTTTCGTCTTTTTGCGCTTGTTTGTCATCTTTTCGCATCGCTGATTTCGTCTTTTCGCCTGACGTTTATTCCGTTTTTTGTTTTTTTACATGGCGTTTTTTCTAATTCCTCTGTTTGCCCGAAGTTTTTTTAGTCTTTTCGCTGCGCCATAACGCCAGTTTAAAAGATGAAACAACGAAATAAAGAAATGGCACAAACCAGCCACAATAGTACTGTAATACAATCAATTTCGTTATATAGTCAAAGGGGTGTAAGGGGGGGGGGGGGCAATTGACTTATCGATTATCCAGGTGATCAAGAACCACAACTGACCTGTTAAGTCGGCAATAGTTCTATTTGATATCATCAAGCGAGTTTACGTCAAATAAATAATCTGTTCTGTTCTGTCATTTGTGTAGTGTTTGTATTTAAAACCCCACCAATTGCTAAGGTCATGACCATGGAGATGATGCCACTGACAAAGTGTGATCCGTCAAACTGGAGAAGCCAGGAATCATACCCGAACCCTCATTCTCTTGATTATTCATTCCTACTGCACCAAACCGGCCAGGCATCAAGGTAACCAGATTTTTTTGAGAAATGTAGATATAGAAAAGATATATATAGACGACAACAACAGTATAAAGATAACCCACTACAAAAAGAGTTAGCAGTCATTGTCTATACGTGATAAACTATCTTAGTTGATCATTATTTTCTTAATGCGAGTTTATTAATGCACGAAGACACAAAGGTCCTTCAACAAAGATATAAATATTACGTTGACCATGACCGAATCAGGATTCAGTTCGAATCAGGATTCTGTTTGTCAAATGAAAAAAAAACAGAGCTGGGGAGTAGTGGTAATTATTTTAGGGGAGCTGGGGAGCACTGGTAATTATTTTAGGGGAGCTGGGGAGCAAGCTCATAGTTTGGGGGATTTAAGGAGCCCTGCCAAAAAGTAAAAGATAAATCTAAAAAATCTCACCTTAAAGGAAAAGCCTCCATTTTGTTTGATTTAAAAAAAATCCTTGGCTTCTGGGGGTGCAGGCCACCAGACCCCACTTGTAAAATGTAAATATATTTATTTTCGTAATAGCCTGCACATATACATTGATATTGGAGATGGAATATGTTGTTAGTGATTTATCATCCGTAAAACGTTGCTTTTAAGGTTGATAGTAACATATTTTGGAATGCATCGGAGGGGTGAGGTATGGGGGGCTTTCGCAAGTAAATGAGCTGTGACATGTGATTTTCAAAAATGTGGCGTTTTGACAAATGTAGACTCAGACGAGCCTGTGCAGCCCCTTTTAAGCTTAGAAGCTCCAAATAATGTTCAGTCAGTAGCTTAAACTCATAGAACATGTAAGCGACTATCAAAGGCTCTGATCAGAATGCGCGCATGCGCAGGCTGATCTGAGATTTTGTTGGTCGCACACACCACACTATTGGAAATCTCATGCCACGGCTCAAATGCTATTGAGAGAGTGCATTTAAAGTTTTGCAAACGATTACTTGGTGTTAAGAAGACTACGTAAAATGGTTTTATATGGCGAGTTATAACGTAAAGGTATTTGATGATAATTGAATACTGGTTCAAAATATTACTATCAGAGGATTATAATATATAAAATTGGTATATACTATGATGTTAGGTGACTTGGAAGTGAATCCCAATAAAACAAATATGGGCTTCACTTTTACGTCATCTTCTATTTTCTACGGGGTTTAATGATGTATGGATTCAACAGGGAGTAGGTAACATAAATAATTTATTTCTGTAGTTAAACAAAGATTATCTGACAATTTCATTCAAAATTGGCAGTCTAGACTTGCAGAGTCACCAGGAGCAATTTCAGCCACACATTGACAAAGTTCATGTTTCGAAATATCCACAAGCATACAGTAAACTGCGCATGTCATCAGACAGATTAGAAGTTGAGTCAGTCGGATGGATAAGTCAAAATAGGGTACCTATACATGAGAGAAAGTGTGTATTCTGTAACATCATTGAAGATGAATACCATTTTGTTTTAAAATGTGCAGCTTATTCAGAATTGAGACAATAGTACATGTCAAAATATTTTTGGAAACGTTCTAATATGTTAATTTTGTAGAATTTATACACTCTTCTAATATCAATTATATATGCGTAAGTTGTGTAATTTTTTTATATATATCATGTGTTTATAACTACGTACAGAGTTACTATACAATAATGATCGATTATAGAATAAAATATACAGGTTACAATCAATTTAGTAATTAAGTACATCTAGGTAACTTTAATGGCGACTATGGTTTCTGTGACCAACTGTCTTCTATGCAGCAATTGAGCTTGACGTTGACGGCACTTAAACCATAGGCGAGATTAAATTTGTTAGTTTGATTCTTTATGTCACACCAACAATCTTACAGTTAAACAGGGACGGTTCTTCCTGGGTTGAACCAGTACTAAGCTAGGATAAATGTGTCTTGCTCAAGGACTGCAACGCCGATGAGACTCGAACCCACGGCCCCACAGTCTCGAGTCAAGCACTATACCACCAAAATATACTGTAGCACTAATAGATCACATTAGGATTAAATCTTTGAGGCAATCCTAATGGGCATGCACATCATAAGACATGGACCTATATGGATGATATTGGATTGTCTTTTGTTTCATGTTCTGATCAAATTTTTAAAAAAGAACAATGGAAAATGCCACCCAACAATCCTTTAACACAACAATGGACTTGACCAATTTGATAAGGATGAGCAATTCCACTTACATAATTTATCATTTATTACATTTGATTGTTCTAACATTCATGATTTAATACATGATATATATTCTCTGCTTTCTGTCATATGCTCTATATAATTGAGAGGAAATAAAGTTTGTAAAAATCATGTTCAAGCAACCTGGTTCCTGTTTTATATTTGGTTTCGACAAGGCAGGATGCGGGACTTATTGATCATACCAGTTTCATGGCCGACCTGCTGTTTCCACGTGACCTTGCTGGCTGGCAAGGTTACTTGAAAGTATCAGTGTCGCTTAGGTTTTGATTCCAACATAGCCTACATTGATATGAGAACCCGCTTTAAACGTATTCAAGTACATGTATCTACCTGTACTATGTTTATCTATTATAGAAACTGGATAATCGGGTTCGAGCCTCACCGGCGTCACTGCGTTGTGGTCCTTTAGCAAGACACATTTATCCTAGCTTAGTACTGGTTCAACCCAGGAAGACCCGTCCCTGTTTAACTGAAAGATTGTTGATGGAACGTAAAGAATCAAATCAAACAAACAAACACACAAAACTGGAAAAATAGACTGTTTAAGATAGAAAACAAGCACACCTTCTCCGAAAGATTACACTGTCTTTATATGCCAGCATGTATTATATGTTGATTGTATCCTCACGGGCTTTATAGTCTACTAAAGTTCGAATAAAAAATCTTTATTGGTCCCAAGGTTATAAAACTTTTTTCATGCTAAACTCAACTGAGAACGAAATTCCAATTTCTCGTAAAAACTAAAAGACCGACAAATAAAGAAGTTTCTTGCTTTAGGTCTCTTAGATGTTGTATTTATCATGCTAATAATGTTAAAATACCAACAATTGTTGACATTTTAACATTTTAGAGCAGGATAAATTTCGTGCTCGGCTGAGTTGAGTATGAAAAAGTTTTATACACTCCCTACCACAGCCACATAAGGATAGTTTTCATATGACATGTAAACTTTTTAACTTTGCCTACTGGGTAATCTTACATGCGTCTTTGTCGTCTGCTGTTTTTTTTTTTCAAAATCACCTTTTTTTTCAAAATAATCTTTCAGGTATACCACCAGAGTATCAAACAGTTTGGATCCAGATCAGGCCTGACGTTTTGTCGCGCCTGAACTGGGTCCAAACTGATTGCAAAGGTTATCAGCAGACGACACTAGTAGGCAAAGAGTTAAAAGAATAGGAGAAAAAACAGTGAAGTCTCCAAGGCTACCAATGAATTAACCCTTAAAGCGCCAAGAAAAAAAATGGATTTGAAAATGTCGTCTGCTGAAGTCGTCTGCTGCAAATAATTGCCTAACATTACTGACAAAATAGGTATAGAAGCAAACAGTATGGATCCAGAACAGACTGCTCCTATAGGAGCAGTCTGATCTGGGTCCACACTGTTTGCCATAGAGGTTTTTTAAACATTTCAGCAGACGAGAAAAGCAGACGACTTTTGTTGCTATTGGCGCATTAAGGGTTAATTGGAATTATAATGATGTTATCAGTTTGATAACATAAGTTGATTTCATAGAGAAAAACACTGTTAAATAAGCAATGTGATTTTACGGAAATTAACCATTTTTTGTGATTTTTTTTTAAAGCATAAACACCACAGCAGTCTTCAGTTCATTCTTGAAAGTTTTGTAACGTGCATTCAGCTTAGAAAGGCAAATTTACCTAAACAACGGATAACAGCAATTAGGCAATTTTGAAAATGGTATTTTATTGTAGTTAAAATTCTGTTTGGTGTTGGTTTCAATCAAATGGCAACTACACGTACCTTCTTATTTACAAAAGGCAAATCTACCTCAGCAACGGATAACAGCAATTTTGAAAAATGTATTTTATTGCAGTAAAATCTCTTTTGCTATTGGTTTGAATCATTGTCAACTACAAGACAAATATACCTCAACAACGCATAATAGCAATTAGGCAATTTTGAAAATTGTATTTTGTTATAGTAGTAAAATCTGAGCCATTGGCAACTACCTTCTTATTTACTGTATACAGTACCGCTCAAGCTTTTCTTTACACTTAGTTAACTAGAAGTCGACTAGGAGCAGACAGGGAGCGCAGTGGCCATTCTTTACGTATATTCATGCTGTATACCGTACCGCTCAAGCTATTCTTTACACTTAGTTAGCTAGAAGTAGACTAGGAGCAGTCTGCATCTGGAGGAGCAGACTACATCTAGACATCAAAGTTAACTACAGGTAATCATGGAGTTAACAATTCTCAACTGTTTTAATAAATAATAAATGATGACTAGCAGTTAACACCTCGTTTACCTTTATTGGACTCCAGGTTAACATGGGTGTAAAGAATAGAGTGAATGATACTGTAATTTTCAAAGTACAGTTAAACCTGTCTATAACGACCACTCTAAAAAACAACAACAATTGGTTTTCAAGCCCAATTATCGCTTAATGCAGCTCAACAGTATTGTCATTAAGATCTTTGTTTTGTCTATTTTTAAGTGGCCGCTTTAGACAGATTTTACTGTAACATGCTTACGTAATGGTCAATTAAAATAGTTAGCTATCATTCTAACACATCTAGCATTTATTCGAAATGATTATTTAAATGTTTTTATTTATTTATTTATCTTTGTTTATTTAAAGGTGACAAGAGTTTCTGTGAGCTAAGAGCCATTTTCTTTGTTTCAGTTAGTTAATCTGGAAATGAGCGAACCGCTGTAGGAAAGCAACAAAAGTCAGCAATAAGACAAGAAAACAACTGTTCTGTGGCTGAACCTGTCCATGGTTGCTTAGAATTGCGCTTTAAAATCCTTCTTAAGTGAGGAAAAATGGACAACGAAACATTTGAGCGGATAAATAGTGATAATATACCTGTGTTTGAGAGTGACTATTCTTTTTTCTCTGCCATCACCTTTCTTACTATCGGGGCGGTCACTGTAGTATTATTCAGTGTTTATCTAATGGTGTGTATTTTGAGAATTAAAGTGAACAATGGTAATAACCATATTAAACAGATCCTGTACTTAACAATCATTGACGCAACAGTTGGAATTGCATTAATTTGTAGAGCGATCTTTGCTGTTGTCCGTCCAGCAAAACAAACATTCGAGACTTGTGCTGCATTGAGCATAGGATCCTTTTTGTGGGACATCGGCAAACAGTGTAAATCAGATCAGACGCCGCAACACGCGGCGTCTGATCAGTTTTTCCACTGTTTGCTTACAGAAGTTTCTTTTAAAATTTCAAAAAAAAAAGAAAAATACCACCCAACATCCCTTTAAACAGAAATGTACTTTTCCAATTGATAACGATGGGGATTTCCATTGGGCTGAAATGGGTTATTTATTTATTTATTTATTTACTTATTTAAAAGTGAAAAGAGTTTCTGTGAGCTAAGTGCCATTTTCTTTGTTTCAGATAAGTAATCTGGAAAGAGCAAACCGCTGTAGGAAAGCAACAAAAGACAGAAGACAGAAAAATGCTGAACCCGTCTACAGCTGCTTAGAATTGTGCCTTTAAAATCCTTCTTAAGCGAGGAAAAATGGACAACGAAACATTTGAGTGGATAAATAGTGGTAATAAACCTGTATTTGAGAGTGACTATTCTTTTTTCTCTGCCATCACCTTTCTTACTATCGGGGCGGTCACTGTAGTATTATTCAGTGTATATCTAATGGTGTGTATTTTGAGAATTAAAGTGAACAATGGAAATAACCATATTAAACAGATACTGTACCTAACTATCATTGACACAACCGTTGGTATTGCATGTATCTGTAGAGCGATATTTGCAGTTGTTTGTCCGGCAAAACAAACATTCGAGATTTGTGCTGCATTGAGCATAGGATCCTTTTTGTGGGACATCGGCAAACAGTGCAAATCAGATCAGACGCCGCAACACGCGGCGTCTGATCAGTTTTTCCACTGTTTGCTTACAGAAGTTTCTTTTAAAATTTCAAAAAAAAAATGAAAAATACCACCCAACATCCCTTTAAACAGAAATGTACTGTTCCAATTGATAACGATGGGGATTTCCATTGGGCTGAAATGGGTTATTTATTTATTTATTTATCTATTTATTTACTTATTTAAAAGTGAAAAGAGTTTCTGTGAGCTAAGAGCCATTTTCTTTGTTTCAGATAAGAAATCTGGAAAGAGCAAACCGCTGTAGGAAAGCAACAAAAGACAGAAGACAGAAAAATGCTGAACCTGTCTACAGCTGCTTAGAATTGTGCATTTAAAACCCTTCTCAAGCGAGGAAAATGGACAACGAAACATCTGAGCGGATAAATAGTGGTAATAAACCTGTGTTTGAGAGTGACTATTCTTTTTTCTCTTCCATCACCTTTCTTACTATTGGGGCTGTCACCGTAGTATTATTCAGTGTATATCTAATGGTGTGTATTTTGAGAATTAAAGTGAACAATGGTAATAACCATATTAAACAGATCCTGTACTTAACAATCATTGACACAACCGTTGGTATTGCGTGTATCTGTAGAGCGATATTTGCAGTGGTCCGTCCAGCAAAACAGACATTCGAGACTTGTGCTGCATGGAGTTACATTTTTGTAGCTCTTCAGTCAATTTCCTATTTTCATATTCTAGCCATTTGCATCCACCGCTGTCGTGTGATGAGAAAAATCAGCGTACCAGCTCCAACACAACAACAATCTACACACGGGTTTAAAAGCTTAGTGATTTGGATTGCAGTGATTGTAATTGCGTTGCCTCCCTATGTATTATGGATGCGTCCAGGAGAACTTTTGACGTCATGTCGTATTGACTTTCTATTTAATTCCTCTCATAAAGGTCCAGTGATATACCTATTGGTCATGTTCTGTACTCCATGGCTTATAACAAACATTATTTACATCAGCATTACAACACAGATGTGCTGCCATCGGAATAACAATACCTCAAATTCCACCAATAACACTGAGAGACCAGGCCACCCTGCTGAGGATGCACACCAAATAATGTCTACCGGAAATACAGTCCAAACAATGACTACCAGAAGTACAGGAATTAGAAATATTGCTTTAAATCGAGAGAAAAGTATTATCCGCATTATAGGGTTTCTTCTTGTTGTATTCAATACAAGTATTCTTTCTTACATTTTTATTCTATTTCGGACAATTATGTCCAACGACTTTATTGTTCCAGCATTTGTATTCATTATGGGACTGTCAAATAACATATTGAATCCGTTTTTGTATACTCTCTCTGTTCCGACTCTAAGAAACGAGATGAAACAAACGTTTGTTGCATTGTGGATATACTGCCGGAGTAAATTATGCTGCATTAATCGTGTACCTGCAACACACAATGAGCAATGATTGGCATAAACAGGGTGTCCCAGAAACCATTTATTTATCTGTTTATTTCTATTACAACATAATTACAATATAATATCAATTGTACGATATATACTTATAAAATATCTACAATATGTAATATCTTGCATGAGTGTGTGAACTTGGCTTGGAGTATGGAGTCTGGGGTATGGAATTCAATTCTAAACTTGGGGTTGACAAGCAAGAATGGCATTACCAAGCATGTTGGGTATTTAACCACAATTACAATGTCTATTAATGAGTGTTGATATTGAATGTTAAGTTAGTATTGAATGCTTAGCCTGGGATTCAATCCCAAACTTGATATTCAATGCATGACGACATGCACAAGTATGTGTGATATTTCAGTCTCAATGTTGGCATTCAATGTCAAAAATTGTAAGTGAAGCCTGGGATTCATTACCAAACGTGTTATTCAATGCAATGGAAATTCGATTGAGATTCAAGGCACCATTTGGAATTCAATCACAATCACCGCATTCACAAGTATATGTGGTGTGGTATTCATTCCCAATGTTGGCATTCAACATCACTAGTTTACCTTGGAAATCCACTGCCAATACCAAACTTGCACACTCTAGTTTCAGTTCTTTGGTACATTCTTTGCTTCCAAAGGATAATAATTTTTTAGAACATATAATTGTGGTTCAAAACCAACATTGGGGTTGAAAACCAGGCTTGAGATCCAAGATAAAAAGTACACTTATTTACCTTGGAAATATACTGTCAATACCAAACCTGTGATTCAAAACCGAGATTGGGATTGAATACCAGGCTTGAGATCCCAAATAAAAAATACACTAATTTACCTTGGAAATTCCCTGCCAATACCAAACTTATGATTCAAAAACCAACATTGGCATTGATTACCAGGCTTGAAATCCCAAAATAAACAGTGCACTAATTTACCTTGGAATTTCACTGCCAATTCTAAACTTGTGATTCAAAACCAACATTAGGACTGAATACCAGGCTTGTGATTGAATACCAAACATGCTTGTTCATGTCAGTCTTGCTTGTAAAACCAAATCTTGAAATTGAATTCCATACCCCAGTCTCCATACTCCAAGCCAAGTTCACACAGTTATACAGCACAACATTAAGACAAACAGATATTGCGTGCGTTCGTGCGTGCGTGCGTGCGTGCGTGCGTGTGTATGTGTGTGTGTGTGTAAGAGAGTCAGCTGACAGCTTAAAAATGGGATATAGGAGGGGTTGTGTCCCAGAAAACATGATACATTTTAAAACTTGATCAAAGGGTCCAATATTTTTGTTTAGTATGCTAAAATGTGCTCAAATATAAACAAATATGTGAAAATATTTTATGGCTTTAGATTTGTCCTCTGTAAATGTAGGTGATGTCAAAGATGATGTTACAAAAAAGCAAAACTCAGTGATTTTTTGTACTGAAATAGTATAATAAAAGCATTTTTTACCCAAGTGCTTTACTTGGAAAGGAACAATTCAGTATTAAAGGCATTTAAAAAAAAACATTATGATATAAACACAATCATTGGTTTGGTTTTGATGGGTTCACGCTAAATTGTCAATCAAGATTCAAACAAAGCATCAGGTTATAGCGGCTTCTAAAGTGCAAAGTGGGTGGGGTAACAAATATTGCCACACCGGATACTTTTGTTAATTTATTTAGCTATAGCAAATATGTTATCTTAATGAAGTAGGTCATACACAAGGAGAGAATCTCCATTTTTATTACATGGCATATAAAAACTACAGTGAAAATGGTTACCAGAGTTAAAAAAAAGTAAAAAAGACGGCAAAGATCAGGAAACGATACAATCAAGTACCACTCCTGACCAAGGATACCACATGGGAAAGTAACAAAATACAATAAACATCACTGATAAGAGCCAAGAGGTCAGCTCTTTCCCCCTAGCTTATCAATGCATCATCTGAAAAAAAATATAAATCAAGATAAAAAAAAGGAGATAAAGCAACAATAAGGACTCAACAGTACATAAAACTGAGTGTCAAAATGTTTAACAATACACCATGAGTCACAATTAGTTGTTCCCTTTTGAAACGTGTTACATGTATTCGAATCAAGAGCGTAGTCAGAACGCTGAAAAAGTTACGCACATCAAAGGGAGACTACTGGATCAAGCAGTGATTCTGTTCAATTGCTTCCCTTTTCAAAATGAGAACTTCTCTTTAAGGAAAGAATTTGCTCCCAGAGGGAGCGAATTCTCTCCTTTAAGAGCAGTTCCTTATGGTATGGAAAATCACTTTTACCACATTAGCTGACCTCCCTTAAATGTTACTATTTTTATTACGCACGTGCGTAACTGCGTAATAGTCTACTGTTTCTTCATTTTCGCAAGAATTTTCTTCGAAGCTATTCTCTTTCTCTCCTTATTGATTTTACTGTTCTTACATTTATATGACATCCATCACGGATTTTCTAATAAAGAAATTGAATCTTGTATTGTATAACAAAGGGTTTTCAAAAGATTATTTTAAATACCATCTACTCTCAGTATATAAAGTATATAAATTATAAGTGTAGTGACATTTAGTGATACCGTATAACAACTAGGAAAATGGTCAACGTGAAAACAGTTATGGCGCTTTGGTATATTCTGAATTCAACGATGGGGTATTCGAACCACTGCTGGTTGAGCCTTTGAGTGGTCCCAGACATGAAACCATAGGAACTGCCAAAAAATAAACTACCCGGATTACATCTGGTTCATGCCCAGGAACCGCCGCAAAAAGGGAAAATTGCCTAGTCATGTAACGTCACTGATCAATCGTATCACGCATTGAGTCTCCGCTGAGAACAGTGACCTATATAAGATACTCCCAAATTGACTCCCCAATGGTGACGGTACGAGGCTGATCTCCCATGATGGAATTAACCTGCACAGCTCATCGAGCACAGCTCTATTCCAATAGTATATATAGCAGCCACTATGATTTGAATATCCATGAACGGATAATATTACAATTGACCACAAGGACAGATCAACATAGACAAGCTTTTTACATATTTTGACAATGTGAACAAACGAGCCTAGTATTTTCTATATCTGGACAAAGTAAGTAAGGTTGCAAAGATCAGGAATCGATACAATCAAGTACCACACCTGACCCAGGATACCAATGGGAAAGTGACAAACTCACAGAAGACACCACAAACGAGAGCCAAGAGGTCAGCCCTTTCCCAGCAGGTGACCACGAAGCACATATAAACAGACGCGCACAAAACATAGCAAACACAAGACAGAACAAAAACATAAAAGATCCACAAAAGAAGTACCGCCTTGGAACGGTCAGTAAAATATTTTACTGGAGGGCTTAAACCGGTTTAACGGCGCCAACCTCGCGATGTCAACAGGCATCCCCAAAGCATTGCCTGGTAAACTTAATATCAAAAGACACGAGCTTAGTATTCTCTATATCTCGGAAAGCCTCGCGATGTCAACAGGCATTCGCAAAGCCTTGCCTGGTAAACTTGATATCAAAAGACACGAGCCTAGTATTCTCTATATATCGCAATATGAGTGGGGAATACAGTTACACTATAAGCAATATATAGATGGGCGCACACCATTAGTATGTTGGTATCCACATCGTCAAAAACAAACGTAGATGAAACCACGTCTTAGAAGGGGCTACTATTAAAGGAAATAATATGTTTCCCATACGGCGCATATTGTTTCCTTTAAAAGTAGCCACTATGAGAGTAGATAATAACTGATTGAGAAACCGCCAAAATTAAACTACGCCATTATGTTAGTCTTTTAAAATCGCCAAATTTTGATGCCACGAATATTAAGAGGTTTATAATACAGAGAATTCCTAAAAAAAACAACCTGTATATGAAATAACGGTGAAACAGGGAAATGACCCGCTGAATTTCCAAGCAGGATGTTTTCAAGCAACCTATTTTGATTAATGCTAAAGAGGTCAGCTAGACTAAATACAGACGTTTTCAAGCTGAAAGGTATCATCAAATCACCATCAATCCCAGTTACGAACTACAGGACAGAAGTTGGGGCTCTATCAAGTCCTTACAAGGAATACAGTTGCCAGCCATAAGTACAGTGGGACTAAGCAGGGACTGTGACCTACACTAAGCTATCTAAACCCACCTCTACGGTTCTATCCATAGGGGGATTGGATGAAGATTAAGCATAGCATCAATACATTAGCCCATCTGTGGAATTTGCAAGGCTAAAGGACACTATAAAGACGATTGCCTGAGGTTCACAGAAATCTGACATGTGTCAGATCTAACAAAATCCTTAGCCCAGCAAAGAATTCCGGTCAAGTACATAGAGAAGATTTGAAAGAACAAAAAGAATAACAAAATAAAGTGAGATGACAGCTGTGAGAATAAACAAAGAAAAGAGAGAAAATCCAGCAACAACAGTAACAACTAACTAAAAGAGATACAACAACAACAGCCACAACTGGGGGAAAAATCGTGAGTATGATCAGGGAATACCACAATCACACACTGCAGACTAACCAATGGCACTGCGAGGAAGAGCCACACAACAATCACGAGACACCAGGAAGGCAAACTAAGCAAAGCAACCAGCTCTCTCTTCCCCATCAAGATGATTGCAAAACTAGAAGGGACAAAAAGAAACGTACAACAAAACCTAGAACAATTACAGAATCTCACAATGGGAATAACAATAAACAACAGGTCAAACCCGAACAGCTTAAAAGAAAACACATCAAGAAAGCCCCATACAAATATAACAAGAGAATATGCAACTACATACATGTAATATAATGCTCCTTGTAAATGTAGACAAAAATGAAGGTTTCAGATAAGTAGAAGAAAAGGGAAGAAAGAAGGTAGAGAGAAGAACTTAGAAGAAACCATTGCAGAACTTAATCAACAGAGAAGAAAAAAAGAAGATGAAGACAGCTATTACACAACGGTGAAGGAAGATTAAGAGACAGAGAGTGAGGACATCGATAGTGATGACCAGATAGACAAAAAACCAGACCTATTCTTCTTGTTATATCTTGATTTATATGTTTTAGGAGATGATGCATTGATAAGTTAGAGGTCTTACATGCAAATCAAATAGCTATGTGTTTTGATCCTCATCTGAATTAAGGGTGAGGCTGGCGCCGTTAAACCGGTTTAAGCCCTCCAGTAAAATATTTTACTGACCATACCAAGGCATACTTCTTTTGTGGATCTTTTATGTTTTTGTTCTGTCTTGTGTTTGCTATGTCTTTGTGCGCGTCTGTTTATATGTGCTTTGTGGTCACCTGCTAGGAAAGAGCTGACCTATTGGCACTCGTTTGTGGTGTCTAGCTGTGAGTTTGTCACTTTGCCATTGGTATCCTGGGTCAGGTGTAGTACTTGATTATATCGATTCCTGATCTTTGCACCCTTACTTACTTTATACCACCCATGCTGACAAGGAAAACAATAAAACCTGTCTTAAGCGGCGATTCAAAAATGGATATAACAAAAGTCCTAAAGACAAATGGTAGCTTAATTAAGGTCGAATGTACTGCAGAATGCTCCAACAGAGCATTCTGCAATACTTTTAACCTGCATAAAGCGCTAATCGGTCTTGAAAACCAATTTTGGTCTTCTTTTCGAGTGGCCGCTTAAGACAGGTTTAACTGTAACAACGAGCATGGAACAGTTTAACCTGTTACTTCGAATGCATGGAAGGGATAATCATGTATGGGCATTGACACGAGAAAACATGTCTTTGGGGTTTTCAACAAAGCGATACTCAAGCCAGTCTCTTCAGCTACAGCGACCAGCAAGAAAAGTGAAATCTCATTTGTAATAAGTGAAGAAACTGTACTTGCAAATAAGTGAATAAAAAAGGTGATGATCTGACTGTGTATGTAGAGGCTGGCCTGCGCTTTTTTGTTTACATACCCCCAAAGACAGGTTTTCTCGCGGTAAGGCCTATTGTTGTATACGTAACGTATATTACTTCTGAAGGTATCGACACATATGGGGGTTCATGTGGGAAGGGACTTTGAGAAGGGATATCTTCGACATTTATGTAGTTGCATATTATGTTGTTAAATTTGTAGGGGCTTGCTTGGTGTGTTTTCTATTAGGCTGTTCTGGTTTGGGTTTGTCTTCTTTTGATTGCTGTAGATCTCTTGATTTTGGCATTAGTGAGTTTAATTCTATGACGTCACGACGGTCGTGTCCAGTCCGTGCAGTGATTTATCAACCAATTAATCACTGAGTTTAACCATTGGCTATATATAAAAGGCGTGTTAGAATAACAAATAATAAGAAGACTGTATGCCAGCACACTAACTAGTTGTTCTGATCTCATCTTCTGGAATAAAATGTCGCAAAACTAAGTGCATCAGCATCTAGGTACTGATAGTTGTTCTGATTTCATCTTCTGGAATAGAATGTTGCAAAACTCAGTGGATCAGCTTCTATGTACTAATAGTTGTTCCTATTTCATTTCCTGGAATAGAATGTCGCAAAACTCAGTGCAATCAGCATCTAGGTACTAATAGTTGTTCCTATTTCATCTTCTGGAATAGAATGTCGCAAAACTCAATGCATCAGCATCTAGGCACTAATAGTTGTTCCTATTTCATTTCCTGGAATAGAATGTCGCAAAACTCAGTGCAATCAGCATCTATGTACTAATAGTTGTTCTGATTTCATCTTTTAGAATAGAATGTTGCAAAACTCAGTGCATCAGCATCTAGGTACTAAGAGTTGTTCTGATTTCATCTTCTGGGATAAAAAGTCGCAAAACTCAGTGCATCAGCATCTAGGTACTAATAGTTGTTCCGATTTTCATCTTCTGGAATAGAATGTCGCAATACTCAGTGGATCAGCTTCTATGTACTAATAGTTGTTCTGATTTCATCTTCTGGAATAGAATGTCGCAAATTTCAGTGCATCAACATCTAGGTACTAATAGTTGTTTCGATTTCATCTTCTGGAATAGAATGTTGCAAAACTCAGTGCATCAGCATCTAGGTACTAATAGTTGTTCCAATTTCATCTTCTGGAAAAGAATGTCGCAAAACTCAGTGCATCAGCATCTAGGTACTAATAGATGCTTTCATCTTCTGATAAAGATTGTCGCAAAACTCAGTGCATCAGCATCTAGGTATTAATAGTTGTTCCGATTTCATCTTCTGGAAAAGAATGTCGCAAAACTCAGTGCATCAGCATCTAGGTACTAATAGTTGTTCCGATTTCATCTTCTGGAAAAGAATGTCGCAAAACTCAGTGCATCAGCATCTAGGTACTAATAGTTGTTCCGATTTCATCTTCTGGAAAAGAATGTCGCAAAACCCAGTGCATCAGCATCTAGGTACTAATAGTTGTTCCGATTTCATCTTCTGGAAAAGAATGTCGCAAACTCAGTGCATCAGCATCTAGGTACTAATAGTTGTTCCGATTTCATCTTCTGGAAAAGAATGTCGCAAAACTCAGAGCATCAGCATCTAGGTACTAATAGTTGTTCCGATTACATCTTCTGGAAAAGAATGTCGCAAAACTCAGTGCATCAGCATCTAGGTATTAATAGTTGTTCCGATTTCATCTTCTGGAAAAGAATGTCGCAAAACTCAGTGCATCAGCATCTAGGTACTAATAGTTGTTCCGATTTCATCTTCTGGAAAAGAATGTCGCAAAACTCAGTGCATCAGCATCTAGGGACTAATAGTTGTTCCGATTTCATCTTCTGGAAAAGAATGTCGCAAAACTCAGTGCATCAGCATCTAGGTACTAATAGGTGTTCCAATTTCATCTTCTGGAAAAGAATGTCGCAAAACTCAGTGCATCAGCAGCTAGGTACTAATAGTTGTTCCGATTTCATCCTCTGGAAAAAAATGTCGCAAAACTCAGTGCATCAGCATCTAGGGACTAATAGTTGTTCCGATTTCATCTTCTGGAAAAGAATGTCGCAAAACTCAGTGCATCAGCATCTAGGTACTAATAGGTGTTCCAATTTCATCTTCTGGAAAAGAATGTAGCAAAACTCAGTGCATCAGCATCTAGGTATTAATAGTTGTTCTGATCTCATCTTCTGGAATAGTATGTCGCAATACTTTGTGCATCAGCATCTAGGTACTTATAGTTGTTCTGATTTCATCTTCTGGAATAGAATGTCGCAAAACTCAGTGCATCAGCATCTAGGTACTAATAGTTGTTCCGATTTCATCTTCTGGAAAAGAATGTCGCAAAACTCAGTGCATCAGCATCTAGGGACTAATAGTTGTTCCGATTTCATCTTCTGGAAAAGAATGTCGCAAAACTCAGTGCATCAGCATCTAGGTACGAATAGGTGTTCCAATTTCATCTTCTGGAAAAGAATGTCGCAAAACTCAGTGCATCAGCATCTAGGTACTTATAGTTGTTCCGATTTCATCCTCTGGAAAAAAATGTCGCAAAACTCAGTGCATCAGCATCTAGGGACTAATAGTTATTCCGATTTCATCTTCTGGAAAAGAATGTCGCAAAACTCAGTGCATCAGCATCTAGGTACTAATAGGTGTTCCAATTTCATCTTCTGGAAAAGAATGTCGCAAAACTCAGTGCATCAGCATCTAGGTATTAATAGTTGTTATGATCTCATCTTCTGGAATAGTATGTCGCAATACTTTGTGTATCAGCATCTAGGTACTTATAGTTGTTCTGATTTCATCTTCTGGAATAGAATGTCGCAAAACTCAGTGCATCAGCATCTAGGTACTAATAGTTGTTCCTATTTCATTTCCTGGAATAGAATGTCGCAAAACTCAGTACTAATAGTTGTTCTGATTTCATCTTCTAGAATAGAATGTTGCAAAACTCAGTGCATCAGCATCTAGGTACTAAGAGTTGTTCCGATTTAATCTTCTGGGATAAAAAGTCGCAAAACTCAGTGCATCAGCATCTAGGTACTAATAGTTGTTCCAATTACAACTTTTGGAAAAGAATGTCGCAAAACTCAGTGCATCAGCATCTAGGTATTAATAGTTGTTCCGATTTCATCTTCTGGAAAAGAATGTCGCAAAACTCAGTGCATCAGCATCTAGGTACTAATAGTTGTTCCGATTTCATCTTCTGGAAAATAATGTCGCAAAACTCAGTGCATCAGCATCTAGGTACTAATAGTTGTTCCGATTTCATCTTCTGGAAAAGAATGTCGCAAAACTCAGTGCATCAGCATCTAGGTATTAATAGTTGTTCCGATTTCATCTCCTGGAAAACAATGTCGCAAAACTCAGTGCATCAGCATCTAGGTATTAATAGTTGTTCCGATTTCATTTTCTGGAAAGAATGTTGCAAAACTCAGTGCATCAGCATCTAGTATTAATAGTTGTTCCTATTTCATTTCCTGGAATAGAATGTCGCAAAACTCAGTGCAATCAGCATCTAGGTACTAATCGTTGTTCTGATTTCATCTTCTAGAATAGAATGTTGCAAAACTCAGAGCATCAGCATCTAGGTACTAAGAGTTGTTCTGATTTCATCTTCTGGGATGAAAAGTCGCAAAACTCATTGCATCAGCTTTTATGTACTAATAGTTGTTCTGAATTCATCTTCTGGAATAAAATGTCTCAAAACTCAGTGCATCAACATCTAGGTACTAATAGTTGTTTCGATTTCATCTTCTGGTATAGAATGTTGAAAAACTCAGTGCATCAGCATCTAGGTACTAATAGTTGTTCCGATTTCATCTTCTGGAAAAGAATGTCACAAAACTCAGTGCATCAGCATCTAGGTACTAATAGTTGTTCTGATTTCATCTTCTGGAAAAGAATGTCGCAAAACTCAGTGCATCAGCATCTAGGTACTAGTAGTTGTTTCGATTTCATCTTCTGGAATAGAATGTCGCAAAACTCAGTGCATCAGCATCTAGGTACTAATAGTTGTTCCGATTTCATCTTCTGGAAAAGAATGTCGCAAAACTCAGTGCATCAGCATCTAGGTACTAATAGTTGTTCCGATTTCATCTTCTGGAAAAGAATGTCGCAAAACTTAGTGCATCAGCATCTAGGTACTAATAGTTGTTCCGATTTCATCTTCTGGAAAAGAATGTCGCAAAACTTAGTGCATCAGCATCTAGGTACTAATAGTTGTTCCGATTTCATCTTCTGGGATAGAATGTTGCAAAACTCAGTGCTGATGCACTGAGTTTGCGACATTCTTTTCCAGAAGATGAAATCAGAACAACTATTTAGAACTAATGAAAAGGAATCACCTGGAAATGATGGTCTTACATCAGAATCTTAACAAAACATTTTATATGGAACTTGTACCTATTTTTAGCTGAATTTTATGATAAAATATTTTTTAGACCTAAGCTGAATGGAAAATATGGAAATATACATTACTAGTTTGATATACTAAACTAAAGAAACTGCTGCAATATCTAAGAGTTGAAGGCCAATATCTTTACCTAAAATGGATTACAAAATTGCTACAAATATTTTAGCCCAAACCAAATGAAATCAACAAGTTAAATCCCTTTCAAAGCAATTTTCCAAAAGGTAAGAATATTTAAACTCTTTGTATACTGGAAACCCATAAAGGTGTACTTTGGCAGACAGTAATGACACGTATAAAATGCAGCATCATGCTGCATTTCATCAGTGTCTAGATATAAATACCAGTGCTTAGATATAAATACAATGTTCACAATCAGAAGAAAAGGGCAAATATCAGGAATCGATACAATCAAGCACCACACCTGACCTAGGATACCAATGTGAAAGTGACAACTTCACAATTAGACACGCAACCGAGAGCCAAGAGGTCAATCCTTTCCCAGCAGGTGACCACAAGGCATCAATAAACAGACGCGCACGAAAGCATAACAAAAACAAGACAGAAATAACATAAATGGTCTACAAAAGAAGCACCGTCTTGAAACAGTCAGTAAAAAATACTGGAGGGCTCAAACCGGTTTCACAGCGCGCCAACCTTATCCTTAGTTGAGATGGTTGATCAAGACATATAGATATTTGGTTTGCATGAAAGACCCCTAAGTTATCAACTCATCATCTCCTAGAACATATAAATCAAGATATAAAAAGGAGATAAAGCAAAGAAAAGGACTCAACAGTAAATAAAACTGAATACCGGAGCAGTAGAAACCCAACAGGTAAACCACTGTGGGCCTGACAACAGCCAAAGCAACATGCTGCTGATATAAGCTTTATCATGGATGGCAGAATTGTCATTGTATATATAAACAAACTGTAATCAAAGATTTAGTTTAAACATATATTATTTCAGAAAGATACATTGTACAATTATAAATCATCTGTTAATACAAAGTATAGGATTAGAACGAAGGCAATACTTCTTATATAGTTCTTCTCCTAGATGCTACACACTATGAAACGTAGGTAGATTTAACAAGGTATTCTACTATCTGTAAAACATGTATGGTTCAGCTCAGCCAATTATTGTCCAGGTTTGTTGGTAAATCTTCAAGAAGCTGGCTAAATTTGTAACCATATAGTGAAATAATGGTGTAAAGCTAAACATAGACTAATCATTTAGTGCTCGTCATACTGAGCATTATTCCTAGGTATGTGGCCGATAATTGGCAGAGCTGAATAGTTGGAAAATGTACAATACCATGAGAAAAAAAATCATTTGTAGCAAAAACAAATCAAATACTAGAACACATTTGATGGCGCGCCATCGCAAATTCCCACGCTCTCGAAGAAATCTAATGGTAATTGACCCTTTGACCCCATCCCAAGGTCACCAGTTTAATCCTAGGTTAAAATTTTTCAGTGTATCCTGGTCTACTGCTCATCCTCTTTAATTTGATATGCCACATGACCATGTTCAGAAAATTAAAATTTTGACCCCTCCTCAAGGCCCCAGGGGGTGGGGACCCAAATATTGTGCTGGTGCATGTGCCATTCATGTATGTAACTCACAGCCCCAATCGAGTTTAATTTCGGGAAAAAAATGACCCCAACCCCCCATGGTACCCCCAAGTCCCACCCCTGGGCATGACCCAGGCAGCCGAATGAAAATCCCGTCTGATATGTTATATATCTTTCATTTGTGAGAAGATACACAAAGTTCGGTTTAAAAATCTTCGAAATTGACTTTGTAATTCAGATTAAATGATATTTGAACTTTTGGCCCCTCCCCAAGGCCCCAGGGGGCGGGGACCCAAAAAATGGTGCTGTTGCATGTGCCATTTCTTGTAAGTAACTCACACACAAAATCTGGTTGAATTTTGGAAAAAAAAACAATTTTTGACCTCCCCAACCCCCTACAGTACCCCCAAGTCCCACCACTGGGGCATGACCCAGGCGGCCAAATGAAAATCCCGTCTGATATGTTTTATATTTTTCATTTGTGAGAAGACACACAAAGTTTGGTTTAAAATCTTTGAAATTGACTTTGTAATCGAATTTTAATGATATTTAACGATATTTGACCTTTTGGCCCCTCCCCAGGGCCCCAGGGGGCGAGGCCAAAAAAATGTGCCGTTGCACACCCCATTCATGTAAGCAACTCACACACCAAATTTGGTTGGATGTCGTCCAGTGGTTTAGGAAGAGATAGCGTGACGGACGGACGGACAGACAGACGGAGGCGATTGCAATATCCCCGACGCTTTTTTAAAAAAGCATGGGGATAATAATACAATTTGTCATTGCGAATCATGCTTCCTAAATTCAGACAGTTTTATTGGCTGTATTAAATACTTGGCTGTATGAATATTTGGAAAGGAGGGGAGATAGAGACCTGACATGGTCTTAAGGGCACTTGCGGGTAATACTTCCAGCATTAATTTTTTTTAATTCTTTCCATACAGCTTGTTTTATGTATGGAATGTCAATTTATAAAATAAAATAATTTATGAACACGCTCGATTTTTCATAATCTCACATAGAGTTTTCAGCTTTGAACAAATTTTCTGGAAAAAAACCCATGTTCTCAATATTAAGTTTAAATAGTTGTAATCGTCATCCAGCCTCTTTAGCCAAACCATGGTACACGCCTTTATCGAATGGCAACACTCAAGGGAGCGCTAAGGTAATTGTCTATTGGTTAATTCAGCTGCGCTTTCTAAATCTATGGTCTATTTCATTGTCCTTATTGAGGTATATCCACAACTACAGAATCGTGCCATGCAAATATGACATAAGCAAACAGTATTTTCTGCAAATATGACATAAACCAACAGTACAGATCCAAATGAGATGTTACCAGTGTGGCATCTCATGAGAGTCGATCCCGTTTGTTAACATTAAAGCTTTTCTGTAAACTACGAGAAAGATACTTTGGGTGTTTTCCGATATAAGGCCAACTAAATATGTTAAACGTGATCATATTTGCTTGTGAATATGATACATTTTGATTGCAAATAAGTATGACCTGAAAGTTGTCATAAAATTAATACAGGTCACTCTGACCTATATTTCATTGTTAAATAATTTTGCCTTATCTTTTTAAGGACTGAAAATTCTATCACCAAACGTAAGGAATTAAAATCAAACATTGTATACAAAAAGCGTTGATACCACACATATTATCATCACACGCTCAGGACTGTTAGTGTAAACGTTGAGAATAACGGGAGAGATCTCTCCCGTTACTGTAAACGTTTACACTAACGGTACCGTTATTCTAAACGTGTTTACAGTAACAGGAGCGATGTCTCCCGTATTATCAACGTTTACACGACCGGGAGCGTTTACACTAACGGGTGCTGCAAAGGTATACCACATTCTAGATACGCATGAATGCTAATCTAAGGCTGTCTCTGATTGTTTTATTCAAAAAAAGTCTGATGAAATGTCTCGTCGTCAAAGACAATGTAAACAATGTTTATATTATGACGTCATTGATCTATGTCACTCTCTTAGTTGTTGCAATAATTTTCATCGCGTTAGTTTTTCGGTCTCACTGTCTCACTGGCGCAACAGAGATTATAGAAAAGTTAAATAATTTGGCGCAGATGTAATAAAAAGGTTATAATATGGCGGAGGTGTGCCTTTAGGACATACTGGCACTGGATAGCCATATAAGCCATTAGGCTAAAGCCTCAACCCCACATTGAGGCACACCTCCGCCAAATAATAACCTGTATTTTTTTGCATGGCGTATTTTCGTCTTTTCACGCTTGTTTGTTGTCTTTTCACATTGCAGTTTTCCATTTTTCGTCTTTTCGCCTGGCGTTATTTTGCTTTTTCGTTTTTTTTTTTTTTTGTTTTTTTTTTGTTTTTTTTTGCGTGGCATTTGTTTGTTATTTGGCCTAGCGTTTTTTCGTTATTTCGTCTGATAACGCCAAGCGAAGAAACGAAATAACGAAATGGCACAAATCAGCCACCATAGGACTGAGATACAATCAATTTTGCGATATAGTCGCCGCTGTGTAAGGGGGGCAATTGACTTATCAATTATCCAAGTGATCAAGAACCACAACTGACCTGTTAAGTCGGCAATAGTTCTATATTAAGGTAGTACGGGACCCATGGAAACGATAACCGAGTGTTTTTAAAAAAGTAAGTTATCTTTATTTAGTGTCCTAAAACGTACAAGTATTGGCGTTCACAAAATAGTATCATTTATCAACACATCTGTATGACCAAATAAATTTTGACCATCAGGTCCAGTAAAACCCCTCAATGCGTTCCGAGTTATATTCTTTGACTTTTCGCTTACTGTAAAGGCGGCGCCTCATGAATGCGTAATTAGGACTGGTCAACCTTAGGCATAGGTAAAAGCTGAAAATGAGGCGTGGTTTTATTCAAAAGTAACTGTATCATCTTGCGCCATTATCACAGTATAGACGCAAAACACATTATTTAGTCCTTAAAACGCCAGCAAAATAACTTCACCTGAAAATGTCTATTTAACATAAGCGTAGAGGCAAACATTGTGGACCCAGATCAGACGGCTCCGACAGGAGCAGTCTGATCTGGGTCCCAGCACTGTTTGTCTTTGAGGCTTCACATATTTTAGTGGACGACGAAAACATACATTTTGTATTTATGCGCTTTAAGGGTTAATAAATGTGAGTTCAGTGTGCATACGGTTAGGATTTTCATGAAATGCACGCACGTTTGCGCGGCCCAAACAACTTACTAAATTTTCACCAAATTATAAATAGAACCTGATTTCTCTTGTTTAGCAGATGAAATAGCCGAACAACGCCCAGATATGAATATAAAAGTTACCGCCTTTACAGTAAGCGAAAAATCTATTAATACTGGTCAGGCAATTCTGGTCAGAAAAGTTAATATTCATGCGTGTTCAATGTATGTACTATTTGCTGATAAAGTGTCTTACCCCATGACTCAATACTATGACTCTGGTGATTCACAATTTAGTATAGTAGTGCTGATATAAGCTTTATCATGGATGGCAGAATTGTCATTGTATATATAAACAAACTGTAATCAAAGATTTAGTTTAAACATATATTATTTCAGAAAGATACATTGTACAATTATAAATCATCTGTTAATACAAAGTATAGGATTAGAACGAAGGCAATACTTCTTATATAGTTCTTCTCCTAGATGCTACACACTATGAAACGTAGGTAGATTTAACAAGGTATTCTACTATCTGTAAAACATGTATGGTTCAGCTCAGCCAATAATTGTCCAGGTTTGTTGGTAAATCTTCAAGAAGCTGGCTAAATTTGTAACCATATAGTGAAATAATGGTGTAAAGCTAAACATAGACTAATCATTTAGTGCTCATCATACTGAGCATTATTCCTAGGTATGTGGCCGATAATTGGCAGAGCTGAATAGTTGGAAAATGTACAATACCATGAGAAAAAAACATCATTTGTAGCAAAAACAAATCAAATACTAGAACACATTCGATAGCGCGCCATCGCAAATTCCCACGCTCTCGAAGAAATCTAATGGTAATTGACCCTTTGACCCCATCCCAAGGTCACCAGTTTGATCCTAGGTTAAAATTTTTCAGTGTATCCTGGTCTACTGCTCATCCTCTTTAATTTGATATGCCACATGACCATGTTCAGAAAATTAAAATTTTGACCCCTCCCCAAGGCCCCAGGGGGTGGGGACCCAAATATTGTGCCGGTGCATGTGCCATTCATGTATGTAACTCACACACCAAATCGAGTTTAATTTCGGGAAAAAAATGACCCCAACCCCCCATGGTACCCCCAAGTCCCACCCCTGGGCATGACCCAGGCGGCCGAATGAAAATCCCGTCTGATATGTTATATATCTTTCATTTGTGAGAAGATACACAAAGTTTGGTTTAAAAATCTTCGAAATTGACTTTGTAATTCAGATTAAATGATATTTGAACTTTTGGCCCCTCCCCAAGGCCCCAGGGGGCGGGGACCCAAAAAATGGTGCTGTTGCATGTGCCATTTCTTGTAAGTAACTCACATACAAAATCTGGTTGAATTTTGGAGAAAAAAAAACAATTTTTGACCTCCCCAACCCCCTACAGTACCCCCAAGTCCCACCACTGGGGCATGACCCAGGCGGCCAAATGAAAATCCCGTCTGATATGTTTTATATTTTTCATTTGTGAGAAGAAACACAAAGTTTGGTTTAAAATCTTTGTAATTGACTTTGTAATCGAATTTTAATGATATTTAACGATATTTGACCTTTTGGCCCCTCCCAAGGGCCCCAGGGGGAGAGGCCAAAAAAATGTGCCGTTGCACACCCCATTCATGAAAGCAACTCACACACCAAATTTGGTTGGATGTCGTCCAGTGGTTTAGGAAGAGATAGCGTGACGGACGGACGGACAGACAGACAGACGGACGGATGGACGCAGGCGATTGCAATATTCCCGACGCTTTTTTAAAAAAGCATGGGGATAATAATACAATTTGTCATTGCGAATCATGCTACCTAAATTCAGACAGTTTTATTGGCTGTATTAAATACTTGGCTGTATGAATATTTGGAAAGGAGGGGAGATAGAGACCTGACATGGTCTTAAGGGCAATTGCGGGTAATACTTCCCGCATTAATTTTTTTTTAATTCTTTGCATACAGCTTGTTTTATGTATGGAATGTCAATTTATAAAATAAAATAATTTATGACCACGCTCGATTTTTCAAAATCTCACATAGAGTTTTCAGCTTTTAACAAATTTTCTGGAAAAACCCATGTCCTTAATATTAAGTTTAAATAGTTGTAATCGTCATCCAGCCTCTTTAGTCAAACCATGGTACACGCCTTTATCGAATGGCAACACTCAAGGGAGCGCTAAGGTACTTGTCTATTGGTTAATTCAGCTGCGCTTTCTAAATCTATGGTCTATTTCATTGTCCTTATTGAGGTATATCCACAACTACAGAATCGTGCCATGCAAATATGACATAAGCAAACAGTATTTTCTGCAAATATGACATAAACCAATAGTACATATCCAAATGAGATGTTACCAGTGTGGCATCTCATGAGAGTCGATCCCGTTTGTTAACATTAAAGCTTTTCTGTAAACTACGAGAAAGATTCTTTGGGTGTTTTCCGATATAAGGCCAACTAAATATGTTAAACGTGATCATATTTGCTTGTGAATATGATACAGTTTGATTGCAAATAAGTATGACCTGAAAGTTGTCATAAAATTAATACAGGTCACTCTGACCTATATTTCATTGTTAAATAATTTTGCCTTATCTTTTTAAGGACTGAAAATTCTATCACCAAACGTAAGGAATTAAAATCAAACATTGTAAACAAAAAGCGTTGATACCACACATATTATCATCACACGCTCAGGACTGTTAGTGTAAACGTTGAGAATAACGGGAGAGATCTCTCCCGTTACTGTAAACGTTTACACTAACGGTACGGTTTTTTCTAAACGTGTTTACAGTAACAGGAGCGATGTCTCCCGTATTATCAACGTTTACACTACCGGGAGCGTTTACACTAACGGGTGCTACAAAGGTATACCACATTCTAGATACGCATGAATGCTAATCTAAGGCTGTCTCTGATTGTTTTATTCACAAAAGTCTGATGAAATGTCTCGTCGTCAAAGACAATGTAAACAATGTTTATATTATGACGTCATTGATCTATGTCACTCTCTTAGTTGTTGCAATAATTTTCATCGCGTTAGTTTTTCGGTCTCACTGTCTCACTGGCGCAACAGAGATTATAGAAAAGTTAAATAATTTGGCGCAGATGTAATAAAAAGGTTATAATATGGCGGAGGTGTGCCTTTAGGACATACTGGCACTGGATAGCCATATAAGCCATTAGGCTAAAGCCTCGACCCCACATTGAGGCACACCTCCGCCAAATAATAACCTGTATTTTTTTTGCATGGCGTATTTTCGTCTTTTCACGCTTGTTTGTTGTCATTTCACATTGCAGATTTCCATTTTTCGTCTTTTCGCCTGGCGTTATTTTGCTTTTTCGTTTTTTTTTTGTTTTTTTTTTTTGTTTGGCATTTGTTTGTTATTTCGCCTTGCGTTTTTTTTGTTATTTCGTCTGATAACGCCAAGCGAAAAAACGAAATAACGAAATGGCACAAATCAGCCACCATAGGACTGAGATACAATCAATTTCGCGATATAGTCGCCGCGGTGTAAGGGGGGCAATTGACTTATCAATTATCCAGGTGATCAAGAACCACAACTGACCTGTTAAGTCGGCAATAGTTCTATATTAAGGTAGTACGGGACCCATTGAAACGATAACTGAGTGTTTTTAAAAAAGTAAGAGTTATCTTTATTTAGTGTCCTAAAACGTACAAGTATTGGCGTTCACAAAAAGTATCATTTATCAACACATCTGTATGAACAAATAAATTTTGACCGTCTGGTCCAGTAAAACCCCTCAATGCGTTCCGAGTTATATTCCTTGACTTTTTGCTTACTGTAAAGGCGGCGCCTCATGAATGCGTAATTAGGACTGGTCAACCTTAGGCATAGGTAAAAGCTGAAAATGAGGCGTGGTTTTATTCAAAAGTAACTGTATCATCTTGCGCCATTATCACAGTATAGACGCAAAACACATTATTTAGTCCTTAAAACGCCAGCAAAATAACTTCACCTGAAAATGTCTATTTAACATATGCGTTAAGGCAAACATTGTGGACCCAGATCAGACGCCTCCGACAGGAGCCGTCTGATCTGGGTCAGCACTGTTTGTCTTTGAGGCTTCACATATTTTAGTGGACGACGAAAACATACATTTTGTATTTATGCGCTTTAAGGGTTAATAAATGTGAGTTCAGTGTGCATACGGTTAGGATTTTCATGAAATGCACGCACGTTTGCGCGGCCCAAACAACTTACTAAATTTTCACCAAATTATAAATAGAACCTGATTTCTCTTGTTTAGCAGATGAAATAGCCGAACAACGCCCAGATATGAATATAAAAGTTACCGCCTTTACAGTTAGCGAAAAATCTATTAATACTGGTCAGGCAATTCTGGTCAGAAAAGTCAATATTCATGCGTGTTCAATGTATGTACTTTTTGCTGATAAAGTGTCTTACCCCATGACTCAATACTATGCCTTTGCTCTGTTTTTAGCTAGCCAGTGGGGAGTTTTTTGACTGAGGCTTATTTTGCATGTATATATATGCGAGTGTCACTCCCATGATAAATACAAACGAACAAACAAATAAGTGAACAAACAAACAAGCAATAGGGCTCAAACCAGGGACTACTTGGTCTAAAGTTGAACATTCTACCACTGCGGCAATGGGTGAAGAAGGGATGATACACGAGTTTAGTTATTTTAATAAATGCAATTAGTCAATGCTAAGACAAGCATGCATATGTGAACGGCCATATTAGATTATTCACAGCTCGCATATATATACATGCAAAATAAGCCTCAGTCAAAAAAACTCCCCACTGGCTAGCTAAAAACAGAGCAAAGGCACGCCCCAGCATTTGACGAGCGCTCTCACAGTGTCCAATTTGTTGCTCTTGGATTTCATCCAAGCTAAACAAGGGAGCTCTTCCACCTACGACGTCATATTTACAAAGATAAGGGACTTAAGAAATACAGTGTGCTAAACAAGAGAAATCAGGTTCTATTTATAATTTGGTGAAAATTTAGTAAGTTGTTTGGGCCGCGCAAACGTGCGTGCATTTCATGAAAATCCTAACCGTATGCACACTGAACTCACATTTATTAACCCTTAAAACGCATAAATACATAATGTATGTTTTCGTCGTCCACTAAAATATGTGAAGCCTCAAAGACAAACAGTGCGGACCCAGATCAGACTGCTCCTGTCGGAGCCGTCTGATCTGGGTCCACAATGTTTGCCTCTACGCTTATGTTGAATAGACATTTTCAGGTGAAGTTATTTTGCTGGCGTTTTAAGGACTAAATAATGTGTTTTGCGTCTATACTGTGATAATGGCGCAAGATGATACAGTTATTTTGAATAAAACCACGCCTCATTTTGCTTTTACCTATGCCTAAGGTTGACCGGTCCTAATTACGCATTCATGAGGCGCCGCCTTTACAGTAAGCGAAAAGTCAAAGAATATAACTCGGAACGCATTGAGGGGTTTTACTGGACCAGACGGTCAAAATTTATTTGGTCATACAGATGTGTTGATAAATGATACTTTTTTGTGAACGCAAATACTTGTACGTTTTAGGACACTTAATAAAGATAACTCTTTCTTTTTTAAAAACACTCGGTTATCGTTTCCATGGGTCCCGTACTACCTTAATATAGAACTATTGCCGACTTAACAGGTCAGTTGTGGTTCTTGATCACCTGGATAATTGATAAGTCAATTGCCCCCCTTACACCGCGGCGACTATATCGCGAAATTGATTGTATCTCAGTCCTATGGTGGCTGATTTGTGCCATTTCGTTATTTCGTTTTTTCGCTTGGCGTTATCAGACGAAATAACGAAAAAACGCAAGGCGAAATAACAAACAAATGCCACGCAAAAAAAAAAAAACAAAAAAAAACGAAAAAGCAAAATAACGCCAGGCGAAAAGACAAAAATGGAAATCTGCAATGTGAAAAGACAACAAACAAGCGTGAAAAGACGAAAATACGCCATGCAAAAAAAATACAGGTTATTATTTGGCGGAGGTGTGCCTCAATGTGGGGTCGAGGCTTTAGCCTAATGGCTTATATGGCTATCCAGTGCCAGTATGTCCTAAAGGCACACCTCCGCCATATTATAACCTTTTTATTACATCTGCGCCAAATTATTTAATTTTTCTATAATCTCTGTTGCGCCAGTGAGACAGTGAGACCGAAAAACTAACGCGATGAAAATTATTGCAACAACTAAGAGAGTGACATCGATCAATGACGTCATAATATAAACATTGTTTACATTGTCTTTGACGACGAGACATTTCATCAGACTTTTGTGAATAAAACAATCAGAGACAGCCTTAGATTAGCATTCATGCGTATCTAGAATGTGGTATACCTTTGTAGCACCCGTTAGTGTAAACGCTCCAGGTAGTGTAAACATTGATAATACGGGAGACATCGCTCCTGTTACTGTAAACGCGTTTAGAATAACGGTTCCGTTAGTGTAAACGTTTACAGTAACGGGAGAGATCTCTCCCGATATTGTCAACGTTTACACTAACAGTCTTGCGCGTGTGGTGATAATATGTGTGATATCAACGCTTTTTGTTTACAATGTTTGATTTTAATTCCTTACGTTTGATGATAGAATTTTCGGTCCTTAAAAAGATAAGGCAAAATTATTTAACAATGAAATATAGGTCAGAGTGACCTGTATTAATTTTATGACAACTTTTAGGTCATACTTATTTGCAATCAAAATGTATCATATTCACAAGCAAATATGATCACGTTTAACATATTTAGTTGGCCTTATATCGGAAAACACCCAAAGTATCTTTCTCGTAGTTTACAGAAAAGCTCTAATGTTAACAAACGGGATCGACTCCCATGAGATGCCACACTGGTAACATCTCATTTGGATCTGTACTATTGGTTTATGTCATATTTGCAGAATATACTGTTTGCTTATGTCATATTTACATGCACGATTCTGTAGTTGTGGATATACCTTAATATGGGCAATGAAATAGACCATAGATTTAGAAAGCGCAGCTAAATTAACCAATAGACAAGTACCTTAGCGCTCCCTTGAGTGTTGCCATTCGATAAAGGCGTGTACCATGGTTTGACTGCTCTTTGGAGGAGTCTAGTCACAATCAACGTGGTTTGAAGCTGAAACCCACACTATATGGATCTTCCCCCTCAAAGTCCACCAAAATGCTCATAAAGTATTAAGCTGTCTATGTGGGATTCACAAATTGTCATCACTAAATTTTCTATTGCATTTAACTGGACTATTGGTCACTACGGTAGTACTTTGGTAGGTAAAGACTGCGGCTTTTATGTAAGTAAGCAGGGCAGACACCGAAGCGACGCTACCTTTAATTGCCTCTAACATGGGTCTGCACTGTTTGCTGATTTCACATTTGCAGTACAACTGCCTGATTCTCCTATGGGCATTGCTTGGAATTGGCGTGAACCAAATATGCATTTGTAGATTTACTATGTATTACGGTAAATGCAAATCATCCCAGTCAATTTCCTGATATTCGATTACATATATTTGTATGTGGTGTCTTGTCGGTTGCAACTCTGTTTACAATATTGGATATGCATAGGTCAAGATAATAAAGCACTTGCTCACTTATGCACTATTCATGGTTCAAATAGCTATTACTTGACTTGTCGCTTTCTGTAAAGGCGGCGCCTCATGAATGCGTAATTAGGACTGGTCAACCTTAGGCATAGGTAAAAGCTGAAAAAGAGGCGTGGTTTTATTCAAAAGTAACTGTATCATCTTGTTCCACAACCTCAGTCATTATTTAGTCCTTTAAACGCCAGCAAATTAACTGCATCTGAAAATGTCTATTTAGCATAAGCAGGGAGGCAAACATTGTGGACCCAGATCAGACTGCTCCTATAGGAGCAGTCTGATCTGGGTCCACACTGTTTATCTATGAAGCTTCAAATAGTTTAGTGGGCGACAAAACATACTTTTTGTGATTATGCGCTTTAAGGGTTAATAAATGTGAGTTCAATGGGTATACGGTTAGGATATTCATTAAATGCACGCTCGTTTGAGCGGCCCAAAAAGCTTATTATCTCTTTACCAAATTATAAATAGAACCTGATTTCCCTTCCTTAGCAGATGAAACAGCCGAACCACGCCCAGATATGAATATTAAAGTTGCCGCCTTCACAGAAAGCGAAAAGTATATTTATATCAAGATATAGCGCAAAATCACTGGAACTTAATAAAGTAGGTTAAACTGGTCTTAATTCAGTAGTCAATGTCAAAAAGTTGGTTTTGTCACGGCTGCTCATATGTCTGCGATAATTGGTCATCTCTTGTAATTTCATTTTTTTTTATAATGTTGACACTAACGGTTAATACTGTTTTTTGGGGTCTGCATTATCGCGGCTTAGTGTAAACATGGTCCTGTTTACAGTAACGGGAGCGATATCTCCCGTTATTGTAAACGTTTACACTAACAGGAGCGTTTACACTTACGGGTGCTACAAACCTTTCTTCTTACTCTGTATTTCTTAGAAAAACAACTTTTTCCAAAAATAATTTATTTGCAGAGCTGACAGGAACTTAACGATTCTGGGTAACGATCAATCATAATACGATCAGCTTGACACACGTGTACTTTACCAGCCTCATGGCTAGTCATTTTGCTTGTTTAACCGAAACTTGCAAAATGTCTAACTGTTCTATGTTCTCATGCCTTTTCTGTATACCTCTTGCATTTTGCTATTTTATGGCCCCAATCCAGCGTAAAATACATCAGAAAACAGGGTCTCATAACAATTGTAAAATCTACTAAGCCATGTTGAAACGAGTCGAATCGAAAAAGTGCACGATCCCTATACTTCATCGCTATGAGGTAGTGCCAAAAATCCATATTGATTCCCCAATATGGAGTTTTGGCATCGTCATGTGACTGTGCCAATATGGATGCTGTCCAATGGAAAATAACACCGACTGCTAACGGCAATTGTACTATGTAAAATGTAGAAGGCATGTAATAACGCCATTGAAACTCTTATTTTTTGTCTTATCGCCTGGTGTCTTTTGTTAGTTCGTCTTTTCGCCCGGCGTTATTTCGTCCTATCGTTTTATTGTGTGGCGTTATTCCATTATTTTGTCTTTTCGCTTGGCGCTTTCTCATCATTTTGTCTTTTCGCGTGGCGTCTTTTCGTTCTTTCGTCTTTTCCCCTGGCCTTATTATGTCTTTTCGCTTGGCTTTTTTCGTTATTTCGTCTTTTGGCCTTGCGTCTTTTCGTTATTTCGTATTTTCGACTGGCGTTGATTCGTCTTATCGTGTGGCGTTTTTTCGTCATGTGTTTTTGTTCATTTCTACATGCTCCTTACACTGAACATAAAAAGGAGTTGAGAAGTTTGTGAAACCCCTGCTTTATAGTGAAAAACACTAATTTATTGAATGGACATATCTTGTAGGTGTACATTGGATTTGCCTTTATGAGGCAATTCCAATGTGTACCAACAACATATGTTACTGAAATTAAGAAAACTTATTGCTTTATTCTTTTAAACATCTCAAACTGCCAATCAGTATTAAATACCTGTCACTATATGGTGGTCTGGATTTGGTATAATGATTAATGAATAATGACCCTTTTTTATAATGAATAGTAAATAATGAGCCAAAAAATAATGAATAGTGAATACAGAGTGCCTAAAAATAATGAATAATCCAATTTTTTTAATGAATAGAAAAAAAATGAATAGTGAATATTCAGATTTTAATTAGCTACGGGTTATTTTAATGAATAACCCAAAATTTTAATGAGACGAATAATAGGCTAAATGTTTAATGAATAGTGAATACCAGACCCCCCCAATCCAGACCCTTCTATATAGCAAACTGTTTATATGTACATGACAGGTATATCACCAAATTTAATACCTGCTACTGTTCTGCCAGCCAAGAGTGACAGTTGCGTCATAGTTTGTTTACAAAGTTATCAGGGGCATAGAATCGATAGATCACTTACGTATTAATCCTATCCGCAGGATAGGATTAATACTCAAGTTTTCTATCGATTCGCATTAGCTTGAGTGGAGTGTATAAGTTAATGTTTTACTTAGCAGTTGTAAACAAAGTATCACGTCACTGTCACTCTTGGTTGGCACGACAGTAAGCTGGTAGTTGCATGGTAGCAAGAGTGATGAGAAAATGTCTACATAAAATGACGTAAATTTCAAATTTTAGCTGTTTCACGGAAAAGGTGTACTACTTGTTTCAAAATGCTATGTTCTCCTCGTACATCGAAATAGTGTTGATATTTTTCACATGGATGCTGTTTGACCTGAGTAAGTATCCACTGATTTCGCATCAGGAGAGGATGCACAAACAGTGGGGGTTGATCAGCCATACATCTGTAGAGTGTGACCAGTGAAATGTTTCCCAAACAATTTTGCAAAACATTATATCAAAAATGCTGCTAAAAAATCCATTCTAATGAGCTTGCCTTTTTAACACGACATCTGATTCGATAACGTCAAAAATTAGCGAAAGTATATCCTGCGATAACCTGTCGGATATTGTTTGGCGTCATTAATGACGTCAGATTTCGTGGTTTATGTGCGGCTTTAATGTGGCTTGCAACGCTCAAATTCGAGATAAAACTGCAGAAGTGCATTAGAATGGGAATTTTTCATTCGGGGAGGTGTATATCGTCGGATTTATGTTCGGAAATCACGTTTTACGGCTCCGCTCGCGCGTCGCCGTAAAACTGATTTTCCGACAGTATATGTGACGATATACCTCCCCAAATGAAAGTTTGAATGCAGTTATCCTCTAATGTGTCCCCTGGCTAAAGAAAGACAGACTCCTAAATGAAATGCAGCCAAATGCTACATAATATGTTGTATATTTCACGATCAAAAAACCTGCGTCCAGTTGGGTCAGGGTTAAAATAGGTTAGCTAAATAGGTTATAACCTATATATACATAATAAATATTTAGAAATGAATTATTATCATACAACGCCCATAGGAATTCCCTGAAACATATTATATTACAAGAAACAAAACAGTTAATTAATATTTATGTGTAGGGATTTTGTTTATTGGAAATATTCAAGAAGTTAAATGCCAATGAGTATGTCCTTGATCAAGATATATGTACTATACAGTAAAACCTGTCTTAAGCGGCCACTCAAAAAAGATAAAACAACGGTCTTAAAGACAAAAGGTAGCTTAATGAAGGTCGAAAGTATTGCAGAATGCTCTCTTGGAGCATTCTGCAATCCTTTTGACCTGCATTAGGAGATAATTGGCCTTGAAAACCAATTGTTGGTCTTCTTTTTGAGTGGCCGCTTTAGACAGGTTTTACTGTATCATCTACTTAGTACTTGTTCAAAACAGGAAGACTCGTCCAGACATGACTAGAAATTACTGACTTGTGGCGTAAATAATCAAATGCCAAGGAACCGCCATACAAAACATATCTAAAGAGTTTAATTTTCATCTCATTTACTTGATTTTGTCAAAAATATCCCATTCTTTTAATATTTACCTCATAGAGACGCCTTTTAACGTTTTCGCAAACAGAGCAGACCCAGAAAGGATTAATTAAAGTCTGTTATTAAGATCATAATATATTGTCGGCTATTCATTTTATCTTATACAGTTTGTGTCCGTATGAAAATGCCACATGCCAGTTCTTTAACCAATAAAAGCCTAGCGTTATTTTTGTGGGACTTCGGAAAACAGCGCAAAACCAGAAACGTGGCCTCTAATCAGGTTCTCCACTGTTTGCAAACAGAAGTATCTTTAAAATTTGAATAAAAATGAAAATACCACCCAATGACTCTAAAATAGAAATTGACTCGTCCAATTGATAAGAAAGGGGAAATATACTGAACAAAAATAGAACCTTTACACTTATTTAATCAGTAATATCTCCGCCAATACATTTCCTGTGTAAAAACAAATCATATCACAATGGATGTTTAATTCTCAGTAGATCTGTGTAATTGCATCATGAGTGACTGGTAGCGTTGGGAATGAGTAAGGGGTCAAAATAAAAATAACACATCAAAAATCATTTGTACCGATTCTTGTTTTTGCTTGCCGCAAGCATTTCTGTCGGAATAGTGATACCCTCTACCTGGTTTGTCTATTTATATAAACAAACTGTTAGCATAACGGTCGTGGTTATGGGAACAAAACAGTTCAGTGACAAGACAACTCACCGACAGCAATACGAGTTGCACCTCGCTCTTTGACGTATATCTGGCGATTTTCATTCATTTTTTTTGCGATTTTCACACAGTTTTTTAGCGCATCCCATAAATCTGAAAGGACTAGTTGTATTTTTATATTTTCAAAGACTAATTCATATTTTCAAGGATGATTTTACAAAATTCAAGGACAATTCCAGGACAAAAGGCACTTTTTTCCAGGACCAAGGCCAAATTTTTCCAGGTCTGTGCGATCCCTGTAAGAGCATGTCTCATATTATATGCCACATTAACCCCCAAATTCAATTTGTGGATATATGTTGTGGTCATGGAATGTCGCTCACTGTTTTCATCCACTGTGACCTTGATCTCAGGAGTCAGTTCTTGAAAAAATGCACCCACAGCAGATCGCCTATTTTATTTATGGTAGCATTCCATATTTGGTATGTAGATACATCTTGGACCCTGGAGAGTCACCAAATGTTTCCAGGTCACTGTGACCTTGACCTCTGGTTTCTGTTCTAGCAAGGTCAAGCTCAGAGCTTATCTGTATATAATTTGAGGTAGGAATCCTAAATTTGGTGTGAGGTTAAATTTTGGGATCATGGCGTGTCGCATACACTTCTGGGTCAAATTGACATGTAGCTTGTGCATAAGCATGTATAAAACACTGCAGATTTACTTTTATAATATTATTAATCATGCCACGATTGTCCAAACATGAACCATCTGGCACAATTGGAATGATATTGGCCCACTTCGAATCGAACAAAAGTTCCTACTAAAGATCTTACGCAATAGATGCGTGTGTACGTTTACACCTAAATGGCTACAGTTGCTCCATTTTAATTAGTTGTCAAGTAAACAAAGTGAATAGCCCTGTATGTCCCACCTCTATTCTTCATCATAGACAAAAAAGGGTGTGCATAAACTGCACAGACTACTCTAATTAACAATTACGAATAAGAGGGAATAGAACACATCAAGGATTTATTTTGTAAAATAAAAACATTTTGACGCTATTGATAGATCTTGAACCCATCTTGCTAGATAGGTCTATAGGAGGAAACCACCAGATAAGCTACTAGAATAACGGTGCTCTGACCCACCGTTGATCTTTAGTAGGTTATTGACGTCACTATAGTAGCGACTATCGATGTTCTAATTGAAATTAGTTACTATCGTAGGAACTAAACTTCGATTCGAAGTGAGCCATTATAATTGCCATCAGTAATCTATATAGAATTGCTACCAGTCTGATAATAAAAGTGGTCATTAATACACGTAAATATTGTAATAATATTTCTTTCTTTTCCAAATGTTTATGTTCATTACTCTATAAATGTAATTGTCTGCAGTAGAGTTGTATGATTATCAGAACTTAGCATCAGCCTATAGACTAGCAACAAATTAGGAATATATTTATATGGGAAAAATGAAATGACTATTTGAAAAGCTCTAGGCCTTTGGGAAAGGCGATCAACTATACAGCCCCTCAGAGATCGTTATCAGGCTACAGGGACAGTTAAATATTGAGGCAGGTCTGGTTAACCAAAAATGAGGACATGACGTTAAGACAGCAACTTACGTCAAGTGTATCAACGATATTTGCATCGAAGATATCGGTTCTGGCTGGCTATCGTAAGTTCCAGACAAATAATAGGGCTTCGAGGGTAATTTGTATCCAGGTTTTTAATAAAAATATTTTGAAATAATTACTTTAAAGCAGCGCAGTCGGTAACGTGTCTGGCTACAGATGCGTGTCTGACTGCAGATCCAGGGGTCGTGATTTCGATCCCGGCCCGGTACCATACTTTCGTGGAGATTGATCATGAAATAATTTCTACGGTCATTCTCCTCCCTTCCGCTGATTTATTCAAGAAGGGTTGTTGTCAGTTACAAGCGAAAGTATGTGCACAAATTACTGGTTAACCGCTTGCTCAAGCCTGCCCAGGAAAAAGTGTGGTTAAGTGAACTGACCGTACCAGCATAGACCATAGCTGTTGACATGGGACGTAAAGCAACAAAAACAAACAAACAAATTACTTTAAATCACGTCTGATTCCTAGACAAATTTGCAACTTTTGAATCTAAGGCTATTGCTATTCGATAGACTGTTGTCCTAAACATTATTTATATTTTGGCATGAAATTAAAAACATGTTTTGCTGACGTGTTGATGTTCATTGTTGCCAAAACCAAACAAATTGATACATTGAAAATAAGTAAAATTTTATTAATTTCATTTTTTTGGCGTTTTTAAAGTCCTTTAGTGTACGTTGCTAGGTGCCGCTTTAGATAACTGTTTGTGTTTTTTCTTTTTCCAAGAGTATCTTACCCATCAACTCAATAACTATTGTAAAAATGTTCGTCTATGACGTGGTTTTAGTGCAGTGTAAACAATAACCAAATTTGGAGGTGTTCCCAACAAGGTGCACATGCTGTTTTTCAACTAGGCAAGCCCTCCTTTAAAAAGGAAAATTTATTATCGTCTGGGTGTGAAGCATCTGCTGTTGCCGGCTAGAGCCGCTTACGTCAATGTGTGTGTGTAGGTTAACAGTCGTGTCTTGGCGTTGTTTTCTTACGTCGCGTCGATCCTGTGGATCGATAGATAAACCTATCCGCTGAAACCGTCACACGCGAGATCAACCAAACATCTTTGCCGCGCGTATAACTCTTGGTGCGGCGGCGACCTGCCAAAAGCCTTCTTAGGCCCATTTTGACGTAAGCGTAGGATTAGTACAGTATACTTCGTGGACGTTTTTTGTTGATTTTTCGATGTTATGCCTCGGAATACTCACGAATAGTGTTTACATATTCAAAATATCGAAATGATAATCTTCCAGACTTAAAAATGCAGTTTTACGTTTTTTCAACTTTATTCATAAACTCCTTCATGGTTGTCTTGTCAGGCGTGTGGCCTTTTTATACACATACTTTTTAAAGTAATGAGTTTGCGTTGAATTGGTTAAATTTTTATCTAAAAGTGTAAAGTTTCTATTTTTGTTCAGTATACATTCGGCATAATTGGGTCAATGGTGCTATCACATATTAAAGACATATGGGGCTATTTCTAATGCGCACCTTTCCCGCGTCTGGAAACGGGTAAAGTTGTCTGGGTCCTGTCTTTCGAATAAAGTAATTAATGTGTGTCTGAAATATCTATTGACATCTTATCAGAACTGATCGTCTCAGCACTAAAGACAGATAAATGTAGCTCAGTCGAAATCAAACGACGTACCCAATTACCCTGGTAACGAATACGATAGTGGACGAGTCTCTACTATTTGTACGGTTATTTAGAGCGGCGCACGACCTTAACTCGTGGCCTAGTGGTTAGCGTGTTTGGCCACGAAGCCAGAGGACCAGGATCGATTCCCGTGTGCTCACATATTTTCAGTGTGATTTTTTTTCTTTCTTTTTTAACATTTAAATGCTAACTTGCTTCATATACTAGTAAAATGGCATCATAAAAACGACCGAAATGGTAATTTCTGGACTTTTTATATTGAATTATGCATGACACCTATGGGGGTGGGGTTAAATTTGGCCCTCTTGAAAGAGAATTAGTTCGGTGACCCCAGATTTTTAAAAAAAAATTCTGAAAGGTATTATAATAGTCCATGAATCAAAAGTCAATTTTTAAGATTTTCAACATAAGGGTTTTTAATACATGATTTACTCTAAAACAAATTCCAATTTTCGACGAATTGCCAAATTATATCATGCAATATATTGTCACAGCATGGGATAACAAATAAACCTGCACATTTTCTAAAAGGTTTGAGGTCATGGGCAATTATTTAAGTTAAAAGAAAGAAGCTGGCAGAAGATTAAAACCGTTTTAGCTCGAAATTTAGAACTTTTGTTATCATTTTATATTTTAGAAAATTGGTCAAATGCTGAAAACTTCAATATGAGATTCTGAAAACATAAGCACGGTGACATATCCTTTTTATTTTATAAATGGATAGCCCATGCATAAAACAAACTGTATGCAAAGTACTGAAAATATTTCAACATGGGAAGTATTTAGTAGCATATGTCCTTAAAGCGACTGACACACCTTACCTGATAGCGCTAACGGACGCGTAACGGAAAGTAAAATTCTCTGTCCGTTTGTGTCTGTTCGCATGCGTTTCATGTTCGTTCTTCATGTGGTGACTGTGTTGCGCATCAGGTAATATCCGTTTTGTTCGGTCCTATCCATTGGCAAGTTTTGGACATGTTCAAAATATCGTACAGATGCAACGGGATTACGAGGGTCATTTTTTATGTTCGTAGAATCGGGCTGTATCTCTACAAATATAGAACTTACAGTACCATAAGTATATATATTTTGAAAGGTCTAGCTTTTGTCTATCAACTGATATAAATTTTACATCATTAGCGCTTAGTTCGGTCAAGATATGTAGCTTTGAATAGGACATGAAAAGGACACTGGTCGAAATCCATGCCATTTTAACCACGCAGCAAGCAGGAAATTAGACGCTGTTAAGTTCCATTCGCTATGGTGATATAAGCATTTTTCAAGCCGATTTCATACGGGACTTTAACGGACATCCAGGTAGCTGCGGTGCGCTGAAGCAGTAATAGGGAATTATAATGGAAGGTGTTAGTTTTTATACTATATCTTTTGAAATTATTAAAGCAGAATTCCTGTGCAAACAAATGTTTTACCTAAATATCTTGCGATTATTCTGATATATTTTTTATGAATTTCCCTCTGCAAACTCTTCGTCCTTTTTGATGGTTTTTGATAGAACCCTGAGAATGATTAAATTATATAGTAAAACAGGCTTTTTGAGATCAGCTCATTGGTAGATATTCGGTCATAGTTATTAAAGTGTTCAATATATTTTCCCTGTGCAAACGGGACACTATGCTCAGTTTAATTGCGAACAAATTGGTATATTTTTCATACAATTAAAATAAAATTTGATGTAGCCTTTTTAATTTTTCCTGATACATCCCTTTGACATTTTTCACAAGCTTTCCACGATAGTCTATTTTTAGCAACTGTATCCAAGGTAACAACAGGTATTGACCACACATACACTTTAGTAATCGCGTGTCTGTAACTCAGCTTTTTTGAGCGTCAAAGACTGTTTATTTATTTATTTATTTATTTATTTATTTATTTATTTATTTATTTATTCATTTATTTATTCTATAAAGTTGCGCTTGATCAGGGTATTCAATGTTTGCATCAAGAATAATCTATTAAATTTTAAATAAAGAAATAAAAATACCACACGACTTAATACAGAATGAACTTGCCCAAATGACATGAGTGGGAAATTCTATTGACCTAAATTGGTTAAGATTCTTCACTTGCTAGTGGCGATAAAATTGGTACAAACAGTGTTGATCCAGATCAGGCCCGAAAAAGCGTCGAACTGATCTGGATTCAAACTATTTGAGTGAGAAACGTTGACACTGTGTTGGTATTTCTGTATTTAAAGGATAAACATTGAAATATTGTTTCATAGGCCCATTTAAGAAGGGACGGCAGACAACTAGATAGCTGGAAAAAATACTCAGTATGCAAAGAGTTAATTGACACATTGTTCTAATAGAATGGCTTCAATTTATAGCCAATTATATAATGTGAGAATTGACGGAGTCTATTCGGTGTAAAAACTGCGAAAAAATTATCTAAAGAAGAGCCGACGTGTCAGTATCTACTGCTCATTAGATCATTTAAACTTTGTTCTTCGGCGTCTGATCAGGGTCTCCACGGTTTCTTATAAAAGGTTCTATTAAAACCTAAATAAAGAATATAAATACCACCATACAACCCTTGGTTCAGAAATGGACTGGTCCAACTTATAAGAGTGGGAAATTGGACTCATTAGCTAATTTAATTGTTCTTCGGTGTCTGATCATGGTCTCCACGGTTTCTTATAAAAGGTTCTATTATTAACTAAATAAAAGATATAAGTACCACCATACAACCCTTGGTTCAGAAATGGACTGGTCCAACTTATAAGAGTGGGAAATTCGGGTAATATTTATTTTTCTTAAATTATAAATTATGAAAATACGGCATTAATTTTGTAATATAGATAATTATAATTCGACTGGCACCATTATTTACAAGTATGTTATATCACAATCCGAATCTTGAAATTATTTTGACTTTTAAAAAACGCCACAGAACTCAGTCACCTCATTCGGGTCTTCACTGATTGCATTGGATAAGCCGTATTTACCAATAAACCAACACGCCGTATTGGACCCCATGCTGTGTGGTTGCGTGAGGTGATTTGTGTCATCTGGTGATTTTTCCCCCAACCAAAATGGACCCAGATCAGGCACGACAACGGGATTTTTATTGGATTCAAACAGATGGTATATCGTATATCTGAAATTTGTCTTTGAAAAAAGGTAAAATTAAAAAAAAAAAGATTGCAAGAAAAAGAGACGCTTATAAAATAATGTCAATGCTGCGTGTGCATGCATATGCATGCTAATGCTCTCATATGCTCTTATATGGTATTAACATATTTTCGCATTAGTAATTAATTGATTTGGATCTACACGGTTTCTGGCTTCTCCAACATCAGCTTTTATCAGGGGCTTTTGCGCATGTGCGATATACAAATGTTATCTATGTATACCTGTAGACGGATCTTTATTCCCTTTACAACTAAATTCCACATTCCACACTTCTTTCTCTGAAGATCTATATTGTCATAGAAAACAGAGCAGACTCTGATGTAATGCCACCCGTGTTTTCACTGTCAAAGTATCCCATTGAATATCTCACTTTGGATACGCAAACATGTGCGTTAATGAGTGGCATTTGCGCATGTGCGATCAGTACCAGATTATAGATCAATGTAATTGTCCATAAAATTTGAACGGTTAGGTCAGGACGGCCCATTTTATATATTGAGGGATTTCATATAAAATATTTCATTTCTTTCTCTGGAGATCGAATCTGTCCTAGAATACAGTGTAGACCCCGATGAAAAGTCGTTTGTGCAGTATTTCCTCTAGGTCTTCACTGTTTGTCATAGTCCCCGTTTACTTCAAACTGATCTTAACAAAATCTTAACAATTTTGTTTCGCAACAATATGCGAGTCTAAAACGACTTTATCATTTGACACACCAGCGCATGAAAAAAGCTGCCACAACGATCATTCCTCGTCCGTTTGGACGCACTGTAACCCTTTGTACATTTGATCAGTGTCTCCACTGTGATATCATGGACGTTATATTACATCCCTGGTGATATGGACAGTTTTAAACTGTTTTGATTACCACTCCAATTTGTGGACAGTGGAAATGATCAGTTTTCGTGACTGTACACGTCGCGCGAAAACCTGACTTTGTTAACTCCCAACAGCAAAGGTGCAGGACAGAATACGCATCTGCGCAGTCTGATCATCGCCTTTATTTTTCGCTATCTCTTAACTTGCGAAACAGCACGTCCAAAGAATGCGGCGTTCAGGCAGGGTCTTCACTGTTCGCGCACACTATTGAATAAATTTAATGTCCCGAGCGATGATCAGACTGCAAAAGTTGTGTAGACTCATCTACGCGTCAGCATGCAAGAAAGCGATTTTCTTGCGACGGTTATCGAATTCATAATGAAATGTCGGGCCTGATCTAGGTCCACGCTGTTTGCTATACAAGCAGTAACTCCACATGGTCTGGTTCGAATTGCCTATCGTAGAGTTATTATTACTTTATTTAAATCAGGGTCTTCACTGTTCGCTCTCAGATGGTTCCTCTAAAGGTTCAATAAAATTTAAAAACCGACACCAACAGCTGTAAAATTTGAAATGAACCCGTCCGATTGATGAAATGGGGAACGTTCATTCGGCTTCAATCTTACTGATCAGGGAGGGCGAAAATACAGCAGATCTCTCTACATACTTTATCAGCACCTAACATAGGTCAAACGATGATCAGACTGTGTCTGTTTCACTTTGTGTTGTGTTGACTACGTGTTGGGTAGACTTATCAACGCGCTTTTCTTTGTATTAAAATTATAAATGATACTAAATTTGTTCTTGTTTCATTTGATGTAAATATGATGTACGCTCTGATCAATGTTCGATGCACACGCGCAGAAAAATATTCTAATAGTAAGGCTACAAATTTTCGATAATCTGTTTCACTATAAAAACACTGTAACAGTCCAGTGGAATAAACGCCTTAAGCTATGCATGGTTACTATGGCGACTCTGCCACCTGCTAAGGAATTAAAAATACAGGTAGTGTCCTGGCAGAATGAGATACGAACACTCGATGTCCTCAAAAGTCCGACATGTTTCTTTTGCACCATCAAAATTAGTTATTCAAACGCTAATCGTAGACAAGTGCAGCAAAACTATAAGCATGCTGTTTGCTGTTCTATAACAATTTTAAAACACCCATCAATATACCAAAATAATCACAGTCACGTGCTAGTTATTATATCTGTTAAAATTACGATTATGAAATTTTTTTAAAATTTCTTCTGGTTTTGCATAGCACATGATATACTCAATCATTCGTCAGCAGTTATATTGATGTATCGATTTAAGCGTGTAACTGGCAACTTCCGCTACTGGCATACCCCCATGTTATAAAAAGTGGGTGGGGTAAATCAACCCCGCGTATAAAACACAATAACTATCGGATCTGCATAATTTTCTTATTGCAGTGATTTTAACACCTGTTTAGAGGCACAAAAACAGTTTTAATGTATTTTCTAAATATAGTAACGCTCCATGACGTCATTTATGTACAAAATAAGGGATTTTAGCACCCCCCTAGGCTGTTTATTTTGCAGTTAATTTCTAATAAAACAAAAGCATTAATTTTGTTTTGGGATGAAAGTTACCACAACACTTCCATCTACCATATAAGCAAGAAAAATTATAATACTACTTTACAGCTAACATTATTAAGCCACATTCAAAAGCCTGTATCCAACTTCCACTTGTGTCAAATTTTACAATAAAAGTTTATATGCCAACTGTTCACTTTGCTGAGGTTCCAAACAAATCTTCCATATCCAATAATTGCTGCGTATTTGCTATATTGTTTATATAATATTGTAGCACGTGGTGTCCTTGATCTGCAGCCAAATTTTCAGAAGCTGTGTATGGCTATGGACCCATTTTCATGCAATTGTGCCTGACGTTCTGTCGGAGACTAAGTCCATAAATGTCATATTTCTGCCATATTTCCAGTGTGCGATATATAGGTATGTCTTTGCCTCTTAGAAGACATTAAAGTAATGCATTTTGAAATTATTTTAGGTTGCATGTATAGATAAAAGCTCAATCTTTCCAAATATATTCATAATGTATGCATTTACTTTCGCCGTTTTCATTAAATCTACCTCTCTACGAACATAAAAAACGTCCCTCGTAAGAGTATCCTTCATATGTATTGTCACCGTCTATCATCGAAACCGGAAATAGCGTACCACTGAATCGAAAGTAGAGAAAAACGGCATGGCGGGCGGTGAGTTTTTACCTTTATATGAGCTTTATCATTTGTTCCCGAGCAAGCACTGACATCAATATCAATTGCCAAGGGATTAATTTCAATGTTGTGTATCTTTATTGTATTCTGTGTGTCAACATAGCTTTGTTTACACAAAGTTATCGCAGCTTGGTACTGGCTGGAAAGTGCTCCTGCCGTAAAAACAGCCTTTGAACTAACGAATACATGGTTTATCTTCGGGTAAGAAGTTAATTCCCTATTTCTATATGCAATTTTCACCATCCCAGTTTTATCTCTGGTCTTGGTTTGATTATTTTCAATTGGAATCTATTGAAACAAAATAACTGTGGTATACGGCGAATAGTTGTTGATGACATAACTCGTGTACTGCGATTAGTTAAAATCGTGTACCGCGAATAGTGACAACGTTTAATGAGATTGACGCTTATTTCATGACTGACACTAGAAAAATAAATGAAACATTGTCTTTTAGCATTGGAGTTCATTTCAATTAATATGTAAACCATGAGGATTAAACGGGGGGGGGGGGGGGGGGGGCGCAGTTGCTTCGTGGTAGAGTGCTTGACTCGAGATTGAGGGGTTGCAAGTTTGAGCCTCACCTGAGGCACCGTGTTGTTTTCCTGAGCAAGACACTTATCATCTGTCTAGTGCTGGTTTAACCCAAGAAGACCCATCCCAGCATAACTGAAAATTTGTTGACTGAGGCCTAAAGATGAAGAAAAATACCCCACCACACAAGACTAAATGGTTCACATGTGGGCTCTATCTTAGCGTATTGACCATGTGGGTGCCACATGGGAATTTAAACACATATGTAGAACCCACATAGGGCACAAATTATTGTTTACACTCACATAAGCAGAACCACTTCCGCTTGAGCCTTTGGGTGATCCCAAAAATAAAACCACAACCCTCTCCACCAGCCCAGTACTGGTTACTGGCAGAGAGACTGACTAGAAATTTGATATTTCACCTGTAGCCAGTTTAGCTATGATACTTTACAAAATGCGAACAGCAAAGGTGCTGATCAGACAAAGCAGAAGTGCAGGCTAGTCTGTGCCTTTGGTGTTCACAACCCTCAGAAGACAGGTTTTCTGGCATTGAGGACCATATAACCGTTATGTATTGCACATAATGACCCAAATGGGTACCACATGCAACCCTTATGGGTTTTCCCACATGGGTCCATGTACCACTGTTGCAAATACCTTATCAGTCCCATTTGGACTACTACTATGAGACACATATTGTATCCCACATTATTGAAAAAAAATGTTTGTCACGTGCTATTAACAGTCATTTTGGGGCCCCCGCAGGGGTTTTAGTGATCTGGGGAGAATAGCTATTTATTTTCAGGGAGTTGGGGAGCACTGGTAATTATTTTCAGGGATTTTGGGAGCAAGCTGATAGTTTTGGGGATCTAGGGAGCCCAGCAAAATAGTAAAAAAAATCTCGCCTTAAAGGAAAAGCCTTCATTTCGTTTGATTTTTTCAAAAAATTTCTTTGGCCTCTGGGGGGAAGCCCCCCAGACCCCCTTGGATATCTAAATGTATTTACTCTCGTGCTAACATGCTGATCTGGATTGGTATTGATGACTAATACGGCAAATAATCTTTACTATTGTGCAAAATTAGCCCTGAAAATTGTTGATTTTTTGGTTAATTTTGGAACACTAAGAATGCGCCATATTGCACCGTTTAAATAGAAAAAAAATCCCGACCCCCTAGCATGGATCTGAATCGACATCATTACAGGATACATCTTTGCGCCTGGTATGAAAAACGTAAAGCCTCCATTTTTTTACATTTCTTTAGCTTTAGCATTTTCTTTAGCCCCCCCCCCCCCCCCCCCCAGATCCTCCTTTAATGTGAATGTATTAATTTTTGTGCCAAAGTGTGCGTCTGGATTGGTCTTGAAGAAAAATTTGGCACAAAGTTTGGGTTGTTGATTTATAAAAAAACGTTGATTTTTAGATTGATAATAACTAACTTTGGAACACTCAGAATGCACCAGATCGCACTATTTTTATCAAATTTTTTTTGGGGGAGCATGCCCCCGGACCCCCCTAACACAAGTGATAATTAACAATCATAACAGGGCTACCTACGCATTTCGTATGTAATTATATCTCTAAGTAATTAGATGGGTTTTTTTTTTATTAAAACTTTGATGAATGTTGATCAGATATATATTTTTGCTTGTTGAATCTGAAGTTAAACTTTTGTATAGGGCCTAATAGCAGTTATAAACAAAACACTTTCTATGGTTAGCGAAAATAAATGCTTTCACTTTATCTTAGGAAATTTAGTTTCATCTATTGGGAAAAACAGCCCATCCCCAACCAGAAAAACAAATAGTCTAGCTGTCCCTAATAAAAAAATCAAATCTAGAGAGCATTCCTCCATACCTACTCTACCAGGTACAGCAACAGAATTTTAAGGATGGCCTCATACTTTGAGCTATATATCATTCATTCCATTAAAATGATTATATCGTTTATTCCGTGGCCAAGGACTCCCTATTTATAGAGAGTTCCTGTCCGTGGCTAAGCCCTATCTTGACATGTATATTGTTAAAAATTAAGTGGTTATTAAGTCATCTGCTCATGTATAGTAGCCTGGTCCAGTCGTCAATATTTTCTAATGGTAATATTCTAAAAAATATAACAGCAAAGGTATCGGTTGTCCGTTATTGATTCGATTAATTTTAGGGAGAATTGGCTTATATTTTTGGGGATTTGGGGAGAAGCTAAATTAATTTTAAGGATCTGGGGAGCAAAGGAAAATATTTTCAGGGAGCAAAGGTACTTTCTTTCAGAGAGTTGGGGAGATCAATGCATTATTTTCAGGGATCAAGGGAGCACAGACCCCACTGGGGGGCCTCCATTTTAGCCAGCGTTTTATCAAGGCAATTCACGTGCTATTGATTCACTCCTTTTGTACTTAACGTATACACAGTTTGGGGACGTCACAAGAAGTAACCTCAGGAAAAGAGGGGCTATATTAAATTTGGGTTGTCTGTCATTCCATCATTCTGCTGTCATTCTGTCCGTCTGTCATCATTTCCTTTCCACTCAATATCTTGAGAACAACTTTATAGAATTTGCACAATTTTGTATGTGCATTGATATTGACTTATTTTTCGATATGATCTAGATTGGGATTTTACACATCTTTTTTTGGACATTTGTACCAGAGATATGACCCTTGATTTACTCCAGAATTTTGTTTCCGCTCAATATCTTTAGAACAAATTGACCGATTTTCACTAAATTTTATTTATGCATTCATATTGATAAGATCTAGCTTGGAATTGTTACACGTCATTTTTCGCACATTTGAACCAGAGTTATGGCCCTTGATTTATGCCAAAATTTGGTATCCGCTCAATATCTTGAGAACAAATTGACTGATTTTCACCAAATTATATATATATGTATTTATATTGATAAGATCTAGGTTGGGATTTTTTAGTAACATTTATACTAGTGTTATGACCCTTGATTTATGCCAGAATTTTGTTTCCACTTAATATCTTAACTGACAGATTTTCACTAAATTTTATATATTCATTCTTATTAACAAGATCTTGGTTTATGACTTATTTGTAACAGAGTTATGGTCCTTGATTTATGTCAGAATTTCATTTCCGCTCAGTATCTTTAGAACAAATGGACAGAATTTGACCAAACTTTATAAAGGCATTTATATTGACAAGATCTGTGTCAATAGGATTTTTACCTGTTATCTTTTACAAATTTGTAACAAAGTAATGGCCCTTGATTGGCAACAGAATTTTGTTTCTGTCCAATATCTTGAGGACAAATGGATAGAATTCCACTGAATTTTGTAAATGTATATTTATTTATAAGATATATGTTGGGATTGCTATCTTCCATATTTTGCTTATTTGTAACAGAGTTACAGCCCTTGATGGATGTAAGAATTTTGTTTCTGCCCAATATCTTGAGGACAAAAGGATAGAATTTCACTGAATTTTGTAAATGTATATATATTTATAAGATATATGTTGGGATTGCTATCTTCCATATTTTGCTTATTTGTAACAGAGTTACAGCCCTTGATGGATGTAAGAATTTTGTTTCTGCCCAATATCTTGAGGACAAAAGGATAGAATTTCACCGAATTTTGTAAATGTATATATATATTTATAAGATATATGTTGGGATTGCTATCTTCCATATTTTGCATATTTGTAACAGAGTTATAGCCCTTGATGGATGTAGAGCGGGTGAGGGTATTAGTGAACCATTAAGCGATATTTTATATAATATGTTATCTGATGAACTTTTCAAACATCCTGCTACTCAAATTGAGAGTTTGGTTCTTTCTTGTCGTTAGACAGTGGACAGACAGCTTCTAAACAGTTAAAAAGGCTACATAAATAGCGGTCTACAACTATACACGATGGAGGCAGTTAGTGTACCATTCGGGTATTAGTGGACATGAGACGATGTCATTATTTAGAAATGCCATAGAGATGAATATAGACATGCAAATAAGGCTTAGATTAGACCTGCACTCACCAGTAAATGTAGAACTACCCTGAACCTCGATTTGTTATTTGAAACGCAGAAGCAGCTTTCCACAATGGCCTGACAATGCTCTTCAATCATGTTAACAGCATGTAGCAAAGTTTTGTCTGAAAGTCATTTCCAAGGCAGTGTTAGTTTGTCAGCTGATTTTCAGACTGCCTTGAACTACCTTGACAGGTGATAACTGGTGGTTAATATGTGTTTTATAAAGCTTATTGCTTTACACTATTGACAGAAAAATGTGATTATGAATTCATGTGTTTATCTAAATACATATAAACGGGTTAGGGAACACATGACTTGTGACATCATATTTGTTGTAGCCATTTTGGAAATTGTCCTCATATAATGGTAAGTTTATTTCCTCTGTAACACAAACGTTTTAGAACATGAAATGAACCTACATAAATCGCCTATTTCAGTAGAGTTAAACCAGTGATACAAACACAGTCTATTCTATTCATACACAAGCCAAACAAGAGCAAGTTTCCATCAGACATTATAAAACATTCTCTAAGCATATTTGTCATCCAGGGGATGAATGCCTATTGCTCATATATTCCCATTCATAAAACTAGCTTACGCATTCATGATACAAGAAGTGCAATATGCAGAAATAAACTGATAAGGTACACTTTATTCAATGTTCATGTTACTTGGTTCACTATTACCCTCCGTGAGAAATTTTCGTGGGGTATTAGTGAACCCTTTCTATCGACTAATCGAACACCGCCAGGTACCAGCACAGAAGCTTTTTGTGTTAACAATTCTATTAGATACCGTCTTTCATCAAAAAGCATGACAAAAACACTACACATAAGGTGTTGATCATTTGGATCAAATTTCTGTTTCCTTAACACATGGTTAAGAATCGTTAAATTTATTGACATTAAAAAATAAAGTCTTTTTTAAAAACCTACATAGTGAATATGGACATAGCACACCCTGTATACTAAACAACGCATTAGGTTGAACATTTTAAATGTCAAACAATAAGCTTATGTGCATTAGAAATTGGGATACAGACATGGTTCACTAACTACCTTTGGTTCACTAATACCCTCACCCGCTCTAACTCAATATCTTTAGAACATAGCCTTTTAACAGCATACAAACCCCTATGCATCTTTCATGATTATGTGCGCCATTATTATACTACCGAAATTTAACTTTTCGAATCGTTTCCCCAAAGCTTTCAATCAACAATATGAATTTATGCAATAATAGCGGTCAAGTATTTATTAACATTTGCTTGACCCCTCAGGTGCTGTTAAAACGCCTGTCAGGCTCGGTTTACAACACCACCCTCGTCTCATCTCATTTATTTTATTTTATTGTTTTATTTCCTTTTTATTAATAATAAAAAACCTGACGCTTCTCATCTTCTATCAAAGGGCACAACCCAAATATCTACTCGTTAAGCAGTGTCAAATAAGTAGGTAAAATATAGCAAAAACAAAGTAAATATATGTTACCCCGCCACTATTTCGGGGCCTAAAAGTGTTATCCGCTATTTACATCTACTGCTTTATTCAAATGTACTTCAGGCTATTTTTTCATGAACGCAAACACTTTGAACCCTGATCAGACTGCTCCTGAAGGATCAGTCTAATCTGGGTCCATATTGTTTGCAATATAGGCTACACATGAAAGAGCAGACAAAAATTGGCTGGTGGTAATTGTCAAAAATACGAAATAAATTCAATATGAAAAAATAACCACAACAGTTTGCCTACGTTGTACCCTTCGAGACAGACGCATACCTTTAATCTAGATGATGGACATTTGAACAGCCAGACCGCAAACGGCAATTACACCAGCTCATGCTTTAGGTTATATCATGTTATTCATTGGATATTTTACATGTTTGAAAGGAAGCCTATAGCATTTGCTTCCATAATTTGACAGTTTGTCTTCTTTTGGAAGACGGTCTGTTTTATCGTTAAACCGATCACATTTTGCACCAGTTCAATTATAAGAAAATACCCCAAAATAGCAGTTTTACTTCATAGTGGGTAACAACTCATAACTATTCGCAGTACACAATTTTCTTATAAATTTGCTATCTGCAGTACACATCCGCACCTATTCGCGGTACACAAAGGGATTTAAATATCAGCCCATAATTGGCTTAATTTATACATTCTAGCTTAAACGCTTGCAAAAACGTTTGTTTTCTATAATTTCACTGGCGTTCCATTTGAAAAATCGACAAAATCCACATACTATCCTCGAATAAAGTGAAAGTAAATGTCAAAATGACGTGTGTTTTCGGTACCAGCTTTCAGATTGATGATCCATTCCCGCCTTCAAGTTCGTAAATGAACAAATACAACTACTTACGGTTCAAGCTTAATATATCCACTATTTATGTAATGCAAATGTTTTGCAAAACTTTCGCGATTTTATTATGAAATGTGCTATTTTTGAAGAGCACTCATCCTCGTGTGTTGTTTACTCTCGATTCAGTGGTACGCTATTTCCGGTTTCGATGATAGACGGTGATTGTTGTGGGACAAGGAAATCCCATCCGAGGACAAGAATAATTCGTCAGAAACGAGGCTCTGCCGAGTTTCTGACGAAATTATTCGGGTCCGAGGGTGGGATTTCCTTGTCCCATAACAATACATCATGATGGATACTTTTTCTCGCCCACTTTGTGACTTTTTAAGGTTTTATATGAATTCTGTCGGTTCCGCATTATTTTTTAGATTTTTTGCGTTTGTTCCAATCTAAAAAATAAGTTCACCAACGAATTTTTCAGATGTAGAAATGGGTGTAAACATCGTTTAGCACCTAAAAACGGAAGCGAAATAGCATATATTATATATGCCTATGCCTATGGAACAGCTTGTCTTGAGCGATAAGTGGGTGAGAAAAATATGTCCCATGGATGAACGTTACTCGTGCGTTGGTATGCGGTTTGTCCGGTTCTCGTGCGGTTTGTCCGGTTCACATGCATTCAGCATCCTTTAGGTATCCTGTATGTATCCGTTGATGTCCGTTCCACCTGAATTGTATTCGGTCAACTACAGGACAGGTAATAGAGTTCCCAAGACGAGTATTGCACGTGGATTCTGTGTTCGTTCAATGAACGTTTTGTTTGTTTCTTATACGGTACATATTCGATTTGTCCGTTATACACCTGCTATACGTACGTAAGTTGACCATTCTTTGTCCGTTACTTGTCTGGTACGTATGCGCTCTTTACCACTTCCGCGATGACTTTCACCACCACAAAGAGGACTTCCATCACCGAATAAACATTTTTGCATTTTTTTGTCCGTTACCTTTATCTGTTCATATGTGACAGCACCATAACGGATAAAGGTAACGGACGCTGAACGGACAGAAAAATGTAAAAAATGTTGATCCGGTGATGGAAGTCGTCTCAGTGGCAGTGAAGATCGTCGTGGAAGTCGTAAAGAGCACATACATACCGAACAAGTAACGGATAAAGAACGGTCAACAAACGTACTCATAGCAGATGTATGATGGACAAAACTAATATGTACCTTATAAGAAACTGACAAAACGTTGGCTGAATGATCACAGAATGAACATGCCGTACTCGTCCGGGAAACTCTGTTACCTGTCCGGCAGTTTACAACTCAGGTCGAACGACCATCAACGGATACATGATACCCATTCGTCAAAACTCGGATGTTTCCGTCACGTCCGTAACATCAATGACGAAGGCTCTCGTAGTCATACGAGGTTTGCCGAATGACATGATACCTTCAGGATGCCGAACGCATGGGAGCTGGACAAACCGCACGAGAACCCAACAAACCGCATACCAACGCATGAGTAACGGTCACCCACCGTACATATTTATCCGATGGCGTCCGTTCGAAGTTTGAACATGTCCAAAACTTGCCAACGGATAGGACCGGACACAACAGATATCACGTGACACGGGACGCATTCGCCGCATGATGAACGGACATGTAATGCATGCAATCCGACACGAACGGACAGAGAATTTTACTGCCTGATACGCGTCCTTTAGTGCTATCGGTAAGGTGTGACCGTCACTTTAATTAAGAAAGGAAAGGAATAAAAACAAACATTGCCTTTATTGCTTGGTTTTAGAGAAATACAGCTGTAGACTAAATAATTGACATTAGCCCGCTGATGGCCCGACATATTTTGAATCTCTGTGGGAATACTAACTAGATGGGCGTTTAACCCTTTGTATTAAGATGGATGTTCCCATACATATTGGTACAATAAAGTATTGGATTGTCCATTTTGGGGGTCAAGGCTAAAAAATCCTGAATTATGGTATACTTCTGTCCCTGAAGGTTTTAATCTTATCAAACAGTGGACACCCTGATGAAATGCAGCATAATGCTGCATTTCATCAGGGGTTTCACTGTTTTCAAAAGTACGCGTTTAGGGGTTTCCAGTATATATATGATGTTTGCGAAATTATATTTCCGCACTTCTGATATTTATCTGATATCACTTGTATCCTTGGATCCATCAGGCTTTCACTTGCGAACAAAGATGGGATGCATTTAAACAGGACCAATATACGACGTGTACTACATAAGCCATCGTCAATATCAGTGCTACTTGAACATCCTTTTTTGGGGATGTCTCAGTGGCGCAGTTGGTAGCGTCTATGTCTGGTGTAGTGCTAGGCGGAGTTGCCGAGGTCGTGGGTTCAGCATCTATCGGCTCAGTTGATTGACTATATCCCTCTATATATACTGGCGGGCAAAAGAAACGCTGCATCTAAAATTTGCGATAAATAACTTAGAAGGAAATAATAGTGACAGCAGTTAGAATATATACATTTGGGCCAGGATATGACAAAATGTTCCTCATGGTTGTGTTGATAAAAATCTAGCTAATGTTGCCAGTTTTATGTACTATCTCTTAAAATCATTTCCTGAAAATTTCAAGCAGTTATCTTTAATATTGACGAATATATGGAGGTTTGAAGCAACATATGTAACCCGGTTTGGAACGTGACGTCAAGAAGAACGTTAAACCTAATATGACGTCAGAGTGCTGGTTGGTTATTTTTGACTCAGTATAAACATCTAACAAATATAATGTATTCACAAGCGTTATTTAAGCTATAAAGTAAATGCAAATGAAGAAAAAAGATGAAGAAAATGCAGATTTATACTTTCTAAGTTGTTTTATAGGCAATTAAAGTGACCCACTCTTCAATATGAGCCATTGTAGGTATTATTGCTAAAAGACCTCTGACGGTGGTATTGGGAATCACAGTGTATCGCTGCCTATAATTATATAAAAATTAAAGTCGATCACATATATAAGCTCGCTATTGGTCTCTATTTTATGATTTTGCATTTGATTTCCTATTTCCATAATTGTACGGCTTAATTTTGGGGCTAAAATGGTGACTCTTTGTCACCCCCCAGAGCTCCAACTAATTCTTTTGCACGTAAGTGTGTTTTCATATTTAACATAATATATGTGAAAAGCTAGTTCGAACTCGTGGGGGGGGGGGGGGAATGTTATGCCACAGCCCAAAATGTGACGTCTGGGCGAGCCCAAACATTAGCATTTGAATTTTGGGTGTGCTCTCTTGAAAATCTTTTTTTTTCCAGTATAATGAAATAATTAGTACAAGTAAGCTTCCTTTTCATAACCCCTTAGTCATAAACTATTACAATGCTTTAGCATATTTTTCTTTAGATTATGAAAATTGTCTCTTTACTAAATTCAGTTGGTAGATTATTTTGCACATATACTGCATCTTTCCAATACACATAAACTACATGGTCATCGACTAGGCGTACTTTACGCCTGGATGAATGGTTATAGTATATTGCTGCATAATATTGCACCAGGTAAATACATCGTCATCAAGGTTGCATATGGACTACAGTTGCACTTCAAAATATTTCTTAACAAATCAGATAGAAAAAAATAATAATAATCATTAAAATGCTCATGATTCCGGTCTTTAAAATACTTCCACTGTAATTTGTAATCGAGTATTGATGATATAATACCCTTACACGTGAAAATAATTGATTTCTAAATGTTTTTGGTGAAGTCAAATTTTGCAACCCCTACCCCCTTTGGTAGAGTCTCCTTTTTTGTAGTAGGGATCTGCCTGTCTAATAATAACCTTAATTTGTTCCCAATACATCAAGCGTCCTATTTAAAAGGATACCAGTGATATCTTATGCATAGGGAAGTTTTGGGAAGCATCTGAAAAATAGGCAGATACCCTATCAAAGTGTCAACGGTCCTTGTTGCCACGGCAGCAGGCAGCATACAAAACTTCAAATGTAATCAGAAATATTTGCTACTTTGATGACATCATTTTCGTAGTAATAGAAAAGCATGTGAAGTTTCGTCATTTTATGCGTTTATTTTAAATGTCTACTATGTAATAATTGTTGGAATGCCTTAGGGACCCTTTTCTCAGATCCGCGCTCATTTATATTAGCCAGTATACCTGGTAAACAAAACCGTCACATTAAAATAACCCCGAGGCTTGACTCAAGATTCTGGTCAGGGCGAATTACGTTTGAGCGGAAATCATACGGTGATGGAGTATTAAATGAGCGGAGAATCATACAGTCGAAAGAGCGGATAGATAAATCATTCAAATGAGCGAATTTTCCAGGTAATGACCTTTAAAACAGTATTCACTCAGTTGTATTACCTGTAATGGCCAATATTGTTCAGTCCTTAATAGGTGATTGGGAGCGCAATGTAGTGGCGGATCTAGAGGGGTTTCGTCCCCCCTTCCCGCTATTAAATATCCTATGAAAATGAAATAATTTGGTCTCACTGAGACAAAATTGTTTCATTTTCATGGGATAGTTAAAATAAATGAGATAAAATCTGCAAAGCGAACCCCACACCTTTATACATATGAACTCCCTTTCTAGGAATCCATCATCTTCCCCTGCATCTGGGTGTTTACCTGGAAACTTCGCTCATTTGAATGATTTAAACATCCGCTCTTTTACCTTATTGTTCTCCGCTCTTTCGTAAAAACAAATCTGCTCTTTCTTATTATGGATTCGCTCAAACGTAAATCTCCCTCTGGTCATGGTAAGCTTATGCAGCTCGTGTTTGTGAGCCACATGCAATACATGAAAATAATATACTGTACATAGCGTGTCATTTGCCCGTCAGTATATATACAAAGGGTAAAGGAGGCTTTTGCGTATATGCGATATAAGTACTTCAGATCACTTCGGTACGAATTTGCAGATATTATTTTATCAAAATAATTGTCGCAAAAACTATGGCAGCCATCACCATGGAAATTGCTCCAAACGAAAGCAAATTGATTTCGGAAATAAACATTATGTTAAAAATGAATTATTATTTTCTTGCACCAACCAGTTAAACACAACTGAAAAAAGGCCAAGCAAATTATTTATTGATAACAAAATGGATCCACTGGGAGATTCCATCAGTTAAAGTGTGACAAAGCCACTTTACACACAAAAGAAAGCACCGCTATTGCATTGGTAAGCAAAATTTTTATTTTTGGAAGTTTACGTGTACGTAGATACAGGGTTAATAAAAAACGAGGAAAGCTTGAGGGAGCGCGGCTAAGATTTGGTCAAGAACTTTGATCAAGAAAATCAACAAGGAACGGTGAGAGACTCGTAAGTTATTAACCCTTAAAGCGCCAATCACAACTGCAGCAGACGACAACTTTTGTGAAATCTTCCCCAATTTATGAAAATAATAAGCTACGATATTTCATGAGAATCTTCAGCCAGCAGACGATTCTCATGAAATATCATGCCTTATTTGGCAAATTTTGAAATTGTCGTCTGCTGCAAATTATTGGTGGCGCTTTATGGGTTAAATCATTGCATGCTGGGTAATTGTTCATGCTTTTGTGGTCGTCTGCTGACTTTTTTCATTTTTTTAAAAAAAAATCTGCCGTGTCAAACGGTTTGGGTCCAGATACGGGCCGACGTTCTGTCGGTCCTGATCTGGATCCAAACTGTTTGCCGCTAGCAAGGAAAGGGCTAATTGTGAAAACGTGTTAACTCGACCTATATATTTTAAGGATATCTCTCTCACAGAACAGCAATTAAAGGAGATGTCCTGTTAAGGCGTGAAATCTCCCTAAAAGTCATACATTTTGTGAAAAAAGTCAAATTTTCAAACTTCGATTTTCGCAATAATTTTCGTGACAATGAATGGACATGCATATAAATTGTTCAAAAACATATCTAATGATAGTCAACCCGATGGCAAAGGGGAGATAAATACGGCTTAACATAACTACTCCGAAAATTGTATTTTGATACTTTTTTATACTATGCACAATAAGTTTTGCAATTTCGTATGTTTCGCATCTTTTTGTGCTCATCTTTGAGCAATATCGAACAATTTCAATTGCAATGACGAGAACAGGATCTTAGGCAAATTAAACCACGATTTTACAGACGCAATCCTTTAAATGGGCATTTGGGGAGAGCAAGAATTGCAGGAGGGATTAGTAAGCCAAATTCACATCCGTTGTAAGTAATGCTTAAAAGATAAGGATGTGATTTTTCGTTTGGTGGCCTTTCATCTTCCTCATGCATCATACGCCTTTAAAAGCTATTGGTTATGTGACAGATGTGATAGAGATTTCATGCTGAAAAAATCAGCTGCCATCAATGACGTCAAAACGTAGTCACCATTTGATTAAACTTCAAATGTTGATTGGTGTTTCAATCTTTAAAGTAGTACCATATAACCAATTCAAGGTCGAGGGATTATCCTTTTACCACCTAAAATCATGAGGCCCCCAGGGGTGGTCTGTGCTCCCTTGATCCCTGAAAATAATGCATTGATCTCCCCAGATCCCTGAAAATAATTTCCTCAGCTCCCTGAAAGTATTTTGCCTTTGCTCCCCCAATCCCTAGGAATAGACCAGCTTCTCCCCAGATCTCCAAAAATATAAGTCAATTCTCCCTAAAATGTATTTTTCTTTTCGTAGGATTAAAATCACATACTTAAAAGCTATGAAGCTATACAAGAGCGCATGACTTAATGATAACTTAATATTTTGCCTTATACACGTAAAGACAGGGCTTAGTCATGGAATACATGGCATACGAGGGGCGTTCAATATGAAATGAAAACAGCCCAGTATATCCCAAAGTTTTATATTTACACACTTCATAATAACTTTCATTAAAAGGTATGTTTCTTGGCTAAATAGATGTGAAATTACAGTTGTCGAGATCTTTATCTAATTTACACAAGCCACTTTCAAGATAGGGTGCTGAAGTATACTGCGATATAAAATAAAATAATGTTTTCAAAAGCAGATAACTACATGAACGAGGGATGTTTTCAGTCTGCTTCTTTGTGTGGTAAATATCCATATATTGGTGATTTATACCTGTAAAAATTTTTGGTATTGCTTTATATTCTATGAAATACTGAGGCTGTCATTTTGGTTAAAATCCTCACAGATGCTACATTTTCTGGCATTCCATTGACAGCGTCGTTTTTGCGTGAACAAATACGTAGCGAAAATTTATACGAAAATCATTTGTCATGTTTTTTCAGGTCACTTTGATGTTCATTTGCAAGTAATAGAGCCGATTTTGAAATTTTCATATTTAATCTCACCCATAAAGTACCCCCAAATACGTCATTTGATATAAGAAAATCACTTAAAAGAATGCAATCTCTGGCTTAAACTGAAATTGATCAGACAAAGTACCGCGTATCATCGATGTTTGCATTCGGATGCATTATTTGGACATTGTTACACATATTTACATATACATACTCTGGCTGGCTAATTTCAGACAATAAAATTATAGGAAACAAAAATGGTATACCACTCAGATGAGATGCCCATATATATTGGATACAGTTTAACTGGTCTGCTGCCTATGCACTGTGTGTATTGAAATTTCGATACAATCAAAATTTCCTTTCCTGGTGCAAAGCCAAATTTCCAATTTTCAAAAACCGTGCGTATTTTAGTGTTACGTCCATTGCTTCAAACGACGTCAACGTAAGAGGGGGTAACGGAATAAAACAGTTTGCAAGAGAAATCGGTACCAGTCAAAAGTTTGTATCGTTATAGCAGATAAAGGGGAAATGAGTCAGAAAATTATGGATATGTGATTCATGCATGTTAATTGTTTGTTTTAGAAAATACAGCATGCCTTTCTACCTTTGTTAAAATGAGTCTTTACAATTCGGAGGAAAATATATTCAGTGTATATTAGTGTACTTTTTAAAAGTCTGTAACTTTATAAATTCGGAAAGATAAAATAATGTTTCTTGCACCATTATGACGGCGATGTTTTGATCTTTCGTTTGACATCTGGCATAAAATCACAACGTGTTTGTGGACGGAGTTATGAATGGGTTTTCATTACATATTGAACTCCCCTCGTATAATTATTTGTATGAAATGAATGGTATACGGCTCAAAGTATGTGGCCATTTAATTCCTTAAAATGCTATTGCTGTACCTGGTAGAGTGGGCATGGTGGAATGCTCTCTAGATTTGATTTTTTTTTTAATTAGAGACAAACCATTTGTTTTTCTGGTTGGGGGGCAGGGGCTGATTTTTTCCAACAGCTTAAACTAGATTTTTTTATAGACAGAGTGAAAGTATTTTTTGTAATACAATTGTCTACAATTGCTTGTTTAACTTCAGTTTCATCAAATAAGTATATATCTGATCAGCATTCTTAAGTTTTCTTTATAAAAATTAGCTTATTATCTAAAAAGAGGATTGTAAAGCAGGTGCATAGGTAGCACTGTAACAATACGCAGCCAGACTCGTGCTAGGGGTCCGGAGGCATGCCCCCCCCCCCCCCCCCCCCGCGAAAATTTTGATGAAAATGGTGCGATCTGGTGCAATCTGGGCTTTCCAAAGTACATGTATGCTATTACGAAGCTAAAAATCAACAGTTTTAAGGTTAATGAATCAACAACAAAAATTAATTGCCATATTTTTCCTGCGATCAATCCAGATGTACATGTTATACGAAAATAAATACATTTAGAGTTGACAAGGGGGTCTGAGGGCTACCCCCCCCCCCCCCCCCCCAGAAGCAGAAGAAATTTTAAAAAATCAAACAAAATGGAGGCTTTTCCTTTATTTTTAAGGTTAATAAATCAACAACAACAACAACAACAGTTATTTGCCATATTTTTTTTCCTGAGATCAATGCAGAGGTACATGTTATACGAAAATAAATACATTTAGAATTGACAAGGGGGGTCTGGGGGCTACCCCCCCAGAAGCAGAAGACCTTTTAAAAAATCAAACAAAATGGAGGCTTTTCCTTTTTTTTTTTTTTTTTTGCTTTTTGGCAGGGCTCCCTAGATCCCCAAAACTATGAACTTGCTCCCCAACTCCCTATGATAATTATCAGTGCTCCCTAGATCCCTGAAAATAAATAGCCATTCTCCCCAGATCCCCAAAACCCCTGGGGGCCCCAATTATAAAACTCACAACTAAGTTCAGGATTTATTGAAATATTTACACTAAGCCTGACCGTTCATCCAAATACCATTTAAGTTCTTGATGATCTGTACACCATCTGGTTAACAAATGCCCCGTAACCCTTGGTTCGGCTTTCCCGTGCTGGCACATCCTGTCTATTCAGGTGCGACTATCTGACTATATTGCTTATGGAGCTGGCCAGATAGTATTTTGAACACTATACTATGATAAGGAGCACAGTGGTAGAGTCACTGACTCAAGATCTAAGGGTTGTGGGCTCAAGCTTCATCGGCAGCACTGTGTTGTGTCCTTGAGCAAGACACATTAATCCCTGCTTAGTACTGGTCAAATTAAGGATGATCTGTTTCGACATGACTGAAAAGTATTGTCTGGGACGTAAAGAATCAAACCAAACAAACAAAACTATAAAGTATGATTATTTTGGCATAGCTGTAATTTAACCAGGGCACACTGATGACATCACTGCTGTGAGTCTCACGGCAGTGATGTCATCAGAGTGCCCTGGTTGTGCTACGACCTACACGTACACTCTTATTCACAAATGCATGTTATTCTTCCAAGAGAGGTAAAATAACTTTAAGAAAATATAATTCTTCATATATGTCAAGGACGAGAATCTACAAGAGAATCAAGACAAAATTGCAGGAATACGACCTTCAATGTCCCAAAACTGATGCATAAAGGTGTCGCTAAACTAACTAAATGTTAGTCAACCATGCATTTACCATTCCATGCATGATTATAACCTATTTTATGCACAAACAGTTGAAATTTAGTCGTTGTATCGAGAGAAAAACCCGTAACAGAGCTAGCATTACCAGAATTGTTGATTTATTGCCGACTCGGACGCCATCTTGAAAATGGCCGCCATATTGAATTTTTCAGGTGGCTAACGGTCTATTGTGAAAAGTGGGATCCTGAGTAACATGTATGCTAAATTTCATGTTTGTATCATTGACTGCAAGAGTTTCTCATATTTTGACATAATCTGCAGCACTACTGGGTCAAGGTGGGGAACAAACTTTTTTTACGAAATGAAGCATCCCTGTTTGTCAGTTACAGACGATAACATATACTCGTATTCAAGCTGTAAGGTACATGGTAGCATCCGTGTTTTATCATATAACGTCGGATGGTCGGGCCTTGGAGTGATATTAAAAGTAAGATACCACGTTTGGCGGCGTCTCTCCAGGGTCTACATTGTTTGCAGATGTCTCATGTTGGAGTGCTTAACAAGCAAACGTTTATCATGACAAATGCATTCTTTTCAGACCATGGCGTCAAGAGCTTTTCTACAGTTTGGAATTGCCACATCATTTTTGGTTGTGTTCGTTATGAAAGATGGTAAGCATGAGCTGATCCAGAAAGTTTTGTCAGAGGGGGTCCAACTGTGATAAGTTTTTTTTTGGTTTTGTTTTGCTTTTGTTTTTTAGTTGATGAGGGGAGATAGGATCCAAATACAATTAACAGCCGGCCATCATCGGCCCGCCAGCAAAAAATCATTTAAATGGCGTTTCGCTGTCGGGCCAATAATGGCCCAACATTGAAGGCTGGCTTGGTAACTTTGTGATTTTTAGTGGATCCGGATCAATATTGCTAGGAAACCCTATATTTTGTGATTTTAAGGGTGTCTGGACCCCTGCCCACCCCCCCCCCCCCTCTGGATCCGCCCATGGTAAGACATACCACAGACCAACCTTTGTCACCACGAGGAGGAGACAAAGAACGCTGAAAGCCACACGACTGCAAGAACACATTGAGGATCTAACACGAGTGCTAATGTTTTATCAAATTTATTAAACGAGTTGGGAAAAAGAGATAAAATGCGAGACTTGTCGAGCATTTTATGTCTTTTTCGCAACGATTTTAATAAATTCAATAATACAGGAGCACGAATGTTAGATTATATGTATCATAATTTATGACCTTAAAACTACTTTGAAATTGCAGGGGTTTTTTTACGTGAAAACGTTTAGATTTCCTAACGTCTGCAGGTCTGATTAGGATCCCGGTTTGCCTACAAAAATATTTGAGGCCAATGTTCACATTAAGAGTCACTATAGTATAGGACTCGCTCTGATGAGGCTCATAAAACTCTAAAACAGTATCCAGATAAGCAATGTACATAATGGTAATAAAACAATTAATCCTACCCCCTCAGGCTAATCATCAAGTTTAACAAACAAGGTGAATGGTTGTTATCAAGTATGTTGTCTTTATGTGGACGAATGTCCCTTTTCTCATGTAAAATATTCTCAATAAAAAATTAATTCTATTACATTAAAAAATACGCATGGACATTTATAAGTGTCAATTAAAATCCAGGTCAGGCCAGACACCTTGCCACACATGATCTGGGTTCAAACTGTTTGCTATGGTACATGTAACTTGTGTTTTGTGCTATACAGGTATTGAACTTCATTGTGCCCAAGGAGGTCTCAGGTACCTCTTGGTCAGAATATCTAGTGCACTTGGGTCTCAAAGTCTAGTGCACATGGGTCGCAGATGAAGTCCAAAGTCATGTGCACACCTCTCTCTGGCGTAGTGCACACGGGTTGCACTTTATGTCAAGTGTTTCTCTGGCTTGACTGTATTTTACCGATATTTTGCATGCAGGCAGAGGAACAATATATATGAAACATATCAAATGGAATTTTAGTTTGAAGGTCTGGATCTAATCCCCTGGATGGACTTAGGGGGTGGGGCCGAGGCCAAAATTCAACTTTTTCGGAATATGGTCATGTTGCATATCAAGTTAAAGGGAACGACGCTTGCAGCAACATGGTAGCAAATATTTTCCCAACAGACACACCATCGACCCCGGGGATGGGGTCAAAAGGTCAAAACATTTTTCCTTCTTCAAGTAGTCATGTAGCATATCAAAATAAAGGGAATCGGGCATAGATCATCATGAAAGCAAATATTGTGTCCTTATACACACCCTCAACCCCTGGGAGAGGGGTCTCAAGGGCCAAACATTCAACTTTTTCGGAATATGGTCATGTTGCATATTAAACACGCAGCAACATGGGAGCAAATATAAGACACACCCTCGACGCCGGAGGTGGGGCCAAAAGGTCAAAATATTTATTTTTTTTCTGAAAGTAGTCATGTTGAATATCAAATTAAAGGAAATGGAACGTAGAGCACCATGAAAGCAAATATTCTGTCTTGACCCCTGGGTGGGGTTAAAAGGTCATTTTTTTATTTTTCATATTTTTATTTGAAATAAGTACTAAACATAATTGACAGGCTTACTTTATGATCTGAATGATACCCAAGGTGAACTTAGGGGTTGGAGAAATGGGATCTTTTTTGTGATTTACACGTTTCTCTAAAATAACCCTTCGTCGGGGTATATAATTCGACGAATTTGTCTTGTTTATATTGCACGACCCGTAGATGTGCACTGTTATCACTATGAGAGACCGTCTGTCCGTCTGTCCGTTACTACTAAGTAAAAATGCGCATAACTCTTGAAACACATGGTATGGTCAAATTTTGTATACGTATGCATGTCAACATTGTCTAACCAATGGCATGTAAAGCATCCTTTTTTAAGGACGAGGCTTTGCTGAGCATCACTCCAGTTGGTCGTGGTCAGTTAGTGAAAATACTGTAAATTCGGAATTTTTCGCGAGGGTCTCATTTGCGAAGTTTCGCGAAAGTAAAACCCTCGTGAAATGGTGAAATCACTCTGTCGTTTACTGACGTAGGCAAATCAGGCCCTAATCGCGATTTTTACGTGGCAAATATATCTTTTAACGCTATTCGCGAAAAAAAATTCTCGCGAAAATTTCCGAATTTACAGTACTCATTTCTCTTAAACCACACGGTATATTTGCATCAAATTTAGCGTACTTATTTATTTTAACATTGTCCAGCCACTGGTATGCAAAACAGTGACGAGACTGCTGGGAAAGTTTTAAAACCGTAGAAAACTGCTGAAAATCACAAAGTTTATGTTAAATTGAAAAATATGCAAATCGAAATTACCAATAACAACAATATTTTAAAGACTTCCATGTGTGCACTATAATCACAATGTGAGTCCGTCTGTCCGTCCAATTTGCTTTCCACACATTCCTCTGGCACCGTATACCGATTTATCTACGTTCATCACGGGTCGTGCACATAACGGTTGATTAACATATGACTATTTGGTAGATAGGCTACATTAAAATCTGATTTTAAAGCTTCAACAATTGGTGCGAATTCAATCTCATATATAAATTGCAGGGTCTTTAGCACAACCTAGTGCTGGTGGCGGACACAGAAGACCTAGACCTGGTGGCACAGGAACTGGTGGTACTGGAACTGGTGGCACTGGACCTGGTGGTACAGAAACTGGTGGTACAGGAACTGGTGGCACTGGACCTGGTGGTACAGAAACTGGTGGTACAGGAACTGGTGGCATTGGACCTGGTGGCACAGGAATTGGTGGTACTGGAACTGGTGGCTCTGGAACTGGTGGCTCTGGAACTGGTGGCGCAGGAACTGGAGGTACAGGAACTGGTGGTACAGGAACTGGTGGTACTGGACCTGGTGGTACAGGAACTGGTGGCTCTGCAACTGGTGGCACAGGAACTGGTGGTACAGAAACTGGTGGCTCTGGAACTGGTGGTACTGGAACTGATGGCACAGGAACTGGTGGTACTGGAACTGGTGGCACAGGAACTGGTGGTACAGGAACTGGTGGCACTGGAACTGGTGGTACTGGAACTGGTGGCACAGGAACTGGTGGTACAGGAACTGGTGGCACAGGAACTGGTGATACAGGAACTGGTGGCACAGGAACTGGTGGTACTGGAACTGGTGGCACAGGAACTGGTGGTACAGGAACTGGTGGCACAGGAACTGGTGGTACTGGAACTGGACCTGGTGGTACAGGAACTGGTGGCACAGGAACTGGAGGTACAGGAACTGGTGGCACAGGCACTGGTGGTACTGGAACTGATGGCATTGGACCTGGTGGTACAGGAACTGGAGGTACAGGAAGTGGTGGCACAAGAACTGGTGGTGCAGGAACTGGTGGCACAGGAACTGGTGGCACAGGAACTGGTGTTGCAGGACCTGGTGGTACAGGAACTGGTGGCACAGGAACTGGTGGTACAGGAACTGGTGGCTCTGGACCTTGTGGTACTGGAACTGGTGGTACAGGAACTGGTGGTACTAGAACTGGTGGCTCTGGACCTGGTGGCACAGGAACTGGTGGCACAGGAACTGGTGGTACAGGAACTGGAGGTACAGGAACTGATGGCACTGGACCTGGTGGTACAGAAACTGGTGGCTCTGGTACTGGTGGCACAGGGCCTGGACCTGGTGGCACAGGAACTGGTGGCACAGGACCTGGTGGTACTGGAACTGGTGGTACAGAAACTGGAGGTACAGGAACTGATGGCACTGGACCTGGTGGTACAGAAACTGGTGGCTCTGGTACTGGTGGCGCAGGGCCTGGACCTGGTGGCACAGGAACTGGTGGCACAGTAACTGGTGGCACAGGGACTGGTGGCACAGGAACTGGTGGCACAGGACCTGGTGGCACTGTAACTGACGACAGTAATGGGCAAATAGGTACTGGAACTGGTTGCACTGAAACTGGTGGTACAGGAACTGGTGGCAGTGGCGGGCAAACAGGTACTGGAACTGGTGGTATGGGTACTGGAACTGGAGGTAATGGCGGGCAAACAGGTTCTGGAACTGGTGGTAGTAGCGGGCAAACAGGTGGTGGAACTGGTGGCAATGGCGGGCAAACAGGAGGTGGAACTGGTTGCTCAGTCACTAGAACAGGTGGAAATGCTGGACAAACGGGAGGAAGTAACGGTCAAGGTAAATATCACACTCACAGGTTAATGTTAAGCTCATTCCAAAATATGACAGTGCTTGGTTTGCCAAGCACTGAGCCAAGCAAAGTTTCAGACTTGTCTTGACAAAACCCAGTCGGGCCTAGGAGAAGCCCTTATGAATAACAATGATGAATAGCCAAAATAACTATACAGGCTTCTGATGGTGGTTCTAGTGTTTTTTGGTTCGTTGACTGATTGTTTGAGTTAAGGCTTAAAGTCCCAGTTAACAATATTTCATTCATGACAAGAGTCCTCCAAGAGAGTGGGCAAGAGAAATGAAGAATGCGATAGACTAAAAGGCCCCAATCCCCACCAAAATTTGCCTCAAGTGAAGCGAAATTCATCCTGTCAACAAGCCAAATACTTGTTGATCATCGTTTATTATAGGGATCACACATGTTTTTTCATGCATTAACATTTGCCGGGTCCCGAGGAAGCTGTTTGAACACGAGGCCGATAGGCCGCGTGTTCAAACATCTTCTGAGGGACCCGGCAAGTGTTAATGCAATGAAACGAACATGTGTGATCGTTATTCTTGCATATTTTACCTTATTCCAACCCAATTTGCACCGAAAACGCTGCTAAAACATTAAATTGTCCCTTTTCTTACTCTTGATTTCTCTAAACAAAATGGCGTCGGCTGTGTACTTTCGAACGTCATAACGTCGTCACAACGTCATAACCGTACGCAACGTCTTCGCGAACAAAAACATCGACAAAATGTTCAGTCTGGTCCGCAAGGCTTTCCGTATATAACGTCATGCAGATAATGCATGGCTCATTTTAAGTATTTTCAAGTTCAGACCCATGTTCAAACAGCACGTGAATCTCCTGATTTGAACATGGATTTTCGTTCAGTTGACAATGGGTGTAAACAGCTATACGAATAGACATCTATGCAAGAATGTTGCTCCCATTGCTTGTGGGGGTTCTGTGTTTAGTCCTTCTTTTGTTATGTAGTACTCGATGTCCATTCTAGTTTAGCAATCATCTTGATGGGGAAGAGAGAGATCGGATTGCTTTGCTTTAATTGTCTTCCTGATGTCTTGTGACTGTAAGTGTTCTGTGACTCTTCCTCACGACAAAGTGGGTTGGTCTGCAGTGTGTGATTGTGGTATTTCCTGATCAATCTCACTAGCTGTTATCTTTATCGCATCAGCGAGCAGCGAAGGCTTAAGCGAGCTTGGGCATTTGCATATGCGCAATCTCGTCTGAGCCTTCGCTTCTCGCATACACAAAGTTTGGACGTAGAGGAAGATTCAGACCTAATTTTAGAACTCTTTCACAGCTTGATACACCACATGGGCGTTTAAAAGAGCATTTTGTGCATATGAGATAATTACCCAAATATTATGCGCTAGCCCATATGTAAGACCCCACCCCTCCACAAACACGCAAACAGTAAATTCGGAAATTTTCGCGAGGGTTTTCGAAAACCCTTGCGAAATGGCAAAATCACTGTCGTTTACTTATATAGGTATATCATGCCCAAGTCGCGGATTTTTAACGTCGCAAGTATGCATTTTAATGCTATTCGCGAAAATTTCCGAATTAACAGTACTCGTCACACTAGTGTCACCTTCAATTTTACTGTCCAGGTGAAGACCTCATGTCTTATCAATACTGTAATGCAAAAGACTATAAATATTTACGGCATCAAAATTCATAGTTTAATTTTGGCGGTTTCTCAATTTAATAATAGTTTAAGTTATTATAGCCCCACTTTGAAAGGGTGGACTCTACTGGATTTGGGTTGCCAGTCATTCTGTCTATCCGTCCATCATAATTTCATTTCCACTCAATATCTTCAGATCAAATTGATAGATGTTCACCAATTTTGTATATGCATTGATATTGACAAGAGCTAGGTTGAGATTTTTACACACATCATTTTTCGCACATTTGTTATGCACACTGGTAAATGTATACGTCCATTTGGTGGTATTTACGCGTATTGCCGGTATTTCATAGACCGGAAGTGGTAGATATTGGTGTAAATACTATATATAAAAACATGCCATATGCTTAAAGGACTATAGAATTAGATCATTTTGAAGTATTCAGTATGTGAATGGCGATTTATGTATGCATTTAGGAATAGATTCGAGTACCGATCATCCAGATCGGTACTCGAATCTATTCCGAAATGCTTACATAAATCGCCATGTGCATGCCCAATACTTAAAAATGAACTAATTCTATAGTCCTTTAGGCATATGGCATGTTTTTATATATAGTAATTACACCAATATCTACCACTTCCGGTCTATGAAGTACCGGCAATACGCGTAAATACCATCAAATTGACGTATACATTTACCAGTGTGTTATGGCTCTTGGCGGATGTCAGAATTTCGTTTTCGCTCAATATCTTAAGGACGAATGGATAGAATTTCAGCCAACTGTATATATTTGCATTTATATTGAGAAGATCTAGGTTGCGATTATTTACATGAGGGTCTGGATGGGGGGGTCTGGTATTCACTATTCATTAAAAATTTAGCCCATTATTCATCTCGTTAAAATTTTGGGTTATTCATTAAAATAAGACCAATTATTCATTAAAAGTAAGAAAGGTGGCAAAGAAATCTGATTATTCACTATTCATTAATTTTTTCTTCAATTCATTAAAAAGATAGGATTATTCATTATTTTTTAGGCCCTCATTATTCACTATTCATTATATTTTTGGCTCATTATTCACTATTCATTATAAAAAAGGGCCATTATTCACTAATCATTATACCCCATCTAGACCCTCTTACATAATTATGGCTTTTGATTGGTGTCAGAATTTCGTTCTGCTCAATATCTTGAGAACAAATGGATATAATTTCATCAAATTTATATATGCATTCATATTGAGAAGATCTACACCGGGATTGTTACCTATCATTTTTCGCAAATTGTATCAGAGTTATGGCCCTTAATTGATGTCAGAATTTCATTTCTGCCCAATATCTTTAAAACAAATGGACAGAATCTGCCCAAATTTTGTATATGCATTGACATTGACAAGATCTAGGTATTTTTGCAAAGTGGCAGCAGAGTAAAGGCCCTTGATTGATGTTCATTGGGAGTTTTATGCACACTTGGTCTTTTTTACAGCATGACAAATGCTGCAGTGGGGCTATAGTCAGATCCTCAGACGATTCTAGTTTCTATTCTCATAGTGGCTACTTTTAAAGGAAAGAATATGCTCCGTATCCTTTCCTTTAATAATAGCCCTTTTTAAGACGTGGAAATTCAAAAAAAATCGATACTATTCCAACACACTTTAAGGGTATATATCTTTCAAAAGCTCTTACTTACATGAAAATTTTCCTGTATAAACAAGAACTGCTTTTTTTGTCAAGGAGACGGATACTTTTAGTCACATTGTTGTATGAACAACTTAAACATCTCACATAGATCACTTTACGCCCCAACATACAGCTTTTGAGCAATTGGCAGCATGCTTATCAGTCTTTTTAGAGTTACTTCCTGGTTTGGTACCGTTAACAATGCTGTGACACGCTGGATGAACTTTAGAGAAAACCATTTGCATAAACATGACCTACAAATATTCGACTACAATATTTAGAAGTATTTTCGCCCAAAATGTACAAATTTCTGGTAGAAAAATATAAATTTTCAATTTTTTCTTATGAATTTTTCAAGGTCAAATTAAAAAATTATAAATAATACCAGAAATACATAATATTTGGGTCTCAACTGAGAGCATAAATCATCTTCCATATTGCAATCAGGTCAAAATATTATTATCTGTCAGTTGATTAACTGATATTAAGCATAGGTAAACAGTCTAGATCCAGACCAGACACTGTAGAAACAGGGTCCATACTGTTTCTTAGAGGATATAGATATAAAAAAAAATAAGCTAAAATGTATGTCTAGATCAGCTATCATTTAGATGACAAAAGGGCGTATCCACCTTTCAGTGAAATCTTGAGTTTTGTGATATATTAGGTTATTTCATCATATGTGCTTTAAGTACAGGGTTTGGTTTGGGTTGTGCCACTTCCTGGTCATTTCTCATGTTATTTTTTCCATGCAGTACCAGTACCTGGGGACAATATTACACCTCCCCTATACAAATTAACGAAAAATTGCGAATCACTGTTACAGGCTGAATGGCAACAGATAATATCCTGATCTTTCCAGACAGCAAAATATTTTCAGCCTTGATATGGTATAAGTTGACATCATGTGATGTTTAAAGCTAAACAGGCAAGGTATCTACTGGCATCTTGACTGTTATCTATTGTAGAGTGCTTTGGTAACCAAAGTATTTGTTAAACAGATTTTGACGGTGGATCACATTTTGAATACGAGGGTCATTCAATAAGTAACCAGCATACCCTGTTTCCCATCAAGATGGATCGCTTTTTCTTTTAAAAAATCAATCTCTATCAAGATACTCTTCAACCCTATGTTTAAAAAATATATTATCTAATGATTTAACAAAAATATAACTGCATTTGAAAGTGTGCTAAAATAACTTATACATATGCAACACTACTATGTTCAAGAGCCATTTTCAAAAGACAAATTGCGAGATGCTTACTTGAAACAAAGCTATAATTGAGGCCAATAGAATGTATTTTCTCTTTAAAAATATAATAAAATTTGTTGCTCTTGAAAAAATTGGCAGTGTTCAAAATTAATAGTGATGTTATTCTTTAGTTAAAATAAAGTTAAATTTTGAAAAAATTGATAATTCAGACAGTTTTTCCTTGCTATTGTGACTAAAATATATTTATAATTATATTCGCATGATAATTGATATATAAGATAAACATTGTTAAAAGTTTTACTATCTGAGAGCTTCCAACATGTCTGAAAATATACTATGCACAATAAGTTTAGCAATTTCTTATGTTTCACATCTTTTTTGCGCTCATCTTTGTGCAGTGCCGATCATTTTCAATTGCAATGACGAGAACAGTATCTTAGGTAAATGAAACCACGAAATTTAAGACGCCATCCTTTAACTACGCATTTGGAGAGAGCAAGAATTGCAGGAGGGGTCAGTAAGCAAAAGTGACATCCGTTGTAAGTAATGTTAAAATGATAAGCATGTTATTTTTTGTTTGGTGGTCTTTCATCTTCCTAATTCATCATACGCCTATAAAACTATTGGGTATGTGACAGATGTGATTGAGATTTCATGCTTAAAAATCAGCTGCCATCAATAACGTCAAAACGTAGTCATCATTTGATTAAATTTTTAATGTTAATTGGCATTTCAATTCAACAAAGTATCAGTTAACAAAGATAGCATAGGCTTACAATGTAACTAATCTTATGGTTGATTAAATCTTAAGTTACTGAAAAATGGTGTGACGCGTTTGCTAGATAACGTTGACGTTAGATTTTATCTTTTGGCTCGTGCACTGTAGTAGTGAAGATGTTTCATTCAACAATATTTGTCTGAATGTGTTGGAAGGCATCAAGCAGTTTTACTTGTTAATGTGGTTCGAGAAAACCCGACTAGAAACACCATTTAAAGGCGATAACATAAAAGCATTAGGAAAAACGTCAAGATGTGAAAACTTGGTCCTTTATTTCTCTGAGAAAGTTCAGAAAATTGCAGCATTTGCTATGTTTTTGGTTTTTAGTGACCAAACAATCGTTTAAAAATGGTTTCGGATTCCCCCAATGATCAGAAATACCCACGTTACCCGCTAGTCTAAAAATTAAAAGTCACTTTAGCACGGCCGCTGCGTTTGGTAATTCTGCATTTGTTTAATGGAAAATCTTGTCAGATGATCGGGGCTTGTATCTTCATGACATCAAATGAAACTCAAGATGTGATGTGGATGGGCTCACCCATACAAAACAATTGCGAAATTGATTGTGCATAGTATAGTTATGCTCCACTGTCCTTAACCATGGGTGACTTAAGTATCAAATTACGCAATCTTTTCATTTTCATACCATCATGTAGGTGACAAATTTTCCATTCCGTCGATATATTATATACTCACACTTCATTTTCAAACTAAAGATATTTATCAAATAGTAAAATTTACGTTACAACCTAATTTGACAAAAAAAAATATTTGGCTCATTGACCATGCTTAAAACCATGATAAATTATCTACTAACCAACACATAATACTTAAACTTTGTAAAAGAGTCTTAATATGGTGGCAAAACAAACTGTGAAAATCTTGACGGTATCGGTCAGTTAGAAATAGGTCAGGCTGGTAACTTATTGAAACACCCTCGTATTTAGAGTTTGAGGATCCCTGAGATTGACCCCATTGATGGATGTCTATCGTCAAAATCTGTAAAACAAATACTTTGGTCACCAAGACATGACACAAAAGATATCAGCCAAGACGCAAGAAGACACCATGCCTGTTTAGCTTTCAACATCACATGATGTCAACTTGCATACCATAATCAAGGTTGAAAATATTTTGCTGTGAGGAAATCTCAGGTTGTCATTCAACCTGTAACAGTGATTCACAACTTACTGTTGATTCATAAAGGGGAAGTGAAATATTGCCCCAGGTACTGGTACTGCTTTGAGCAAAGATCACATGAGCAGTGACCAGGAAGTGGCACAACCCAAACCAAACCCTGTCCTTAAAACCTAAACGTGCAATAACTGATATAACAAAACCATTTGTCATCTAACTGATATCTGATCTAGACGTATATTTTGAGCTTATTTTTTTTATCTATATCCTCCAAGAAACAGTATGGGCCCTGTTTCTAAAGTGTCTGGTCTGGGTCTAGACTGTTTACCTATGCTCAATATCAGCTAGCCAAATGACAGTTCTGAATGCAATATGGAAGCTGATTTATGCTCTCAGCTGAGACCACAGGCTGAAGAAATATGTTGATTTAAAGTAACTTTCTAGAATTATGACCTATCATCAATGTTAGCCACTGATATTCATGACCTGTCATCAAAGACAGCCACTTCAAAATTGATCTGTTGACAAAGGCAGCCATTTTTCATCTATACTAAAACCAACTGCTAATGGGTCACCTTACATTTTTACGCTAGTTCAGAAATTGAAACATAGGGTATACAAAATTCATGTTTTTGAAGTGAACAATACTTTGCCGATACTCTGCAAATTATTTCATCTAAAAATGACGTGTACTTGTACGGACGAAACTAGAGAAAAAGTACCCTCATTTCAAAAAGTCACACTTTTTCTACGATATAAACCATAACACAAATTAACGTTTTTGTTTGTTTGAAGATGTTACTGGCTAGCATGATATAAGAAGGATAAACCTCAAAAGTTTTGATTCCATCGGAATCGTCGTTTTTGCTACTCAACAACATAAGACAAACACTTTTAGCAGGTTAATCATTGAAATTCAGCTTTTAGCAAGCAATTTACATAGAGACTTTGCACTGCTCTGTACGCTTTATTATCAGCAACATGGCATTGAAATTTTCAGCGATTATTCATTATCACCAGACGTCACCGTCCTTCTTTGAGAATTGGAAAAATATATATACTGTGTATGGCCTACAGTGTTCAAATAAAATTAAGTGCATTTAACAATTTTACCAGGAAATACTGGTGAATCTCAGAAATCTCGAAAATTTTTGAAATATGCAACATTTTAAAAAAGCGTAAAAAATCCGCCACAAGCAAAATTTCAGTTTTTGGAGTTTTTCAAGTCAGACAGACCAGTTTGTAACCACCTAAACGTCAATTTAATAAAAACTACTCTCAAAATCATTGTTTCTTAAAAAAAAGTCGATTTTTGCATTTTTAACCCAAAAAACTTTGCAGTAAAAGAAAACTGTTCAAAAACACTGCTAAACGTTTGCCCATTAAAATGCACATATATAGGCACAATATCATTTCAATTTCATTAGCGTTAAGTCAGAAATAATTAGTTTGAAACGTGTACTCGTACACCACAGAGTACTAGAGGGCTCTTCTAGCAATATTGCCAAACGAAAATTATAACCTACCCTTCATGGGACATAAAAACCCGTATCTGCCATCATTGTTAGTAACTTGTCATCAAAGCAGCCGGTTGTACGATGTGTCATTGGTGGTTTCTTGTGTAACTGAAGTCGAACTGTATTTCACGTTGTGTAACTGAACTCAAAACTGTATTTCGCATTGTGTAACTGAACTTGAAACTGTATGCCAAATATCACCAAATTAAAATACTGGCCAAATGTGTTTTATACTATGTGAAATCCTAACCACTCCACTCCACAAATACCATACACATGCCACTATCCCTTATTATGGTTCCTGTATCCTCTAAATGCGCATATCCAGAGGGGGACAAGGGGTCTGGACACCCCCACCCCCTGGAAAATCACAAACCAATCAAGCTAACCTTCAATATTGGGTCATCATCTGCCTGCCAGCGAATGCCATTTAAATAGAGAATACTAGGTGAGCGTCTTTTGATATCAAGTTTACCAGGCAAGGCTTTGAGAACGCATGTTGACATCGCGAGGCTTGCCGAGCGATTCAACATGCGGTCTCAAAGCCGAGCCTGGTAAACTTGATATCAAAAGACGCGAACCTGGTATTCTATTTATCAGTTTACCCATTGTTAAAAACTCTTCGAACTAGCGATTATGACGTAATTTCTGATGTTTTTTTTTTTATTCAGCGTCATTAGCGACGTCATTCAAAAAGTGCAACGTCATCATGACCTGATAAAGGTAACATGCAGTGAGATAGGAAACGTTTATTAGGTTATGTTGAAACAATTCAGTTTATATTAGGGGTGACTGATAATGCCATTTAAATGGCGTTTCGTTGGCGGACCGATGATGGCTCGATTTTAGTGATGTTTGGATCTTCTCACCCCTCATCAATTACAAACCCGTTGTTAGAGTTGGAATTCACCTGATAAAAGTTACTTGATCCGCGCATGGCTAATACCTGGTGTGTTTTGTTTTTGTTGCTCTCATTGTATGAGGAAGCCTAGGTGTTCAGTCTTGGATGCTTTACTCTATATTTCTGCCTGATGTCTTGTGTTCTATGACTCTTCCTCTTCCTCACAGTGCCATTGGTTGGTCTGCAGTGTGTGATTGTGGTACATGTATTTCCAGGTCATACTCATGTCCTTTCTAGTTTGGAAATGATCACATTGTGGGATAACCGTTGATCACTTACATGCGCGGATCCAGAAAGTTTTGCCAGGGGGTTCAATTCTGATAACTTTTTTTTTGGAATAGCACTAAAAATAGTGCTCAGCAATGCCAAGCAATACCAAAGGCGGGCCATCATCGACCCGCCAGCGAAACGCCATTTCAGATGATGGCCCAACATTGAATACTGGCTTGGTAGCTTTGTGGTTTTTCAGGGGATCTGTACCAGTATTGCTAAGAAACCCTTTTGTGATTTCTCAGGGGGGTCCGGACCCCTGTCCCCTCACCCCCTCTGGATCCGCGCATGACTTTGTTTATTGTGTATGCATGTGTCTTATTAGTTTATTGTGTTCTTGTGACTCTTGCTCTTGGTGCCATAATGTGATGGTCTGTGATTTGTTATTGATGCTTCATTGGCCATATTCACATAATAAAGTATAATTATGTTACATTTTCTTATTGTTTGTCAAAATTGACCCGAGACATATGAATATTCAATGACCTTTTACTCAGTCTTCGTGAATCTTTAACAAGTGCGCGTTAGATTGTTGTACAATTGCTAATCTGAATGAAATAATTCACAATTCCACGATAGCCTAGCGGATAGACGAGTGTTTTTAGCACTCAAAGGATGTGGGTTCGAGTCCAGTAGCATTTAAGTTTTTTTTTTTTTTTTCTTTTTTTTTTCGATTTGCTAGTTTCTTTGTCTTTTTTCTTGATTTTGTACACAACTGGATACATTTATTTTAATTTGGCAAGCGTGTATGTAACAAATGCAGCACCGTGAATAATTTCAATATGTGATTAACTCTTTGCACGCTGAATATTTTTTGAGGCTTTTGTTATCATCTTCTGACTTATAATCGAAATTAACTTTTTCAAAAATTCTTACAGGAACACTATCAGAGTGTCAAATGGTCTGTATCCAGATCAGAACCGATGTTCTATTGGTACTGACCTGGGTCAAACTATTTTCAAATGTTATCAGCTGACAAAGAAAGTGTGGGGAACTTGGGGAATATTGAATACAAACGCGGCTAAATACAAATAAAAGATGTAAAGCTCATTACCAGATGACGTAAAATAAACGAACAATATTAACTTAAAAAAGAAAGCAATTTGACAATTATATATAAAAAAGGTTCCTTCCAAGTTTCGATCCAGGTATGCTTGATTTGTAAGTAGTCAACTAACCACTAGGCTATCATACCATTTGCATTAACGAATTGACATTATCTTCATATTCTCTGTAAAAGCGTGACCAAGGTCGGAGTACTCGACGAAAACGCACGAATATCACGACGATTTTGGCGGAAATTAATCAGTCTAAGGTCAATTTTGACAGACTATACATAACAAACATTTTTGTTGATATGCCTCCTTTAGTTGCTATGCATGTTTGATAATATTACTTCGCCTTAGGGCTGCGTTTTGACTGTTATCTGTTATACGGGCCTCGACGCGAAAAAGAAACTTTGTCTTCGGGGTTTCCGACCAAGTGTCTGCTCAGCTTCAGAGACTAGCTATTATAATAAAATTTTGTACGAAGTAAGCTTAGATAGTATACTTTGCAGATAGTGAAAAACAGACGCGCTGATCAGTATACACGGATGAACAGGCTGGTCTCGCATACAACAAAGTACATATAGAGTATAACTACAGTAAAACATGTCTTAAGATCTTAATGACAAATGGTAGCTTAATGAAGGCCGAAAATATTGCAGAATGCTCCCCTTGCTACAGAGACTAGCCAGAAAATTGGGATTTTGCGTGTAGCAAGTGGTATCATTATACTATCTACGGGGTTTGCGAATAACAAGGGCGCTGACCAGACTGTGCAGGCTGGTCTGTGCCCTTGTTGTTCGCAAACCCCGTAGATAGGTGGCCCATGTAAAGGCGCGTCATTTGTTTCTCTTTTCCAGACAAATCTGCAGCTGACATTACCACGTGTAGCTTTGCTGTTATCGTCGGGGCCCTCTCGTTGACAGCATTGAGATTGTAATCCGTGTTGAAGATCTAGACCACCATTGTGAAGAAATGTTGCCATAAATAAATCAACAAATGTTGCCATAAATGACTTAACAAATATTGCCATTAACAACTCAACAAATGTTGCAATTTATGAGTCAACAAATGTTGCCATAAATGACTCAACAAAAAGTGCCATTAATGACTCAACAAATGTTTTCATAATTACCTCAACATGTGTTGCCATAAATGACTCGACAAATGTTGCCATAATTACCTCAACATGTGTTGCCATAAATGACTCGACAAATGTTGCCATAATTACCTCAACATGTGTTGCCATAAATGACTCGACAAATGTTGCCATAATTACCTCAACATGTGTTGCCATAAATGACTCAACAAATGTTGCCATAAATAACTAGCAAATGTCCAGACATATGGGCTAAACAAAGTAGTGTAAACCATGATTAGACCACTCATAAAAGAGAGCCTGATCATGATTTACACAGTTTGTTATTTCATCGCTATCTAGTTCACACCTCACCAGTTGTAAATGGACTCGTTTGAACTTCCGTATGAATATAAACAGGATTCAGTTGTCCAGATATTAAAGGGAAACACTCACCAAATAATGGATGGGCGTTAAAAACAGAATTTAACTATCAAATCAGTGTGATGCACATTTTACCAACATATCTAAAGAAATAAGTTGTATGCATTCAAAATTGCCATTAATTCTTTCATGGAAGCCGCCACATGTGAGTTAATGACACTATAACCTCCTAATTAGATATGCAAAAATTAAATAAATAAAATTCAAAAAATAATGTTCACTCCAATTTGATGTATATGCCTAATATTACATTATTAAAGATTCATCTATACAAGAAATTGTGGTAAAAAAAAGATTTTATGCATCTCAAATGCATCTCATTAAATATTCAAAATGGCGGTGCCCACAGGTTATTATGAAAACATAATTTATTAATAACTTTCTTATTTCTCAACCAATTTTGATCAATTTTGCAATAAACTTGGTAACTGGACCTGATCTTGATCCAAATCGTTTGACACTCTGATAGTGCTCCTGAAAGAATTTTTTGAAAAAGTTAATTTTGAAAAAAGTCGGCAGACAACAAAATCATGAAAAGAAATCCACCAAGCAAAGAATCAAAAGGAAAGGCACAACAAAAAGTAAGTGCGTCAGAAAACCCGGCGTTCTGTCGGTCCTGATTTGCTTGAGTTAAATCAGATGGTTGGTGCCTGATGCTTGTCTTTGGCTGGGCCCACCGTGGCTCGACCTAGGTTTTCTTTAGCTCGGGCTGTCTGTGAGTCTTGACCCCTTTTCTTTGTTTCATGATAGTGTGTTAATATGATTAGATTGCTTCTCTGTGATGATACATTTCTATAGTTAGGAAGCCTCCATGTGAGCTAAGCAATTTTGTGCGTTTTGTGCTACAACAACAACAGACTCTAGAGCGAAGATTCGGTATACATTGCCTTAGTCTGCTGTCCGTTCTAAGGCGGTGGTTCTGTTGTTGTTGATTCATTGTTTATTGTGCTCCCATTGTTTGTGGTGCTCTGTGTTTGGTCCTTGTTTTGTTATACAGTACTTTGTTTCCTTCTAGTATTGCAATCACCTGGATGAGAAAGAGATAGCTGGTTGCTTTACTTTAATTGTCTCCCTGCTGACGTATGACTGTTAGTGTTCTGTGGCTTTTCCTAACGGTGCCCTGGGTTGGTCGGCAGTGTGTGATTGCGGTATTGCCTGATCATACCAACTTGCTTTTTTAGGAAAAAAGATTACGGAGCGGAGTGGCTCATTGGTAGAGCTCACTAAAGATAAGACTTAGTTGTGAAAAGCATAAAAGAGGGTCTGGATGGGGCATAATGATTAGTGAATAATGGCCCTTTTTTATAATGTATAGTGAATAATGAGCCAAAAAAATAATGAACATTTAATAATGAAGGCCTAAAAAATAATGAATAATCCTATTTTTAATGAACTGAAGAAAAAATTAATAAATAGTGACTAATCAGATTCCTTTGCCAACTTTCTTACTTTTAATGAATAATTGGTCTTATTTTAATGAATAAACCAAAATTTTAATGAGATGAATAATGGGCTAAATTTTTAATGAATAGTGAATACCAGACCCCCCCCCCCCCCCCACACACATCCAGACCCTCATAAAAAGCAGGTTTTGGCTTTTAAAAAATGCGGAGCGCAGTGGCTCATTGGTAGAGCTCACTTGAGATAATACCCCACACCCAAAAGGAAGGTGCATGGAAAATTCACCAATAGCTTCACTGATATGTTCTGTATACTATTTCTGTGTTATCCATATTGGCACTATCATCACACACTCTGCTCTATCCCTCAGTACCTTCTGAAGACATCTGCCAAACAGGCTGAAAGAAGGGAAAACAGACATTAATATCAGACCAACTTGTCAAATGCCATCGATCTCAAAAGCGCCAAGGTCCCTTTTCCATTTTTTTCAATTTGTTCAAATGACCCACAAACACACAGGAACTAGTCACAAACATTTAGAAAAAAATGTAGATGTGTATCTCTAAAAATGGAAGTAAATATAGGCCTATTTTTTATTCTTAAGGGATTGTGACAAACCTGTCTATTTATGACATTGCCAGACATTGTCCATAGCTGGACCCACCGTGGCTCATCTTGAGGTTTTCTTTAGCTCTGACTATCTGTGAGTCATGAGCCCTTTTCTTTGTTTCATCATGGAGTGTTAATTTGATTAGAGTGTTTTCCATGATGATACATTGCATTAGTTAGATGGCCTCCATGCGAGCTGAACATTTCTTGTACTTCAACAACAGCAGAATCTAGGGCGAAGATTTGGTACTAGTAAAATGCATTTAAGCCCCCCCAGATGGCTTGGGCTGCTGTCCGTTCTAAGGCGGTGGTTCTGTTGTTGTTGACTTTTTGTTGATTGTTACTCCCATTGTGGGAGTCTGTAATTGTTCTATGTTTTGTTGTATGTTACTTTATGTCCATTCTAGTATTGCAATCATCTTGATGGGGAAGAGAGAGCTGATTGCTTTGCTTAATTTGTCTTCCTGGTGTCTTGTGATGGTTGAGCGGCTCTTCCTCGCGGTGCCAGGGGGTTGTCTGCAGTTTGTGATTGTGGTATTTCCTGATCATACTCACTTACTATTTTTGAACTTGTTTTTCAAATTTCCATTCAATCCCTTTATTTCTAGTACTGTGATCTGCTTCATTCTGGAATCCAGGCGCATGAGTAGCACAAAACCATGCATTTCTTATCTACATGTATGCACCAAGGCCAGACCATCTTTGCCAGCTTGTTACTTTCTAGAGATTTAACGCCACCTTTCGAATTCAAATATGATATTGCACAAACATTATCATGCCTTAGTAATATGTGTTTGTTTTATACAAATCTCCCTATAAAAAGATTTTATGGCTTACAAGACAGCCCTGCTCTGTAAATTGGGCAACATGTGTTATTCAGATTCTACTTTGTTGAATGTTTGATATCTGTGTCATTATATGGGCCCATCGCGAGAAAACCTGTCTTTTGGACACAGTGAGATTCAAGCCAGTCTCCTCAGCTACAGAGACTAGCTAGAAAATAGAAATTTCGCTTGTATCAAGTTTAGATATGATACTTTTCAAAAAGCGAATAACACAGGCGCTGATCAGTCTGCACGGATGCGTAGGCTGGCCTGCGCCTTTGTTGTTCGAGCCCCCCTCCCCCCCCCCCCCCCCAAATGACATGTTTTCTCCCGACAAGGCCCATATCATTCTTTTGCTTTATTTAGGTATCTATGGTGTATTAATTTTCGTATTTATGTTGAGCATGCATGAAAATATTCTGTGAATGTCTCCAATGAAACGAGATGAAACAATGAATTTATTGCATTGTTTAGCTAGTATTTATGTGCATTTCTGTATCATAGTTTCTCTTTGCGCACTTCAGTACTTTTATCTTTCGCTTTTCTTTTTCTCTACAATGCAATGGACCATACCATATTGTATGTCTGATATGAGGATACTAAATGTACCAGAATTCTCAAGCCACTATCCTCGTGTGAGTCCCGGGGGCGTGTGCATGCATGCCATTTTGGATCAGTATGTTTGGGCCTGCTCATTAGATTTCGGTACATTTGGCACATGCACAAAGGTTAAAGTTGTTGGAGTGGGGCCAGTGGTTAGGGTGCCATTGTATGTCGTATTTAGTTCCGCCGCTGACTTATCGGCGCAAACCCTTCAAGCCACATAGACAGGAAGGGTAGTTTCATGACACGCCCCACAGGCAAAGTGCCTGTTTATAAAAATGTGATAATAAGGGCTTGATATTTACAACAACCAGCATGTTGGCACAATACCAGCAAGGCGGTCGTGGCCTGTTTAGGTGGTGGGGAAAACCAGGGAGCCTGGAGAAAAAACACCGCAAGCTTGTAGCTTGTACGGAACAGGCAACCCGCGTAGACATAACTAAGCACGAGTGCAGAGACATAGGTCTACCTGATGGGATGGGAGTCCCAACCGAGGTGAGCGGCGGAACTCTATTCTATTCAATTTTATTTCCGTAAAAGTCCGGTGATTGTTGACAGCACTCGATTGGTCGAAAAGTTCGGTCGCTTCCGTTGGAACATCCAGAAATTTCTCGTTTCTCTGATAAACAAAACCAAGGCCAAGTTAAGAGCCAGTGTAGGCGAAAACCATTCCATAAATATACGCCACGCAAGATGCTTTCTCATTCTATGTTTAGAGAAATGCACGATGATCCTTTCTTTGCGTAAGTTTGATTATGTCAAAATGTTGTTGATGTTATTTTCTAAATCTGGGACTGTCAATAAAATTGGTGGGTGGGGTAACAATAACAAATAAGTGCCACAAGTCTTGTCAGGGGTGCGTTGCTTAACGCGATCGTTTTGTAGCGCTTTGTGGCACTTTGCTATGCAACTGTATGTTACAATATAGCGCTTCGTACTGCTACAAAACTATTCATGAGCAGTCTCACCAAAAGCGATATGTGACATAAAAAACAGGCCTCTGGTGAACATTGCCGCTGAGCTGCAATAAAGCTGCCGCAAGCTTTCTGAAATGCTTGCTGCAAGGTTACGGCAAACTTTTACAATGCAAATGAGCTCCTTATTTGTTTATGGCTATCCTCTGGCAAACTCACAGGAAAGTCATCGCTTTAATTATGGCTTCTGGCGATGCTTTGGCGATGACTTCTCATAATGAATATTCATGAGAAACTTTCGGCGAAGCAGCTGCGAACATCGCCAGAACATTACCACAGCTTCTGGCAATGCTACTGCACACTGATAGTGGCTAATGAATATTCATAGGTTTCAATAATGTTCATATGATAGATTACCTCCCTTTAAGAGATAGATTAACTCCCTTTGAAAATTACCTATGATCTCCCTTAAAGGGTATCTATTGTTGGTTAATGTAATACATAATAATAGGTTACTAAGGTTAGTGCCCTTGAAATGAATATTTCAAGTGCTTACATGACCCTTAATTCTTCATGCTTCTGTTAATTTTATTTTTCAAAGTTTTCGAACATGAAATAGTTTGGATCCAGATCAGGTCCTATCTTTTGCATAGGTCCAGTTAATGAAAGTTTTTCATCCTAAAATTGCGATTATTTCCCAATCCATCAATTTAAAATTGTGTTTAGGGTGCTCAAAAGAACAGTCTCAACAAGCACCGTCTCGTTGAGACGGTTCTTTTGAGTACCCACAACTACATATGTTTTGGTTGAGAATTAGAAAATTATTTTTCAGTCACGCACTCTTATCTGGGGGCCTGCTTTTGTCTTGCAATTTCGCTGGGCCTGATCCGGATATCTGTATGCAAAAGTTACCAGTTGATGAAACTATTGTGGATATGCACTATTTTGCTGGGCCTGATCTGGTTCTAAACTGCATGTGTGTAATACTTTCCAGTTGACGAAACTATTGTGGACAAAGTGTTTAAACACTGAGTGAACGCTGTTTAATACTGTATATATATTATATAGAAACATATCATTTGTGAAAAAGTTTCTTTTAATGGCTTGAATAGCTGTACCGGCAATGTCTTCTAGAACAGTTATGGCATCTTCATTTTTAAGAGAGAGTATGTTCGTAGTCCTTCCATCAAGGATAGTGTATAATTTTTATCTAGAAATTAATGACTAAAATAGTTTAAACCTACCTTGGATCTTTACATCTCTGAGTCCAAATAAGTATTTACAAAATAGCTATATTCCAGTAAAACAAAGAAATGAGAATTCCTTTCACACTCAACTTTATTTTCTGACCATGTTATCTCTTTCACTCAGTTTCTATAAGTGACCAGTATTTAGGAGTTTTGGACAAGATCTTGTCTTCTAAATTAATTAATACCATATTGTAACTATGGAAACTGAGAATATAATTCTTTTGGCAAACCTGTGGTGCTTAATTGCATTTTGATGCTTCTCTGGGGAACCTGTGGCAAAGTTACCAGCAGGTTGCAGGAAATTAAATAATTTCTGCAATGCTTTGGTGAGGATCGCAAGAACATTGCCACTAGCGGCGAAGTCCTGCGAACTTTTTTCAGGTTCTGCGGCGAAGGATTTCTTCGCAGTAACCTTGCGGCAACCTTACAGTAAGCTTGCAGCAAGATTTTCTTTTAGTAAGGGTGAAGTAACGTGTGGATATTCGCAGACGACACAAAGCTTTTTGCGACAACAGATCAAACCATCACGTTGCAAGAAGATTTGAACAATCTCATGAAATGGGCAGAGTTATGGGAACTGACTTTCAATGTGATCAAGTGTAAAGTAATACATTATGGTAGTAACCCCAGCTGCGCCAGATATTGGATTAAGAATAGTGGAAAAATACCATACCACTGCAATCTATATCCATTTTGCATAAAAACTGTTTTGATATTCCAAATATTGTTTACATGTATAAATTGGAAATAAAATGGGCTTTCAGAAGATACCTTGTTTGTGGTCATTGAATTTCCAATAATTACTTAATTGACGGGTAATTATCGATATTGTAGGTAATTAACACCTGAGATGAATGGTGGCTATTTTGGGCGCGAAAGTAGGACGGTGTATGCAAATGAACTAGCATGCGACAAAAGCATGGTCATTTGCATAATTAAAAATAGAATAACCAATCAGATTAGATGTCAGGCTATCCCATGGTTCGTGCACTTAGTCGCTACGACCTCCCAAACTTATGTTATATTTAGTGAAAGTCAAGGCAAAATCGGTTGAAAACTGTTTGTAAAATCACCAAAGCGCACAAAAGATCGTTTTCTATACCTTATTCCCTTTCTAACCATGTATATTTTGTGGTATTTCAAGTTAATTTACCGACCCGCACGGCGGTTCAAAGGTCATGACCCTCACGGAAATCCCCAATTCTGACTTGTAAACAACCAACGCCATCTTGAATTTAAGCTACTGGTCAATAAATTATCAAAGTTTATCTCAAAAGTTAAGTGATATTAATTAGTCCCATGCACAAAAGGTGTTACAGAAATGATATTTATCCCTTATATTTTATATTTAAATGAAAAATATCCCTCATTTTTTTTCATCTTTCCCGTTTTTTTTTTCGATTTTCCCACAGAACCCCAAAACACATTGTGAAGCCGATCTCGCTTGGAGATTTTTCCGTTTGCCAAGTGCAATGTCTATCAGTGATAATTTTTCATTTTGAAGGAATGAGTTTTTCAAGTGCACATGATTTGAAACAATGGGATTTTTTGGATAACAATGAGATTTTTTCAGAATTTGCACAATTTATTCGTCAACATATATTAACTATTCTCACAATAAAACAACTGGTTGTGAAAAGGCCTTCTCTGACTAGATGTGCACAAACATGAGGGTGAGAATGACCCTTAAGATGACATTGCCTACGAGCAAGTGTAGTTCTATTTAAGCCATGAATATAATTTAAACCATTTAGGAATAAATTTATTGGTCGGTGGTTGTTTCGGCGTATCTTCCAGGGGGGGCTGGTTTTGTTTGGTCATTTGAACTATTTTCTGATTCATCAGAACTACCGCGGAATACCTCAATAATTGAACGCTGATCTTTTGATCGACAAAGTTTCTTCTTTGGTGGCATTGCAGACGATTATTTGACTGACTACTCAAACCGGAACCATGCGAAAAAAATTGAGATGCTTACCTGCTTCGTAATTGTTCTAAATACAATAATCTCGAAAGCTGGGAGACATCGAAGTAATGTGCAACAAAATGCGTGACGTATGCGATTTTGCTAAGCGGTGTTCAAATTGAGATGCTTACCTGCTTCGTAACTGTGTCAAAGTACGACATTCTCGCGAGTTGGGAGCCATCCAAATAATGTGCAACAAAATGTGTGACGTAAGCGATTTTGTGAAGCGGTGTTACTGTAAATATTACACGCTAGGCAGGATACGCTCACCGAAGGATTACAACAACTCTGGATATGAGTGCGATTTTTTCTCGCACATCTTAATGAATAATGCGATATTTAGGAAAAATATGCGCTATACGCGCAAATCGCACATGAAAAATTATCACTGGTCTATTTTGCTATCACTGCATTAATAAAACACAAAATCGCTGCAGAAAATCATGAATTGGTCATTCAAGTATAAGACTGTTATGAATTTGATACAATTTGATAATGATTCAAGCTAAATTTGGACATTTTCAGAAACTACCATCGGCAGACATATACAAATGTGTAACATATATTCGGACAGTACCAGAATTCGTACATTCTATTTATTTCTTTTTCTTCTTCCTCTTTTTCCAGAAAATACCCAGCAAGACTGGGTCACCCTAATGAAAGCCCACAATGGAAGATTCTTGGGCAATTCTGTAAATGGTTCAAAAACAATTTGTATTAAAAACAGGGCATGTGCAGATCCAGGAATTTTCGTCAGGGGGGTCCAGGTCAGTCTGACAAAAAAAAGCTTACGTTTTTTTGTTGTTGTTTTTTTTAGTCCTCAGCTTATTTTACAGAAGTCAAATAAATGGTCAATTTTAAAGAAATCTATCATTTTCAAGGTTCAAGGTTCCAAAGATGATTCAACATTTTCCAGGGGGGGGGGGTCCAACTTTTTCTGGGGGGGGGGGGGGTCCAATTTCTTATTCCCTATATAAAACCATATAACTTGTGATTTTCCAGGGGGGTCCAGAGCCCCTGTCCCCCCTCTGGATCCGCACTTGCAGGGTTTCATCCCAGAATATGCATCATCTCTGTAGACAATTGCTACTTAAAGTATACAAGCAAAGTGATGCTATATGTATAAAATACAAACATGACAAAGGACCATCAGCTAGGACCTACAGAAAGTTGGTCCTGATTTGAATCCCTTGACCATTTGATACTCGTTGTTCCAGAACTGGGCCAGAAGTATTTTTGAAAAAGTCAATTTCATTTTCTGTATTTTAACATGCATACATATAAATCCAAAGATCAGTTTTAACATACTTACAAATCAAAAGATCAGTAGCACCGACTTAACATCGTTCCTCATCTAGATCCAAACCGTTTGACATTCGGCTGATTTTCTGGTAGTGTTCCAGAAATAATTTTAGGAGAAGGGCATTTTATTTTCCTTATTTTTAACATACATAAATCCAATTTTTGAAATATTTTAACTTCATTTGTTTCATTGGGCCTTTAGCCATCCAAGATATTTCATTCATGTGGAGTCGAGTTATTGCACATCTTATTCTGATCAGAACCAACAAGAGGTTCTCTTAAATTTATTCAAATTCATATGCAGTGAGAGTGAAAGACAAGACAAAAACTGTATATAAATGTTTTAAAGTATTCATTTTTATATACTTTTATGCTTATTTACATGTTCTGCATAAATTATAACACTTTGATACCATATACAGATGATTTTTAAAATCTGTCCTACATCAGTGTGAACGAAGAAAAAAATACACACAAAAGTGCTTCATATATTATTGAATAGCTTCTTTGTTTTAAGAGATACAGCAAAAGCAACATAAAAAATGAACTGGGCAAGAAAAATACATATAAACTGAAAGTTTCATAAAGATATCTTGAAAAATAAAAAAGTTATAACAATTTCTTTAAAATTCTGCGACGCGTTGGGTCCGTCACGGCACACTAAAATTCAGCATCCAGTATAGACGAAAAATTCCAGAAAATGACTGATTTTCCGGGTATTAAAATTGTTGTAACTTTGGCTTTAGTAAAGGTATCTTCAAAATCTAAACTGTTTTGTGCAGCTTTTCACAAGCTGCATTAGATGGGTATTGAATAAAAGCATTATTTTACTAATTATGGCCAAAATAACCCCGAAAGTGACTATTATTATGAATGATAAAAAACTAGAATCGGTTGATGAAGAATGTGATCTGGGCATGAATTTTACAAGGGACTTGAAATTTAGTCAACACATAGCCAAGAAGGTTAATAAGGCTAATAGCATGCTAGCACTTATAAAAGGAACATTTAAATATCTGGATAATCATTCTTTCTTGAAACTCTACACCACTCTTGTGAGGACTCACCTTGAATTTGCAAATGTTGTTTGGCACCCATATCTACGGAAAGACATTGATAGTTAAGAGAGAGTACAAATGAGGGCAACAAAACTTGTGTCAAATCTGAAGGATCTGCCATATGAGCTCAGACTGAAAGAACTTAAACTACCAACGTTAGCACATAGGAGGCTTCGAGGAGATATGTTACAAACATTTAAACTAGTTAAAAGACTTGATGATTGCCCATTAGAAAATTTCTTCACCATTGCACATTACAACAAGAGAGGACATTCTTACAAACTAGAAAACCGAAATGTTCATTGTCATTCACACTAAATAAGTTTTCTTATCGAGTAATTAACCTTTGGAACAGTTTATCTCAACATGTAGTGGATGCAGAAACACTCAACAGCTTCAAAGCAAGGTTGGATCAACACTGGCAAGGAAACATGCTGTATGAGTATTAACTGTATGAATTACTACTAAAATTTTCTAATAGTTGTTACTACCACATTAAAGTAAATCAGTCACCACACCACACTACAAGATACGAGGGAACCAAATAAAGCAGTACCAAAATAAGACCATAAGACGGAGGGCTAAAAAAGGACTTTGTCCGTACATCTGGGCCCGAAAACCATCCTACAGGTATATGAAACGAACCGTTGCATAAGCAGAGCGCTACAAAACAATTTATGTGTATGCATATTTTGGATAGGAATGTTATCGTTGCGCAACGGACTGTTACAAAAAGCGCTTTTTTGAGGCATAATCGTTGCATAGAGCAAGGAAAGCGCTACGTAGCGCTACATAAAAGCGCTCACGTGAAGCAACTCTCGCCTGGTCTTGTCAAAGCAATAAATGGACCCCCCTCTATGGCACATAGGTCCCAAGTGTAAATTAAGTTGTCTCTAGTGTACATCTAGTTGCAGAACTGCGACTTCAGATTTTTTTCGATCTGGCTGAATCTAGCAGTGGATTTGTGCTCTATCTTGACCAGTGATGGAGCCCCCTTTCGTTTTGGGAAAAACTCTTTTCCTGTGACATTCCAACCATTCAGACTTCTTCATGTGTTTTACCTCTGACCCCGTATAAACGGACCGGTCACTGACAGAAATACAAAATGATGTTGTCGAGGCGTTATTTTGGCGCTATTTCAAAGTACTACAGCCAATCAAATTGATTCTGAACATATAAGAGGTTACTCCCGGTATGCGAAGCCGAAATATTACGAGTTACAGTAAAAATAATTGAAGTTTTCTAATCAATTTATGTTGATTTCTGACGATTTTCGGCTAAAAGTGCCGAAAATAGCTAAAAAGGGTACCTAGGTTTCTGGCTGATTTTCATAAAGACGGATAAACTTTCAATAAATATAACAATACAGTCTTAAAGATAGTATATTTAACCATTGCTTTTTGAAGAAAATTCAAAGATATGCAGAGAAATAATTGAAATATGATTATTTAATCTTCAACATACGTCAGTTTTTAAAGCGCATCCAATGTTGAGCCAGGACAACGTATTTCCAATATTTACATTTACCTGTATGTAAGTGACCAGTCCGTGTTTATTGGGTCCGGGGTTTTACATGCATAACCAAAGTTATAAAAATGTTACCATTGACTTTGTTTTTGGGACATGATCAATGCAATCTATAATATTATGTTCTTGTTGTTGTTTTTCGGCTCATCACAGCCATTTTGCATGCTTTTCACAAGCTAGGGGTGATGACACTTTGTTGATTTGTTTGTTTGTTTTGTTTCTTTACGTCCACTCAACAATCTCTCAGTTATGCGGGACGGGTCTTCCTGGGTTGAACCAGTACTAAGCTAGGATAAATGTGTCTTGCTCAAGGACCACAACGCAGTGACGCCGGTGAGGCTCGAACCCGCGGCCCTTCGGTCTCGAGTCAAGCACTCTACCACTGAGTCACTGCGCTCCCTTTGTTGAAAATTGATGAGACGAACTAATTAAAACATTGAGAAATATTATAATAAAATCTGGTACTGGTTAAACTCCCCATGACTAGGTAAGGGATGTCAGCGTTTTTTCAAAAACTCAGTAAATTATTAGAATAAGATTAACAGTGGATTTTAGATATTATAAGAAACCAGTAGGTGTTTGAATTTTGAAAATCAGCACAAAATTGTTAAAAGTTATTGATTGGAAATGGTTTGATTTCAATTTAATATAGCATGCCAAAGATAATAAGATACTTACTTGTCAGAAATCCTTAACAATCACATACCACACCCATATAAATCCAATTTCGGAAAGGAAACTTTATCATGTCCCAAAATGTCATAATCAGACCAAAATGGACTTTTCCAATATGGCGGACAATTGCTATTCTGATTATGTGCTCACGTGACAAGTTTCCCGCCAGAAGTAACAAGCTAACACAAGAGTACATTGACCTCTTAACCGAGAGGGGGTCAGCTTGTTTACGACAAGAAGCAATGGATTCAAAGATCAGAATCAAATTATTTTTGCACAGTGATCGGTTAGATATTACTTAGTAAAGGAATTTTTTTTAACATGGCTAACCTTGCTGCAAGCTGAATAGCTTAACTACCACACACTTATAAATAGGCTATCAGTCAATACACACAGTTGGTACCCATCGTTTTAAAGGCGCCACGTGAATCTTATATAGAGACATTTGGTGTTTTGACCTTCTTTTTGAACATGTGCTTAATGGTTTAAAATAAGAATTGTAGCATGATGTAATTGTTTGAATATGCAAAATAATTTGGCCTTTTTTCTATGTATTTCCTGTTAGCGGAAGTGGGGGAATTCCTTATCTGAAAATAGTCAATTTTCTATCCAGTGACATCCGTCGGAATACAGAACCAGGGTGAAAAATTTGCAAACTAGGTTGAAGATTGACCTATATTCGTTGACATTCATCAAGAAATTAAAAGAAAACCTATTACAAATGGTAAGAGAGGTCACCATAAAAATCAACCTGTATGCACAAAAATGATAGTTTGTACATATCCAACTGGGTAGTTCTTGATGTCAACAAATTAGTAAAAGGCGGCCCAGTTAGATCAGTAATTGGTCATCATTTTTGCAAATATCTATATATAACAAACGTATGGTGAGATGGTATCGGATTCTTATAATCTCAACAGAATTTTTAGGCCAATTATTATAATAAGGAAGGTAAAAGAAATTATTTTCATACATGTCAAGGGTGTTTGCCCTATTTCATTTTTGTCACTATGCGGTTGTATTTAAATATTAATAAACATTAAGGATGTATAATTATTTATAAGTCTAATTTTGGTATTTAATGTTGTTAAAACATCTGTATATATTCAGAAAAAGGAAAGTGAACAGGTCATTGTCGGTACATAAATTCCCAAAACAAATTGGTGTGTGACTTTAGTTTACCACAAAAAAGCATGCTTTTCAGCTCAGAAGACAAAAATGACTCCATGTTTTGAAAACAGATAGTGTAAACATTCTGTGTTGATAGGAGTATTTTATCTTTTTAGAACTAATCAGGTATGCATCATCGGCGAACTAAATAGCAAAATATAGATAAACCTATAAACATACAGAATGGAGTAGTGTTAAGAGGAAGACACTGTTTGGAAATATGTTTTCAACTTGGTTTACGTCCACGATAACAGTAGGGAAAAGATAGAGGCTTATAAAATCAGGGCTAGATATGATAGCGTAAAATAAAAATCTTTATCAAATGACGTCGCATCTGGGAGTGAAATAACGCCATGCAATAAAATCTGTAAACCACAAGTGGTTTATCGATTTACGGGAAACATTATTACGTCCATAACAACGTTGCGTACATAATGACGCAATTATAACGTTTTAACACCAAAAATAAGATTTCAAAGTAATCTAAATGTCATATGATAAATAGAATCCAACATTCGTGCTCTTGTATTATTTAATTTATTAAACTCGTTGAGAAAAAGAGATAAAATGCCCGGCAAGCCTCGCATTTTATCTCTTTTCCCCAACTCGTTTAATAAATTCAATAAAACATGAGCACTCATGTAAGATCCTCTATATCATATCGCCCTGAATTCAGTGCTAGCGTACATCATGATCTTCTAAACACGATTCACATGTGTGAAGCATTTGCGCATTTTATGCAGTGAGAACCTTTTTTATTATAGGAGGTTTTAGGGATTCCCAAAGTGACGTCATTTTCGCACGTGTGCATATCCGTGGCTGTCAACGGTACGACCATTCAAAATACATCTTACTGATAAATAAAGGTTCGGAAAAACAAACTTTTACTCATTTAAGAGGCAAATTATGAGGCCACGGGAAGTCCAGAAATGTCAGGCAGAATGCTGATATTTTCTTCCGATAAAACCCATAAAAAAACTTTTAATGCGTAAAAATTTGGTTAATGAATGCAATTTTATGATAAGTAGAGTGAATCCATCTGCTTGTCTTTCAGTTTTTATCCCCACCTCTCTCTCTCCCCGAGTCTCTCTGTCAGCCATATCATCTTGGAACCGGTCCAAGTCAATGACAGTCCAAAATGTAGCTTAAACCCTAGATGACTCACGTATATTTTGTCCGATAGAAATAACTGTAATCCAATGTTCAATGTTTGATTTTCACGGATTTCTAACAGATCTGTCTTCATCACTGTCTGTTGAATAAATGGAGTTCAACCCCCCACAGGCACTGACAGTCACACATGCGAGCAATGGTAGCGGGTCAACTCGGCCTGAAGTCAATTCGGCCCGCGAGTCAAGTCGGCCTTGGGTCAACTCGTCCTGGTGTAGATTCCATTGTAACCTTTGAAAAATAAATGTTTGGTCACTAATTAATGAAAACTGTATCTAATTATTGACAGACTTTGCATTTAAGCTCTTGATGGATTTAATTAAATGTGAATGTTCTACATGATTTAAGGTAATGACTGCCTTTAATCTAATGTAAGTTTTCACACTTTTTGTCATGTCGGAGTTCCCAGGAAATTAATGTTTTCTAACCATTTAGTAAAATCAGTTTTTGCAATTAAAAATTTGATCAAAACAATTGACATGAAATGTGCCAATTTTTTTTTTTTTTTTTAAAGTATGCGGTCAGGGGCACTCTATATCAACTAACATCAACTGATATAGAGTGTCCCTAGTGCGGTATAGAAAATGGAATAAGCGGCGCATAAAATTATGTTTCTTGGTATCAGACATCCTTCCTCCAACTTTTGTTAAATAAACTCTGTCAACTCTTTTTTATTAAACACATTCCCACCAGGCTGGCTTAATATGGGACCAGGCCGAGATCTGACCAGGCCGACTTGACTCGGGCTGACTTGACCCAAGGCCGAGTTGACCCGCATTCCGAGCAATCAGTGATTACTTATCTTGGTAAATGTTAGTTCTGGGACCATTACCTAATTTGTAAGTTTCATGATGGTCAAACTAGGTTATGGTTTTTATGTACAATAGAAGCAAAATTAGTAATTGTTTATACTACAGTTTGTTTACAAATATAAGTTGTAAGTATTTATTCATAGTTCCTTCTTTTCTACATATTCTATAAGCTTAGGGCAAATACTGCACATATAAATGAAATAAAATACATGAGAATAATTAACATAAAAATGTACAAACCAGAAAGATCAACAAAGTTTCAGAACACATGTATCTCATGATTTTAGCTTCCATTTTGGGTCAACCTGGTTCCCTGTCTCTTAGTGCTATAAATTTGGAGACAGGAATCAGTGAGCCACATCAGCAGATATGTCATGTGACTATCAGTTATGGTCAATTTACCATCAGCCAATGGGCTTTCAGGTTTCTCTTCATGCATATTCACCCACAATGCTGCAGTCATTCATAAAACTGTGATGTCATTGTGTCAGCATATGTTTTTTTGAACTATTTTTTTTAAAACAAATCATTATTTGCTGTTACAAAAGTGGATTTTCAATATTTTGGACATATTTTTGTGTGAGCACCAACTAGAGGTAAGGGGCTAACTACAGCAATAATTTTTTCACCAGACATATAATTCCATATATAAACTTTTGACTCAAATGTTAGAGTGTTGCTATTTGAACAAAATGTGACCCAAAATATAAGCCTAAGAAAGGGATAAACATAAAATTCCATTCTTAGGCCTAATCCTAGGTCTAGGTAAATGTTTTCACAAGCCAGTCTTAGGAATTATTAGTTGCAGAACTGCGACTTTAGATTTTTTTTCGATCTGACTGAATCTAAAGTCGCAGTGTTTTTGTGCTCTATCTTGACCAGTGATGGAATCCCCTTTTTTTGGGGGAAAAACTCGTTTCTTTGACAATCCAACCATTCAGACTTCTTCATGTGTTTTACATACACAACCAAAGTTATAAAAATGTTACCATTTGCTTCGTTTTTGTGACACGATCAATGCAATCTGTAATATTATGTTCTTGTTGTTGTTTTTCGGCACATCGCAGCCATTTTGCATGCTTTTCACGAGTTAGGGGTGATGACGTTTTTGCGATAAATTTCGGATGTTAAATTGATGAGACGAACTTATTAAAACGTTGAGAATATATTATAAAAAAACCCGTACTGGTCATACTCCCCATGACTAGGTAAGGGATGTCAGCGCTTTTTCAAAAACTCAGTACATTATAAGAATAACATTAACAGTGGATTTTGCACAATATAAGAAACAAGTAGGTGTTTGAATTTTGAAAATCAGCGCAAAATTGTTAGTTATCGATTCTGTTAACTTACTCAATGTTGGTGTAACGCTCGCAGCAGTCTCGTTTCTGTATTATTGTGCATTGTAGCGCCCCCTATTTTCTATTAATTTATAACGAGTAATGACCTATTTCAGAAAATGAAAGTCGATTTCCAAGAATGGTTTGATTTCAATTTAATATAGCATGCCAAAGAAAATGAGATACTTACTTGACAGAAATCCTTAACAATCACATACCCCACCCATATTACACTATATAAATCCAATTTTCGGAAAGGAAGCTTTGTCATGTCCCAAAATGTCATAATCAGACTGAAAATGGACTTTTCCAACATGGCGGACAATTGTTATTCTGATCATGTGCTCACGTGACAAGTTTCCCGCCAAAAGAAGCAAGCTAACGCAAGAGTACATTGACCTCTGAACCGAGAGGGGGTCAGCTTGTTTACGACAAGAAGCGATGGATTGGAAAGATCAGAATCAAATTACTTTTGCACAGTGATCAATAAGATATTAGTGAAGGAAAATATTTTTTATATCATGGCTAACCTTGCTGCAAGCTGAATAGCTTTACTAGCACACGCTTATGTTCAATTAGGCTATCAGTCAATACACACAATTGGTGCCCATCGTTTTTAAGGCGCCACGTGAATCTTATATAGAGACATTGGGTGTTTTGACCTTCTTTTTGAACATGTGCGCAATGGTTTAAGATTAGAATTGTAGAATGATGTCATTATTTGAATATGCAAAATCATTTGGCATTTTTTTCTATGTATTTCCTGTTAGTGGAAGTGGGGGAATTCCTTATCTGAAAATAGTCAATTTTCTATCCAGTGACATCCGTCGGAATACAGAACCAGGGTGAAAAATTTGCATACTAGGTTGAAGATTGACCTATATTCGTTGACATTCATCAGATATTAAAAGAAAACCTATTACAAATGGTGAGAGAGGTCACCATAAAAATCAACCTGTATGCACAAAAAAGGATCCCATCCATTGCCATTAAGAACTCCTCGGACACAGTTTGTACATATCCAACTGGGTAGTTCTCGATGTCAACAAATTGGTAAAAAGCGGCTCCAGTTAGATTGGTAATTGGTCATCTTTTTTGCAAATAACTATATGTAACAAAAGTATGGTGAGATGGTATTGGATTATTTTAATCTCAACAGACCAGGTATGATCAATTTTTGGTAATAAGGAAGGTAAAAGAAAACATTATTTAAGTCTGATTTTGGTATTTAATGTTGTTAAAACATCTGTGTATTCAGAAAACGGAAAGTGAACGGGTCATTGTCGGTACATAAAATACCAAAACAAATTCGTGCATGACTTTAGTTTCCCACACAAAAAGCATGCTCTTCAGCTCAGAAGACAAAAATGAAGCCATGTTTTGAAAACAAATAGTGTAAACATTCTGTGTGGACAGGAGTATTTTATCTTTTTAGAACTAATCAGGTATGCATCAGCGGCAAACCAAATAGCAACATATAGATAAACCTATAAACATACAAAATGGAGAAGTGTTTGAGGAAGACACTGTTTGGAAATGTGTTTTCAACTTGGTTTACGTCCACGCTAACAGTAAGGGAAAAGATAGAGGCTTAAAAAATCAGGGCTATATGATAACATAAAATAAAAATCCATCATATGGCCCTGAATTCAGTGCTAAGGAATTATGTCACTGAGGTGCTGGTGTATAGAAGATATCCAAAGATGCCAACGGTTTCAGTATACTGGGTCCGAGGACATAATTAGAACGTCACTGTATATTTGTTCTTTATCAGTTAAATATTTTTTGTCTTTTCGGTAATTCAAAGAAATCAATGCCAATAAATTGAAAAATCTTCTAGCTCAGTTTTTGATACCAAACACCCTAATATTTCCGAAGAAGAAAAAGCACCATGCTTTTTTAGGTGCCTTTAATATCCTACACGGCGCGACATGGGGAAATTTCGTACATACAACACAATACTAACCCTTTATAAATGGATTCTTCCTACTGATTTGATAAGTTATCCTTGGATGGTTAATTGTATAATTCGAGGGGTCATGGGTTATAATGCCTGGAAAATATTGTATTTCTTCTTAAGATTTTTTTTGTCTTAGCAAACATGTTTTTTTGTCTTAGCAAACAGCGCAGACCTTTATGAAATGCCACATTATACGTCATTTCACTGTTTGCTTAAGACACATTTTGCAGTCCCTAGGGTTAAATGATGTAACTTATTTAAACATCTATTCCATTTGGAAGTTCTTTACCAATAAAATGCAGTTGTTGAGACTTTTCGGTTGAAGTGTCAAAAACGCCCCTACATAAATTTTAAACGAATAATTAACACCCTTGTTAGTTGTTCGTTTTTAAAATAGTTAACAAATTTATGCTTGTTAAAGAAAATAAATGAAGCGTGTCATGACAAAGCAGTGTTCATTATTTTAAAACTCTGCAAATGCATGTGGGTAAATTCCTGATATCTTCAATTTAAGTAATGACCGTCTGTCCACAATTAAGGTCTTCGCACTCGTTTTATTCATTTCAAACACAACGACAGACAAATTATTTTAAGAAATGTTAATTATTATCTGATTAAGTATAGTGAGATGTCTTACAGCTGGCATTTGTATAAAAAAAATATATAGCACATGGTAAGGAGGGAATTTAAATCAGTGGGTAAGTATGTGAAATACTACTGCTTTCCCTATATCTACATAACACAGTTGACGGCCAGTATAACCCAAATCTATTCATAGAACCGGAAGTACGTCATTATAAAAGCTCCCATAGAATACTCGAAAGGGTATCATTTATAATCATTTCACAAACATATTTCCAAGGTGCTCTTATCTGTGTGTTTCAGAGATGCTAGGGATCAGATGCGACGGATGGAGAACATGTTCAACCAGCCATTCGGTCCTATGGGTAGGGGAATGCTGGAGGATGGTGGAGGAAGGGACAGAAATAGAGACAGGGGCAGGGATAGGCCATCCGGCTCCAGAGAATTAGCTCCCTTTGATCCAGGTTTCGGCTTTGGCAACATGTTTCAGAACATGAATCAGATGATGGGAAATATGATGCAGGGCACAGAGAGGGCATTTGTAAGTGTTTTTTTGCACCGTCAGGGCTTCTGATTTACAGTGGGCCCGGGTCATTGTCCCATGATTTCAAAATACATGTATGGTCCATCACTTTCCAAGGTAGTGGGACCAGTCGACCCATCCTTTTTAGTTGTGAAAAAATCTCACTTTAATAAAAATATTCATTTTACAGCGAGTCTACGAACTCCACAAAACAGAAAGTACATGTAGGTAGTCAATACAGTAAAACATGTCTTAAGCAGCCACTCAAAAAAAAAGACAAAAAAACAAAGATCTTAATAACAAATGGTAGCTTAATGAAGGTCAAAAGTATTGCAGAATGCTCCCCTTGGAGCATTCTGCAATACGTTTGACCTGCATTAAGCGATAATTGGTCTTCTGTTTTCAGTGGCCGCTTAAGAAAGGTTTTACTGTATCATCATTAGTCAATGTACTGTAGGTAAGTACACTACAAAAATGTCAACTGTGGTTAGATTGATATGCTTGGTCCATCATTTCAGAAAATGACTCACCATTTTTTGCCCCATGGGTCACTTTGGCCCACCAATCTTGAAAAAAATCTGAAGCCCTGTGCCCCAATCCTCGAAAAAGTTGAGGGAGCATATTGCTTAGGGCTCAGCAATCCGTCCCTACAAAAAAAATTAAGTTAGGGTTTTTAAATTTCATAGATGGATTCCTCATAAAAAGATAGTTGACCTTTTTTTTTAGTCTTAATTATCTCCCTTTGTGGAGTCATGCCCCTTTTAACGGGTCATAATCAAATTTTATAATCAAGATATCTCAAAAACTATTACAGCTAGGAGCTTCAAACTTATTTAGCTAATAGATGATAAAGAGTAGATTAAACACAAGTATTTTTTTTATTTGGCCTTATGGCAGTTGTTTTAATTTCAGGCCAGCGCAGCCAGTAACCCTGATGGTCATTCCTTCCAACAGTCTTCCTTCTATTCCTACAGTAATACTGGTGAAGGCGCTCCCAAGATTTTCCAATCTACTTCCTCTACAAGACGGGCACCAGGAGGGGTAAGTATTAATTGAGCATCATTTATATTATATGACTTTTTGGGTACTGTAAAGGCGGCACCTCATGAATGCGCAATTAGGACTGGTCAACCTTAGACATTAGTATAAGCTGAAAATGAGGCATGGTTTTATTCAAAAGTAACTGTATCATCTTGCACCATTACCTTAGTTTTGACGCAAACACATTATTTAGTCATTAAAACGCCAGCAAAATACATGTATCTGAAAATGTCTATTTAACATCAGCATAGAGGCAAACATTGCGGACTTAAATCAGACTGCTCCTATAGGAGCAGTCTCGTCTGGGTCCACACTGTTTGTTTACGATGCTAAAATAGCAAAAAAAAAGAGAATGTAGTGCTCTGCTCTGGTCTTTCAGCTTCTAATTCAAGCTGATTTGAGCTGCAAATTGTGTACAGCTTTATCTGAATCATTTTTGTCGTAGGTAAACAACCTTCATGTACCTCATGACAAAAAGTGTTCTGACAAAACCCTACACAATTTGCAGCTCACATCAGCTTGGTTAAGAAGTTAAAAGACCAGAGCAGAACACTACATTCTCCTTTTTTCGCTATTTTACACCATAAAAGCACCGAATGGAATTTTTACTGTTATAGGCGATTTTTTTCAGCCTCCATATTCAGAACCAGAAAGATCCTCATAAGGTTTCCTTTTCAGAGCCTTAGCTCTGTTTATGCAGTTTCCTAACCATGGATTAAGCGGCCAAAATTTTTATAATTAGCTATTTTCAGAACCTCAAACTTGGGAGTGCCTGCACATCTTTTGCAGTCTTGTCAGAGCATCCATTCACTGCTGACATACACAATGTAGGGGTAGATTATATAAGGCTAAAGTCAAGTTCTAGAAATATAGCCTCAATAAGTAGCCTTGCATATGCATTTTCATAGGTCCAATCAAGAAAAACTATTAAAGCTGCATAGTCTGTAACTTTTGATCTTCTAATTTTAAAAATAATGTTTTTATTTTTCAAGAACACAGTAAAAATACTCAAATTCAGGTAAACATTTTACCATTTTCGTAAATCTTAGCAAGTTATCACTATCAAAACAACTTCATTTATGTTAAAATTCAACGGTCTAGAATTATTGGAGGGACGCAAATAATTACCAACAAGAGAAAAATACACCTATTTAATAAGATTATTCACTTTTCCATGCAGTTTTCAGCTGTACTGAACATTTTTTTGTGAAAACATAGCTTAATTCTACTTTTACAAATGATTTAAAAAGAAAATAAATTTTTTCGAAAAATGTTCATAGTTACAGAGTATGCAGCTTTAACATTAAAGCAGTGATTTTTCTCCTTATCTATCAGTGGTTTATTGATTTAAATGCCTGGCGTTATTTCATTCCCAGATGTGACGTCATATGATAAGAAATTTTAGAACATTTTATGTACTATTTCAGATAAAAGAGACCAGAAAGGCCCTGAAAGATACTGAGAGGGACCTCGAGAAGATGGCTATTGGTCATCACATCCATGATAGAGGTCATGTGATTGAGAGACGCAAGAATACTAGGACCAATGATGTCGACGAAAGACAAAACTACATGGGAATTGATGAAAGTAAGAGAATAGAAATCAGGTTTTTTCTTAACCCATTTTTACAGGGTAATCCAGGCCTTTAGTTAAGAGTGTGTACCTGAAAAATAATTTCTTATTTCTCAGCCAAAACATATGTTGTGGGTACTCAAAAGAACCGTCTCAATGAGACGGTTCTTTTGAGCACACAAAACATGCTTGAAGTTATGGGTAAGAAAATATTAACAATTTTACGGTCATTTGATTGAGAGACGCAAGACTACTAGCGCCAATGATGTTGAGGAAAGACAAAATTACATGGGAATTGATGAAAGAAAGGGTATAGAACAATCAAGATTTTCCTTACCCCCATGTTTATAAAGTGAAAACGAACCACATTACTGTAATTTCAGAAATTTTTGTGAGAATTTTATTTTCGCGAATAGTGTTAAAGCTGCATAGTCTGTAACTTGTGATCTTCTAAATTTAAAAATAATGTTTTTATTTTTCAAGAACACAGTAAAAATACTTAAATTCAGGTAAACATTTTACCATTTTCGTAAATCTTAACAAGTTATCACTATCAAAACAACTGCATTTATGTTAAAATTCAACGGTCTAGAATTATTGGAGGGACGCAAATAATTACCAACAAGAGAAAAATACACCTATTTGATAAGATAATTCACCTTTCCATGCAGTTTTCAGCTGTACTGAACATTTTTATTGTGAAAACATAGGTTAATTCTACTTTTACAAATGGTTTAAAAAAGAAAATAAATTTTTTCGAAAAATGTTCATAGTTACAGAGTATGCAGCTTTAAAAGACATATTTGCGACGTTAAAAATTTGCGACTATGGCATGATTGACCTACATCAGTAAATGACAGAGTAATTTCAGGGGAGATTTTTATTTCACGAAACTTCGGCTACAAAGTTTCATGAAAATAAAAAACTTCGCGAAAATTTCCGGATTTACAATATATCCATGACTCTTTTAAATAAATAAGATTTATATTCTAAATATTAGATAGAGGGACTCATAAGACATTTTCAAGACTCTTTTCTTGTGATTGATGCCTTGTCATCTGCTTCTGGCTTTTGCAAAAAGTTTGGACCAAGATCAGGCCAGACAAAACACGGGGCCTTATCTGGATCTTAATTGTTTTATACTCTGATGGTATTCATGAAAGAACTTTTTGAAAGTAAATTTTGCAGAAAAAAAATGCTTATGCCAAGATATCAAGCATGCTTACCCAGCTGAAAAAACATCGTAAATACTAGTAATTAGGGGTTTACTGTATTCAAAATTTTCATTTTGGGAAGTATATTGTCTGATATATGGTCCCAAATTTAGTTAATCAATGATGCGTGAGCGGAGCCGTAAAACATGAATTTGCACTGTATATTTAACAATATGCCTCCCCAAATGAAAATTTTTAATATGGTTATCCCCATTCAAATTGGAGGGTTGCAAGCGGCATAAAGCTGCACATCATCCAACAATATGTGACATCAAACTATTTTCCACAGTATATAATCATGTTGTAGGATATCTCAGGATATACGAGGGGTGATCAGAAAGTTCGCGGAAAGTGCTATCAAATTGCATTGCTTTTATCGATTGCAATTAAAAATCATAGATATAAACAACCATTCAAAGCAAGTTGACTGAAATTAAAATTTAGATAATGTGACGTCAGATGTATGAGCACCGAGGCGCCGCTGTGATGTCACTTCGCTTGAACCGGCCCATCTGTACCTCTGGGTTGCTTCTTGGGGCTAAAACTTGTAGTTGTGTTTGAATTGATTAGTATTTTTAATGGAAAGTAATGTTCTGTTATTTTTGAACATAATATGAGGTTTTTATGTTATTCCGCTGCGCTATGAATTTAATAGGTTTCAGTCCGAAGGGCAGGCCTTAAATGCCTCAATTGTTTGAGTCTTCGTAAATTTTAAATGAGCTCATGTGTCGCCATAAAACTAAATTTCCGTCCGTTTATCCGATGATGTACCTCCCCAAACGAAAGTTTTGAAATCAGTTTTCCCCTTATTGACAGCTTCTAGTGATATCAGCCCAGAAAATGTTTGTTACAATTGTCAAATATTAGTTGGCATTCTAACATTAACTAGCAGGATAAATACAACAACAGAGTTTTAAAGCAAGAAAAAATCTGTATTTTTCACCATTTTACATTTTTAGAGCAATTGAAATTTCATGCTCAGTTGAGCTTGAAAAAAAGTTTTATAACATAGTGCCCTGGCCTCTAGATAAAGAGGGGATAATTTAAAATTTTGTTTGCCAATTTTCAACTAAAACACATGAAACTGAAACTTGCCAAAACATTTAGACTGGCCCATAAGAAAGTAATACATGGATGAAAGTTCAAAATTACCAAAATTCTGAACTTTTTAAAATATAAATCTTAAAACTTGCAGTATGCCTACAAATATCAACAATTTCTAGTTTGAATGGTCATTTGTCTTTACATAAACTTTTTTGTTTGTTTGATTTGATTCTGTATGTCCCGGTCAACAATCTTTCAGTTATGTCCTGACGGGTCTTCCTGGGTTGAACCATTACTAAGTAAGGATTAATGTGTCTTGCTCAAGGACACAACGCAGGTGAGGCTTGAACCCGCAGCCCTTCATTCTTTAGTCAATCACTCTACCACTGAGCCACTGTGCTCCCTCTTTACATAAACTGAATATAAATCAAAGAAACAGTTAGAATCTGCTTAATTCAGGATTTTGATGCTGACTTTCTATGGAAAGTCAGCCTCAAATCCTGAAAACTTTCATCTATGGTAATACAATGTAGTAAATTTACGCTCAGAATATTTGCTTATCAGGATCTTTGACTTTATTTATCAAGGTGAGGTGGGGCACTTCGACCGTGAATGGCAGGAGAAAACGAGGAATTCAATGAGACAGCTGGAATCCGATCGTCACAAGAGAGGATCCCACCCTGTGGACTATCGGGAAGAGAGATATGAGCGTCCCAGGCGTGAAAGACGCGAGGACGCACCAAGACGTGACATGAGAGCTTTGCCATCATCTGGAGCTGAGCACTGGGGGAGATCCCGAGACCGAGGGCGAGAATAAGACCTTACATATATTTACATCCACTTAATTCTATTGTGCTCAGAAATGTTTTAAAACTCCTGTTTATATTCACTTTGCTATTTTTGTTCGGATTTTCATGAAATTTTCACCAAAATGTAGAACTAAGAAGTTGGGAATGATATTAACCATTTTGGAAAGTTTTTGCTCATTTTAGAATTGGAAAGGGGCCCATATTTGGCCATAAATCAGGCCTAGGAAAATCCCTGATGCTATAAGTACCAAAATCTTAGGAGCTGTCTCATATCTTGTGGGTACTCATAAGAACCATCTCCATTAGACAGTTCTTTTGAGCATCCAAGACATATTTTTGGCCTGATGGATAAGAAATTATTTGCAAATTTATGCTCAGAATATTTTCTTAGAGATCCAAAATATTCTTTTAACCTTTCTGAGTACAATAGTTGCCAAACATTGCAAAACTGATTCAGAATCGAAAACTGTCAAGTCAAATGAATCTTGTGATATTTTAGTGTGCTATTTTTTGAAAATTGATTCTTGTTTGTTTCGTTTTTGGTTTTGGGATAATTATGCATCATTTTTAAATTATTACAGTAAAACCTGTGTAAAATGACCACTCAAAAATGGATAAAATAACGATCTTAATGACAAATGGTGCCTAAATGAAGGTCGAAAGTATTGCAGAACATTCTGCAATACTTTTGACCTGCATTAAGCGTTGATTTGTCTTGAAAACCAATTTGTGGTCTTTTTGAGAGTGGCTGTTTTACACAGGTTTTACTATAAATTCAAGATGCTTAATAAGAGTATGGTAGATGAAAAATTATGAACCCTAATTGACTGCAAAGCAGGCCTATTTGCAGGCCTAGACAAACAGGGCAGGCCATGATCAGATTGCTTCTGCAGAAGTTGAGATCTAGACACAATTTGCTTAGGCCAAATAAAAAAAATAAGTGTGTTTCGGATAAAGGTCTGAAAATTTTGGTAGGATAGGCACACATTTTTTTTATTCTGAAAAAATGTAATTATATGCATTTTGAAAGGCATTTCCCCTTTCAAAATGCATGAAATTATATTTTTGTCCAGAAAACCTGAAAAATTTTCTAGGTTTCACCAGTAAATTTAGATAACTAGTGTCCGGTTACCCTAAACACAGATATTTTTTATTTGGCCTTATTAAGTTCACTTACATATTGGATCAATAGAAAATCCATATAAATTTGCCATAATTTTTAAATCATAGATGGATATTTATCTCTTTTTTTTTTTAAAGTAGATCATGCTTAAATATCTTATGATTTAAAGTAATTGTTTTGTTTTTTTTACTAACAGAGTGTTTATTCCTACTAATAATGTTTCTTAGATATCAACTTTACTTCTCTTTTTTTGTATTAGCCTTTCACCTACTTCGAAAAAAATGCATATGAAAATGTCGTCTGCTGATGTTAAATGCTTATGTCAAGGTCTAATTTTGGCATACAAACAAACAGTCTGGACCCAGATCAGAGGAGCAGTCCGATCTGGATCAACACTGTTTGGGACAGAGACATTTTAAAAGGAGGAGCAGACAACACACAGCAGATGACATTGTCATGGGTGAAAGTTCAAAATTTCCAAATTCCTGAACTTTTGAAATTCAAATTTTAAAACTTGCAGGATGGCTACAAAAATGGATAATTTAAAGTTAAAATGATTAATTTTGTTTAGATAATCTGAAAACTTATCAAAAGAAGCTATTATAATCTCCTTAATTCAGCATTTTAAGGCTGACTTTCTTTGGAAAGTCAGCCTTAAAATCCTGAATTCAGGATTAATCCTGAAAACTTTCACCCATGCATTGTCATGATTAGCAGCTGAAGTCCCTTTCCACAGTCTTGCAACCAAAGGGCTCAGGAAAAGTCTGAGTAAACATAATATACTGAGGGAAATAAGTTTAGCAATTATTTAAAATAGGGTTTCCCATAGGCGATCTTTGAAGCATTAGATCTTTTTAATTGGCAGGTTCGCAAACATGTCGGTTGTTTGAAAATGACCTAATGGCTACCCGCAAGTGGTCAAAAGAAACAAAATCCAACTTTATAGTGAGGATTTGATCTGCTGAGGAATTTAATTTAAAACGTTATTCAATTGAAAGGGAGGTAATTTGTAAAAATACGATTTTCAACTAAAACTGTACGAAAAGGGTGAACATAACACTCAGTTTTAAACCGTTTTTCAATGTCTTGCTTTTGGATCTAAACATTTGATAGAAAACTGAAACTTTTAGTCGAAAACTAATCACACTATTGCCAGATAAACTGTTTTAGCAAGGGGGCATAAAATCAGACTTTACATTATGTGAAATGTCAACCTGTTAATGTCATCGTACTCGTGAACGTTTGTCAACTTATATTTTTGACACTATGAAATTAAAAGTCCTATTTCTTCTAAACTGTGAATCCTTAAAGTATATTGCTAAACTTTTTTCCCTCAGTATAGTTCAGCATGTCATTTCTGCTGCACACAATTCAGTTTATATATGCCCAAGGAATGAGAAACATAACTCTTTTAAATGGAAACAAGTCGGATGTTTCCTATAAACAATGTATTTTGTTATTGCAAATAAATATGTGCCCACCCTTTATCTTAGCATGGGTAAAAGTTTTCAGGATTTTGAGGCTGACTTTCCATAATTAAATTGAAAAGTGTCTGATTTATTTTCAGTCTCTCAAATGACAAATGACCATTTCAACTTGTAACTGTTAATATTTTGTATAAAGCATACACGTTTGAAGATGAATTCCTCACAGTTCTTTTACCCATATAAGCCGAGGATCCTTTTCGTGGGACATAGACAAACTGTTGACCCTGATCAGACGCTGCATAATGTGGCGTCTGATCAGGATCTCCACTGTTTGCTTAAAGAATGTTCTGTTAAAATTTGAATAATAATGCAAAATACCACCCAACAACCCTTAAAACAAAAATGGATTGGTCCAATTGATAATGGTGGGGAATTCCACTCGACAAAAATTGGTTAATTTGGAAATTTTGAACTTTCACCCATGTATTCAGCAGGTCAAGAATTAAACTTAGTTTTTCACTAAACACTTCATGTTTGATAAGACTTAGACATTCCATTTCATTATTCTGCCACATACACATAACACGGGGCTTTGTATCTTTTATTGCTGCCGGGAATCTAGAACTGCTGATATAGATTTGTTAGTTTCACATAATTTGCTTTAAGATTTGTTTTCAGTTATCTCTGCCTAGTGGGTAATCTTTCATGCTTTTTATGTCATCTGCTGATTTTGTTTTCAAAATCAACGTTTTTGAAATATTCTTTCATGATTACCATCAGTGTCAAACACTTTGGCTCCAGATCAGGCCGGACAAAATGTCCGGCTTGATCTGGGACCAAACTGTTTTCTAAGGTTATCAGTAGACGACACTGATTTGCTTTCAGTTAGTTTTAAATCATGTAAAATGGGCTTGTTAAAAAGACAATGTTGTTAATGCATATGTCTGGCCTTTAGATAAGAGTGCATAATTGAAGTATAATTTTCTATTTCAACCAAGACATATTTTTTGGGTACTCAATTAAAAGAACCGCCTTGATAAGACCCTTCTTTTGAGCACTAAAACAAATGTTAAAACTGTTAGATAAAAAATTATTCTCAATTTTATGCTCAAAATTTTCATTTATCTGGACCAATGTATGTGTAAAGTCTTTTTTTTAAGCATGCATACCCATCTAGTCAGAGGGCCTATATTACATGCACATGTGCGTTCAGTCTTTAAACCACACCATCTAGTGAGAACAGAGACCTTAAACTTTGTCCTAAGCATTTATCTACGTCCCTACTCAGGGATGGCTCTGAAGAGACAGATGTACATGCTCCTCAAGTCATGGCTGCTTGTCCATGTGATCACATGAACAGATTCATTTGGGCTGGGACGTGACAAAACCTGTTTTCGGGGTTTTCTACAAAGGGAGACTCAAACCAGTCTCCTCAGCTACAGAGACTACCTAGAAAATTGAAATTTTGCTCGTAGCAAGGCTAGATATGCTTAACAATAAGCGAATAACAAAGGTGCTGATCAGATTGCGGGGATGCGCAGGCTGGTCTGCGCATTTGTTTTTTTCAAACCCCCGAAGACAGGTTTTCTCACGTTGAGGACCATTTTATTCGACCTTCAAGCAAGGAATCTGCATGCAATGTCAAATAATCTTGGAATAACAGTGAAACAGGCCAGTATAAGATTGATTGAAATATATAAAAAAAAAGACTCAAAATTTAAATCTAAACACCAGCATGTGCTATACAGATTGATGACAGCTGAGGGGCAGGGAGGCCCAAGCTAGCATGGAAGAAACTGACAGAGAAATACTGCTGTGAGTGGAAGCTCACGACAGTTGACCCTCAAGAAAGAAGCACCTGCAGATCAGTTGTGAGATCTGCTATGTGTGCCGCTAGCCAGTTACCTGGAAGGGGGCCCACTGATGTGGATGATTAGTGTTTCCGACAGCCTGAAAAAGGGGCAGGGTGCTGGCCAGAAAAAGGGCACTTTTGATGCGTGAAATTCACCCAAAAGGGCAATTTTGTTAGAACAGACTTTTCAAATGTGAGTTAGATAAAGGATTTTATGTCTGTTATAAAGTTAGAATAGCTTCTAGTAGAGCATAGGATTCATTGGGATAGCAAAAAGTTATTTTATACAGTAAAAGTTGATATATGACTATTTTTATATTAAAATGAAAATAAGGGCAGGAAGGGGAAGCTTTAGGGCAGGAGGGGGAGCTTTAGGGCAGCAGGGTGCTCCCCCCTGCTATTCCTCTTTATGGGAAACACTTATGATGCCCCTGCACATTTTTCAATTATCTGATTACGATATGATGTAAAAATGACAATTAAGGACAATAGCATACTACTGAGAATCTCTAATCAGCATTTCAAGATGTATTTTATTGATATGTACACTATATTATACTGTTATTGTTACCATAGAAACTGTGTGCCATATCAACTTAAATAAAATATTTTGGTTTGTTTGTTTCTTGGTATTAAGCTTACTTTATTTTTTATCTGGCACCTGGTGAATTTTATTTATGATATCAGGGGATATATTTGCAGCATTCTTATTTTAAGATTTTGTTAAACTGTTTGCATGGATTCAGTTATATGTGATCTAGAGCAAAATGAGAAAAAGTACATTATTTCACAGAACCTTGAGGCGATTGACAACATCTTGTTTGTGTCAGTGCCTTAAACACAGGGTTCCTACAAGCTCTGGAAATCATAAAAAACCTGGAAAATCACAAAAAAAAGTTCCATGCATGGAAAATTCTGGAATTTGAAAAACCCTGAATAATCATGGAAAAATCATGGAATTTTGTGAAATAATTTGACAAAACCACCAGTAGCCAGAAAACTAGCTGTCAGACACACAAAACTTAAAACCACCAGTAGCCAGAAAACTAGCTGTCAGACACACAAAACTTGTGTGTCTTACAGCTAGGTTTCTGGCTACTGGGTAGACCATGCCTTTTTAAATACAGTACTGTTGGTGCCTCAGCATGGTGAAGATGCCTTGGAGGTCATGCATTAAATAGTCATGGAAATTACATTGTGATCATGGAAAAAATATGGAATTGTGTTTTTGAATTTCTGTGGGAACCCTGTAAGCAGATATACAACAATATGAAACTATATTTGGTCTCCTATATCTATGTACTACTCTCTTTGCCATTTTTTTTCCCAATAAACTTGCACGATTCCAGTTTTAGCATATTGTCGGTCGGGAGTCAAAACCTCGTAACTCTGATTTTTACTTTTTTCAGGAGACAAAAAACAATAACTTTTGCTAGGAGTGTCCTATATTGCTGAAAGTCAGACAGGATTGTATTAAGTAACATCCAAATTCACTGTTAATGGTGTTTTGAACTTCCAATAAAGATTTCACGGTCATTATGAAGAGTTTCACTTGAGTTACTTCATTTTGAGTATATTTTTGTGAAAAACCATGCAGTTACGACATTTTGAGTATCTTTTTCATGGCAAAAACCCGTATCTCGGTAAAAAGAGCACCAAAATAATGGTATTTTTCATATACGATATTTTGAAACATGATTGATGGTTTTTAATGGGCTCTAATTGGTCTAGAGCTACGAGAATTGCAGAATATGCACCATGTCTTTGGTATTCCTGCATTGACGAAAAGTCGTTTTCGTAAAAATCAGAGTTATGAGGTTTTGACTCCCGACCGAAGATATATAATTGTCTTTGGGATTTTTAACCAGGTCATGCTCCAACAAGCTTGCCCAGCTACAGAGATTAGCTATAAAAAAAAATCCCTTATACGAGGGTCAGTCAAAAATAACGGAGAGTTGGTTAATATCTTTTTACTGGGTAGGCACTTTTGACTGAAACTTAATACACATATAGAATGAACCTTCGGGGTTCATTGCATATAGAAGTTGACGTCTTATCATCTTCAATATGCTGTTGCTAGGCAACCGAAGATCATCTCTCAGCGATGTGCGTTCGCGCTGACAACACTTCTGACTACGCAGCCATGAATTTAAAATCATTTCAAATCTAAAACAGTATAATAATGACCTTTTATCTCGCCAATTGTATCAAACAATGTGTTAGTAATGTTTTGAAGAAGTGAAATAGAAAGTAGATACAAGACATGCGATGTTCGTTGCCTAGCAACCAAAATTAACGGAAATTCCATTTTTAACAAAAACACCTGATTTTGTTGCTATGGCCACCGTTTATTCCTGGGAATCAATGTGTTAGCAATGTTTTGAAGAAGTGAAATAGAAAGTAGATACAATACATGCGATGTTCGTTGCCTAGCAACCAAAATCAACGGAAATTCCATTTTTAACAAAAACACCTGATTTTGTTGCTATGGCCACCGTTTATTCCTGGGAATATTCAAGATATGCATTCAGATAGTAAAACCAATTACTAAATACAATGAAATGGTCATATTCTATGATTCTTAGTTGATAATATTGCTCTAGAATTAACTGTCACTGGTGGGTGGGGTACATTTTGGGGTGAAATTTTCCGAAAATTTAGTTATTTTTCCTTATATTTATGTAATAAAATTCCGACGCCTCAATCTCAGTTGTTGCATTTAACAAAATACTTTCAAACACTTTATTTGCAACAAATGCATAAGTTGATGAAACTTAAATATTGTATAGTGTTTCCATGGCAACGCTATATTCTAGCATGAACGCATGACGTTATTTCACATTCTTCGGTTGCTTAGCAACAACAATCTATACTTTGCATGGTCTTGTATTTTGCATATTCTGACGCAGGACAGTTCATTGCATGCATGTGCCAAATTTGACTTGTGTGCTTTAGCCTACGTCAGAGATATGTATCAACTCTCAGTTATTTTTGACTGACCCTCGTAGCAAGCTTGCATATGATACTTTCCAATAAGCGAATAACAAAGACCTGATCAGACTTAGCATCATGTGATGGGCAGGCTGGTCTGTGCCTTTGATGTTCACAAACCACGGAAGACAGGTTTTCTTGGGTGGAGGTCTACCTATAATAAGATTGGAAAAGAGTGTTGAACCTGATCGGCTGGTTTCTTACGAGGGTCATCCAATAAATAGAGAGAATTTTCTTATAATGCAAGAGTTTGTACCATTAGAACATGGCAAATGTAATCATTAGATGGCATAACCTGTTGGGCATGCAGCAGCATATCCAAAATGTTGTTGGAAAGTGAGGTCGCTTGTTGCCTAGCAACGAAAATGTGATATTAAAGCTAGCCTGGCCAGATTTTCCACATACAAAAACCGAATGCTAAAGAAACAGAGTTTGACATTTAATTATTTTCATTTATCTGAACATAGATTGTCATTAAATCTGTTATAGTTTGAATGTTCTCAATGTTTCATATAAAATATGGTCATTAACATGTACCAGTTAGTCTTGGTTGCCTAGCAACCAGGCAATTGTGAAAAAAATAGACTACTTGTTAAGTCTATATTTTTCTGTTGCTAGGCAACAATGGAAACATGGAATACATGTTTGTTAACAATACTGTTTTAAAATATAGAATATATTTAATACTTTTAGGGTGATTTAAAACTTATATGCCAACAATCAATAATTTAAGGGAAAATTCATAACCCATACCCCCATTTCTAATTCCACAAATTTGCATTTTGTTCACTTTTTTATGCTAAATGTACCTGTCAATTAGACATTTTTCATAAGAAGTCAATGAATTTTACAGAATAATTACCTTATGTTGTAGCGTATAGAATATATGCTTTTTGGAACTAATCTGCACATGCCAGTAACCATGGCAACCAATTTAAGGCATCCGGCCAGGTAAGCTTTAAGTACGTGTTTGCGTTGCTAAGCAACAAGCGACATCATATTCTGTCAAAATATTAGATATGTTGTTGCATGCGCAACAAGTTATGCCACCTTATGGTTATATTTGTGGTGCTAAAGTGGTACAGACTCTTGTATTATAAGAAAATTCTCTCTATTTATTGGATGACCCTCGTAGAAGCCGGCTAATCTGAATCTACTCCGTTTTCAAAACATGATAAATCCATGTTCAGCATGGCAAAGTTAACTGCTAAATGGTATATTGAAACCATAGCTGTCAAGACAATGCGATCTATGACATCTCTATGCAAACAAATTGTATTTGACAAAATCAAAAACATTTTTCCCCAACAAAATTGAATAATGAAAATTGACCCTTTCATCTGTGTCTATGGAACTTGATGAATGGGTAATTGATATTTGACAAATAGGATCGTACTTGAGTGCTCATGTTTTATTGAATTTATGAAAAGAGTTTAGGAGAAGAGATAAAATGCGAGGCTTGCCAAACAGGATCACGAATGTTAGATTCTATTTTATATCACAGGACATTTAAATTACTTAAAAATCTTATTTTAGGCTTGAAAACGTCAATATTTTGTTATCTTTTAGGTAACGTTAGTAAATCTGTAAACCACCAGTGGTTTATCGATTTTATAACATGGCATTACATCACTCCCAGATGCGACAAAACACTATAAAGTAGATCTGATAATAGAGTTGATATGGCCACAATATGTAGGTGTGTAGTTTGTGAGTTCTGGTTTACAGTATCAATACATCTATCACCTTAACCTTACCTGATGTGTTCTGTTTTTATCTCTTCCTGTTATAGCTTATACCATCTTAACCCTTTGTATTATAATGGATTCTTCACTCTGGTTTGATAAAATAAACTCTGGATAGTCCATTGTACATATCTAGGGATGTAAGGTAATAATTTTCAAAAAATATTGTTTTTTGTGTCTGAAGGTCTTTTTTACTTTAACAGTGTAGACCCTGATGAAATGCTGCATTATGCGGCATTTCATCTGGGTCTTCACTGTTTGTAAAAGTACCAGTTTAGGTGTTTCCCATATACAATGTGTTAAGGGTTTGAGACTCACCGGAAGCACTGTTGTGTCCTTGAGAAAGACACTTTATCCCCTGCTTAGAACTGGTCCAGCCCGGAAAATCACCTCATGACTGAAAATTGTTGACTTGGATATAAAGCATCCACACAAGCAAATCCATCTCAAGTAGTCTCCAGGGTCCATCCATCTATAAACTTTTCTTGTCACATCTTTTCCTGGACCACATGGTGCACTACCAGTATTTTCAGAAAATTGTCAGCATGTTCCCCTAGTGGTTAAGTTATGAAAAAGCAATTTTGGTTCCACTTGTCAAGTGTGACAGCTTGGAGTAATAATGTACAGTAAAACCTGTGTAAAACAGCCACTCTCAAAAAGATCGAAAATTGGTTTTTAAGACCAATTATCGCTTAATGCAGGTCAACGTATTGCAGAATGCATTCTGCAATACTTTTGACCCACATTAAGCTACCAATTGTTATTAAGGTCTTCGTTTTGTATATTTTTGAGTGGCCATTTTACACAGGTTTTACTGTACATGTAGATGTTGACAAATATGGCCACTGTACATTTGTATATTTATGACCCAGAGCCTTGCAGCTGAATGTGGAGAATTAGGGCTATGCTTTAAATTGTTTTTTGCTTTGAAGTTCAGATCTTACCACATCTCTTGAAGTAGCCATCATGGTATAGTGCATAGGCCACTGGCTTAGTAAGCTGGGGGTCGCATCTTTGACCCCTGGCTTCTAGTCTGACAAGACTTTAAATCCTGGTTCTGTATCCATATGACCTTATTGTTTTGATTGTTTGATTTGATTCTTAATGTCCCAGTCAACAATTTTTCAGTTATGTCGGGATGGGTCCACCTGGTTTAACCCTTAAGCGCCAATCGCAACAAAAGTTGTCTGCTTTTCTCAGCTGCTGAAATGTTTAAGAAGCCTCTATGACAAACAGTCCTATAGGAGCAGCCTGTTCTGGGTCCACCATGTTTGCTTCTATACTTAATTCGTCAGTAATTTTTAGGCTATATGTCTTGCTCAAGGACACAACACAGTGATGCCGGTGAGACTCCAACCCACGGCCCCTCTGTCTTGAGTCAAGCACTCTACCACTGAGCCACTATGCTACCCAAAATATGACCTTAGATATTGGTGAGAAATTAAACACACGTCTCTTGAACTGTTGGTTCAGAATCTAAATCATTCACACAAATACTAAAATGCTAAAACCTACAATGCAGGAGCCGAATATATAACAAGATCAAACTCTGCTCTGGACCTGCGTCACCCATGCACCTTCAAAGTGTGGACAATCATGATGCAAACTTTATTCAAAGGAATGAAAACTGTTGGGAGTTACAGATTTCACAAACCGGCATCTACAGTCCTGCCAGCCATGTTTTGTTAACAAATTTATCGGGGTTTACCTTTCAGGATGGGATTATGATGTAGCTCAAGAGGTAGCACGGAAGATTAGTAAACGTAGAGTGTACAAGTTAATGTTTGGATAGCATTGTACTATTATTCCTCAAATCGTTTATGGCAGTGACGTAAGGTAAATCCCCAAACCATTATCAGTATATCTTACAGCTTTTGAGTTATAAACTTAAATTTAGTACCAAAACATATGACATCACTGTGGAAATCTCCTTGTTTAACAGGGTTCACACAGGCTTGAAAAATACTTTAATATACAGGACACTTGAAAATTAAATTTGCCTTGAAAACACTCAAAGGCCTTGTTTTTGTTTGTTTGATTCTTTACGTCCCATCAACAATCTTTACAAATTTTTACTCTTGCCATCCACATAATGTTTAGTTTAATACCGTCAGACGCTAATGACCCATAAGGGTTGATGCGTCGTTAAGCACCAAACAAACAAACAAAATCAACAATCTTTCAGTTATATAGGGACAGGTTTTCCTGGATTTAACCAGTACTAAGCTAGGATAAATGTGTCTTGCTCAAGGACTACAACACGGTGAGGCTCGAACCGCGGACCTTCGGTCTCCAGTCAAGCACTCCACCACTTAGCCACTGCGCTCCCTATCAAAGGTCTTGAAAAGTCATTGAATCTTACCATTTACAGGAGGATTCAACACTGTATTTGGAGACCGAAATTAGTATATGCTGCACCAAATAAAGGCAGCACAATTTTAAACTAATTTTCTTAAATCAATATCTTCAGTAATGCAGTCTAGCGTTTCTGAAGTAGAATTTTAACATGTAAATCAGTATATTTCATAAGTTTGAAAAGTCATTTAGAAGTCCTTGAATTTTACACAAACTTGTCTGTATGAACCTTGTTTAATAGCATATACTTAGCAATTGTAAACAAACTATTACGTAACTGTCACTCTTGGTTGGCAGGATAGTAAACATTTTGGACAGAAAAATATTAAATTAAAACCCCCCAAATATGAGAAAATATTCATGAAATGCGCAAAAAATTGGAGGTGCACATCTTCAATGTGAGAACAATTGTAATACAACATTTTTATATAAAGGAATGAAAACTTTTTGCGTTGCAACTTGCAGATTACACAAACTAGGCGGACAATCGGTTGGAGTGGAGCCACTACTAGACCTGCATTTCGCCAAGGCAAATTTTTACCCCACAATTAAGGATTATTTAGAGAAATGAGTACAACTAAAGTCCACCTTGGGTATAATTCAAGTCACAACAAAAGCATGTCATTTATGTAGTGCACCCTGTTTTAGTGTCAATATGCCAAAAAAATATTCTTAAATGTACAATTTCTATATTTGACCGTTAAACCCAATTCCACAAGTGTGAGGTCAAAATTCTGTTTGCATTTTTTATATGCTTCAATCTCTTTAATTTGATATGAGGAAGACAGACTCTCACAAAATCTGAATGACTCACTCCCCATAAAAAATGACTGAACTGATGATTACAGCAAATGAGCTGTGACGTAATTTCCAACAATGAGGTATTTTGATAAGTGTAGACTTGTACGAGCGTGTGCAGCCTACTTTTAAGCTTAGAAACTCCAAATGCTGTTCGGTCAGTATCTTAATAGTCAAAGAATATTCAATCGAGCGACTAGCAAAGGCTCTGATCAGACTGCATGTACCCGCAGGCTGATCTGGGCCTTTGCTGGTCGCACATACCACATTTTTGGAAATCTCATGTCACGGCTCAAATTAATGAACTCTATGCAAACAATTCTGAACTATAAGAGTATTCTCTTGAGCAAAACAAGAAATTGAAAACAACACTTTTATTTATCTTTTAATTTTAAGGCATTTACTAAACAGAGCAGTTCATTCTGAGAAAATAATTTTAGCTTACGTACATAACAACACTTAACTCTATCTCTTAGTGTGGCCTGCTGATAATTTTTACTAACAGTTTGGACCCAGACCTGGCTTCAACAAAATATATGGGCCTGATCTGGATCCAATCTATTGGACACTCAGATGATTTCCTGAAAGAATTTTTCGAAAAAGTTGATTTTGAAAAAATTCAGCAGAGGACAAAAAAAAGCTGGAAAAAATTTCCCAGGGGGCATGGAGTTAATACTCACCATGAGAGACTTCAATTCTGATTCCAGATTGTTGCTGAACTTTTCCTCCCCACACTATATAAACTACTGTTCTGCCAGGTTTTAAGTGACCCCCGTTTTTCTTTTATTCAACTTTAATCCTTAATAATACGATCAACGTTTTGCATGTGGATGTAAATGCACACCGCGTAACTAAAACTTATTTTTTGGGGCAGCCCTAATTTTGAACTAAGGCTCAAATGCCCTGTAAATCAGAATAACTTAGTCTTTTTCCTTGAGATATATACCCATTTTCATCCTCTATATTAGTTATTATAAGCGTAATGCACATATTTTACACCACTGAAGACATATTTCATTTATATATTGTAAGGTGCACTTGGGGACTAATTCAAAGCGGAGGAACAAAAACACACCAAAATTCCATCTAATCCCAGCCTATCTTTAAGTGAGAAAAATAAATCTTATTATGCAGTCTATATCTAAATTCATTTCTGTAATTTATTTTTCAATTAAAATCGCCATTAAGGAATAATCAGCAAAAATCAGGGGTCACGTTAAACCTGGAAGCACAGTAGCTCATAGAAATGTAGGAGCAACTATACTAAAAGTACCAAAGTCTTATGTTGGCTAAAGAATTATCAAATGCAAATAAAATTTCATTTCAAAGATAAAACTAAAGAAATAAGAAACACAAATTACATGTATAAATAAAAAAAAATATCATTGCTTACATTGTTAAAAAATTAAAAGTAGCAACTTTTGACAAGAATTCCTTGGAAGTCGATATTGCACATGCATGCATTGACAAAATTATGTCAGAAGTTAACATAGAGAAACAAGTAAAACTACTGTAAATTCGGAAATTTTCTCAAGAATTCTATTTTCATGAATAGCGTTAAAAGACATATTTGCGACGTTAAATATTAGCTACTATGGCATGATTTACTATATCAGTAAACGACAGAGTTATTTTGCCATTTTGTGGGAATTTAATTTTCACGAAACTTCGCATTTGAGAAGTTTTGCCAAAATAAAACTCCATGAAAATTTCTGAATTTTCAGTATGCAAGCCAGTGTCAAGCAAAAGGTAAAAAGTGTGGTAAGGTTAACTGACCATCTGGAAATGACCATAGCTGTGGACAGGGGGGTTAAGCCACAAACAAAACATATCAAATCATTTTGATACTTCACAGATGTTTTCTCCATATTCTGTAAATCTTTTATGTTTGATTCAATGCTTTGCGTCCCAGTCAACAATTTTTCAGTAATGTAGGGACTGGTCTTCCTATTTAATACTATTAAGTTAGGATTAATGTGTCTTGTTCAATGACACAACAAGGCTCAAACCCCTCAATGTCAAGTCAAGCACTCTATCACTGAGCCACTGCACTCCATTCTGAAAATCTGCAGGTGGTATTACCTTTTGATCTATTTTAGCTCACCTGAGCATGTGCACCCATCGAAGTCTCAGATCAGACTGCATCTGCGTAGTCTGATCAGTCTTCGATGGGCGCTCTATGGGAAGCCAAAAGCCCAGTTTCTTCAGGTGGAAAACAAAGAGTCGGACTGATCAGACTTTCGGATGTGCAGACTTATTAGAATCTTCGCTGTACGCACATTCCAACCTGTACTATATGCTGGATCCCAGCTCAAGTAAAGTTTATGATGGGTGAACAGAATGATGGTAAAGTAACAGTTTTTATTTCTACTGCTGCTAAATGCATGGATGAAAGTTCACAATTTCCAAAATCCTGAACTTACGAAACTATTATCTTAAAACTTGCAGTATGCCCACTAAATATTCACACAATTTCAAGTTTAAATGGTCCAATGTCGTTAGACACACTGAATATGAATCAGAGAACCTATTATAATCTCCCTAATTCAGCATTTTGAGGCTGACTTTCTATGGAAAGTCAGCCTCAAAATCCTGAATTAAGGAATAATCCTGAAAACTTTCACCAATGTAAATGCAACTTAATGTTTTCTGCTGCAAGTTGTCTGCTGGTTACTTTTAAATGTCTGTAGCAAACAGTGTTGACCCAGATCAGACTGCTCCTCTAGAAGCAGTCTGATATGAGTCCACACTGTATGCCTGTATTGATATAGACGATTTCAGCAATTTCATCGGAAGGCATTTTCAGATGCACGTTTTCCATAGCAGGCGAAGGGCTATTCCCTGCAAACAGGAAGGATCATATATGAAAGCCTCATCAATTATAAACTATATGAGCCTCGACGCGAGAAAACCTGTCTTCAGGGTGTTGTGAATAACACAGGCGCAGACCAGCCTGCGCATCTGTGCATTCTGATCAGCGCCTTTGTTATCTTTTAGAAAGTACCATATGAGCCGCAACATGGGATTTCCAACAATGTGGTATGTGCGACCAGCAAAGGCTCTGACCAGCCTGCGCATACGCACAGTCTGAACAGAGCCTTTGCAAGCAGCTTGAGTATTCTATGACTCTTAAGCTACTGACTAAACATCATTTGGAGTTTCTAAGCTTAACAGGAAGCTGCACAGGCTCGTCTGAGTCTACACATGTCAAAATGCCATATTGTTGGAAATCACATGTCAAGGCTCATATATAAACTTGTTACAGACGAAATTTAATTTTTCTAGCTAGTCTCTGTAGCTGAGGAGACTGGTTTAAAACTTGCTTTGTCAGAAACCCCGAAGACAGGTTTTATCGTGTCGAGGCCCATATAATACAGTCACTGGAGCATGAAATGTAGGTCAAGGCCCAGGGAAGAGAACAGCTTTTGACAAAATCTGCTGAAAATGTAAAAAAAAATACTAGAAGCGAAAGCTTAATTTAAAGAAATTACATTAGAGAATACAATAACACCTGTGTAAAACAGCCACTAAAAAATAGATGAAACAAAGATCTTAATGACAAATTATAGCTTAATGAAGGTCAAAAGCATTGCTCCCTCTGGACCATTCTGAAATACTTTTTACCTGCATTAAGTGATAATTGGTCTTCTAAACCAATTTGTGGTCTTTTTGAGAGTGGCCTTTTTTCACAGGTTTTACTGTAAATTAAAAACCGCTCAAATCAACCGGTTCACTGAAAATACTCACCACAGGACTGTTAAGGCTACCAGGTGTGTTGAACAGATGGGTGATGAGATGGAATAATGACATAGGATGATATCAGAATGGATGGGTGATAGTGAGGTGGTGTGTAGGATGAATGGTTGAACAGATGGGTAATGGGATGGAATAATGACATAGGATGATATCAGAATGGATGGGTGATAGTGAGGTGGTGTGTAGGTTGAATGGTTGTACAGATGGGTGCTGAGATGGAATAATGACATAGGATGATATCAGAATGGATTGGTGATAGTGAGGTGGTGTGTAGGATGAATGGTTGAACAGATGGGTGATGAGATGGAATAATGACATAGGATGATATCAGAAGGGATGGGTGATAGTGAGGTGGTGTGTAGGATGAATGGTTGAACAGATGGGTGATGGGATGGAATAATGACATAGGATGATATCAGAATGGATGGGTGATAGTGAGGTGGTGTGTAGGATGAATGGTTGAACAGATGGGTGATGAGATGGAATAATAACATAGGATGATATCAGAAGGGATGGGTGATAGTGAGGTGGTGTGTAGGATGAATGGTTGAACAGATGGGTGATGAGATGGAATAATGACATAGGATGATATCAGAATGGATGTGTGATAGTGAGGTGGTGTGTAGAATGAATGGTTGAACAGATGGGTGATGAGATGAAATAATGACATAGGATGATATCAGAAAGGATGGGTGATAGTGAGGTGGTGTGTAGGATGAATGGTTGAACAGATGGGTGATGGGATGGAATAATGACATAGGTTGATATCAGAATGGATGGGTGATAGTGAGGTGGTGTGTAGGTTGAATGGTTGAACAGATGGGTGATGAGATGGAATAATGGCATAGGTTGATAACAGAATGGATGGGTGATAGTGAGGTAGTGTGTAGGATGAATGGTTGAACAGATTGGTGATGGGATGGAATAATGACATAGGATGATATCAGAATGGATGGGTGATAGTGAGGTGGTGTGTAGGATGAATGGTTAAACAGATGGGTGATGAGATGGAATAATGACATAGGATGATATCAGAATGGATGGGTGATAGTGAGGTGGTGTGTAGGATGAATGGTTGAACAGATGGGTGATGAGATGGAATAATGACATAGGATGATATCAGAATGGATGGGTGATAGTGAGGTGGTGAGTAGGATGAATGGTTGAACAGATGGGTGATGAGATGGAATAATGACATAGGATGATATCAGAATGGATGGGTGATAGTGGGGTGGTGTGTAGGATGAATGGTTGAACAGATGGGTGATGAGATGGAATACTGACATAGGATGATATCAGAATGGATGGGTGATAGTGAGGTGGTGTGTAGGATGAATGGTTGAACAGATGGGTGATGAGATGGAATACTGACATAGGATGATATCAGAATGGATGGGTGATAGTGAGGTGGTGTGTAGGATGAATGGTTGAACAGATGTGTGATGAGATGGAATAATGACATAGGATGATAACAGAATGGATGGGTGAAAGTGAGGTGGTGTGTAGGATGAATGGTTGAACAGATGGGTGATAGTATGGAATAATGACATAGGATGATATCAGAATGGATGGGTGATAGTGAGGTGGTGTATAGGATGAATGGTTGAACAGATGGGTGATGGTATGGAATAATGACAAAGGATGATATCAGAATGGATGGGTGATAGTGAGGTGGTGTATAGGATGAATGGTTGAACAGATGGGTGATGGGATGGAATAATGACATAGGATGATATCAGAATGGATGGGTGATAGTGGGGTGGTGTGTAGTATGAATGGTTGAACAGATGGGTGATGAGATGGAATAATGACATAGGATGATATCAGAATGGATGGGTGATAGTGAGGTGATGTGTAGGATGAATGGTTGAACAGATGTGTGATGAGATGGAATAATGACATAGGATGATATAAGAATGGATGGGTGAAAGTGAGGTGGTGTATAGGATGAATGGTTGAACAGATGGGTGATAGTATGGAATAATGACATAGGATGATATCAGAATGGATGGGTGATAGTGAGGTGGTGTATAGGATGAATGGTTGAACAGATGGGTGATGGCATGGAATAATGACATAGGATGATATCAGAATGGATGGGTGATAGTGAGGTGGTGTATAGGATGAATGGTTGAACAGATGGGTGATGAGATGGAATAATGACAAAGGATGATATCAGAATGGATGGGTGATAGTTAGGTGGTGTATAGGATGAATGGTTGAACAAATGGGTGATGGGATGGAATAATGACATAGGATGATATCAGAATGGATGGGTGATAGTGAGGTGATGTGTAGGATGAATGGTTGAACAGATGTGTGATGAGATGGAATAATGACATAGGATGATATCAGAATGGATGGTCGAGAGTGAGATGGTGTGTAGGATGAATGGTTGAACAGATGGGTGATGAGATGGAATAATGACATAGGATGATAACAGAATGGATGGGTGATAGTGAGGTGGTGTGTAGAATGAATGGTTGAACAGATGGGTGGTGAGATGGAATAATGACATAGGATATCAGAATGGATGGGTGATAGTGAGGTGGTGTGTAGGATGAATGGTTGAACAGATGTGTGATGTGATGGAATTATGACATAGGATGATATCAGAATGGATGGGTGATAGTGAGGTGGTGTGTAGGATGAATGGTTAAACAGATGGGTGATGAGATGGAATAATGACATAGGATGATATCAGAATGGATGGGTGATAGTGAGGTGGTGTGTAGGATGAATGGTTGAACAGATGGGTGATGAGATGGAATAATGACATAGGATGATATCAGAATGGATGGGTGATAGTGAGGTGGTGAGTAGGATGAATGGTTGAACAGATGGGTGATGAGATGGAATAATGACATAGGATGATATCAGAATGGATGGGTGATAGTGGGGTGGTGTGTAGGATGAATGGTTGAACAGATGGGTGATGAGATGGAATACTGACATAGGATGATATCAGAATGGATGGGTGATAGTGAGGTGGTGTGTAGGATGAATGGTTGAACAGATGGGTGATGAGATGGAATACTGACATAGGATGATATCAGAATGGATGGGTGATAGTGAGGTGGTGTGTAGGATGAATGGTTGAACAGATGTGTGATGAGATGGAATAATGACATAGGATGATAACAGAATGGATGGGTGAAAGTGAGGTGGTGTGTAGGATGAATGGTTGAACAGATGGGTGATAGTATGGAATAATGACATAGGATGATATCAGAATGGATGGGTGATAGTGAGGTGGTGTATAGGATGAATGGTTGAACAGATGGGTGATGGTATGGAATAATGACAAAGGATGATATCAGAATGGATGGGTGATAGTGAGGTGGTGTATAGGATGAATGGTTGAACAGATGGGTGATGGGATGGAATAATGACATAGGATGATATCAGAATGGATGGGTGATAGTGGGGTGGTGTGTAGTATGAATGGTTGAACAGATGGGTGATGAGATGGAATAATGACATAGGATGATATCAGAATGGATGGGTGATAGTGAGGTGATGTGTAGGATGAATGGTTGAACAGATGTGTGATGAGATGGAATAATGACATAGGATGATATAAGAATGGATGGGTGAAAGTGAGGTGGTGTATAGGATGAATGGTTGAACAGATGGGTGATAGTATGGAATAATGACATAGGATGATATCAGAATGGATGGGTGATAGTGAGGTGGTGTATAGGATGAATGGTTGAACAGATGGGTGATGGTATGGAATAATGACATAGGATGATATCAGAATGGATGGGTGATAGTGAGGTGGTGTATAGGATGAATGGTTGAACAGATGGGTGATGGTATGGAATAATGACAAAGGATGATATCAGAATGGATGGGTGATAGTGAGGTGATGTGTAGGATGAATGGTTGAACAGATGTGTGATGAGATGGAATAATGACATAGGATGATATCAGAATGGATGGGTGATAGTGAGGTGGTGTGTAGGATGAATGGTTGAACAGATGGGTGATGAGATGGAATAATGACATAGGATGATATCAGAATGGATGGTCGAGAGTGAGATGGTGTGTAGGATGAATGGTTGAACAGATGGGTGATGAGATGGAATAATGACATAGGATGATAACAGAATGGACGGGTGATAGTGAGGTGGTGTGTAGAATGAATGAATGGTTGAACAGATGGGTGATGGGATGGAATAATGACGTAGGATGATATCAGAATGGATGGGTGATAGTGGGGTGGTGTGTAGGATGAATGGTTGAACAGATGGGTGATGAGATGGAATAATGACATAGGATGATATCAGAATGGATGGGTGATAGTGAGGTGGTGTGTAGGATGAATGGTTGAACAGATGGGTGATGGGATGGAATAATGACAGGATGATATCAGAATGGACGGGTGATAGTGAGGTGGTGTGTAGGATGAATGGTTGAACAGATGGGTGATGAGATGGAATAATGACATAGGATGATATCAGAATGGATGGGTGATAGTGAGGTGGCGTGTAAGATGAATGGTTGAACAGATGGGTGATGAGATGGAATAATGACATAGGATGATATCAGAATGGACGGGTGATAGTGAGGTGGTGTGTAGGATGAATGGTTGAACAGATGGGTGATGAGATGGAATAGTGACATGGGATGATATCAGAATGGATGGGTGATAGTGAGGTGGTGTGTAGGATGAATGGTTGAACAGATGGGTGATGAGATGGAATAGTGACATGGGATGATATCAGAATGGATGGGTGATAGTGAGGTGGTGTGTAGGATGAATGGTTGAACAGATGGGTGATGTGATGGAATAATGACATAGGATGATATCAGAATGGATGGGTGATAGTGAGGTAGTGTGTAGAATGAATGGTTGAACAGATGGGTGATCAGATGGAATAATGACATAGGATGATATCAGAATGGATGGGTGATAGTGAGGTGGTGTGTAGGATGAATGGTTGAACAGATGGGTGGTGGTATGGAAAAATGACACAGTAGGTTTATAGTTTGGATGGGTGATAGTAAATTTACATTTGTTTCGGATGTAAAATAAAAATTCTCTAAAACCTTCCAGCAGGAAATGGTAAACAATTTTTGTTTAAACTTGGCCCCAAGGTTATAAAGCTTTTTTCAAAGCTCAACTCAGCTAGGCACGAAATATATTCTGCTCATAAATGTTAAAATGTCAACAATTGTTGACATTTTAACATTTATTAGCACAATAAATACAACATCTGAGAGACATAAAAAAGGGAAACTTCTTTCTTTGCCGTAATTTTAGTCTTTATAAGCAGTTGAAATTTCGTGCTCAGTTGAGTTGAGCATGAAAAGTTTGATAACCTCAGGGCCAGGCCTTCGGTGGTTTTATTTGGCCATTTTAAGGCCTAATATGGCAGTCATTCCCAATCCAAAAGTGGCCTTTATTTCCCCAATTTCATGTATTTTAGCACTTATTTTCCCAATTTTAATAAAATATTTTCCCAAATTTGAAGGAAAAGGTAGCTTCCTAAAATCCCAAATAAAATCACTAGTAAAGAGTGCCCACCCCCAAATTTTTTTCTTATTTACCAACTGAAACATATGTTGTGGGTACTCAAAAGAACCGTCTCAATGAGACGGTTCATTTGAGCTCTTAAAACACAAGTAAAAACTGATGGGTAAGACAATATTTACAATTTTATGCTTAAAATTTTTATTTATCTACACCTATGTAAACATAGTCTTATCTAAATGATGTCTTTCCAAACACATCTGGATGCTGCCTAATTTCAATAAAACACACATAAATTCATTAACAATATCAATTAACAACTTTGCTAAAAGTTAGCTATGTAAAAGATTTTAAAAAGTTAAAATAGTTATATGCAGTTTAAACTAACGAGCACATTTTTTTCATTCAGTAAAATCTAAATTTATGTGTTATCAGCCTCAGGCCACCAGATTTGAATGAGTCATACAAATACTTATTTTTTATTTCTCAACTAAAGAGTTTGATTGTTTGGTTCAATTCTTTACATCCCATCAAAATCTTTCACTTATGTAGGGACGGATCTTCCTGGGTTGAACCAGTACTAAGCTAGGATTCATGTGTCTTGCTCAAGGACTACAACGCAGTGATGCCGGTGAGGCTTGAACCAGCGACCTCTCAGTCTCGAGTCAAGCACTCTACCACTGAGCCACTGTGCTCCCTGTAGATAGTACTTCAGGCACATACTTTCTCTTGTAACTGGCAACAACCCTTCTTGAATCCGCAGTAGGATGAGAATGACCATAGAAATTATTTCATGATTAGTATGGGATGTGGCGGGGATAGAGCTTGCGACCCCTGATCTGCAGTCTCGCTACTGATTGTGCTAAGGGGCCAGGTACTTACTGTCGTGCCAACCAAGAGTGACAGTGACGTAATAGTTTGTTTACAATTGTTAAGTAAAACATTCATATACACTACACTAGAGCTAAAGCTAATCGATAGACCACTTGTGTATTAATGCTATTCTGCGGATGGGATTAATACACAAGTGATCTATCGATTCTAAGTCCCTGATAACTTTGTAAACAAAACATGACGTCACTGTCACTCTAGGCTGGCAGGACATTATCATATACAATTAAACATTATTCATACAGAATTCATACTCTGCACCTCAGTTTTCCTTCTTGAGCCGTATGACTATTCTTGTGGTGGTCAAACATTGTACAATTCAACATTATTCATGCACAATTCATGCACTTCATCTAGTTTTCCTTGTTTCGCTGTATGACTTCATTTATGAGGCGATCAAACATTGTATAATTCAACATTATTCATACACAATTCATACTCTGCATCTCAGTTTTCCTTGTCTAGCTGTATAACTAAATTTTTGAGGAGATCAAACTTTACAAACAAAATATTCATACACAATTCATACTCTACAACACGTATGAATTGTGTATGAATATTTTTTTTCCTTGTAATTTGTTTGATTTGATTATTTACTTCCCATTAACATTCTTTCAGTTAGGTAGGGCGGGTATTCCTGGTTTGAACCAGTACTAAGCTAGGATTAATGTGTCTTGCTGAAGGACACAATGCAGTGAGGCTCTAACCTGCGGCCCCTCGGTCTCGAGTTAAGCACTCTACCACTGAGCCACTGCGTTCCCTTTTTTTTTCCTTGTATAAATAATTTTAGTTTTCCTTGTTAAGCTGTATGACTTCATTTTTATGGAGATCAAATTTCTTGTACATTTCCTTCTTATCACAATCTGTGTTGATTACCTGCAAGGGAAATAATTGACCCTTAATGCGCTAATCGCATCAAAAGTCGTCTGCTTTTCTCGTCTGCTGAAATGTTTAAGAAGCCTCTATGGCAAACATTGTGGACCCAGATCAGACTGCTCCAATAGGAGCAGTCTGATCTGGGCCCACACTGTTTGATTCTATACCTAATTTGTCAGTAACGTTAGGCATTATTTGCAGCAGACAACTTCAGCAGACGACATTTTCAGATGCATTTTTTTCTTGGCGCTTTAAGGGTTAATTATTTACACATTTAAATAATATTTATGAATTTCTGATCTGAATCATATGTTGTGGGTACTCAAAAGAACCGTCTCAACGAGACAGTTCTTCTCACACCCAAAACAAATGTTAACTGATGGTTAAGAAAATCTTCACAATTTTACTCTCAACATTTTTGTTAAAACTCTAATAAATAAAAGCATTGCCGACATAGCATGATACCCACCATATTTTGAAAAGAATTGAAATGTTGATGTTACCCAAGGATCTCTTTGGTAAATACCACTAGGATTTTTTGGGTGTTCTCATTGGAATTTAGGTGACTTTTCCCCCAATTTGGGAGAGAGAAAAAAATCCCATGTTCAAAAAATTTTTTTTTGAAGATTGCGATTTTCATTCACAAGCAATCTACTACCATTGCATCTTATTTCTCCTACAGTTTTTTGATGGCAAAAGTATGTGTGATAGCTAATATGTTTTTATTGACCAAAAATGACATAATTGTGCACTATAACAAATTTCCCAATTTAGGGGTTTACCACACTAATTTTACCAATCTGAAAGGCCCTAGAGCCCCTTCACAAAATTGAAAAAAAAAATCCCTGTTGGATATTGAGATTCTGGTATTTGAAAGACTATCTTGACCTTGTATAAAGCGCTACCAAATATTATCATACATCATAGATATGGAGGGCACAAGGTTTTGCCTTTTAATTTAGTTCAAGGGTGATAACTCTGTTAATGCCAAGGAACTGTCAAAATAAACCACCTGGCTCAGTAATGCTTAATGCCCAGTAACCGCCACAAAACCCAACTTCTCATTATCTCTATCTTAACCCATGTGGTCTAATAAGTTAATGACAGGAAAGGATCAGGGATTTTCTTACCTTTCCGAAGTCAGGGCCAGGGGCCTGTTGAATTTGGGAAAAAAGCTTTTGGACCATCAAAATTGGGAAAACTTGATGCAATCTAAAAGAACTGGACTGCAATTTTAAATTGATTAATAAAACATGGATATAAGAAATTAGCTAATTCTATTGCCCTTCATAAAAAATCAAAAGAAAATTTATATAAAAATGTGAATTTTTTATGCAAATTTTCATGAATCTGTAACTTTGCTATTTTTGTTCAGATTTTCATGAAAGGGGCTCTTTCATGGTATGGGAAATTAACATGGAAGTCTGCCCACGCTTGGAATTTGATAATGTTGTGTTTATAAATTGTCTGGGGTATGACTTTTATATTTATGGTGCATTTCAGTTTTTATGCAATTCCATTGCTAATTTATGACGTCATATATGATATCACTACAATACCTTAGGGTATCCAGATATAATCATTTCTAAAGTAATTGACATATCATGTTACGGACGCTGAAATGTTTTATTAAATAACTATATCATTGATAAGTTCGTTGATACTATAAATGGCTTTGTTTGCATTAGGGTAGCGGGTTGGCATTCATTTTTATGAGATGGTACCCCAATTTTCAACTGTATATTTTGTATTCAGTCAAATTTGGAATTAAAATTTTTACACGTTGCGGTCTTTGTCAAGATACCATTTCAACATATAAACTTTCCATATATGTAAAGAATAAGTAGACAAAATTCCATGAAATTCAAGGACCGGTAACACATTTTTTCAACTTGATGTAAACACATGGCCCTAATTCATTGAAATGTAAAAAATACAATAATTATGTTTCAGTGTTAAACATACACGAATACTTGCTTAGTTTGAATCACCATGCTAGTACTTTTATTGGTAGAAGTTGATATGTTCCGTGTTTTTCCCTGTTACTGATTGGAAAAAGAAAAAGAAAATATTCTTTGATATTAAGTGCCATGATTCTTATTTAATGAAGTGCTTACACAATGATATTACCCAAAACGATACAGTATGATGACACTGGACTTACCACATCTAGTTTCGAACGTTTAAACTACATCTAACCAATGTTACACTTAATATGTAACATTATTTAGAATTTTAATTCATACAGAAGAGAAACCTTATGACAAGTCAGTTCATACAGGAGAAGAACCTTATATCTATGGTTTTATAATTGTAAGCCTCATTAATAAACCTGGTTCACAAGAATAAGCCCCTGACAAACCTATTGGTTAAAATGAACCATTTTGGTCACAGATAACTCTTGGCTTCAAAGGTATTGCTAAATTAATGCTTAAATCTTCTCTTTTTATTCTGTTTTGTAAAACTGATGCTGATTTCCATCGAATGGCAACATTTATTCTTTGGCTGGCTGTATATTCCAGGCATACAGTTTCGTTTCTGGACCTAACTTACTCATGTAGAATACTGTTCTATGATACCTTTGATATGACTCTGTTACACTTAATCCTGGTCACGGCACCAAAATGTGGTTACTCTAGTTCAGTTGGGATGTATAGAAATATTTGGTCTTCTTGTTTTCACACGTTTATTGATAGGATATTATGTTTCTTAAATAATATCATGCAGGACTTGAGGAAGTGATACACATTGTCTTGGCCCCATAGTGCCATGACATGGGGCCATGACCTTTGACATTTCCGGCCATTGAATCATCGAAATTGTCTAGACATGTCTTTCTTTAAGAAAAGTGGAAGTAGATTTAAAAGCAACCCCCTTCTGTCGAGTTATTGATTCATTTCAACTAAATAATTAATTTTGCTAAATCCAACCTATACCCATAAGAGGTAGGAAATGACAAAGTTACCGGTTTTGGATTTTCATGAAATTAGGCTCAGATCAGTAGGATATATATGGCATGTTTTTGTGATAATATGATATCTTGACAAAGACTAGAACATATCTATCTTTGGAATTTAATGTTGAATGTTTTGTAAATTTTTTAAAAAAAATATTGAAATTTTATAATCACTTCTTCAGAAAACGTAAACCATAATTTATCCAAATGGTTTCCTGGTATTAATATAATGCATATGGTATTTTGGATTTAATCTAGATGACAAATCATAGAAATAAACAAAATCATAGATTTAGGACATGGAAATTTAGAGACAGGTGCCACCTCAAAGGTGGAGTACGTCAGGGTTGCTTCCTAAGCCTTATTCTTAACTATCTGATTCAATTCATACACTTTCATAGTATGTATATAATGAGTCATTATTATGCAAAGTTTAAAGAAAATCCATGCGTGGGCACAGATGCAAGTACCCCTTTTCACTAAATTCGGAATGATATACACCATTTTGGAAAGTCACATTTTTAATTGGGAAACGGGCTTCCATCCGACCTCAAATCGGGCCTAGGAAAATCCCTGAAGATGTACCATTTTGGCTTAAATATTAGTTTTCGTTGACATGGTTACCAAAATGATAATACAAAATAAAAATATTTTTCTTGTTCTACCATCATAACCTTCCTGTGATATCAAAATCAACCAAATTTGTTGACCATCATGTGGAGTCACTTGCATGATTTTTATCTGAACCGGCACTTAAACCTTGAAACTTACCAAGACTGGACAAGGTGGTCTGAATTTAGTCTTCTTTATTAACCAGTCTTCGTGGAGATCATTCAGAGCCTGGAGGTAGTCCTATAAAAACATGAAACATGGGTGAAAGTTCAAAATTTCTAAAATCCTGAACTTTAGAAATTCAAATTTTAAAACTTGCAGGATATTTCGCGGAAACACTGGTCCACTCATTGTGCAAAGCAAACTTATGCCAAATGATTTGACGGTATTTCCATGAAGTGTCTGATGATATTACAGGGTTCTTACAGAAATGGAAAACAGAATTCCAAGACTTTTCCAGGACTATTCCAGGACTTTTTTTCATTTTCAAGGACTCAATTTCTTCCCAATTTTGTATAAAACGTGAAAAAATGCACTTTTTTCAGCCTGAAGCGTTGAAATGAAAAGGCACACTCGATTTCTTTGATTTTGACACCAGTGATATTAACCTGGACTACCGCACAAATTGAATAGACTACGAGTCTCACCTCACTTTTCGACGTGTATCTAGCGATTTTCACTCAGTTTTTTTGCAATTTTCACACAATTTTTTTGAGCATCCCATAAATTTGAAAGGACTAGTTATATTTTATATTTTTCAAAGACTTATTCATATTTTCAAGGATGATTTTACAAAATTCCAGGACAATTCCAGGACAAAAGGAGTTTTCCAGGACCAAGGTCAAATTCAAGGACATTTTCAGGTCTGTGCGAACCCTGGATAACCATAGTTTTCAACTTTTCATGAAATATTGAGAATAGCTTTTGCACTAAGTACAAAAGCTATTCACAGTTTTTCATTAAAAAAAATAGCAAAGTTATCAATATTTTTTTAGACTCAAAATTACTTCATATGAATGACAATCATAGGTTTAGATAAACAAAAATTTTTAGCATAAAATTGTAAATATTTTCTAATCCATCAGTTTGAACATGTTTTGGGTGCTCAAAAGAACCGTCTCATTGACAGGGTTCATACAGACAGGACAAACCAAAATTCCCTGACATTTCCCTGACACCAGTCCAAATTTCCCTGACATAGTCATACTCGCCAGTGAAACTTGTTTTTATTCCAACCTTAGTGTAAAGGTAAAGTGAACAGCTCTGTTTTCAATTTCGAGTGATTATTTTGAAGTTTTTATTCAAGCCTTTTGTTGGAAAGCCTAAATTTCCTCTTTCTGATCAATTCAACCCAATCAAAGCTGATACCTATGGTTTCCTCTTTATTTGCTTAGGGTGGGTCTGACCTCAAGATTAAATTAACAATGCCTGGCCTAAAATTTCATTGGTAGGTGGGTGCCTTTATGCTTGTCTTTGGATGGGCCCACCATGGCTAAACTTGGGGTTTTCTATAGCTCCCACTGTGTGTGTTTCATCATAGTATGTTAATTTTACTTTATTTTTCTTCTGTGTGGATGTTTACACATAAATTAGAAAGTCACAATACAAGCTACACAATTTTTGTTTTATCAACAGTAGGATCTAGGGTGAAGATTTGACCAGTAAAATATTGTACCCCCGATGGCCTCGGCTGCTATCTGTCTTAAGGTGGTGATTCTTTCATTGTTTGCTGTTGCTCCCATTAAAAAATTTGCAACTTGATGTTGGCCTGTCCAAACCTACCCTACCCTACATCCCATCAAAGCCATCCATAATGCAAACGCTTATACAGAAGAGCCTTATTTTTGCTGAATGTGTAATATTTTCATTGTAAAATTCCACTAAAACTCTGTTTACAGCTTATGTGTAGAATATTACTTAGAGATAGGTAACTATACACTGCTGTACTATATTTTAAGACTTTTGCAAAGTTCTGAACTTCTGATGTAGATGTTACAATGCAAAGCAATAAATGCACACCATGAAGGTTCAATAAAACTAGTTTTAACTTGACACAGTGCCCAGAGGGGCATGTATACCCAGGCCAGTATGTGTCAGCACCTTTTTTTCTAACAGTGCCAAGTAGGACTAAGGTATCTAAGGCTCTTGAGATTGAACTATTTTGAGTTCAGATTTAAAGTCCCAGTCAACAATATTTCAGTAATGTCGGACTCAGGACTCCTACCAGAGAGAGGGAGAGAGAAAAGAAGAATTGGATAAACTAAGAGACCCCTACTCCTATTCAAATTTGCCTCAAGTGCAAGTGTAGTATACCAATACTACACGGAACAATATTTCAGTAATGTCGGACTCAGGACTCCTACCAGAGAGAGGGAGAGAGAAAAGAAGAATTGGATAAACTAAGAGACCCCTACTCCTATTCAAATTTGCCTCAAGTGCAACAAATTTCTTCCTGCCAACAGGTCAAATATGACAGGGCCATCTCTCAGAAAGCTGCAACAGAGAGCGCACCACCCTACTACACACAAGATGGGACTGTTTGTTTGTTAGTTTGTTTGTTTGTTGATTTGATCTTTACGTCCCATCAACAACCTTTCAGTTAAAAAGGGACTGGATTTCCTGGGTTGAACCAGTACTAAGCTAGGATAAATGTGTCTTGCTCAAGGACCACAATGTAGTGACGCCGGTGAGGCTTGAAGCCTCAGTCTCGAGTCAAGCACTCTACCACTGAGCCACTGTGCTCCCTAAGATGGGATTGTAATATGGTATACCAATACTACACGGAACAGACTAATTAGTTGAATGTTTTAGAAACCCTAAAACAGTGAGCTTTAAGGTCAGGTATCTGAGCAAGGATGGTGCTAAACCAGGCATTAGACATTTAACTATCATCTGGTTTAGCATTAGACACTATCATCATAATTATTGCCCGCAATACCAATAAGAGTCGTTATTATAAAACTCTAAATCTGTGACCTTGACCTTAAAGTCACACCCCTCTATTGGGATAGTACTAAGAAATATTTTAGTTCTGTTTATTTATGTCAGTTAAATGAAATCCAAAGAGTTTTGATAATACCTTTGTAGATGGAAAAAGGGCATGCCCAGGGGTGGGGATGGCCCTGAGTAAAACATTTACCATCATGTCGAACACAATTGAAATTTATGAAAAGGTCTGAAGCTACAAACTGAAATACAAAAAAAGAAAAGAATTTTATATAAGAACTTTAAAGTCAGAGACCCCTGCTATACACTTTGAACCTTAAAGCTGCAACTACATATATGAAAAACATAAACAAAATAATATAAATGTTTTGACAGTATAGAATATTTAGCCTCAAAAGTATCTTCTTATGTTAAAAGGAATTTAGAAACATTCAAAATGTTTGTTTTCAAAAGCTTGACAAGTGCACCCAAAATGTTAGGAAAACTGCCTTAGCCATTCTCTTGTTTCTCATAATTTGATACAAATTATAACTTGTAAAATTCCCTGACATTTCCCTGACATTTCAGCAAAACTTCATTTTTCACTGACACAGCATAAAATTCCCTGACAATTCCCTGACCTTGAAAAAAATTAAATTTCCCTGACATTTCCCTGACGCGTGTGAACCCTGATTGAGTCAGTTCTTATGAGTACCCACAACATATGTTTTGGTTTAGAAATAAGATAATTATTTTTTTGGTGCCCACTCTTAACTAAAGGCCTGATGACAATTCACTCAGGGGACAAAAATATTTCAATATTGCACTTGTCCTGCAGGACGAGTGACTTACAATTTTCACTTGTCCTGCAAACACATGCACTTGTCCTTTAAAAGTGTATGCAATAAAGAACATAAGGGAGTAATATGTTATATGACTTCCTCGAGTATTTCTACCCAAAGCACTCTTCCTACAGGGAAGAATTACTTTTCCTCTAGAATTCACTCGTAATTACCAGCGGACGAGTAGAATTTTTGTCCCCTGTCACTGTAAGTGCCATTTTGATTTGAGAATCAAAGGAGGATCCTTAACTTATACTTTGAAACTCTAAATACAAGTAACAGGGACACTCAAAACTGATTAATGAATGAAAACCCTAGTGATGGTTATTTTTGAGCACCCAAGATGAATAATGTGTTTGGGAAACACTTTGCCCCCAACCATAAACTTGATATAATATAGGATCGTGGCGAGGGTCATATCTCCGGTAAAAAATTTCGAAATTCCTTCAAAAGTTTGACATGTAATCTACTCATCATTTCTATTAATCATTCCAAAATTTAAGGATGCAGCTTTTAAAGCATATGATTTGTTTTTGTTTGTTTTGTGGCTTTACATCCCAAGTCAACAGCTATGGTCATAGCGTGACGGTCAGTTCGCCTAACCACACTTTTTCCTGGGCAAGCTTGAACAAGCAGTTAACCATTACTTTGTGCACATACTTTCGCTTGTATCTGACAAAAACCCTTCTTGAATGATTCAGCGGAAGGGAGGAGAATGACCGTAGAAATTATTACATGATCAATCTCCACGAAAGTATGGGACTGGGCCGGGATCAAATTTGCGACCCCTGGATCTGCAGTCAGAATGGCATTATAGCATATGAGATATGCTAACAAGGTACAGTACAGACAAGGCAGTACTTTTAGAAACTTACAATTGGTACACTTTGTTCCTCATGTCTGTTTCTCTTCTTTATTCTTTCTAAACAAGTTTCTGGCTTGGCTTGTAAATATACTGAAATACATAACAAAAAGAAATTGAGGGCAAAAAATGTAATTATTTTCTTACCTATTAGTTTTAAAATATGTTTTGGGTGCTCAAAAGAACCATCTCATCGAGACGGTGCTCAAAAGAATCATTTCATTGGGACAGTTCTTCTTTTGAGTACCCACAACATATGTTTTGGTTGAGAGATAAAAAAAATTATAAGCTCCTATCTGGAGGCCTGAGTAATAAACATGGGATATAACATTAATGTATTGCATCAGACTGCATGCTTGGTGGTCAACCCAATCATGGTTGGCAACTTTGCTTTCCTCTTAAATTACACGCCGGTGGGTCGGACTTCAGACTCTATGACAGTTTCAACTTAAGAACTTATCTATTGATGAGATGGAAGGGACCTGATGCTTTGGTTGTTTGTCAGGCTGACCAGAGTTTAACTGTTGGATTTCTTTTGATTCAGTTTTATGCACTGTCGAGTCCTTATCTTTGCTTTATCTCCTTTTTATATCTTGATTTACATGTTCTAGGAGATGATGCATTGATATGTTAGGGGTCTTTCATGCAAACCAAATATCTATGTGTCTTGATCCACATCTGAATTAAGGGTGAGGTTGGGGCAGTGAAACGGGTTTAAGCCGTCCAAGGTGTTACTTCTTTTTAGGATCATTTATGTTTTTTCTGTCTTGTGTTTGTTATGCCTTTGTGTGCGTCTGGTCATTTGTGCCTTGTGGTCACCTGCTGGGAAAGGGCTGACCTCTTGACTCTCGTTTGTGGTGTCTAACTGTGAGTTTGTCACTTTCCTATTGGTATCCTGGGTCAGGTATGGTACTTGATTGTATCGCTTCCTGATCTTTGCACCCTTACTTTAAATATTAACCTTTTTACCACCAATCACTAAAATTGTCATCTGACTGTTCCTAATCTGCTTTACTACTTTGATAGACTATTTCAAACAATATGAACCCAGATTAGACTGCTCCCTTAGGAACACTATCAGAGTGCTGAACTGTTTGGATCCAGATCAGGACCGATATTATGTCGGTCCTGATCTGGGTCCAAAGTGTTTGCAAAGGTTATCAGCGTACGACAAGCAGATAGCACCTACCTATGAGATCAATATGCATGTCTTCATTCGCCTGTATCCAATCATACCACTCAGACAGAATGGCATAGTCCACTTCTGGCATTAAACCACTGCAAAGAAAACATTAAAACAAGGCCAAATAAAAAAGTAAGTGTGTTTCGGGTAACGGATCTGAAAATATTAGGTAGGGTAGATTTACATGTTTTTTTTCTGGGAAAAAATATAATTTTATGCATTTTGAAAGGCAAAATGCCTTTCAAAATGCATAAAATCATTTTTTTTTTTTCAGAAAACCTGAAAAAAATATAGGTTTCACAAGTAAATTTAGGTAGGGTCGGGTTACCCTAAAGACAGTTATTTTTTATTTGGCCCAAACACCCAGTTAAAGGTGTCCAACTGTGTGAAAAATACAAAAATTGAAACCTGTGCAATCTTGCAAAATTTTCATATTTTGTACATTTCTTGCGAGTGTAACTACTCAATAAAATGATTGTGCGCATTTTTAGAAGTTTATCATGTTAGTAAAGATCAAACATGATTTTCTATAAATTAACATCTGCTGTGCTCAGAGGGTGCCCCAGCAAATGTTAATGTACCATAAAAACATGTTTGGTCGCTATTATTGCAGAAAATGATTGTGTTGCTACAAAACTTTTGGAGAAATGCTTCAAACGTTGAATTTATGTTGTATAATAATGGCACGCAAAAGGTTGAAAGATGCATAGAATTTAAAAATTGTCAGTTCTTGTGCAAACACTTACGTAATTCTGACGTCACTAGATTATGTTCACTTCTATGCTCGTTAATGTTGATGATGTCACGTTTTGTGACCGCCCCAGAATGTGTGTACATAAAGTCAAAAAGATGTGCAACAACAGCATGTGATGGCTTTGTGCCGGTTAAAACATGACTGTAAATAGCATGCCACATAGTTTTTTCAGTAACGTGTCTGGCTACAGATGTGTGTTTGACTGCAGATCCAGGGGTCGGGAGATCGATCCCGGCCCGGTCCCATACTTTCATGGAGATTGATCATGAAATAATTTCTATGATCATTCTCCTGCCTTCTGCTGAATGAATCATTCAAGAAGGGTTGTTGTCAGTTACGAGCGAAAGTATGTGCACGAAGTACTGGTTAATGGCTTATTCAAGACTGCCCAGGAAAAAAGTGTGGTAAGGTGAGCTGACCGTCCCGTAATGACCATAGCTGTTGACTGGGACGTAAAGCAACAAAACAAACAAACAAACAAAGACACAGCTTTTTATGAAATAATAATGAAGGGGGAGGAATATAGTCATAATGTATTTGCTTCAACTATACAGTTGAACAAGACCAAACTCTGCTCTGGACCTGCGTCGCCGGTGCATGTCGGTGTGTGAACAGTCGATATGCAAAGTTCAAATATACAGGAATGAAATCAGATTACATCCAAATTTCACAATGTAATCTACAGTAGAACACTCAAAAATATAATATCAAATGTGCATGAATATAGGGTGTACATGTTCACTGTGTGAACAATCATAACACAAAGTTTGAATATAAAGGAATGAAAACTGCTTGAAAATGTCTAAGTTCAACATCTGTCAAAAAAGTGAAAAAAAATGATATTTGCACAAAATAGAAAGTGCACATCTTCAATGTGTGAACAACCATTAAGCAAAGTTTGAATATAAAGTATTGAATACTGTTGGAGTTACAGATTACAAAAACTAGGCACCCCCTAAGCATTTCTGATGGAAAAATGTCCAAGTTCAACACCCATCAAAAATAAGAAAAAAAATATGAAATGTGCACAAAATGGGAGGTGCACATCTTCAATGTGTGAAAAATCATCATGTAAAGTATGAATATAAAGGAATGAATACTGTTGGAGTTGCGAATGAATACTGTTGGAGTTGCAGATTACACAAACTAGGAACCCCCTTAGCATTTCGGATGTAAAAATGTCTAAGTTCAATACCCCTCAAAAAAGAAAAAGAAATTATGAAACATGTACAAAATAGGAGGTGCACATCTTCAATATGTGAACAATCATTAGGCAAAGTTTGAATAAAAAGGAATAAAAACTTTTGGAGTTACAGATTACACAAACTTGGTACCCCTAAAAGGTTGCGGACGACCAAATGTCTAAGTTCAACACCCCTCAAAAATGGAAAAAAAAAAATATGAAATGTGCACAAAATAGGAGGTGCACATCTTCAATATGTGAACAATCATTAGGCAAAGTTTGAATGAAAAGGAATAAAAACTTTTGGAGTTACAGATTACACAAACTTGGTACCCCTAAAGTGTTGCGGACCGACAAATGTCTAAGTTCAACACCCCTCAAAAATGAAAAAAAAATTATGAAATGTGCACAAAATAGGAGGTGCACATCTTCAATATGTGAACTATCATTTGGCAAAGCTTAAATGAAAAGGAATAAAAACTTTTGGAGTTACAGATTACACAAACCTGGTACCCCTAAAGTGTTGCGGACGGACAGACATACGGACGGACAGACAGACGTACGGACGGAGTGGACCCATTACTAGACCTGCTTTCGCTAAAGCGACGCAGGTAAAATGCTTGAAATCATATATTATTTTAAAGCGCTCTCAAAAGCTCTGCCCATTCCACGACATCTGTATCAAATTATTTGCGGAGATATTTCATGCGGGTAATTTTAGATAGAAAAGTTACTGAGTGCTTTTGTGCTAATTGCTAATTTTCAATGCGTACAAGGTACATATAGGTTTAAAATACAATGAGTCCAGATAAAAAAAATGCCTTACATACACAGTATGCCATCATATCTTCTATGGTGTTCTATACTGTCAAGCAGGGCTGTGGAAATACCATGCCCGACTTGTCCAACGTGGTCCCGTTTCATTCAGGACAAGTTAGAAATTTCTATAAACTTGTCCTTGGACAAGTACAAATTTTTAAAGAAAGTTTAATAGCAAAATTCTGTATTTCATATTTGATGAAATATTATGAGCTCACATGTTGCATTGAAAACAGTGTGGATCCTGATCAGCTGCCTTCTTCAGAAGCCAGCTGATCTGTATTTACACTGTTTACAAGAGAGTTGGTACCTTGTTTCAAACTGCTTTCTAAAGATTTTCATATTGTTTAAGCACTGTAAGTAATAAATAAAGGATACTTTTCTGAGGCTTTCTTGTTTAAGCCGCGAGGTGGGCATAGCCCACCGAGTGATTTAAACAGAAAGCCAAGGAAAAATCCTTTATTTAACTTGTAGTATGGCGCAGGCACAAATAAACATGTGTTACTGAAACCTGACGAAATTAATATTCGCTCCTCCCTGCATCCGGCCTAAGCTGTCAATTATATTACATTTACCTACGGGTTAATTTGTCGCTATTAAGGAAGTTCCCGCCTACATCGTTGTTTAACTAAAAGTGGAAGTTAGAGTACGGTTTTAAGCTCCTCCTTCGTCTTTATTCTAGGGTGTCTGATTTAAACATCAGCAAAGATCAAAGAAAAAAGCATCGGTCATACTACAAGGTATATTAAAGCTGCCATAATCTGTTTTTTAGTTCAAGTAAAATTTTCTTTGGACAAGTACATTATGGCCATTTACGTGTCCCTTGGCAAGTATAAATTTTTATATTTTCACACCTGCTGTCAAGGGAGATAATAATTATTGGCTTACCCTTTATACAGATTTTCTACAAAGCAGTATCTGGCACTGTACAGTGATCTTTCTATCAGTTTAACTTTACATTCCTGAAAATAAGAACATGAATCATACCAGATAGACAAAATTATAATGTAAGCGTAAAATTGTGAATATAGAGAATCTAACATGAGTGCTCATGTTTTATTGAACTTATAAACAAGTTGAGACAAAAGAGATATAATGTGAGGCCTGACGAGCTTTTTTCTTTTTATTTGCAATAAATTGGCCATAAATTGTATCAATTGGTGAGTAAAGTTTTAACATTTACAAAAATACCCAATTGAAAAACCAAAATAAAATAACCAAAAAATATTTATTTGAAATGTTGAATACCCAATTAACATTTTGCAATACCCAAATGAATTAAAAAAACAGAGGGTAACATACCCAATTGTTAAAAAATTAATTAAGGTACTGCTATGGTATTTGTAGTGTTATTCATTTTTGCTCATTTTGAAATTGGGAAGATGTTAATGTTCGGGGATAATTCTGGCTCACAGACAGGATGGGCCTTTTTGAGGGAATTTCATAGAAAAGTATTCAAACAGCAGCACTTCCCTATACACTTACCTTATAAAAGGCCCATGCGTTCTAGAAGAGGCCTTTCAGAAAATTTAGGGGCCTTTTAGAACAGGGCCCCTTTCAGAATTATCCCTGAAGGTTCTATCCAAAATTATGTCAAGGAAAACCTGTGAGCTGCAAGCCAATACTTATATGGTGCAGAATGAAATGGTAAAACAAAGAATTGATATATGTTAGCCTTACTGTTTGTTTTCTATGAACTTCAGCCATTGTAAGTTGTACATAGGACTGGAAAGCCAAACTCCATCTTGAGGCATCTTTGTACATGAGTTCCTGAAATTAATACATGTATGTGTATAGATTTAGATAAACAAAATTTTTCAGCATAAAATTGTAAACATTTTCTTAACCATCAGTTTTAACATATGTTTTTGGTGCTCAATAGACCGGCTCATTGAGTTGGTTCTTTTGAGTACCCACAACATATGTATTTTGGTTGAGAAATAAGAAAATTATTTTTTTAACACACTCTCAAATAAAGGCCTGTATGTGTGGATTCAGACTGTTAACCCTTTTCAGACCAATGGAATTTTCCATAAAGCTAAATGCTATTTAGTCAGGATGGTCAATTTTGAGGGGGCACGGGTTATTAAAAAAAATATGTATGTATCTTTCTCTGAAGATCGATTTTGTCTTTGACTCTTAGCAAACAGTGCAGACCCTGATGAAATGCCGCATTATGTGGCATTTCATCTGGGTCTTCACTGTTTGCCCAAGTACCCATTTAGGGAATTCTGGTCCACAAAGAGTTAAGACATGTGTATTCAGGCCTTTAGTTTGTTTAATTGTGTTGATGCTTTATGTCCAAGTAAGGAATTTTTCATTAGAAGCCAGCGGATCAAGATTTACACTTTTTTCATCCACACAAAGTATCCATAAAATTATTGAAATTGAAACAAGTGGTTTGACTGAAAACCATATGTTCATCATGCGCTGATCCAGAAAGTTTTGTCAGAGGGGGTCCAACTGTGACGTTTTTTGTTTTTTGGGGTGGGTGGGGGGGAATGATGAGGGGAGAGAGGATCCAAATAGCACTAAAAGTGGGCCATCTTCGGCCTGCCAGCGAAACGCCATTTAAATGGCGTTCGCTGGCCGCCCGATGATGGCCCAACTTTGAATGCTGGCTTGGTAGCTTTGAAATTTTGCTGGGGATCTGGACCAGTATTGCTTAGAAACCCTATATTTTTGTAAAATTTCATTGGGGGGTGTCCAGACCCCCTGTTCCCTCCTCCGGATCATTGTCATGCAATAAATTCTTGTAACCCAAAACAGAACTGTGTGCAGTGTGTGTGCACTTATAAAAGCATGTATGCTTGTTATGTTGAATTTGGTATCATAAAATGAGAATATGTCTATATACTGTTTGAGGTGTGTAGAATGTATCAAAGAAATGTAAAACAGTTGTAACTCTACCTACTGGGTAATTTTGCATGCTTTAAAATTTTGTCGTCTGCTGATTTTTATCATAATCAAAATCATCTTTTTTGAAAAATTCTTTTTGGGATACTATCAGAGTGTCAAATTGTTTGGATCCAGGTCTGACAGGCGTGACATTAAGTTGGGCCTGATCTGGGTCAAACTGTTTGCAAAAGTCATTGGCAGACGACACTAATAGGCAGAGTTAAGAGGCCCATAGAAGCTCTACTGATATTGGTTCAATCTAATCTCTTCCTTCATATTTGCCTACTTATGCCGTCTGCTGATAACCTTTGCAAACAGTTTGGATCCAGATCAGGTCCGACAAAATGTCAGACCTAATCTGGATCCATACTGTTTGATACTCTGATGATATTCATGAAAGAGTTTTTGGAAAAAGTTGATTTTGAAAAAAAATCATCAAATTGACCAAAAAGCATACAAAATACCCAATTGATAAAGAATTAAGAGTAACTCAGGCCTTAAGTAAAGAGGGACTGTGCATACCAAAAAATAACTATATTTCTCAAACAAAACATATGTTGTGGGTACTCAAAAGAACCGTCTCAATGAGACGGTTCTTTTGAACACCCAAAACAGACATTAAAACTGATGGGTAAGAAAATATTTACAATTTTACGCTCAAAAATTTTGTTTATCTTAACCCATAGTAATTGCACACAAGTCGGCTAGACCTACCAGAGTATTGTGTCCTTCTACATCCTTCCATTTACACACTGGCTCTGGAATCACCTGCAAATAAACATAACAGCTGAAATGTATCGCATTCACTGAGGTATGCTTTCCCCATCAAATTTGAACGAACCAAATTTGACATTCTTTTTTTTCTCTAACATGTACATAAGGCCTATAGGTAAACTTTGGATTTAAGGCCAGAATTTTTTTTATTTGTTGATTTACGAACCCTCATACTGTAATTTTCCATAAAGTAAAAAAAAAAAATTAAATTATTTTATATTTTATCCGCTGACTCTAAATATTATTTGTTTCTTTGAAAAAAATGATATATTTTTGAGGTTCTGTCTGTGTATTTTTGAGAGAGACACTGTTAAAAGTGATTGTCCTGTCCAGAATTTTAGGGAAAATAATAAAATATTTAAAGATCTAATACAGACTGTTTGTTTACCTTACTTGTTTTACTGTTTTTTCTGGAGATTTAAAAAAAAAGCCCCCCCCCCCCCCACCCTGACCCACCCTAAATCTGATTTTTTTCCCCGTAAATCAACTAATAAAAAAATCCTGGCCCAAACAAGTTATGCGACCTACATGTACTTTATTTCACTTTCAATATTTAATTGTTTGATCTTTAGATTGTGCATTTTCAGTGTTATCCCCAGGTCAGTAATTTTGAGGGCCATGTTTGGCCCCCTTCAGCATTTTCAATTAAATTTTTTGAGCCATCAGTGAAACATAACCCTAAATGTAACGCTTCTTTTACAAAAGCTCTGAACTTCACAGAACAAGTGCGCATCATGCGCATAAATATCCATGCAGCCATGCCAGCCAATCAATGATGGCTTTGGGGCATTGAAATTCTACAAAACGCTAATTTTTAGAATAGCTGGCATGCGCAGAGTACACCGCTTTCCAATAATGATTTTGACTGGTCGTTAAGCAGAGCAGACCTGTGAGAAAGCACTCTTTGGAGCAAATGCTCCATTTTCCATAATATTTTCAAAAGTATTCAAAACTTTACATAACTTTACTTGATTTTTTCAATGTGGTCTAAAAATAGAAAATGATGTTTTGATCTAAAAATAGCCTGTGAAGTAAAAGGTTAAATGACAGTCATTCAGTGAAGAACAAGATTGAATAACTTTTAACCTTGTCCTGCTGAACCAGGATTCATTCACTTTCTTTGAAAACATGGTAGATCCAGAACAGCAAAGCCATCTGATTAGGATCCACACTTTTTTTCCACTTGGAAAATCCATGCTTACAACTGGAATGCTACCCTGAGATTGATACATCATACATGTAGGATGAAATTGAGGAGGTGTGTAGTAAATAATATCAGTGATTTTCCCACCTTCCTGAAGTCAGGGCCAGGAGGGGCCTGTTGAATTTGGGGACAAAACCTTTGGATTATCAAAATTTGGAAAACTTGATGCAGTCTAAAAGAACTAGACCGCAATTTTAAATGGATTAAAAAGTATATATATGAAATTAGCAGTGTAAAGCATGTGTGGCTTTAAATGCCCTTATTAAAAACTCATGAAAATTTGGATTTTTACGCAAATTTCATGCATCTGTAACTTTGCTATTTTTGGATTCTCATGAAATTTTCATGATGTAGAACTAAGATACACCATTTTTGGAAGTTTTTCCTCATTTTTTAATTGGAAAGGGGCCGAACATTGAACACCTGCCCCAAATCAGGCCTAGGAAAATCTCAGATGATGACAGGTACAACACAATTAACATACTTCAACCATTTTCTGCTTGCGGAAATATTCTAGACATGTTGACTTGCCGCTGCCTATGTTTCCTTCTACAGCAACCTGAAATATTAGGAGCAATTAAAACTGGGAAATTTTGCAATTTTCTGATTCTGGTCCATATCAGATTTATCAAGACAAGAGGGCCATGGACAGGGTTCCCACAGATATTCAAAAACACAATTCCATGATTTTTCCATGGTCAACAATGTTATTTCCATGACTATTTAACGCAGGGCCTCCAACCTCCCCTTTTAGCGGCATATTCACCACACTGAGCAAAATGCAGCAACAGTAATGTATTTAAATAAGCATGCTTGTAGACCATGCATGCATTTTGAAATAATTAAAACTTGAAACCACTAGTAGCCAGAAAACTAGCGGTCAGACACACAAAACATGTGTGTCTGACAGCTAGTTTTCTGGCTACTGGTGGTTTTGTCAAGTTAGTTCACAAAATTCCATGATTTTTCAATGATTATTCAGGTGTTTTTTTTTCAAATTCCATGATTTTTCCACTGGAACTTTTTTTGTAATTTTCCAGGTTTTCCATGATTTTCAGAGCTTGTGGGAACCCTGCATGGGGCACTGGATTGCTCACCTGAGTCCTGGTTCAGGATAATCTAATTTTTTAGTTCTTGGAGCCCCCTTTTTTTGCAACGGTGATGCCAGCCTAGATGGCAATTTTGTGCAATTTGGTAGAGGGTACCGTAGTTACTAGTATGCGCAACATTTGGGTGAAATTGTATTAAAATTAGGCCAGGTTTGAAAAGATGCTAGACTTACAATTTTGTCAAGAGATAGTCATTGCCAAATATTACTTGAATAACATTAACATGCTCAGAGCAGAAAGTAAAGCTTTTCCCTGTCAACCAACAGCAAAGTCTGTTATCTGTTGATAACCTTTTCAAACAGTCTGGACCCAGATCAGGACCGACAAACAGAACCTCAGTCCTAATCTGGATCCAAACTGTTTGACATTATATGTGTTCCTGAAAGAATTTTTAAAAAAGTCAGATGACACCAAAGCATAAAAAATTACCCAGCATAAAAAGGCAAAAAAATAGCAGGGGAAGAAAATTCCACTCGTCTGCTCTTCATTAGGAGTGAAATCTAGAAACAGGAGTATATTCTTCCAAAAGCACTCTTCCTACAGTAGGAGTGCTTTGGAAAGAATTACTCGTCTTTTACTAGTTTCTTCCTAAAATCTGAGGGTGAAACTAGCTTTTCTGAGTATTGACCGTGAAAACTTTTTGCCAGTATATGAGATGCATTATGAATTTGACTGGGTAAATATCATTTTAACAGTGATATAAGGAACTTTATAAGTCATATGATATTACTCCCCTTATGTTCTTTATTGTATACGCTTTTAAAGGACAAGTACATGTGTTTGTAGGACGAGTGAAAATTGTAAGTCACTCATCCTGCTGGACAGATGCAATATTGAAATATTTTTGCCCCCTGAATAGCCCTATATTTATAATTATATAGCCAGTGTTCTGCCAAGACTTTGAAACCATGGGGCCAGTGGCCCTTTAGCTATGAAAAAGTGTGGCCATTTCCAAATTCTACTGGGCCATAGATAAACAATTCAGAATATCAAGTGTTAAGTATTTACTGACCCTTTATCAAAGGTTATGACCTGTAAAATGAGCATATCACAACCTTTTATAATCTCTAAGCCAAATTTTTTGAAAAGATCACTTTTCAGTCCCGCTGGTGCTGGGTTGATCGGACGCAGCCAATGTTTCACTTTCATTGGGATTTTGAACAGATTTGTCCTCTGCAGTGTTATCTAATGGACAATCAGTTAAAAACTTGTAGAAGACGATGTTTCTTGACGTTTGTCACCATCATTGTCCGCAGTTTATTTCTACTTAGCAAAGAAATTGAACATCATTCTTTTCCTATATGAAGCCATTTTGTAATCTAGTGCAAGCACAGAATGAAATAACGCATATGATTGGTTGAAACTTGCTCAGATGATGTCATGCACCAATCAGGATGGCCAATTCACCTGCCTAATGACCGCTTAGCAACAAAAATAGCTGTTTCCGATACAGCGGCTACAAACTAATTTGCGCCATTACTTTATCGATAAAGACGATTCAGCCCCGCAGAAAAACAGACGCGCCCAGCTGCCGATCTATGGGAATTTCTCTGCGCCGTATGGATTTTTTAAGCGCCAATGGCGCGGCCTTGGCAGAACACTGATAGCATGATTCTACTAATTCTTACTGTGAAAGGCTTCTTTGTCCTTTTGCTCCTCTCTGCTTTGTGACTCTGTGGTACATTGGCATCTGCAACAAAAAGAGTACATGTACAGTTAAACCTGTCTTAAAGGTCTTGTGAACCTTCAAAAAAGCTTTTTTATACTCCTATTTATTGAAAAGCCAGTAATGAGAGAAACAGAATGTCGAAAGCCCCATCAAAAAATTCCAAATAGTTACCAAGTTATAAAGGTTTCAAAATTTAAGTAGACGAAAATATGCGAGAGGCTCATATGACGTCATATGTGCTTTTTAAAATATTAAATTTGATACATTTCATTTATTTTAACATTATTTAATATTTTATTTGCTGAAAATGATTCAATATTCATGATAAAATACAACATTTGCATATAAAAGCTTAATTGTGCTGTAAATCACACTACATAAAATATGACATTTTGAAAAAATGATCTAGAAACAATTATGTGGGCGGGGCTTATATGCTAATTTGCATAATATCAAAACTTGCATAACTTTTGACTCGGTTGGAATTTTAAGATGGGGTTTTCAGCATTTTGATTTTCTCATCACTGTCATTTAAATCATGAAGAGTTTCAAAAATGTTTTTGAAGATTCACAAGACCTTTAAGTGGCCACTCAAAAAGGACACCAAAAATCGGTTTTCAAGACTGATTATCGCTTAATGCAGTTCAAAATTATTGCAGAATGCTCGGGAGCATTCTGCAATACTTTTGACCTTCATTAAGCTACCATTTGTCATTAAGACCTTTGTTTTGTCTCTTTTTGAGTGGCCGCTTAAGACGGTTTTATTGGATAATTATCTGTGTAATGAAACATAATAATTATTCAACATTCAGCACTACATGGCTAAACAAATAAAATGTCTGTGTCTAAATACACAGGCCTAAAATAAAACTACATGTAGAAATAGTTTAATGAAACACTGTATCCCCAACCGACTTGGGTTCAATTACTTTGGGCCATCCTTAAGAAAATTTTCGTTCGCTGTCACCCTACCCATAATTTTCAAAACTGTCGAAACCCATCGAAACGACAAAACATCTACAGTCGAACTTTGATGGCTCAAACTCATCGGGACCATTGATGCGAGTTCGACCAATCAATGGGTACGAGCGATACCTGGTCTAACCATTTTCAAGGGAGAGTACATGTACTTTATGTTTACCATGGACAAAACGTTTCTACCGATCAAAGTTGCTAAGCGCACATGACATCTGTCATTTATGTCAATTTACCCCTTTGCACGCTAGAGTTAAAATTATAAGTGACACATATTTGCAATTATGTGTCTGCGGAAAGTAAATACATTGATCAGCATGCCCATCATGCACATGCTGATCAATGCATTTGCTATCCGATCTGCTATCACGAGTTAGTTGTCTGGTCGTCTTGTGAGCGATGACATACAAACTCGCCTAGATGTTTAAAAGAAAGATGCGGAACAGACAGTTAACCGACACAATCTGATACCCGTCTGAATACAGGCAGCACATGGCGTCGGGCCACAATCAGCTGCCAGTGAAACGTCATTCAAATGTGGTTGCACTGGGCGGGTCAATTGTTGCCCGCTTTTAGATGTCAAGCAGGAATAGAACCACAAGACTTCTGACCAGACTGTACTCTGAATCGAACTGCGAACTGTTGATAACAAAACATCTCATTTGTTGCGCGGTGACAAGAGAGAACTTAATTACACTACTTCTCAAAAGTTTGATATAATAAATTGCCACTAATTGATTAATTGACACATTCCGCTTAATGAATGAATTTGTCAATTTAGGTTGAACCAAGCGCAAAATCATCATTGCCGAGGAGCGATTATAAACGAAAATTAATTTACTAATATCAAGCATTCTATTGTTAAGTCATCCGGGTATTTTAGGCATTATATAACTTCATGCTGAAGAGCTCCGCCGATATACTCGGTGAAAATAATGCCAGACGCTTATTAAAAAGCGTTCAAAATCATGATATTTCAATCAGTAATATATCGATAAATATGCCTGATTATTTTATAAACACTTTCTTTATCGAATGAAAATCATATCTCAAATAGATGCTGAAAATTTCAATTCAAAATTCTGAGTAGTTTTAAAGATATTGCAAGTTATAAATTCACCAAAATATGTAGGGATAACGGAGAATTACCTGTGTTTTCACCGAGTGCGTAAAGCGCCTCGATGATCCAGAGCGGGATATGACTTATCACTGTTTTAAAGAATCTGAAGGATTCATTTAAGGTAAATATTGGTTTGAGCCAGCCAAGTGTTTATACATTAAATATTGCCCTGCGGTCCGTGTTGTAAGTTCGGGCCATCGTTGTTCGAGCCTGGGGTGCTTTTTACTAGGCCTAAGTGTCTGGCATTATTTCACAATTGCAATCTCATGACTACTTGACTCCTATACGGGGGAAACGCCTCATCAAACCCAAAGAATATACAGACTGTGTCACTAGCAACATCATTGACAAACAATCTACTAATAATACTAATAGCAAATGTTTAAGACTTTACAGTGCATCTGCAGCATCAGCTCCTTGTGTGCGATATGATGATTGATATGCCGCCCCAAATTAAGCGCAAATTCACCCCACGTCCAAAAGTGTGGAAGCTCAGAGATCCTCAAACGTGTAGCCGTTTCCAGGAAGTCTTCAAGGCACATGTGCCCGCTGTGGAAACTGAAGCGGCTGCTACTACTGAGGAAATCTGGGCGAAACTCAAGACAGGTTTGCTGAAGACAACAGAGGTGGTGTGCGGCACAACAAAGCCCCACCGATGGCGGCGTGAAACTTGGTGGTGGAATAAGGAAGTAGATGATGCCATCACAGCCAAGCGCCAAGCTTTCAAAGCATGGAAGGCTGGCAAATGCACACGAGCATCATATAACACTGCCAAGCGCATCTCCAGACGTGTGGTGCACCATGCACGCCACGAAGCAGACAAGGTGGTCTATGAGGGCATTGACCACAAGTCGTCTGATATCTTCCGCCTCGCCAACCAGATGAGGAAAGAGAATGTTGATGTTGTAGGCGAAAAGCCAGTGAAGAATGACACTGGGGAAATGCCAATGAGTGAGGAGGCAAAGCAGAATGCATGGGCTGAACATTATGAAAGGCTTCTCAACGTTGAATTTGATTGGGACCCTGATCACCTGTCCAATGAACCTCCGTTAGAAGGCCCGCCTATCCCAATCACTATTGACATGGTGAAGTAGGCCATCTCAAAGATGAAGTCGGGCAAAGCTGCAGGTCCATCAGGCATAGTGGTAGAGATGATCAAGGCAGCAGGTGATACAGGGGCCACCATGATCCGAGATTTTGCTACTGCAATTATCCGTGATGGCAAGGTCCCAACTGACTGGGAGGAAAGTTTCATTGTCTGCCTTTACAAGGGCAAGGGTGATGCTTTGGATAGAGGCAACTATCGAGGCCTCAAGCTGACTGAGCAGGCCATGAAGATCCTAGAGAGGATTGTCGATGGTCTCATAAGACAGGTGGTGTCTATTGACGACTCCCAGTTTGGCTTTGTCCCAGGTAGAGGCACTACAGATGCAATCTTTGTGGTCCGGCAGCTGCAGGAGAAATACTTAGCAGTGAACAAGAGGCTTTATATGGCCTTCGTGGACCTAGAGAAAGCATTTGACCGTGTCCCTCGGAAGGTTATCTGGTGGGCCCTGAGAAAGCTAGGCGTTGAGGAATGGATTGTTCGTTTAGTCCAGGGAATGTACGCTAATGCACGAAGCCGGGTTCGTGTTGGCGAGGGTTTCAGCAAAGAGTTTGAGGTGAAGGTCGGGGTCCATCAGGGATCCGTACTCAGTCCCTTGCTCTTCATCATTGTGCTGGAGGCCTTGTCACGTGAGTTTCGGGCTGGTGTTCCCTGGGAGGACCTATATGCAGATGATCTTGTCATCATTGCTGACTCCCTAGAGGAATGTGTCAGGAGGCTCTTGATATGGAAAGAAGCCATGGAGAAGAAGGGATTGAGGGTGAATGCAGGAAAGACAAAAGTCATGATCTGTGGTACAGGCCTTGACCTCTTGCAGAGTTCAGGCGAATACCCATGCGCTGTCTGTCGTACAGGAGTAGGCAACAACAGCATCTACTGCAATGGCTGCAAACTTTGGGTGCATAAGAAATGCAGTGGGCTACAAAGACTGACACCAAATCCTGATTATAGGTGTGCACGGTGCATGGGAAATGCTCGCCCTATTGATGGCAGACCACAGAGTGAAGTCCAGGTTGGACCTGATAAGCTTGAGGTGGTAGCTTCCTTCTGCTACCTAGGTGACATGCTTTCTGCTGGTGGAGGCTGTGAAATGGCGGTCACTACTCGTGTGAAAACTGCCTGGAAGAAGTTCAGGGAGCTACTACCAGTTCTCACATCCCGCCACCACTCTTACAAGACCCGTGGCCATGTGTACAGCTCTTGCGTGCGGAGCGCCATGCTCCATGCCAGTGAAACTTGGCCACTTACCAAGACAAACCTGCAGCGCTTACAACGCAATGATAGGGCCATGATCAGACAGATCTGCAGTATCAAGCCAGAGGATGTGGCCAGGGTAAGGTCAAGCGAGCTACTGGCAAAGCTTCAGCTTGAGGACCTCGACCTCATTTTGAGAGAGAGAAGGCTTCGCTGGTTTGGGCATGTGGCGCGTTCCAGTGGTGCAATCAGAACAGCATATGATATGCAGTTTGACGGCAAGCGGGGGGCAGGGAGGCCCAAGCAAACATGGAAGAAACTGACAGAGAAAGACTGCCGTGAGTGGAAGCTCACCACAGTTGACCCTCAAGAAAGGAGCACCTGGAGATCAGGTGTGAGATCTGCTATGCGTGCAGCTAGCAAGTTACCTGGAAAGGGGCCCACTGATGTGGATGATGCCCCTGCACCTGCACGTTAATCAAAAATCCGATTATGATTATGAGTGTACCTCTGAAATTTACAAGTATTCATTCTTCCCCAGGACTATCATCGACTGGAACCATTTGGACGATAATACTGTGCGCGCTGATACAAATGACGGCTTCAGGAGGGCTGTCCATCATTGGGACTAACTATTCATCCCAGCTCTCTCCCGTTGCATCAACGCTGAAAGGCCCTGCAACGTACAGATTCAGATTCAGAGAGTAACTCAGCGGAGCTCTTCAGCATGAAGTTACATAAAGCCTAAAATACCCAGATAACTAAACAACAGAATTCTGGATGATGAATGGAAGATAAAAGACTGATGGTTTGATGGCTATTTTCCTAAATTCAGCAGGCCCCTGGCCCCATCTTCAGAACAGTAGAAAATCCCCGGTCCATGTATTCACCGGATCGGACCTAATCACCGGATCTGACCGGATCGGGCCCGAAATTGGCTATTTAGCTCATTTTTAAAACATTTATTATTATTATGTTTATAAAGTATGTATATGATCATAATAATGATGTCTGGATCATCAAGGTCGGAAACAATAGCTACTATCTGACCGGAGCGGGCCCAAAAATGGTCAAATAACGCTATGATATAATTATCTTATGTTGTAAAGTATTTTTAGGATCAAATTAATGACATCTGTACCAAAAATCAGCATGCCCACTCCATTTTGAAATTGTGGGTACATGTACCCCTTGCTTCTCAAATTTGGGGGTAGACGCCAATTTGGGGGGGGGGGGGGGGTACACACTTAGTTCAATGACTACACATGTGCAAATTGAAACCAGTTGAGACGAATGAAATGATTGCATTCTTTTTTTTATTATGTTGCTCATTTATTGCCTGTTTTAGTTATAATCATACACATGTACAACCCATACCAATTGTTTTTCATCAGAACATAGGGCCTTCCCTTTCCTGCCTCAGCCATTCAAATTCCTTGCACCAATCCCCTTGGATTTTTTTAACTCGCGTTTTCCACGTGTTGGCCTGCTTTGATGACATCTCGGAGGGTTCATTATGATTTTTGTGCATCCCCGTCCATTCTGGGTTGTTTGGCCTCTGATGCGTTTTCCTGCTCGATTTGCTTTGGTGCAGTGGCATTTTCTTCAATTTGATCCTCTCTGCAATTCCCCCGATTTGTGTGTTTTTCCCTTTAGAAAGTACGTTTTAATGCTTTTTTGCGCCATGCCCGCTCGAATACTTGATACTGATGTGGCGTTTACCAGGCGGTAGGGCTGCCACGTTTACGAAATTTGGTAAACGTTTACACGAGTTCCAGTAACCGAAACGGTACCGTTTAAACGTAACTTCCAGATTGAATTTTTTTCATTATGCAGATCGGTAAAATCGCCGATATTTTCCCTAAAAAAACTTTGAAAAATGTACCTTGTGCGAATATTCGAAATTGTTTCTAGTTGGGTGTTGCGATAGAACTTATTTCAAGTAATTGGAAAGTGATTGCAACATGCGCAGACTCGTACATTACGGACATTTTCTTCAGTTGTAAGCGTGTAATTAATGAGTGGACACACACAAGACATAACTGCAAATCGTCACGTACGCATCAACACACACGCCGACAGGAAGTAAACAAAAAAAATCACATCTTCTTCCAATATAGTGCATGGCATTCTCTGAAGCATTGTCGCATGCGTCTCTTCTTTGCCTTTACATAAATAACTGTTAAAATGCAGGAAACTAATTGTTCCAAGCAGTGACTGAGTGAGACAATATTCGGGACATTTTTATGGCCCGTTGAGCATGTCCGTCATAATTTCTAATTGCAGTAGATACTTAATCAAATACAGCGGAATCTGAGAAAACAATCAAACTGATTGATGATCCAGATCGAGATGTAACGTATCACTGTTTAAGAGAATATTTTTTTCATTAGGAAATGCTATTAATTAACCACGACGCTTGTCACGTGACAAAGTTCGTGTAAACGGTAGGTCAATTTTGTAAACGTTTATTGCAGAAACACGAAACGGTGCCGTTTACACGTGTAAACGTGGCAGCCCTACCAGGCGGTCTACTGTGATTGGACAAGAAAAACATGTGGCCATGTGTGATTGGTCGGAATTGGTCGTGTTATTGTTTTCAACTTACGATTTTTGCCAATTCTAATTTTAAAACAAAATTTAGAAATTTTTGGGCTATATTTGAAACTCGTTACCTTATGATTATCATCGTGAATTTCCGCAAGTTACGGATGATACTGATCTGAATCTAGTAGCAAAAGCTGGAAATTTGTAAGCTATTTTAGGAAATCATCAATGAAGCCGCACGTTCAGGTAACAGAAGTTATGCGTGCTGTTGTTGTTGTTGTATCGGTTACCAGCCTATGAAAGGCTCAACTCCCATATAACCTGGGAGAGGCCCACCACTACTGGCAACTGACACCCCGAGACCATTGTACGGTCAAAAACTCCCAAAAAACTAGTGGGGTTTAATGTGAGTTTCCGAACCGTACACTGGACACGAAGAGGTCATGCCAGCGTAGCGGTCGGAGTCTGTTTTTAAAAATGTGGAAAGAAGCCGGAGTGCCCGGAGAAAAGAACCACAGCAGGCTTGCTCGGAACAGACAAAACCGAAACAGACATAGCACATGCCATAGGTCTGCTGTCATGAACTAGCTTTCGCAAGTCCTGACATTACAAGCCGCCTTCAGGGAGTTGGAGGCGTGCATTAAATTTACTGTACGTTTATGCGCGTATGTATCAGACGATCCATGAGTGCAGACCAGTTTCTGTACGTGTTTTACGTACTGCAGTACGTGAATGGGCATGCTGAAAATGGCTTATTTTAATTTGAGGAAAATTGGTTTCTTAAAGTGAGCAAAGGATAGACCTGCACATGTCATTTTATGTAAAACACAACAGGTGTTAACTGATAGCTGACCATTGCAAAAAGGGTCCGTTGAGTATTTTTTTTGCCGTTTATATCAATATTAATATATTCAAGTGCATACAAATTGCACTAAATACATAATCTTTTATGCATATCATTCTTGTAAAGAAAAAACAATCAGTTAAGCAAAGGAATAGGCCAATTTCGGGCCCGATTCGGTCCGATCCGGTGATTAGGCCCGATCCGGTGAATACATGGACCCTTAGTTCTGGGACCATAACCTAGTTTGTAAGTTTCTTCATGGTCAAACTAGGTTATGGTTTTTGTGTACAATAGAAGCAAAATTAGTAATTGTTTACACTACAGTTTGTTTACAAATAAAGTTGTAAGTATTTATTCATAGTTCCTTCATTTCTACATATTCTATTAGCTTAGAGCAAATACTGCACATATAAATGAAATAAAATGCATGAGAATAATTAAACATAAAAGTGTACAAACCAGAAAGATCAACAAAGTTTCAGAACACATGATTCTCCTGACCTTTAGCTTCCATTTGGGTCAAACTGGTTCCCTGTCTCTTAGTGCTATAAATTTGGAGGCAGGAATCAGTGAGCCACATCATCAGATATGTCATGTGACCCACAGTTATGGTCAATTGACCATCAGCCAATGGGCTTACAGGTTTCTTTTCATGCAAATTAACCCACAATGCTGCAGTCATTCATAAACCTGTGATGTCACTGTGTCAGCATATGTGTTTTTGAACTATTTTTTGTAAACAAATCATTATTTGCTGCTACAAAAGTGGATTTTCAATATTTTGGACATATTTTTGTGTGAGCACCAACTAGAGGTTAGGGACTTACTATTACAATCAATTTTTCACCAGACTTTTATTCAATATAGAAACTTTGGAGTCAAATTTTAGAGTGTTGCTATTTAAACAAAATGTGACCCAAAATATTAGGCCTAAGAATGGGACATAATAGAAAAATCCATTCTTAGGCCTAATCTTAGGTCTAATGGACCCTATGAAAATCCTGTTCGGTGTTATTTTAGACCTTTTTTCATATCTATGTTTTGTCGCTTCAACGTTCTGTCCATTCGATGTTTGTAATAGACCCCAGTAGTCCCGCTTACCAGCCTACTCAGTATGCCGTATTCCGTATCAGGCCTTGTGGCACAATCTTCTCCAATGTAGACTTCTCACGATGTAGGGTGAGTGCCACATTCGTTCACTATGGCCATCCTTTTTCTTTTGTTTACTTTTTATTTTATTGGAAAAATCCAGTCTCCTAGAACTGATACGAGCACTTTATAAAGCATACCTGACACCGATAGCTTGCCAAAACCGAGCATTCTGTAGATAAAACGATCAGATGACTGACGACCGGGTAACAACAAAAAGAAATTAATTTTCTTTTGATCAACTTTTCCCTCACTCTTGCAATTCCCGCACAATTATTTACAATGGTTTTCAGCCAATCAAATTATCGATATCATTTACCGCTCTCAAGGAAATAAACCGCATCTGATTAGAATGTACCCATCTGGGCAAACCAAATGGAACCAGTTTTACAAGTAAAAGCTTTGACAAAGATTGTACCCCACCCATCCCACTGGGTGATGTGGGTCCCATATGGGCTACCAATATGGGGAGTGCAACCGGGTTTGCGTGGGTCCCATATTGGTTATCCCATATACGGTTTGCCCAGATGGGCCCATACTCTGTATGCTTATTCTAAATGAGGCCGCACCATAGACTTATAGAAGCTTACGAAAATCCCATTGTCCATGTAAAAAGAGATAGCTCCTTCCCTCAGAGCCCAGCAACTATTCTCAAGGTATTCTCAAGGTATGTATGTAAAGCTTCTGAATGCTTCACATGCTTCTATTCGTAATGTTTATTTTCTTTGTTATGTGTTCACGAAAGTTTATCGACATTAAATACTCCTAGATCCTTCTCTGATTCTACTCTTTTAATTGTAATTCTGTTATAAACTGAGGCCATTTCATACTTACTGGCTTCTGTATTTGCACCAATATGGACATGATGACACTTGTCAATGTTGTATAACATCCTCCATTCACCACCCCAATATTCTGATTTACTGACATCATTTTGAAGAAGTTTCGCCTTTGTCTGCTCTACCTGTAGCACGGTAGACTTTGGTGTCGTCTGCGAACATTTTCAAAAGTCCATCGATAGCATCTGGTTAATCATTATATAGACCAGAAAGAGTGTAGTCCCAAGAACACTTCCCTGGGACTCCTGATGTTGTATTCGTCCAATTAGAGTTTGGTCCCATGATAAATACTCTTTGCTGTCTATCTGATAAGAAGTACCTTATCCAGCTAAGTAGGTTCCCTTTTATTATGTATTTTCCAATTTCTTCAACAGTCTTCAATGTGGCATCTTATCAAATGCTTCACAGAAGTCCAGGTAAATGACATCCACACCCTTCCCATTGTCCATAGCCTCTGTAATGTCCTCAAAGTATTCAAGCAATTGTGTTACACAAGATTTTCCTTTTAAGACTCGTAGATAAATTTGTTAGCTGCCATATGATCAACTATAGCATTTCTAATTAGCCTTAAGGTTTAAGCCCTCCAGTAAAATTCAAATGTATTTCTAATTCAGTTTGCAAGCGTTTTCTTGGTTGCTTTCTGATACCCTCCCTTCATTGTATATTAGTTTGCTAACTATTTATTTGGGTTTGCTTTTTGATGGTACATATCCCCAGAAGAGTTTAATATCTGTTCTTATTTTTGCAGCCAAAAATAGTAAGTGAGTATGAACAGGAAATACCACAATCACAAACCGCAGACAACCCCATGACACGGCAAGGAAGAGCCGCTCAACCACCACGAGACACCACGAAAGACAAATTTAGAAAAGCAACCAGCTCTCTCTTCCCCATCAAGATGATTGCAATACTACAATGGACATAAAGTAACGTAACGTCTTTTTCATATAAGTATTCCCGCTTTCTTAGTTCTGAAATAATCAGGTTTCTAGCCTTCTTGTAGATCTCATAATTTGCTGCTGTTTTGCAATGCTCGTATTTTTGCCACTTTGTGTGTTTTTCTTTATTGCTTCCCATCCTGATCTTGTGACATATTAAATGGAAATAGATTATTCTTTTTTTTTCCTGAACTGCCGAGGACCGAAGCATCGCGGGCAAGTGACACCATCAAAATGCTAAACACTCTTTATATACAATTAATATCGTTAAAAGCCTCGCATGAGTCTACGCTGCACTTCTTTGTTGATGGAACAGCGCCCATACGACAAAACACGGAAATTTCACGGATTCAAGAGAGTTATCATAATGCAAATAAGCAGGCTCCTTACAAAATGCCAGAGAGACAGCAAATATTATGGCATAAACACCACAGTCATTTGTGTTGGATTGGATGTTATTGTTCATAAGTTTAATGCTGATTGAACTCTCTGGGGAAACGAAGCATATTACACACACTCATCTCTATTCTGACGGAAACTCCCAAAGCTGGCCCACCATCATACAAACTGACAGCCCCAGAAACAGAGCTCTAATATGTGGCGACAGTGACCCAATGTAAACCTCCATCCTTTTGGGTGCAGTTTATCTGTGGCTGGGAACTGAATGTGTAACAAGCTCTGGACGCAGCCAAACACACTGTCATCCAGCAAGCCGTTATCTATCTCACCTTTAATTCTCCCAATCGCATCTCCCAACAAATTTTATCATTTTGTTTTATATTACGTTCTATTTTTTCTAATGTCCTTTTCTATCGGATCTGGTAGAAATAATTCTGTGGCATCCTCTTCATCTTGGTCTGTTGGCTGTATCATTATATGTGCTCGTTTTTCTCTCTTTGAAATTCTCCCTCTTGTGGATAAGAAGGACCAAAGGAATTTCCTCTAAAATGCTATGTTTGAAAAGCAGAGCAGACAATTAAAAATCTCCCATTGAAAACGTTGTATCTTAGCTTAGTAGCTGTTCCACTCGTGGGACCACCTGTAGTATAGACTTTGTGCATCAGCATTTCTTCAAGTCCTGCACTGCAAACGAGATCAGGATATGTTGCGTTATAATGAATGAAACATTCATCCTCATATGCCACCGCCAGTAGATTCGTGATCACATCCTTGGTTGGCCGTTCCTCAGTCTTGGCATTTCTCTTATGTAATTTACTTGGCGTATGTTCCTTGGTTTATCGGTAACAGACTGTCCTTCTGTTACAGCTTCCTTTTATTTCTTGTGTGCTGGCTTGTCCGAGTTTCCCTTAACAGTCTTCTATATTTTTGGTTACAGAAGTAAGTAAGAGTGCAAAGATCAGGAAACGATACAATCAAGTACCACACCTGACCCAGGATACAAATAAACAGACGTGCACAAAGGCATAACAAACTCAGACAGAAATACATAAATGATCCACAAAAGAAGTACCGCCTTGGTAATCATTCATTGCATTATGTCTCGTGATGGTTAAGTGGCTCTTCCTCGCGGTGCCATTGGGTTGTCTGCGGTTTGCGATTGTGGTATTTCCTGATCATACTCACTTACTATTTTTGGAACGGTCAGTAACAATATTGCGACGTTTTTCTTTACCACAATTGCAACAAGACTGTTCCGTTTAAGCCTAAGTGTACCGTCATGAGAAAAAACATGTCTTTCAGACACCCATGTGTTTATCTCTGATTTATTTTCAGGCCGGAATACATAAACTTAACCTCCATTTGGCTTAAACGGAACAGTTTTGTTGCATTTGTGGTATAGAAAAACGTCGCATATATATGGTCAACGGATTATATAGCCAATGGAAAGTCCCGGTATAGCCACAGGCTCCTCTATTGATGGTTTTTTATTTCCATTGGTGAGCTTTTCGATATTGAGTGTCCTTTGTTACCATTTATACACGGATATTTCCATGTTTGTCAACCGCCTCAGGTCAGACAGGAGGGCATTAGTTCTTGGCAGAAAGCTATTATTGTACTGTTCATAGTTGGTGCGGACTTTGATGTGTGTTCTGCTGTGTGATCTTGCCGGATTGAAGGGACGATGTAGTCTGAAATGTTGACTGGTATGGAGTTATTACTGCTTTGGGGAAAGTAGCGAGTCCCTTTATTCTTTTCCGATGTTGTAGTGGAGGCCATTCCAGTTCATGGCCAGGCATGGAGGTAACACTTTCTTGATAGGTGTAGAGGGACAACGACAGATCGAGCTCCATACAGTTTCAAGACATTGGTAGGTTTCTCGTATATGTTACATTGACATTTTACTCAATGTCACATTGGTGAATTGAAACCTTTGATGTAATCTACACACCCTCTGTCAAAAATTAAAGAGGAATTCGCGTTTCGAGCACACACTCAGCCAAAACATATAAGGCGGTACTTCTTTTGTGGATCTTTTATGTTTTTGTTCTGTCTTGTGTTTGCTATGTCTGTGCGCGTCTGTTTATATGTGCTTTGTGGTCACCTGCTGGGAAAGGGCTGACCTCTTGGCTCTCGTTTGTGGTGTCTTCTGTGAGTTTGTCACTTTCCCATTGGTATCCTGGGTCAGGTGTGGTACTTGATTGTATCGATTCCTGATCTTTGCACCTTTACTTACTTTGAGTTTCAAGCCATAGATACAGTCGAACTTTGGTCGCTCGAACTCGCCTGTCTCGAACACCAGGGATCGTTCGAACTCGTTCGTAGGTCCCGGCGATTTCCCTATACATTTCATGTTAAAATTCTCCCCAGACTCGAACAGCGATGGCTCGAACTCTCGAACTCAAAGCACGGTCCGCAGGGCGATTTTTCATGTAAAAACGCTATGATGGCTCGAACCAAATATTTCTTTACATCAATCAGTCACACGCTTGATTTAAATTCATTATTATTTTCATAAGCGCTCTGTCACAATGATGATTTTACCCTTCGGTTACCTAACTGACGAGCGGAACGTGTGAAGCAATTAGCGGCAATTTATCAGATCAAAGATGTGAGTAAGTTCTCACTTGTCACCGCTTAGTAGGGCGGCCGAAAATGATTAAAGACAATTAATGAGATGTTTTGTAATCAAGATTTCGCGTGTCAAAATGAGTAAAACATGCCTGGCTGGACAAAGACAGGCATCAGATTTTGCGGCGGTAAGTCTGATCCGCGTCTTTGTTGTAAACATCCTGGGGAGTTTGTCATTTTTTCATGTTTTTATTCGTTGTTATTAATTGAAACTTGAAACTTGCACATTGTGAATAAATTATAAGAAACATACTTGTTTTTTTCTTTTATTGTTCTAAAGGAAACGATAAACAACCAAACATAAACTGTGTAGCGACACATAAACAGGCACATTCATCCACAAGAAGACAAACGGTACAGCTTACTCGATAGCAAATGCATTGATCAGCCTGCGCATATGCGCATGCTGATAAATGTATTTACTTTAAACAGATTCATATGCTAACACATGCGGCTATCATTTTAACTCTAGCGTGCGAAGGGTTATTGATCAGTGACAGGTGCCACGTGCGCTTTGCAACTTTGGTCGAAAAAAACCGTGGTGTCCGTGATGACATAAAGTACACATGCGCCAAATTGAAAATTGTCAGGTTAGGTATCGCTCGAACACATGGATGGGTCGAACTCGCACCGATGGTCCCGACGAGTTCGAGCCATCGAAGTTCGACTGTAGGTTTTAACGTGCATGCACACTCTAGTTTCATTTCTTTGGTGTGGTCTTTGCTTCTGAAGGATACCCTTTTAAGAACATATTTAAGTATATGTTACCTTGGTAATTTACTCAAGGTCACATGGTGAATTGAAACCTTTGTGGTATTCTACACACCATAGGAAACCATTGTGCTAAATTGAACACCCTCTATCAAAACGTGGAAGATGAATATGTGTTTCGAGCAATATGACAGATTTTAAGAATAGTCGACCTTGACCCTTGTTGTGCAAAATATGAATATCAACTGTTAAAATGAAAGAAGAATTCGCATTATAAGCTGTACATAAGTTTAAGCGTGTGTGACCTTGACCCTTGGCTCCAGGGTCATATTTGCAATCTGGAAATAAAATGTCTATTCTACACACAATAAGCAATCATTTTGCTATATATTAACTCCCTACAAAAAATAGAAATAGGAATTGGCGTTACAAGTAGTAGTCAGATTTCAAGTATATTTGACCGTGACCTTTGACTCCCTGGTCATAGAACTGATTGGGAACATTTGTTGTAATCTACACACTCTAGGCATTCATTGTGTCAAATATGAAAAATAGAAAGTGAGTATGATCAGGAAATACCATAATCACAAACTGCAGACAAACCCATGCACCGTGAGGTAGAGACACACAACAATCACTGGACACCAGGAAGACATACTAAGCAAAGCAACCAGCTCTCTCTTCCCCATCAAGATGATTGCAAAACTAGAAGGGACAAAGTCACGTACAAAAAAAAAAAACATAGAACAATTACAGAATCCCACAATGGGAGTAACAATTAACAACAAGTCAACAACAACAGAACCACCACCTTAGAACGGTTTGAGGCATTATGAATGTAAGATATTTTTGACATATTTTAAGTATATGTGTAATTGACCTTTAACTCCAAGGTCACATTGGTGGTCTGAATTGCACGCGGTTATCTACACAGTATCGGTAATCATTGTGCCAAATATGAACATCCTCATTTAAAAAATGAAAAAAGAGTTTGCATAAAGATCCATAAGACATATTTGACGGACTTTAAGTAGATGTAACCTTGACCTTTACATCCAAGTTTACATTGCTGATCTGACTTTACTTATTGTTATTTACACAGTATACTAAAGGCAGTTATTGAGGCAAATGTGAACACCATCCAATAAAACTGAAAGAGGGGCTGGCGTTATGAGCCATATGACAGATTCAAAGTTTATTTGACCTTTGACTCCAAGGTCATATTTTGTAGAGATGATAGTTGCATATTCAGAGATGGTTGCTGCTTATGTCGAAGTGGTTGTTGTACACACAATAGGCAATAATTGTGCCAAATGTGAACACCCTTGGTCTAATAATAAAAGAAGAGTTTGGGCTAGGAGCTGTAAGACAGGTTTTAGTAAATGTGACCTTGACCCTTGACTCCAGTGTCATATCAGTTATACCAATAGCCTACTGTTATGTACAGCTGTAAATCCCATAAGCAATCATTGTACTAAAATATTAACATCTTCGATCAAAAACTGAAGGAGAAGTTTACATTATGATCCGTAAGACATGTTTAGACAGCTTTTAAGTTATGTGTGATCTTGACCTTACCTCCAAGGTCCCATTAGATAACCTGGATTGTCTAAGATTATTCACACAGCAAAGGCAATCATGGTGCAATATATGAACACCCTCTATCAAAAATGAAATAGGAGTTTGCGTTATGCAGCAGTATGACAGATTCAAAGTACATCCAATGTTATATTATGTAGAGAAGATAATTGGTTGTGTAGAGATGGTTGCTGCTTATGCTGAAATGGTTGTTGTACACACAATAGGCAATAATTGTGCCAAATGTTAACACCCTTTGTCAAATGATGAAAGAAGAGTTTGCCTTATGCAGCTGTATGACAGATTCAAAGTATACCCAATGTCATTATAATTGTAGAGATGATAGTTGCGTATGCAGAGATGGTTGCTGCTTATGCCGAGATGGTTGTTGTACACACAATAGGCAATAATTGTGCCAAATGTGAACACCCTTGGTCAAATAATGAAAGAAGAGTTTGGGTAAGAAGCTGTAAGACAGATTTTAGTTTATTGACTCCAATGCTATATCAGTTTATGAATAGCCTATTGTTATGTACACTCAATAAGCAACCATTGTACCAAATATGAATATCTCTGATCATAAAATGAAGGAAGAGTTTGCGTTACAAGACATATTTTGACAGATTTCAATTGCGGATCCAGAGGGGGGACAGGGGGTCCGGACCCCCCCCCCCCCCTGGAAAATCACAAGAATATATGGGTTTCTATAGGGAATAGGCAACTGTACCCCCTCTGGAAAAAGTTGGACCCCCTGGAAAATGGTGGGACCCCTTCCGGAACCTTGAAAAATATATATGGTACTGTATCTAGCAAATTTAATGCCGTATTTCCTTCCTAATCCTGTAGAAAGCACCTGATTTGACCTTGGACTCCAAAGTGTGATATCCGTGATCTGAATAGCTTTTTGAGCGTTGCTTTCCATATTGGTTAATTGGGGCACATTCCGGTCCATTTGTGTCTGTTTCTGGTTTGCACGGTCCGTTACGGTTATTACGAAAAGAAAGCGCGATGGAAAAATGTATCGCATGTATAATCGCAAGAAAAACATTCGAATATTTGTGAGGAATAAAGCCAGATATAACCCTGAAACGAAGGAAAGAGACTTCTTATTCGTAGACATAAATGACTTCGCAGGAACAACAATAGGAGACATAAAAGAGGTGTGAAAAGTTTTGGGTCTGGGACCGGAAGTTTGCGAAACTGGGTCATGTTTGTAAACATTTCCACGTGGAGTGACAGTCTGCCAAACGCTGCTTAATATTGGTATCAATATAATTCAAAAAAGCTGATAGGAAAAGTAGACAGTGTGAACAGATATATCAGCGAGTCAGGGTTTTCCCTGGCATGCATTAATTCGCATTTTAGCATGGTGCTAGACTAAAAGTCGGTAACTGGACATCTCGGCCCCTAACAAACTCAGCCCCTAATCAACTTGGCCCCTGACCAACTCGGCCCCCACAAACTCTGCCCCTAACCAACTTGGCCCCTAATAATAGTAATATCAATTGATGATCATTAACTGGAAACAATGAACCTATATTATGAGCTAGTATATTTCAGTTCATGTAATTACCACTTTATTTAGCGCCTTAACTCAAAACTAGCTCATTCAGCTTTAGGACTCACATTTAACCGTAGTTTAATCAAGTAGGCTTGGGACTAGACGTCGATATATTCCCTTATCTATCAAATAAAGCATGCGTTTGGGGTGCTCACACATACATTTTAGTTGGAAAAAAGAAAACAATTTTCAGTTCTGCACTCTTATCTGGTGGTCCTGCTATCATCCCATGCCATGAGACAGTGGTACTTTATATCCAAAATGTAACCAGCGAAGGCTCAGACGCAACTGCGCATCTAGAGCCTTCGCCATTTGCAAACATTTATTATCTTAACCCTTAGTCGGCCTCACGACTCATGATTGTCGTCTACTCGACTACTATTACATATCACTCATTTTTACAGAAATAAGCCCTTACGAGACACAACATAATGGGACCTCTGGAATGAGAATGCGCTGTTTGCCTATGTCCCATAAAGTCAGCACTCAAGCTAATTGTTTCATACCCCTTACGTATGCACAATGAGAATGAAAAACTCGGAAAAACAGATTAAGTACATGAAAAACGAAACAATCCAGCCTCCTGAAACAAATGCACAATATTTGGGTTGGGGTCGAGTTTGCTAGGGGCCGAGTTTGTCAGGGGCCGAGTTTGTTAGGGGCCGAGATGTTCCGGAATCCTAAAAGTCACTTAGTTTTTAGACAAATGGCACAGTATCATTTATCGGAACATCACAATTAATGCGTAGAACTGCTAAGCAGGCGCCATATGGCAGCTTCTTGGTGTCAATAAATGACCACTGATCCCATTAAGGCGGCATATTTAATTATTAAATCATAATTTTAGCGTGACATGTGTCCCCATAATGAGAAATCAGATGAACTTTGACTCTGGTGTGCTCTAAACTTTATCTTACTTATCCAGATTACTCCATTCAATTTTATGCTTGATTTTCAGGACATTTGTGGTAAAGTAATTACTAATAGCATGAAAAATTACCCAGCAAGCAAAGGGTTAAAAAAGTACTTTTGTCCATTTTTTTCAGAATGTTCGAAGACAGTGTAGAAATACAGTGAAGATAGACGAGTTATTTCTGAATAATGTCTCGCTGGCTGATGACAGGTACACGGCCACCAATCCATCTCCTTCATCACATAAAATCAGTACTGTGTCACCAAGAAGAGGGACCTGTTTTTTATGAATGAGATGGACCTTAGTTAAATTCAGCAAAATCGTTATTCTTAAAGACTTTCTATGAAAACAAACTTTATGAAATTCGAAAATGCTATTCCATGGCCTTAATGTTTACCTTCAACATATCTTAAAAAGTGTGCCTTGGCACACTGATTCTAGAATCTGTGTTGAAGTTGAAAAAATGCCCTTTTGCTTCATTACAAACGAGCATGGGTGGTCGAAACCAGGGGTGGTTATAACTGCCCCGGTCAATACTCCAAAAGTGGTCAATACTGGTCGATTGGTGGTCAATTGAAAAAATTGAGTGGTCTATTGAGTTTTTTAGCGGTCATTTGAAAAATGTGGATGTCGTTTTGGTTTTTCACTTTGGTGTAAGTGGTTAAAATGTAATAGTTGATCTGAGTACACAAACTGTTTGGTCCCTGCCAAGGGTACTCATCAGATAAAATACCACATTTCAATGAATGTAGCATTTAAAGTATGAAAACTGTATGAAAGTAATTGTGCTCCCTGCCATTCATGATGTGTGTTGGTTACACTTTGCCTGCTAGTATCATCTGATAACCTTTGCAAATAGGGCTGTGGATCGTTAGGTAAGTGGCGATCCCATCTGATCCACAATTCATGAGTGACTATTCACAGATCGAACTGCGAGTCACCGGTTGATAAAAACAGTAAGACTCCTGTTATGAAACATCTATACTTAGTAAATCAGCCCTTTCTGTTAAACCAGAAGTACCACATGTATACAGTTAGTTATCAAAGAAGATAAGACTACATTTCCACTCACGACTGTCAAGGCATGCAACACAATTTGTAAATTTGATTTTATATTTTCCTGAACTTGGATAACCAGATATTCAGACAGAAGTGTGCTGATTTCAGTATAAGGCCCTTTTCCTTTGTCCTAAAGTTCACACATGGACAACATGACCTGGGTCACGTAGGCCAAATCAGCTGTCACCTTGTCGGCAAGAGTAAACTTCAAAGAAGAAATAGGAACCCTTTGAAATTTATTTGATAATTAACATTTGATGATATTTTTGGCTCTGTTTATTATGTACCGATGAAGGTGCCCCGATGAATTGTGTTTTAATGAAATAGATTTGAATATATATTATCAGCGGATTATGGAATACTTTGAGGATTTTAATTAATTAATTACCTGCAAGAAACAAAGGTATGTGAATAAGAGTTATTATCAATTAGAACCGTAGTCATCGTGAAAAATTTCAATGGACCATTTTGTGAAAACTTCTTGTTTCAGTTAAAAAAGGGTAAAAAAAAAAAAAAAAGATCGCGATCCAGTGATTTTGGCAGTGACGAATATTCATACTCGATTTTATATTCAGATCCACGAGTATCCGAGTACTCGGATACTCGCAGCAGCCCTATTTGCAAACATGTACAGTTTGGACCCAGATCAGGACTGAAAAAATGTTTGACCTGATCTGGAACCAAACTGTTTGACACTCTGATATGGGATTTATTAAAGACCTCTTTCAAAGAGTTGATTTTTGGGGAAAATCAGTAGACAACAAAAACCCAAACATTAGGGTACCCTGCATGCAAAGAGTGTATCTCTGAAGTGTGTCTTCAATATAGCATTAATGTGTGAAACTGCTATCAAAACAAATGGTCCTTTATATAAAGATCTTCAATAAGGTGTTGGTCCTAATTACTTGAAGGTGTTAAATTAAGTTTATAACCATAGTCCTACTGAACTCAGATATGCACCCTGTTTATTCAGAATAAGCTAGCTGATCATGGTCACAGTTTTCAATGCAGTCTGTGTGTAATTTGAAACCAATGATATAATGCAACTGGCTGAAAAGTTTTATTTTGAAGTGACTTATTCACCAGAATAAGGGTGAAAAATTACCATCAAAATGAAATGGAGTGTTGAAACAAGAGTTAATTCAGAATTACCAGTATTATATATCAGATTATGAAAGTAAGGATTTAGCTATTTCACAAAATGACTCTATATAGAATTTAGATCTTGTATAGCATTTTTGTAGATGGCAAGTGATATGTGCTATATGGACTGTTGCAGAATTCCTGACTATATTCACACAGATGCACAGAAAAGGCCTGATTTAGTAGATCAGAATGAACCCTAAGCTTGCAGTAGCAACTGAACAACATTGACAATATTATAATATGTCTAAAGGACAGAGGCATATGCATTAAGGAATGCTGAGCCAATTGACCATCAATCAACCAGTAATGACTGGTTAAAACCGGTTTTAACTGCTGGCCCGTTAAATATGAGTATTTACTGCCTTTTTGCCAACCTTGATTACAAAACATTTTAAACTGTCAAGCAGAATATCCTCTTAAAACCCATATCAGTGTCAAAAAGTTCAATGATCGAATAGCATTGCCCAATTTCTAAATACTGGTCTCAAAATTTGGAACAGAAACTGAGAAAGTTTAATCCAACTGCTATATGGGACGAAGGAGCAGGATTGGTGGCCGTGAGGTACAGTTCTATCTTTCAATAAAGTAGTAGAATATCTTATATATGGTAAATGTTCTAAAATTTTGACTTTTAGTTGCCTGCCAAAAAATTATGAAAAACAATGCATAGCTGCATACCTAGAAGAAACAGTCTTATCAGGGCCTTTCCTGTTTGCATCATGTATTGTGACTTCCAGCACTGATAACCACCATTTTATTTCTGAAAAGAAAAGTGTTTGAAATTTTAGCATTATCTTGCTCACTCCATGAATAAGTCCATAAAGCGCCATCTATTTATTATAATTTGTAGCAGATGACATTTTCAAATTTTGCTGATTTTTCAAAAATAACAAATACATGTAAGACTTGATATTTCATGAGAATCATCTGCTGTTTAATAAAAAGAACAATTAAGGCCAAATATAAAAAAAAATGTTTCTCAGGCCCTCCCTCATCTGTTTCAGATGCCCCTGATCTGTTTTTTTTTTCAGACTTGAATAAAAAAAAAAGTGGCCTAATTTATTTTATTTTATGTCAAAATCAAAATATCAACATTTTTATACTTAAAATGAACCAAAAAATGTGCCTCGTTAGTTTTCATCTTTTTGATGAAATTAAAAAAAAATGGCTTCTGTTTTTTGAGAAAATGAAAAATAAAAATAAAAACCTGCCTGCCTGCCTCATCTGTTTTTCAAAAAGTGGCTTGTCTAGTTCCTAGACCTTGATGTTTTTGTCAATTTTACTTTACTTTTCATTCAGTATAATTTGATTTCATATAGCTAGTCTCATCTCTCTTTGTCACAAATTTTTCTATCAAGAATAAAGAAATAATTGTTATAAAATAAAATTATCATTTATTGAAAATAATATGATATCAGACAAGTGGCTAGTCTAAAAAGTGGCCTGAGAGACACTTGTTTATTTTTTTAGCCTTATGCTTTCACATTAATTTACTCGGCCCCAATAAAGCCGTTTATACATGAGGAGGCTAGGCCTTGCGTTCAAACACATTCTAAGGAACCTGGCAAGTGTTATTGCAATGAAACAAATATGCTTGATTGATACAGTTTTCTTGCGATTTTGCCTGATTGTTAAAGAAAATGCTGTAAAAAGTAAAATGGCCTTTTTATAATGTTGAATCTCTGTTCAAATGCCAAAATAGTATAAGCGTGCAAACTTTTTAATTTCTGACCATGCCTCCAGATAACAGTACTTGATTGAAAATTATTTAGGCCAGAATTTTTTTTATTGGTTGACTTACCAGAATTTTTTTTCAGATTTAGGGTCGGGGGACGAAAAAAGAAAAAGAAAAACAAGCTCTGAAAATGACTGGTTATTTCAAAGCTTTTTTCTTTATATCTCCGGAACAAACAGTAAAACTAGTAATGTAAAAATATTTGATAATTTTCCTAAAATTCTGGATAGGACAATCACTTTTAACAGTGTCACTCTCAAAAATACACAGACAGAAGATCAAAAATATATTATTTTTTCAATGAACCAAATACGGATAAAATAAAAAAATAATTTTATAATTTTTTTTTAATTAACAGAAAATTACAGTTGGAGGGTTGGTAAATCAACTGATAAAAAAATTTTGGCCTTATCAACCAAAACCTATGATGTGGGTACTGATGGAGAAAGGGTTAAATACATGTAGCCAAAATTTTTGAGCGCTTTAAAGTAATATCATATGATTTCAAGTGCTTCCATATGCATACATCAACAAATGCCTGAAAACAAATATTTCATGTTAACCCTTTACTCCATAGGCTATTTTTAGATCATGATATCATTTTCTATTTTTAGACAACATTGAACAAATTCAAGAAAAATTAAAGTCAAGTTTTGAATACATAAGAAATTGCTAAACTTATTGTGCATAGTATATTATATTTTCAAATGCATAATATTTCAAAGGCATTATCATGGAGTAAATGGTTCATTACTCTGTCCAATTTTTTGAGCATAAAATTGTAAATATTGCACAATTTTTTAGCCTAAAATTGAGAAGGGTCTTTTGAGTACACACAACATATGTTTTGGTTGAGAAATTGTCTGGAGGCCTTTGATCTACATATATGCATGTTGTTTTTTAAGGTCTGTTGCCCATTACAACCTAGAAGATGGAAGTATTTTGGAGAGCACATCTAATCCTCTGTGGGTATCATGTCTCTACATCAAGGCACTAGAAGTTAGACAGCAACAGGAGGGGAACCCTTGTGACGAAGAGGTGCAGAAATGGACGTCAAAGTCCTTACCTAAGAAATATACTTTGATTGGTGTACTTCTCAATTCAAACAAGTAAGCTTGACAGGGGATTTTCTGCCCTTCTTTAGGGGCCGAATTTCGGCCCCATTCCCAATCGAAAATAGCCATCCTGTTTCCATACCATGTCTGTTTTTCCCCCTTAAGAAAAGTAAAAAAAAAAGAAAATCCCACTTTTTTAGAGACAAATCTAGGAAATAATTGTCAAAGTCCTTACCTAAGAAATATACTTTGATTGGTGTACTTCTCAATTCAAACAAGTAAGCTCGATTAATAATACAGTAAAACCTCTCTTAAGCTAAGCAGCCACTCAAAAATAGACACAGACAGGTGGTAGCTTAGTGCATGTCAAAAGTATTGCAGAATGCTCTACGGGAGCATTCTGCAATACTTTTGACCTGCATGAAGTGATTATCTGTCTTGAAAACATATTTTGGGGGCTTCTTTTGAGTGGTCGCTTTAGACAGGGTTCATTCTAGTTTTACCAATGTTTGTCTGCCTGTAAGTGGAGATACATACAGGTGGTTAAACCATGGAATATCTGTTTTATTCCACCTGCATAAGTGTAGACCTTGCACATTTCATGCTTAAATTGGTAAGAGTGGCATTAACCACATTACTGATAACATGCAGCAAAAATCTAGGAAAGAGACAAATTCTGTACCAAAGAAATATACTTTAAATGGTGTACTACTTGATTCAATCAAGAAAGGTTAATTAACCTGACCATAATACACTACTTGCAGTATTACAGAATGGCAACGGACGTCAACGTCGTAACTACTTTATCAAATGCCAATGACGAATAATACCAATAAATTCAGGAATTTACTATCTTAAGATAAATTCTAACACACCTTGCATATATAGCCAATGGTTAAACTCAGAAATTTATCGGTTGATAAAATACTGCACGGACCGAAGTGAAGTCATTTGATTGCCAGTTTGAATTTTATTGACGTCAGCTATCACATACCTTATTGCAGGGTTGATAATAGATTGCAGAACATAGTTTTTACAACTATTGGACCTTCAAAAGGTACGTAAAAATAGGGATTTCAGTCTAGACAAGAGTTGCGGGAAATTCTGACAGTCAAATTCCGTCAGTCGTAAGTGGAAAAATTATTCCCGTTTCGTGCTCATGATTCATTCACTTTAACAACTGACCCCCAGCCATTGATACGGTAAATCTTGTATTAGTTTGTACAGTTAAAAATTGACAAGTTAAACGAGACTTACCTGTAAGGTGAAGTTTGATGTTAATTCTGTTATTCCCTATCTACCAAGAATCACATGAGTGGATGAGGGGTTTCCGTGACGTATTACATCAGACATTCAGAGTCAAAATATTCATGAAACCTGGAACTTCTATTATAATTGGGTGGGAGCCCGGTAATAGGTGGGCATGTGATTCTTGGTAGATAGGGAATAACAGAATTAACATCAAACTTCACCTTACAGGTAAGTCTCGTTTAACTTGTCAATTCTGTTATCCCTATCTACCCCCTAGAATCACATGAGTTTTCAGAGTCCAGGATTCATGAATAAATTAATATATAAGGTAGTAAATTTTGTAATAGAAATTACTAACCTTGCAGGTCCAAACCTGCCTTTTCCACATGCTAAAAGCTACTTTGTACCATACCCATTCTCCAGTCTTTATGTGAACCACATAGAGAGAATAATAGATCATTCATTTGTATCCATATTTAACCACAAATTAGCAGAATATGTATGACGTATGCATATAATTGTATTTCTGTATTATTCCAATTTTAAACACATCTTGATCAATATATACATATACCAGAGAATCTTCATTGTAATTGTCCCAAAACAGCATTGCTAAATTCAGAATTATTTGTCACTTCCCTCTGGTAAAATTTTCTGAATACACAATCTTTCTTCCATCCTGCTGTTTTCAACACTGAATCGATAGGAATTTTCAATGCTGCCACACTTGTTGAGGCTGATCTTGTACTATGAGGTGTATACATTGACATATCTATTCCTGAAGATACTTACACCGCCTTTATTCACCTGGCTAAAGTATTCTTTGTAACTGGTGTATGTGGTTTTTGTAATCCAATAAACACATGAGATTAACCTCCTCGAAGCATTTTAGTTTTCTCTACATATGCATGAAATGCTTCAACAACACATATAGCTTTATCTTGTTTGTATTCTTCAATATATAACTCTGTAAGATGATGTCCCACCTTTGTCTGCTTTAATAGGTCTCCTATACGTATTTTAATAAATTTTGGAGACAACATAACATTTTTTAAATCAACAAAATAAAGAGTCTGTATTCTCTGTCCTGTTGTCAGAGCCAACAACACAATTAACTTGTATGAGAGTTGTTTTAGAGATAAATTTCCATGTGGATATAAATCATATAAAGACTTCAAATATCTAAGCACAAGATTAACATCCCATGTTGCTGATTGTCTTGGTAAAGTTGGTTTACAATTATAAACACCTTTCATAAATTTCTTAATTAATGGATGAATCCCAATGTTAATATTATTTACAACACTAACTGCGCTGGAAATAGCTGGCTTTGCTGTATTAATTGCACTGTATCCTAATCCATCTTGTAACAATTTATTCAAAAACTTTACAACACAATTTATTTATAGATTAAATTGATCAATTTGTTCCGCACTACAAAATGACAACCATTTCTGGAGATACGTCCCATATTGTTTTCTAGTAGAGCTTCTCCAGGAACTGATGATAACACTGGCATCGTCCTCTGATATGCCTCTATGGCAGATTTCTTTCATGAGATTTTGAAAACACTCAATGTCATCTTTCTCAGTGGATGCTTTATATTGCTTCCTGGTAGTGTTAGAATTGTCTCTGGTTTGGGTAACAGATAAGGCTGTATAACTACCATCTGAAGAAGCTTCGGAAACCAAGGCTGTGTTGAAAATAGTGGTGCTACCATCACTCCCTCTGCCTTGTCTTGCTCTATCTTTTGAAGTACACTGCCAATACAAGAAAAGGGGGGAAATAAGTATGAATAATACTTGTTCCAGCACAAGGAAAATTCATTAACTGCAAATGCGTTACAGTCCAGCAAATAGGAAACATAACATGTTAGTTTTTTATTTCTAGCAGAAGCAAACATGTCAATATCACAGTTTCCATACAAACTCATAATTTTCTTAAAAAATTTCACCATCCAAACCACATTCACTGTCTGGATTAAGCTTTTGCCTGCTTAATGCATCTGCGCAGATGTTGGGAAATCCAGCTATATGGAAACAACTCAACCATATATTTCTTTGAGTTCACCACACCCAAATATGTTTTGCCAGGCTGTTTAACTCTTCTTTCAGACCTCCCATAGATGAAATGTATTTTATCGCTGTTTTGTTATTGAGAAAAAGCCGGATATGCTCATTGTTTACATCCTTACATATGCTTTTAAGTGCCAAAAAAGCAGCTTTAAGTTCAAGGTAATTTATGTGTTTTTCTTTGTCATCATTTGTCCAAATACCACTTACCTCAATATCATTTGTCACATCATATGCACCATAACCAGTCAAACTACTATCAGATTCAATAACTCTACTTGGTTGTGAGCGTTCTAAAGGCCGAAAAGCTGTTGCTAAGTTATCTATCCACCACTGTAAACAATCCTTACTTTTCTGAGACAAAATAATGTGGCTGTCAAAATCCCCTTTACTAAGCTTTAACTCAAAGTCTCTTTGTATCTCAAGCGGTTTATAATACAAAGCAGCATATTGCACCCCAGGTTCTGAAGCTACTAATTTTCCAATAATCTGTGCAAAGGCTCTAATTGTCAGAATATTTTTCTTTAATATGTCTTAACAATGTTTTATAATATTTTTTATTTTTCTTGGTGGTAACTGAACAGTCATTTCCTGGGAGTTCAAAATAAACCCAACAAACTCAATAACTTGAGTAGGCACAGTCACAGATTTTTCTGGATGTGGAGTAAGTCCCAAATAATCCAGCAATGACACTGTTTCAGTAACATTTGTTATACATTCCGTGAAAGAATCACTCTGAAGCAATATATCATCTATATAGCCAGAATTAGTATGTCCTTTCTTTCGTAAAGTGGATAAAACTGGTTTCAGTAGTTTAGTCCACAAAAAAGGCGCAACAGATAAGCCATTTGGTAAGCAACGGAAAGAATAAAGTTTTCCCTGCCAGGTAAATCTAAGAAATTTCCTATCAAATTTCCGCACCATATAGTGGTAGTAGGCGTCTTTAATATCAATTAATCCCCAATAACAGTTTTTGTGAACCAAGTTTAGCACAGACTTTAGTGTTTCCATCTTTAAATGTTTTCTCTCAATATGTTCATTAAGATTGCTCAAATTAAGAATTAGTCTGTGAGATCCATCAGGTTTTGGTCTTAAGAAAATATGTGATAACACCTCCCCTGGCTCATGATTTACTTCTTCAATTATTTGTTTATCCAAAAACTTTTGCAAAAGTTCCTGAACTATGTTCTGTTCTACAAGATTGAATTTAATTTCTGCCCTGGAACATAGGTCACAAGGTGAAGAGTCAAATTCTATACTGCACCCATGCTTAACCATATACAACAAATTCCTATCAGTTGTAATTCTCTTCCATCTATCCCAAAAATACTGAATTTGTCCAGCCACAAAATTGTCCGGTGTGTTTAAACATACAAATTTAGAACTTACAGTTTTATTTATTTCCCCTGATGGCCCAGCTCCGCTTTCTTGTACTGGTTCTTTGTGGTCTGCTGGTTCTGGGCCCTCTTCGGTAAAAATGCTGCTTGAACTGTCTCTTATCTGAAGAGTGAGATGATTTTAACTGAGGTTTGTACTGTCTATATCCTCCTGATCTGTTGAAAGAAGCACCTGTCTTATATCTTTGTTGAGAAGTGGATGGTTGAACATTTAGATTAATTTTACTCTGAAAAACTGCACTGAACGAACTAATAAAATGAATATCTCAATAAAAATTCCAAAGGGAATTTAATCACATTAAAACACTATGTTTACTCTGTTTCAAATTTTCGGCCACTTGGCCTTTATCAAGAAACAAATAACTGAATTAATGTTGAGAACTACATCTCCATTGTCTTAGCCAACCAGTAAATATAAATAACGCTTTGTTATTGTCATGGGCAATATGACGTCACTTCCAGTACGCCAAAACGAAACGTCCTGATGCATAAGCGCCAAATGACGTCATATCACTTACCAGACAAAATCACATCCCAAATACCTGGACAAATGCATAAACTAAAATAAGAATAATAAATAAATAATAAAAAGATAAATTAATTAAATAATACAAAAATAAATATTTAAAAATGATTATTTAATAATAATAATAATAATAATAATAATAATAATAATAATAATAATAATAATAATAAAAATAATAATAAAACTAATAATAAAAATAATAATAATATTATTTTTATTATTAGTTTTATTATTATTATTATTATTATTATTATTATTATTAAATAATCATTTTTAAATATTTATTTTTGTATTATTTAATTAATTTATCTTTTTATTATTTATTTATTATTCTTATTTTAGTTTATGCATTTGTCCAGGTATTTGGGATGTGATTTTGTCTGGTAAGTGATATGACGTCATTTGGCGCTTATGCATCAGGACGTTTCGTTTTGGCGTACTGGAAGTGACGTCATATTGCCCATGACAATACCATAGCGTTATTTATATTTACTGGTTGGCTAAGACAATGGAGATGTAGTTCTCAACATTAATTCAGTTATTTGTTTCTTGATAAAGGCCAAGTGGCCGAAAATTTGAAACAGAGTAAACATAGTGTTTTAATGTAATAAAATGAAATTCTGAAGATCGATAAAACGAGACCAAAACATGCGAAAGTTGCCAAAGAGGGAGGAATTTCAGTTTATCCTTATAGCCTAACATAGCTCCAGATAAGGATTCGAGGCAATTGGGTATTTACCCACCTCTTTTTGGCTTGATTGGGTATTTCAAATTTTAAATTGGGTATTTCAAGTTTTTGTATTGGGTATCTAACTGAAAGCAAATAAGAAATGAAACCCGGCCTTGATTCTCCTGACTTTTTTGTTTACTTTCGGTTTCACTTTCAGAAAGCAGACTTGCAATATTAGTATATCTGAGATCGCTATTTCCAACTTATTTTGAAAATCCAACGTATCTATCAATTCATCTTTGGTTCTTTGTACCACCAACACGGTATTAGAGTTAGTTACGATATGATATTCAATTGCTTTAAGTCTTTTTCACCCACGTTACGCCATTCTTATTGTAAAGCAAGACGAATGTCGTAATTGTGTAAATATCGGGTATAGCTAAACAGCAATAAGAATGTTCCTGGACTGGTTTACAATTTAATTAACTAGATTCGGCGCCGAGCCGTATATAAATTTGTACCCAACAACAGCTTGTGATGGGAAAAACGACAATCGCAAACTGAATACTATAGCGTCATACGCTAAGAAAAAGTTCCGAATTGAGTATCAAGGATTTTTATTGCGTTTTTGTACGCACAGAAATTAATTTTAATTGCGTTTTCAGGTCCACGAAATTGCGTAATTATGCAATACGCAGCCTTATCTGGAGCTATGGCCTAATCAAAGGTTGAAAGTCTGATAAATATTTTCAATTAAACTAAATTCTTAATAGCTTGGTAAAAGATTGAAAATAAACAACCAAACATAAAAGTCGTGATTGCCGTTCCAACCAATTTGTTTTCCGCTAAGACTTGCATATATACCCGGCGATATCACACGGTTGTAGGCCTACTTTACGGAAGGGATGCCACGTCAAACTTGTCCTATGGCAATTGTCTTGAATTGAATCATAACAAAAATACAACTTCTTTTCACTACCGACGGCTAGCTCTACAACGTAAAGCTGACGTATGTCGCAGCTTGATGTAGATTTTTAGTTCATTAGAACCCTCGAAAATACAACACAGAAGTAGACAAGACAATATGCACATTCAGTCTGACAGGTTAGACGTACGCAGGCATATTTTATTGATTAATGGCGACTTCTAAATGAGAAATATGAACAACTGGAACGCAGAACGTACTACATTTCTCTACCTCCCACAACTTACGTTTTTGCGAATGCCTACTCCATTTAAAGGCTTTGTATGAACACCTATATTTCTGCGTAGGTTGTTTGGTTTGATTGTTCATCATGACGTCGTATTTCATTCTCATATGAGCCGCAACATGAGATTTCTAACAATGTGGTATGTGCGACCAGCTAAGGCTCAGACCAGCCTGAGCATACGCGCAGTCGCTTGAATATTCTATGACTGTTAAGCTACTTGGAGTTACTTAGCTTAATAGAAGGCTGCACAGGCTAGTCCGAGTCTACACTTGTCAAAATGCCACATTGATGGAACTCATATATTCTTGTGGCGACATAACATGCTCAGCTTGCTCTAAGATTCAATGTAGAACCAGATTCTCGTACTTTGTCATCTACGATCGCTTGACCATGGAAAAGTCATTACATGAGAAAACATGTCTTTCGTGATTTGAGGCCAGAAGGTGAAATTGTTATACACCACCACGCTATCTCGTGCAGCTGGCCCTAATCCGACAGCTTATTTCCGTTTTAGTCGTCGTTGGGTGGTATTTTTAGTTTTTATCAAATTTTGATAGTCCAACATGTGCGGATCCAGATGGAGGATAGGGGGTCCGGACCCCCCTGAAAAATCACAAGTTATATGGGTTTTTATAGAAATTAGCATTTGGACCCCCCCCCCCCCCCCCCCCCCACTGGTTTGTGAATTGACCAGGTCCCGAAATATGTCTTACTAATGTGAATTCAAACTGTCTGGAACTCGGATATGGGCGGAGACAGAGGGGGATTGCAGGTGACCCGGACCTACCCCCCCCCCCCCCTGGAAAACTACAAGTTATCATTTATTTCCTAGAAGATTAACTGGTACGAACCTCCCTCGAGAAGCAACTCGACCCCCGACCCCGTTGGAGTTGTCTGGATCAGCGCGTGCATGTCTGGCGGTGGAATCATATTTTTATTTTCATTTTTTGTAAGTAGCTAATAACCTTGTAGGTGCTAATAGGGCAGCGCGGATGCGCAGGCTGATCTGCGCATTTTGTTGTTTGCACGTTTCCCGCAAACCCTGATAAGTTGTCGTGGTCATCTCAAAGGTCTTTCCTGTTCAAATGTCAAATTGTAGGGAATTTAGCTATAAAGAATTTTTTACACAATTTTAAGTATACACGGACGGTATAAATAGTCATAAACGAGACGCTTTTCTTACTATTTTTTTTCTTATCTCAAAGCTAACAATTGTTGCGGTGTTCATTGGTGTATTATACACAGCCACCTACAGTCTAGAGACAAGCACTTTTGAGGAACTTGGATCTGAGTTCATAAATTTTGCCTGTAATTGTGTTATCAACACTCTGAGATTGATTGTTTATTTAACTGGGTTCAGCATCTGAATTTAGAAATTACTCTGTCATAAGTTAGCTCCATGCATACAGCAAAACATTATATATTAACCATTGCCTTGTTTTTGTTGAATCCATTTTATCTATCAAAACCCAAACTAGACTGTTCCAGAAACTAACTTAATTTAATAAGTTCCTACTGTATAAAACAGCAAAGTATGTGACAAACAGCCACATACATCAAAAGAGGTAAGTTTATTGACCCTTCATGTTGCAATTGAATCTTCCATCTACATGGGATATTACAGCAAACAACTTTAGCAGACGATATTTTCAGATGTGTTTTGCTGGCCCTTCAATGGGTAACAGTGCAGACGCTGATCAAATGTCCACTGTTAAATGAAGTTTACTTGTATCCAAAGCTAATCAGTAATCACTGGCCTCAAGTTTTCCATGTGTGGAGATACGACAAGCTTACAATTTTATCTAGGATGTTTATTTTGAAAGCAAATCTAACAGAGTGTTGATATATGTAATTTTACTCAGCAGTGATTGTTTTAAAGTACAGGGGCATCTTGTCCCTAGACTGCCTAGTGGGGTTATAAGCCTAACTTTAGACAATGCACTTTCATCTACAATCATTTTATGTGTATGTGAGCAGTTATGCCCCTGACAAGACAGTACGGATGTGCAGGCCCGTCTGATCCTTCGTTGGTCGCATGTGCGAGACGTATCATAATCTTATGAACTGGCTCGTTTCGCTGACAGCCCAATGTAAAGCAAGCTGCAGAAACATGCAAAATCAATTTACATCTTGATATGCGCGTCTCTGCATGCGTGTAATGATCCACTGGAATCACTTATTGTGTTTAGTCGGTGCGCGAAAACTCGTAAATTGATTTTGCACAGTTTATTAGTGGGAGAACGTATATCTAGATTTTTTCGGCCTCAGTCTTGATCCACTTCAAAACTTTGCGTTAGTGTGCAGCGAGACCCTGGAGATTGCACAAAAGCCCAGGCTCTCCTGAGCCTTCGCTGATCATATTTGTGATAAGCACCAGCCCACATGATTTCATCATGCTCAGATCCAGTGATAAACAAAAAAGATGCATGGGCATTGCGTAGAAATTCTTCATGTCGCACACACGCGCATGTGCGTTCTCGCCAGGAGGAAATAAAAACGCTAAAATAAGGTGTGGGAATTTGTGATTTGGGTATAAGGATTAACGTGCCGAGAATATTGATCGGAAGGGCCCAATGATCACAGACAGGTTCACATCAATTTAGGACAGTTGTGTGCACGTGCGCGTAGATGTGTACATGTATTTGATTTTTGTCATGACTGGAAAAAATATCTCCAATGATGGCGACAAAGGCGTGCAAATTTGCATCAGTCAGATGTTCATTGAACCTTGCGTTAATCAGGGAATAAAAGTTTGGTTATGCATCAATGCTGGATGCACGCTAGCGACACTGACAGGCGAAGCACACTTGTTCCGATACTGGTGGGCTCGTTGGAAGGAAAACGGAAGTATCGTAGACAGACATACTGATTTAAAGCAGAACTGCATGTACCAAAATGAAGGGAAAACTCTGTGTACGAACTATTAGAAATTACAAATCGAGAAAATGACAACTGTACAAACTAATACACGACATTTGGGTCCGACCATCGTGGAATAATTTATGGTGTACGAACTATTCAAGTGTACGAACTAATACAAGATTTACCATTTATTAAGCAACAAGTCACTGGGAGCCTGATTCTATTTCTTATTTATTCTCTGCAATGTGTAAGTTTAGAAGTTGCCATCAAATGATCAATGTCTTTAGACTCTTTGCCAAAGAATTGTATATACATGTACTAAGCTTGCCTTAAATTCTGATATATTCGCTTTGGAAACCAATTCAGATTCTGATCAACTTGCTTCCGAGAAGCCAGCTGATCAGGACACAGACTGTTTTTCTCTCAGCTTGTAAAAGCTTCTCCCAAGTTTATTGTATCGAACCAGAAGGAAGAACCCATTAAGACACAGGGGACAAAAATTCCACTTGTCCGCTAGTAATTACGAGCGAAATCTAGAAAGGACAAGTAATTCTTCACAAAGCTTTTGTCCTACAGGATGAGTGCTTGTGTAGAATTACTTGTCCTTTCTAGTTTGAGCCCTAAAATCTGAGGGTGAAACTAGCATTTTCTGAGTATTAACTGTGAAATCTTTTTGTTAGCTCACCTGAGCCGAAGGCTCATGGTTGAGCTAATAGTATACCAGTCACTCTGGCATCCGTCCGTCCGTCGTCCATCCGTCGTCCGTCTGTCCGTCATCCGTCCGTCCTCCGTCCGTCTGTCAACTTTTTCAAACATCTTCTCCTCTGAAACCCAAGAGCCAATTAAATTCAAATTTCATATGGAGACTCCTTAGGAGGTGGGAACAAAAGTTTGTTCAAATGGTCCTGGTCACATGACCAAAATGGCCGCCACGCCTATATATGGTAAAAACCATTTAAAAATCTTCTCCTCCAGAACCAGAAGGCCGATGACCTTGGGACTTGGTATGTAGCATTGGGGATGTGGGGCCTACCCAGTTTGTTCAAATGATGATCCTAGGTTGACCTTGACCTACTTAACGTCAAGGTCAAATTTGCTTCCTAATGTATTTAAATGGGTAATTTTTTGAAAAGTTGATTTTTTGAATACTGTTGAAGCCAAAGTCACTATTCTCACTTAATATGTTAAACCTAATGAGACAATGACTATAAATAAGTTTCAAAGGTCAAGGTTGACCTTTGACATTTCAGCCAAAGTCACTCATATTGGAGTCCCATCAACATATTAAAACATAGTTTTCTCAGAAACCACTAGGCCAATGGAACTCAAATTTCATATGAAGACTACTTATGATAAGTTAGCCAAAATTTACACAAAATATTTTGGTCACATGACCAAGATGGCCACCATGCCCATATATGGTAAAAACTCTTTAAAAGTCTACTTCTCAAGAACCAGAAGGCTGATGACCTTGGGACTTGGTATTTAGCATTGTGGATGTGGGGCCTACTGAGTTTGTTCAAATGATGATCATAGGTTGACCTTGACCTACTTAACATTAAGGTCAAATTTACTTCCTAATGCATTGAAATGGGTAATTTTTTGAAAAGTTGATTTTTTGAATACTGTTGAAGCCAAAGTCATTATGCTCACTTGATATGTTAAACCTAATGAGACAATGGCTATAAATAAGTTTCAAAGGTCAAGTTTATTCAAATGATGATTCTAAGTTGATATTGACCTACTTAACGTAGAGGTCAAATTTGCTTCCTAATGCATTTAGATGGGAAATTTTTTGAAAAGTTGATTTTTTGAATACTGTTGAAGCCAGTCACTATTCTCACTTGATATGTTAAATCTAATGAGACAATGACTTTAAATATAAGTTTCAAAGGTTAAGGTTGACCTTTGTTCTAAAATTGTTTAAGCCCAAATCATAATACTTGGGAGAAATGTTTAACATAATGAGACCATGGTTTTATATAAGTACCAAATGTCAAGCTGACCTGTGACCTTTTATCCAAGACCACTCATTTGGACTGCACATACCTATCTAAACATTTTTTTTTCACAAAAATCACTGATGGATTATTGATTAGATTGCTGAGGTCACTCGACCAAAATGGCTGGTAAAACAAAATATGTTTCATTATAAGCTGTAGTTGACCTTGACCTATTTTAACATTATTAAAGAGATCAGGTGAGCGCCTCAGGACCTTCAGGTCCTCTAGTTAGTATATGGGATGCTGTTATGAATATCATTTTAACAGTGATATAATTTATAAGTCATATTACTCCCTTATGTTCAATATTGTATACACTTTTAAAGGACAAGTACATGTACTTGTAGGACGTGTGAAAATTGTAAGTCACTCATCCTGCAGGACAAGTGCAATATAGAAATATTTTTTCCCCTGGTCAGGCCCCTAGATAAGAGTGCGTAAGTGAAAATTATTTTCTTATTTCTCAACCAAAACATATGTTATGGGTACTCAAATGAACCGTCTCAATGAGACGGTTCTTTTGAGCACCCAAAACATATGCTAAAAAATATGGGTAAGAAATTTTTTACAATTTTACGCTGAAAATTTTTACTTCAACTAAACCTATGGAACTATTTTTCAGTGCCTACCAGTCACAGCCGCCCCATTTTTCGACTCTCCAGGACTTTGTCCAGTATCTTGAACGACTCGGTAGGAAAGGGGCCACCATGCACCCCAACTACACAGGGCGGGATATGGCCATCATGGAACAGGAGTTTGAACGAGATTTCGAGAAGAAATTCAACGACCCTATTGCTGCTTTCATAGATCATCATGCTGTGAGGTTGGGGATTTTGAATCCTGATGAAGCTGGTATGGCAATAATTAGGGATGTAACAATACATCGGACTATCGATATAGTTAGCTAGGCAATGTTACTGCATCGATAGGAAAGTGGCATTGCCAATAGTATCGGCAATAGTCTTTTCACTATCGCAATAGTTTCAATAGTTTTCAGACAAGGGGATTTTCACTTTAAAATTGTTTTGTTAGACACAAAAAGAAAGTTAAATGGCAATAGGATGTATATGTTGTTGTCTCCAATGTATTTCAGCAATATAATTGGACTTTGACAATATTCTGAAATTTTTCTCTTGTTTACATACAAAAATTGGTACCCGTACGTGCAGAAAAGTCCTACCATATTCTTAATTTTCACCTTCAAACAAGCATAAATGTTTCAGACAATAGTATCACAATAGTACTGCAAGGGAGTCCACAATAGTGATAGTATTGCAATGGTACGTCCTGCAATGTCAATACTATCACAATAGTCACCCCTAACAATAATTAATATACAGTTAAACCTGTGTAAAACGACCACTCTAAAAAAGACCAAAAATTGGTTTTTAAGTCTTATTATCGCTTAATGCAGGTCAAAAGTATTGCAGAATGCTCCCCTTGGAGCATTCTGCAATACTTTTGACCTTCATTAAGCTACCCTTTGTCATAAAGGTCACTGTTTTGTCTATTTTTGAGTGGCCGTTTTGCACCGGTCTTACTGTACATGGGCCAAAAATTTTCCGATTATTCATGAATTCAAGTTTTTCAGGGTGAATTTCCATATAGTATGGAAAATACTGAATGGAGCAGATTATATTACACTGAATTAACTGAATTTCTGTTGTAATGAACTAAAATTCAAGCTAAATTTTACATTTGTGCAAATACTACTGACATTGTAATGAATTTTGCTGTTATAAAGAGTGTTTTGCTGCAATCACACTTGCTATTGTGTTGGCATGGTTTCTGTGAAGTCAGCGTCATGTTATGTAACATCAGCGTCACGCTATCAAAGTAGATCCTTGGTGTACATCCGAGGTCTGATTCCAGGGAATTGGTCGAGGCAGTTCGGATTGACATTCCCTTTTGACAATTCACAACTCTTGCATAGCTGTTGTTTTTGTGACAATGAATAATTTGGGAATATCATTATCTGACACCATCATCGGGTTATAGATTAACATGCAGGTACAAAAGCATTTTAAATTCAAGCATAATTTCTATAAATTGTACTGACATTAAAAGCCACCACTTTTTGTGGGTATGGAGAGTCCCTTTCAAACGCCTTTTTTAACCCTTAAAGCGCCAAGAAAAAAATGCATCTGAAAATGTGGTCTGCTGAAGTCGTCTGCTGCAAATAATTGCCTAGCATTACTGATGGATTAAGTATAGAAGCAAACAGTGTGGACCCAGAACAGACAACTCCTATAGGAGTAGTCTGATCTGGGTCCACACTGTTTGCCATAGAAGCTTCTTAAACATTTCAGCAGACGAGAAAAGCAGACGACTTTTGTTGCGATTGGCGCATTAAGGGTTAAAATAGCCTGTTTGCTTGCACAATACACGAGCATAATTGATTAATTGGCCGTATTTATCTATTGACAGAGCGTAAACTTCGGCAACCGACATCTGATAATGGATACCCAGTTAACAGTGGTGCATCTCAGGCAGGAACAAGGGGAAGGGAACCAGCAAACTCTTCAAGTACTAATGGAAGGTTTCCAGCAAATGTACCTAGCAATGCTGGCAGGGTGCCAGCCCAAGGTATTAGGGGAAGGGAACCAACAAATGTTCCTGGTCATAGTGGTGCTGTTATACCCAATAGAGGTCGACCCATGCCTGATGGAGTTCCAGCTGGGAATAGGAATACAAAGAAACAGGTATGGGGCATAATTTTCAATAGCTCTACAAGATACATGAGGGCAAGTTTTCAGGGTTTTTTTTCTGAATACAGACTTTTGAGCTGTTTAACCCTTTACTTCATAGGCTATTTTTAGATCATGACATCATTTCTGTTTTTAGACAACATTGAAAAATTAAAAAAAAAATCGAGTAAAATTTTGCATACTTTTGAAAATATTATGAAAAATGGAGCATTTGCTCCAAATGAGCAAATGCTCCATTTTCCATAATATTTTCAAATATATGATATTTCAAAGGCGTCGAAAGGTGTTATTCTGGAGTAAAGAGTTAAACTGATGGAAAATAAAATAATCACAATTTTAGGTATGTCCTGGCCCTGTATCACAATCAGTAGCGAGTCCAATTTCTGATCCAGGGATTGTAAGTGTGATCCTAGCCAGGCTAGCCTGGTCCCATACTTTGTTGATTGATTGTGAAAATTTTTCCAAGGACAAGGGTCATTCTCCTCCTTCCTCTGATTCAAGAAGGGCTGTTGTCATTTACAAGCAAAAGTATATGCACTGAGTACTGGTTAACTGCTTAATCTAAGCTTGTCTACGAAAAAGTATAGTTAGGTTAACTGACTGTCTAGACGGGTGCACGACAATTCGTCGAAAACCATTTCGCTGATACGACAATTGGTCGTATACGACATTTGGTCGATGCGACATTTCGCCAAGTACGACATTTGGTCGAAAACAATAGTCAGGTACGACATTCGGTTGAAATTGTCAAGTCATTGTTTTTCGACCAAACGTCGTACTCAACGGAACGTCGCATCTTCTAAATGTTATCGATTATTAAAAAGAGAAAATCATAAGAAATCACTTTGTTTATCTGACGTAAAACTTATAAAGGCACGCTCGATTTATATAAAGTTGCTTCAAAGCTAACTATTGTATAAAGGCATTTATTAAAAAACTCTTTATTGGGCAGTGGTCTAAAGCATCAGTTTTCACCAGCAATAGGCGGGCCTCAAAAGTGGCATAAAATGGCTTTCAGTAACGAAAGACAGAGATACTAATACTGATACTGGCGTGAAAATCTATTGGAGATGTGAGAACCGTAAATGTAAACAATTTTTATTTTTTCTGTACAAATCAGTTTTCGACCAAATTTCGACAAAATTTCGACATAATTCGACGAATTTTCGACCAATTGTCGTAGTCGACCAAACGTCGTAGTCGGCAAAACGTCGTATCGACCAAATGTCGCATTCGACCAAGCGTCGTTTCGACCAAATGGTTTTCGACCATATGTCATGGATCCGTCTAGACATGACAAAAGCTGTTGAGTACTGGTAGGACATTAAACCACAAACCAAACATACAAAAACAATTTTATGTATAAAAGGTTTGCTTTTCTAGACTGATACAAAATTGAATGTTCATGGACTTGAATGATTATTGAATTTTAGGACTTATACCCCTTTTAATTATAAGACTACCCGATAGATTATAGGATTTTTACCCATTCAATTATAGAGCTTTTATCCATTGGATTACAGGATGTTTATGCATAAATTATAGCTCTTTTATCCATGATTTTGTCATATAGATTCAGGTGTGTGAAGATTGTGAGATGTCACTGGCTGTCATCTACTGTACTGATTGTCAGAATGCTACAGACGGGGTGGGAGTGTCTCTATGTAAGGGGTGCTCTGATCTTTTACATACAGGGGCCACACGCAGGCGACACAATCTCATAGGTAGGTCCTGTATAAATAGTGCTTGCATAGCATCCCAACCTCAATATTTACCGTGATATAGGTTAATCTTAAACATGGTTCACACAGGCTTGAAAAGTACTTATATTTAGAGGGCTTTCTTGAAAAGTCCTTGAAAATTAGATCTGCCTTGAAAACACTGGAAAATCACTCAAAATAAGCAAGGGTGCAAAGATCAGGAATCGATAAAATCAAGTACCACACCTGACCCAGGATACCAATGGGAAAGTGACAAACTCACAGTTAGACACCCCAAACTAGAGCCAAGAGGTCAGCTCTTTCAAAAGTCTTGAAAAGTCCTTGAATTCTACTATTTTCTGTAGGAGTTAGCACAGTTGACAAAGACCTAAATCATTATAAAATTGTTGTGCCTTTATTTGGTGCAGCATATGTTGCACCAAATAAAGGCACAACAATCTTTACTAATACTGATTTCTCCATTATCTCAGTCTAGCATTTCTGAAGTAGAATTTTCACACTTAAAACTTATTTTTCATAAACTTTTAGTCCTTGAAAACTGTAGGAAAGCCTTTTAGAAGTCCTTGAAAAGTCCTTGACTTTTACTCAAACTTGCCTGTATGAACCCTTTTTAGGTGCTGAATACTCATAATTGCACAGAAAGCCGAGTCTCAAGCTACGTGGGTCATCCAATAAGTTCTGACAATGGCCTCATATCTCAGAAACTGTTATTGAAATCAGAAATATATTACCAATTGCATGTGGCCATGGGTGTTGCCTACTCATGTTTGAAATATGGAGTTTTTATCATAACCTGATCCGATGCTATACAAATTTGTAAACAACACTGTGAGAACCCATGGCCACGAAAATTCACGTTTTTAACTGATTTTTGCTGGGGGTAGAGTTAGTTAAAGATTTAGTATGCATCTTTGGAAAGTTATATTAGTGGTTGGTGATGTTGTCTGAATACACAATTGACCCTTTAAAGCAAATACCACAATGACATTAACGTAGTTGCTCTGAACGTTCTTGGTTGCTAGGCAACAACAGAAAATTAGATTTTTGCCTCTCTTTAAGCGCTAATTATAAAATAGTATATTTTGAACACTTATATAAGTAATTACGACAAATTTGCATACGAATAGACATATGTTTCGATAAATCTGCTCTATAGTCTTCTTAAACACATAGAAAATAATAACTTTCAATAAATGTTTTAAACCAAATATAATTCACTATTAGTACCACCAATTTTCAAGGAAAATATTTCTTGCAAAATCGGTGATATATCATAATCAAAACCCTGCTGACACCATAGTTGCAGCCTAAATTATTATCTATGACGTTCAATATCAACACACATAATGTCTTTATTCATCTAAATAAAAAGTTTTTAAAAGAAGTCTGTTATTTCTTAGAAATTTGGGCATGTGTACCGCATATAGTGTCCCGTCCATGACCCTTTACCTTGTGTTCTTTAATTGCTTAGCAACCATTGCGATAGCAACATGGAAAATATTTGAACTTGTGATTCAATTCCCTATATTCTAAATAATATGTGAAGATTAATGAAACACATCCTAGAGAAAAATGTTTTGTTTTATGGGGTCATTGTCAGAACATTTTGGATGACCCTCGTATTTACATTAACTTTTATCAGGAAGAAACCCATATAACTAGCATGACAATTCATGTACATTTAATGCACAGCGTTTTGACTTCAGTATGTATACAAAATCTGTGACCATCACAAAATTTGATGTCATCAAGGCTAATGAGTCATAGAGGCTATTCCAATATGTGCTGGCAACATATGCTCAATGGAATAGAGATTTTACACCATTAACACCTGCATGACAATAATAGACTGCAAATTTTAGGTTATTGACAGCTTATCTTGTGTGTTTCATTGACAAAAATGCTAAATTGGTATTTGAATTGTATATAGGCAAATGAGGATTTTTTTTCTTTGCAGATATTTCCCAAGCCCCTAAGACAGCAGGCTCAAAGCCATATGTTCCCAGGGTAAGTGTTAATGCATTAATGCGCCAATCGCAACAAAAGTCGTCTGCTTTTCTCATCTGCTGAAATGTTTAAGAAGCCTCCATGGCAAACAGTGTGGACCCAGATCAGACTGCTCCTTTAGGAGCAGTCTGTTCTGGGTCCACACTGTTTGCTTCTATACTTAATTCGTCAGTAATTTTAGGCAATTATTTGCAGCAGACAACTTCAGCAGACGACATTTTCAGATGCATTTTTTCTTGGCGCTTTAAAGGTTAATGCATTAAGTTTCATCAAAATGAACCCATTAACACTTGAGTTACTGCCCTTCACTTAGTTTGAATAGGCATTAAGATTTTTGTTTTGGATTTTTTTCTTTTCTTTTATAGAATTATTAGTTTTTGAACAACATGTACAATTTAGGATTGACCAGCGCTGTGTGACTTCAGATTTTAGGGTTCATGGAGGTCAAAATCTATGGCACCTTTAAAGTGCTATTCTATTTTTCTGAATTCTGCAGATATTTTACACCGTTTATTAGAAAGCAATCATATTTGGGCAATTGGTACCATTCATGGCAGGCTTCCACTTGATGGCTTCAGACACTTGGGTCCATGCCCCAGAGTGGGCCCAGAGGTCAAAATCTAGAATTTTTTTTTCTTTTAATTGTATTTTAAGCACAGGAACTATTATGGACTTACTACTGTAGACCTAAGAGTTCATGATCCAGGGTGGGGCTAAAGGTCAAAATTTAGGACACCTTTAAAAAGTGCTATTTTATTTTTCTGACTTATGCAGATTATATCTTACCAACCATTTATCTTACCAACCATTTATTACAAAACATTTATGTTTGGATAATAGGTACCATGCATGGCTGGCTTCCACTTGACTTCTTCAGATGCTTGGTTACATGTTAGAGCTCAAAATGTAGGACATCTTTAGATTTTTTCAGCACAGGGGGATCAGGGTTGGAGCCAACCTTAAAAATATTTTTGTTTCCCCTTACTCGACCCTGTTTAACCGGTATGGGTCGGTCGGTCGGAAAATTATTTTATTTTACTTCCCAATTTCGAAACCCATTAAACTTAATTGTAAATAGTCCTACTTTAGGCAATAACATTAAATACACAAACAATTTGCAACAAAGAATTTTTTTAAAGATAACACTGTTTATATTGGACAATTCTCTAAGTTTGCAAATTGCCAATGAATTTAAAAAAAATATTTCTTGACTGAAAATTGAAATAAAATCTTTTGGGTAGGGCCCTTTTTTCAGGGTAGGTCGGGTAAGGGGAAACAAATCTATACTACTAAAGGAGCCCTTTGCGCTCAAAAACTCGAAAACGGTATATTTTACCAACATTTTTTCTACTCGCAGTTATTCAGATACTGCCCGCATTGATAACTTCGATCTAATCTTCTTTTACTTTTATTTCGTTTGTGAGAATTTTGGAAACAATTCTGTTTCGACTCCATAATCTCCCATCAATTTTGACAGGGTAACGCCTTCTTTATCAACTAATTATAATTGACATATTGAGCCACGTTTTCATATTCTCCCAAGGTCTACCAAGAAAGGCTGCAAGGATTGGTCCGTAAGGTGTATTTGCATAAATCACGCGGTCACACGTCACTTGCTTGGGTCAAAGATGACCGGTTATGAAAGCCATTCCCGCATCGTGCTGCCGTTTCCGATCTGCCGCGCCGGAAATCCAATTTTCCATTTCCCTTAGAATAAACAGTTTAATTCTCTGTTCATTTGTGCTCTATCCTCTGCATAAATTATCCTTAAAGCCTGGGCAAAATAGATCAAACTTACCTGCCCTGAACGCTGAGTTTTGAAAAAAAAAATGCTGACCTACAGAGCCATTATATTATATTTTGGGTGCTCAAAAGAAACGTCTCATTGAGACTGGTCTTTTGAGTACCCACAACATACGTGGCCATATGTCTTGGTTGTAAATAATTAAAGGTAATATACCGATTTTCTTTTTGTTTCAAAGCTCTACAATGGTATCATTTATTATAATGAGAGAAAGTAGTTACAGCGAACTCTCGATTCGACGTGTAAAATGCTGTGTATTTGTTTGTTTGATTTGATTCTTTATGTCCCATCAACAATCTTTCAGTTATGTAGGGACGAGTCTTCCTGGACTGAACCAGTACTAAGCTAGAATTATATGTCTTGCGCAAGGACACAACGCAGTTCGAAACAGTGGCCCATTGGTCTCGAGTCAAGCACTCTACCACTGAGCCACAGCGCTCCCGAAATGCTGTGTAGCCCTGAACACACCAAACCACTGAAGCTCGACTGTTTTACAGAACCACACCTAGCTTTTGCTTTTATGCACAAATCATTTGCAACCATGCCCCGCTTTTATGCACAAGTCATTTGCAACTGGGTCTTCCTCATTAACATGTGTGAACAGCAACGTTTCGTGTTTTGCAATAAACGTTTACAAAAAATGGTCTACCGGTTAAACGAAAAACGTGACGAGCTTCATATTCATATTTTGGGTGATAAAAAAAAACTGCTCATTGAAACGGTACTTTTGAGTAGCTACAACTTATATTTTATTTGAATCATTTAAAGTGTGTTGCAAATATATTAGCTTTATAGTGGTGTTATTCGATTTATGGAATTCGTGTAAACACTTACAAAACTTTAGCCATATTTGAAACCATGGTGTTATATTTTGGGTGCTCAAAAAAGCCGTCTCATTGAGACAGCACTTTTAAGACTGATTTTCTTTGCGTTTCAAAGATATTAGCTTTACAGTGGTATCATTTATCATGATGGAAAAAGTCCGTTATACAGATTTCATTTTTGCGTTTCAAATATAAAAGCTTTACAGTGGTACCATTTGTTATGATGAAAGAAGTCTGTTGTATGGGAGTTACAGCGAACCCGCGATTCGACGTGCAGAAATGCTGTGTAGTTGTGTGTAAACGGAATCATTTCGATTTTTTGAATTCGTGCAAACCTTTACAAAATATTGTAAACGTGAATGCAACCATGGTTTTATATGTTGGGTGCTCAAAAGAACCGTCTCATTTAGACGGTACTTTTTAGTACCAACAACATATGTTTGGGTTGAAAACATTGTGTATATTCCCGTTTCTTAAACTGTTTCTATCAATTCAACAGTCGTGAAAGACAACATAATTACCAAAAGAAATTGCCATGACATTAATTCCTATTTTTTTTGACAATTATGTATGGTCAAATAGTGCAGACCCAAATCAGACTGTCCCTAGAGAAGAAGCCTAATCAGGGTCTTCACTGTTTGCAATTCTGTCAGTATCTTTCTTTGGCAATATTTTATAGTATAAAAACCTTTTAGTTCATTTTTGCACGATTACAACAATGTTTAAGGAGTCATAAAACTTTGGAATATCACAGTAGACATTTATCAAAACTTTGGATTTAGTGCCAAATTCATGTATATCAAATCTGCTAACATATACAACACTCTTAACCGATGGGCTGCTTAACTCAATCAGTAGAGTGTTACTTTCAACCAAGTGGCCATTGGTTCTATCCCTGGTCTGACGACATTTTTGCATACATAATAAATCTGCTGCATTCCTTTTATCAGTTATACCAATAGAAACTGACAGAATAGAAAACATTGGCCTATTTTTCAGCAGTCACAAATTTTTGTATACTTTTTCGATCACTTGAGCCAAAGGGTCATAGATGAGTTTATGGTATGTATAGGCATCTGTGGATCTCTCTTAAGCTGTGAAGCTCATTCCATATTTCACATATAGCATCTAGCCGGTACAAGCATGATTAAGACATTCATATATGATCCAAGGATCTGCATCCATTCAATATCTGTACATCTGAGGGGAATGATTAAGCGTGTTTTTGTTCCAGTTGATAAAGGACTAAAGTTGATATGACAACCTACAGTTTTCATTGACATACACATACACTATAGTCACTTCGATCAACACTGTAGTAGTATGTTATATGCTACATACGTTGTTGGGGCCATTATTTACCATTGGGTCGTTACGGCTTTATGTTTGAGTAAGGTTGATAGAAATAAGAAATATACTTTCTAACAGAGTAATGACCCTTGATTCATGAACGAATGTTCTTAGTATTTATCCTGCTCTTAGATATTGCTCCCAATTTTAATATTTAGGAGGACGTCTGCCATGCTCAGCCGAGCTCAGAACAGTTTTCACCATATGCTAAATATATCCTATACCCGCGCTTGCGCGGGTCCGTTTCTAGTAAAATTTTATTTTAGGCCTGGGACAGAAAGATCATAGGCTCCAGGGGTATACATGTCTGTTAGCCCTCTACTAATGCCCGGTGTATCATATATGCTACATTCTTCTTTTTTGGTGCCATGACCAGGATATTGGCTTGAAAGTTAAGCTAATCTGCTAGAAAGACAGTTAGGTGTTAGGCAACTTGAATAAATCATTCCATTTGAGACGATTTGTCTGAAATGGGTTTTATCAGCCACCTAAGTTCGCCAAAGTTTAAAAACGAAAAAGTATCATATATGATACATTGGGCATTAAAAAAAATCAAAAATAAGAATTGAGATACTGACTTCACTTTTTCAGATATACTTCATATATATAAGCTAATAAATTCTTTTTCATACACCAAATTGTCATCCACAAAGGTACTTGAAATATTCGCCTTTAAAAAATCTTGTCATGAAACTTAATGCCCAATGTAGCATATATGCTACATGGTAATCTCCGCAACCTTTGACCCAACACAAATTCAGACCATGTTTTCTATTGGACTCCCCAAAGCTAGTATCTTCGTGGAATATTATTTTTTTCTGATAGTGCTTTCTATGTTTGGGCACTAGAGGGTTAGGGCTGTTTTCTAGCATTACAAAAGATATTGACATGCTCTTAAATCACAATTATCACATGATAATGCGTCTGGGACTGACAAAACGCCATGCAAAAAATCCATCAACCACTAGCGGTTTACAGTTAAGTAACATAGCTTAATGTCGTAGATTATGATGTTACATAAAATTAAAAGATGGCAAAATCTTGATGCTTTCACGCCAAAAAATGTGATTTTTAAGTAATTTTAATGTCAAGTGACAAATAGAATTTAACATTTGTGCTCCAGTATTATTAAATTTATTAAACTCGTTGCAAAAAAGCAATAAAATGCTCGGCAAGCCTCACATTTTATCCCTTTTCCCCAACTTGTTTAATAAATTCATAAAAATGAGCACGCTTGTAACTTAAGATCCTCTATTTTTTCTATTTTCAGGCATTCCTTGCACCATTTTCTATACTTTTGGCAATGTACAGGTAAAAAATAAAGTTTATGTCTTAATAATGTATAATTTTTGTTTCTTTGTGCCTATTTTGCAGAAATAGGTCATTTAGCATTCCAAATGGCATAATGCCAACATTAAAGTGAAAATTCACACTTTTTTCAAATGCATTTATTATAGAGCTAACAGTATGGTATGAAAAATCCCTCATTTAATGTTTTGTGAATTCTCTTCAATTAGCCTGTAACTAATTACTTTTGCTTGTCTTTTGGGGCTGGCTATTTTCATGTCAGTGAGCTCTACACAAGAAAACTGGAAGCACTACCAACTGCTTACGCACTACCAAAGCAGAATAATAAATCCATGTAATGGCAAAAAATTACAATGTTTCAGAGTAATATTTTTAGCAGTGTGTGCATTGATGAGTATATTTTGATACCTGGCCGAGTTTGAATATTTTTTCAAAAATTTAACCCTTAAAGCACTAATTATGACTATAGCAGACAACATATTTTGTAACAATTATCTTCATTTTGGTTACAAAAAGACAGGTAAAGATCAGATGAAACTTATTGAAAAATAAAATACTTTTCTTTTGACAGTTGTAACATTCTAATTTGCATTGATCTGACTGTTTATTATAATTAAAACGGAATATCCATTATCAAATATAGACTGAAGGTGCTGCCTCAATCATTAACTGACATGCATAAAGAGGTAAACTCAGGTTAATGTGTGTCTGTTGCTGCAAGATGAATGCTCCCAGATGTCTGCATAAAGTCAATAAAAAGTCCTGTAATTAATTTAGCAGATGAATAAATGATCTGTGAAAATTAAATCCGTACATTATGCAATATTTATTTTTGATTCAGGTAAAATGTTAAAAGTCAAGAACATACACCTTAACTTCTGACATTAAAGTGTGGGTGGGGCTAGGACCTTAAAATCAACTTTTTTTAAAGAAAGGTTGTGTTATCATTTATTGGCATTGCATGTTTAAGCTGATTAGTATTTTAAGGGGTATAATGCCCTGCTTGCCAAGTTTTCTGTTTTTATACAGTGACCTGTTTTGAAGAAAAAAATGATTGTATTATGTAATGGTGCTTCTGTGCATCAGTAAATCTTTCCTTAATTTGCTGTAGGTAGTAAGACCTCAATTTGGTGCAGCACATGTAATATCAAGGATACAGCCAACCCTGTTTTAACCATTTACTCCATAGGCTTATTTTAGATCATGACCACATGTTCTATTTTTAGACAACATTGAAAAAAAAATCAAGAAAAAATTAAGTTTAGTTTGAATGCTTTTGAAAAATTATGGAACATAGAACATTTGCACCAAAAGAGCAAATGCTCCATTTTCCATAATATTTTCAGATACACGATATTTCAAAGGTGTCAAAAGACGTTATTATGGAGAAAATGTTGGTAATGTACGAGTCTGCGCATGTTGCAATTGCTTTCCAATTACTTGAAATGGGTTCTATAACACCACCCAACCAGACAATTTCGAATGTTCGCACAAGGTACATTTTTCAGAGTTAACAGAGTTATTGCCCTCTGAAGATTGAAAAAGGGGTGATTTGGGTTAAACTGTGCATGTTCGAATACCAAAAAGATTTTGTTTTGATTATTCCAGTGCTTTGTTAGACCGTACCCCGAAATTGAGTCTGACCGAAGAAGAAATAAAGATAAGAGCTCAGTCACTGACTGATACTGATCTACAAGACAAACAAGCTGGTAAGGCCAGAATTGTTTTATAAGTTGAGTTATGGGATTTTTTTTTTCAGGTTTAGGGTGGGGGGGGGGGGGGGGGGGGGAACGGAGAAAAAAGAAGCTCTGAAAATGACCAGTTGACTGGTCATTTTCAGAGCTTTGTTTTTTGACTGGCCATTTTTAGAGCTTTTTTTAGTAAGGTAAATCGACAGTCTGTTTTAAATCAATAAATATTTCATATTATTCCTAAAAAATCTGGATAGGACAATCACTTTTACCAGTGTCACTCTCAAAATTACACAGACAGAACCTCAAAAATATTTTTTTTTCAACGTAAACACATAATATTTGGGGAAAATTTGATGCAGCCTAAAATAACTGGACCTTCTTTTTAAATGGATTAACCTCAGATGAGAAATTAGCTGTGTAAAGCTGTAACATATTTGTTGCTTTAATTGCCTCTTATAAAAACTCCTTAAAATTTGCATGAAAATGTGAATGAAAACACATTTTCATTCACATTTTTATGCAAATTTCCAGGCATCTGTACTTTGCTATTTTTGTTTGGATTGTCGTGAAATTTTCACCAAAATGCATAACTAAGAAATTGGGAATGATATTCACCATTTTGGGAATTCGTTGCTCATTTTTAAATTGGGAAGGGGCCGATATTTGGCCCCAAATCAGGCCAAGGGAAGTCCCTGTACTTGCATCAATTGGCACAACAAAAACCAAAGAACTGTCAAGAACAGAATCATCCCCTTTAATGGGACCTGCAATTATTTACTGTAGATGGAAGTCGACCGTGGACATTGAGTCTGAGCGACGATGTCAAGTCGATGTGTCAACAAAAATGATTCAGTCACGTGCAAGATGTAGATTGGTTTGTTCTCTCCCTGCCTTCTGTGTAAAGTTATTAACCGCGACACTTCGAACCATCTGGGTGACAAGGCAGGAAAGTGTGTAATATATATGCAACACTCCATTTGTGGTGTCACAAAGCCTTCAAGACAGACATTTCGAACTGTCTCGGTGACATAATCTCTTAAATGTCTGCAAATAGATATGTTGTTTTAACTTGCCTGCTGGCCCTATTACCCTTTTAGCAGATCAGTTTGTCCCGAATGTGACACAAAAAGATTGCCGCCCAGTTTGAACCCAGATCAGACCCAACCAAACGTCTGTAGCTGTATGGTGATGTTCCTAAAATAGTCTTTATATTGACAAAACTATGCAAACTTATCCAGCATGCAAAGAATTACTACTGTCAAAACTCTTTATAACGTCAGTAGTTATAACAGAATATTCAATATCTGACATCAATTTGCTGGGAACAGATCTGTTTCCATTAAAATTCCCTCTTTATAACAGAATATTCACTTAACGACACAGGCAGGAACTTCTGGGAACAGATATACAGTTTCTATTGAAAATAAATTCATTATAACAGAATTTTTTTTACCATGTGTCACAATTTTGTGATCAAGTGAAGGTCTTTTGCATGAACAGGTTTCTGTCTCATTTGATAAGAGGGAAGCTTTGTTCATTTTGATGCAATATGAAATTGAACTGATGTATACATTTGGAACAATAGCATTTTAATTCATATATATGATATTTTTTCTCCAAATGATTATGATGTTGAAATCTGGTACTGGTCAGACTTTCCTTATAACAGCAAATTCACTTTAACGTCAAAGAAAGCTTGGAACAAACATTGTCGTTATAAAGAGGGTTAACTGTAGTTTCTATAAAGTATTATGCAACATAATAAGGTCATTTCAAATCATGTCAGTGTCAAAAAATCCTTTATCTGGAGCTTGAAAAGGCTTTGAAATCAATACCGCTTTGATCTTTACCCTTAAAACGCCAATCATGACAAAATGCACTGTACGCTTTTGTGATGTATTGCTTGAATTTCAGGAAGAAAATATACCTTGATATTTCATATGAATCATCTACCAGCAGACAATTCACATAAAATGTCGTTCCTTATTTGGTTCCTATTAAAAGACAGCAACAAACTTTAAAAGTGTTGTTTGTTTAATACGGTCAGCTTTATTATCCCGTAAGAAATGTGTGAATCTTTCTACACAGGCCCAGGTGAGAATTAATTGGATACATGATACGTTTATATGCTGCGGAATAAAACTGTGCACCAAGCTACACAACACTGAGTCTGATATTTGTGATTTATGACACGCCTAAAGCATCTATTTTTGGAGCACTGACATGTTACGTATACAGTGACCTTTCCCTTTACACAAGGTAGGCGTTGCTTTCCTAATATATGAATCCAATCAGGATCGACCATGTGACTTTGTGATGAGCTGCTGACAATCGTGCTTGCGCTCGTGAATTGATTTGTCCATGGTCATGTTCCAATGGCAGTACCAGAACAGAAATTGAGGAAATTTCTTGAATATTTTTCATTGGGAATGGGGTCGAATTTCAACCACCTAAAAATTCCCTGCACTAGGTGCAATTTTAGGACAAATATGATAGAAAGTAGAATGTATTTTGTTTTTAGGTAAATATGTAGGAGGGTTTGATTGTATGGAGAACTGTCTAATGAACAAAGGACTCGTGAAGAAGGAAGCTGCTAGAGAACCAACGTAAGTGTTTTTTTAAAAGTTAAGGGGGGTGGGGGAGGGTTGGGGTGGATTACAACTTTTTTTAGGGGTACCACCTAGAAATTTTATATTAATTAAAAGCAAAGAACAAAAAACGACATCAAGCCCGATATCTCATGACATTGGAACTTAATTTGCATGGATATAACATTGGGGCATGAGGAAGATTTGGTTAGGTATCGGTGACATTGCCCTAATTTTCAAGGTCACATTAGAGCTAAATAAGTCATATTTGAGAATGTGTGATGGGGTGGACATCTGTTTACTATGAAAACAATGCCAGGGGTGTAAAATTATTTTTATACTCACTCGCCCTGCAGGACTAGTGGGTGGAAAAAGCTACTCGCCCTCATGACATTATCACTAGCCCTTAAGGACTGATCTTACAATTACTTGAATCATATTGATAAACATTTACTCTATTTCAGTTTAAAAATTATGTGTATTTTAAAATTTTCTTTTATCATAGTCTTTCTGCTGAGGCTTCAATTTATCTGTCTCTCATTATCTCCTCCCCCTATTTTCTTCCCTTAAAACAATCTAATGTCTCTCTGTGACATTTAATATGGGCAGCAAATGTGGTACTATCGACCGGTGTTGATGTAAACAAAAATGTGGTGTTCAATGTCTGAATTCGCCCGCCATTTTTGAGGACCTGTGGTTAAACTGCCCATATAGAGGAGGCTCTGCGAATAAATTTTACTGAAAGATGGCTGCTGGGGAGTTAACTGCAACCTGTCTGAAATTGCAGATGCGTAGTTGTAACAGTCCAGTTTACGATGAAAAAGATCGATGATCTGTTGTGTTACTTTTGTTTAGTCTTCGCTAAGTCTTACATGTCAGAAAATGCACTCGACCTTTAGGCAGCTTGGCAGGTTCTCTACTCGCCTGAACCAGAAGTTTAACTCGCCAATGCGAACGGGCGAGTGGAATGCTAGTATATTTGTGTTTTTTTTCAGATATGCACTGACTGATCTTGGTAACACACTAGGAGAGAAGTTATATCTGTTCTACAGAACCCTGTTTACCTATTTATCCTCCTGCCAACTCCCCAAACTCCCCGATGCGGTCAAGTAAGTATCTACACTCGTCCAAATAGACCAAATTTTTGAGTGTATGATTGAAAATATTTTCTTATCCATCAATTTTAATATTTGTGTGGGTGCTCAAAAGAACCGTCTCAAGGAGACTGTTCTTTCGAGTACCCACAACATGTTTTGGTTGATAAATAAGAAAATTAATTTCTAAATTACACACTCAACTAAAGGCCTGTATCTAAAATGGCTAGAAATGTCAACTTTTAACCCTAGTTCTGCTGAATAAATGAACATGGCACATTCACTTCTGTTTTCCAGCCGTTTCAATTGATATAGTTTATTCTGATGCTGCATGGAAAACAGTGCAAATTCTGATCAAATGGCTTCATTAGAATCTGGAGCTACACTGTTTCCTGAGGAGGATATATCTGTGTTCAGCAGGACAAGGGTTAAACAGAGTGGATTGTTTACTTAAATGTAGGAGAACGTCACTGGTTTTTTTTCGCTGCCTAGTACTGGTTCAGCCCAGGAAGACCTGTCCTGACATGACTGAATAATTGTTTACTGGGACGTAAAGAATAAAAAACAAACTATATATTTGCTATTCAATTTGGGTTGTCACTCAAAAGTGAATATTAGGAGTCCCTGTGATCCCTTCATCCCTGTGTTCAAGGTTCCAAAGTATAATTTAAAGGTCCTCCTTTGATAAACATGTGAAAACAGTGCTAATAAATAGACAGTATAGGGTGGATTTTCATTTAAAGGATGATTTTTTGCTTGTACAAAAAAATCAAATACCCTCTTATTTCTCTTATTTGGTTATGAAATATGTGAGTAGATTTTGCACGGCATTATAATACCCCAGATGCGATGCCATGTGGTAAATGCTCTTTCATCGTGGCATGTATATTTCAGCACCACCTGCGTGGGAAACAGGAAAATCTGTTTATTGATCGATGAAAACGAGCGTGAGAAAGGGAGACTATTAAAGTTCGCGGCAGATAAAGGTATCGATGCCCAGACAAGATTTCTGCCGGCTGGGGACTATATCTGGATCCTGACACCGCCAATGGTTGATACTGGGCAGCAATACACAGGAAACCATACAGACACCGAAATTGTGAGTTTACAGGGTTTGCACAGGCTTGAAAGGTACTTGAATTAAGAGGGCATGCTTGAAAAGTCCTTGAAAATTAAATCTGCCTTGAAAAGTACTGGAAAATCACTCAGAGGCCTTGAAAAGTCCTTGAACTCTACTATTATCTGTAGGACTCAACACTGTTGATAGGGATCTAAATCAGTACAAAATTGTTATGCCTTTAGCATATGCTGCACCAAATAAAAGCACAACAATTTTATCCTAATTTTCTAGTACTTATTTCTCAATTTTCCCACTTTAGCATTTCTGAAGTAGAATTTTAACACTTAAATAAGGATTTTTCATAAATTTTTAGTCCTTGAAAGTTGTAGGGTAGTAATTAGAAGTCCTTGAAAATTCCTTGAATTTTGCTCAAACTTGCCTGTATGAACCCTATTTTGTTAACCCTTTGCCTGCCATTTATGACAATTGTCGCCTGCTTGGCAATGCTTATATGATGATTTACAGTAAAACCTGTCTTAAGCAGCGACTCAAAAACGACACCAAAATTGGTTTTCAAGACTGATTATAGCTTAATGCAGGTCAAAAGTAATGCAGAGCATTCTGCATACTTTCGGCCTGCATTAATCTACCGTCTGTCGTTAATATCTATGTTTTGTCTATTTTTGAGTGGCCGTTTTAGACAGATTTTACTGTACTTTGGTGACCTATACAGTCTACATGGACTGAATGGGATTCAAAGATTTCTCTATCCCTGCAAGGCATGGTAACACAATGTAGGTTGGCTCTAGATACCAACAGAGTGAGACATGCATTAAAGCTTTAGACCAAAATGTAGGGAAGGGATCGGGGAGCTTTTAGAGATCAGCAGAAAAAAATGGAAACCCACAGAAAAAGCTGAAGCAACAAGTGTGTTATAATGAATATTGGCACTGTATGGGACCACTGTTAATTGACATTCCAGTTTATGCAATAGACATTCTTAATTTCCAGCGAGTTTGGTTGAATGATTCCCTTCACACTGTGTAGATCCTGATCAGTTGGTTAAGTAGGATTAAGGTTAAGAAAAAAGCATAAGTTAGACCTCCAGATAAGAGTGCGTAATTAATATATTTTTCTTACTTCTCAACCACAACATATGTTGTTGGTACTCAAAAGGTTCTTTTGAGCGCCCAAAACAAATATTAAAATTGATAGATAAAAAACTATTTGCAGTTTCATGCTAAAAAATATGTATTTCTGGACCTATGATAAGGGACAATTTTTATTTTTGCTGAGTCAGCTATTGTCAATAGCTGAGTCAGCAAAAATTAAAAAAAGTCACATCAAATTTTGTATAAACCCTTTTCATTCATGATACCGATAAACAGGTACTTTAGAATTAGACCCAGATGAAATGCCGTTATATTAAAAAAAGTCACATCAAATATTGTATAAACCCTTTTCATTCATGATACCGATAAACAGGTACTTTAAAATTTGCAAACAGTTAAGACCCAGATGAAATGCCTCATAAGGTGGCACTCTATCAGTGCTTGCACTGTTTGATATAAAGATAAAAACAATCTTTAGGGACATAAAAACATTAAATTTGGAAATTTTGACCTGTGACCCCTTTAAACACAAAATGGACTATCCCATACTTACTGTATCAATATATTTATCCCCCTGGTAGGAAGTATATAGGGGGTATATAGTTTTTGCCTTTTCTGTAATTATGTTTGTTTGTTTGTTTGTCTGTTTATATATATTGATACCCCTGGTACAAAGTATATAGGGGGAATATAGTTTTTGCTTTTTCTTTAATTATGTTTGTTTGTTTGTTTGTCTGTTTATATATATTGATACCCCTGGTACAAAGTATATAGGGGGAATATAGTTTTTGCTTTTTCTTTAATTATGTTTGTTTGTCTGTCTGTTTTTCTGTAAACTTTTTCTCTGTCAAAGATTTCTTAGCAACTACTTGATTTATGATTCTGAAATTTGGTACAAAGCTTGATAGCGATGAGTTGTATTGTGTAACAAAAAAACAGCCACATATAGCTTATCACTCCCTTTATTCGTTCATTTTCTTTCTCTCCAATGGAAATTTCTGTCACAGATTTCTCAGCTCCTATTGGAGCTAGTGTTTTCAAATTCTGTGTACACCTTCAGGTAGGCAAAGTGTATTGTGTAAATGAACATAAAGATGCTTATCCTTATTTTGCCTTCTTTTTTCAATTTTTCATTTTTTCCTTCTGTCGCTCTTATGTATAATGATGCATATAGACATTTTTTTCTGTCAAAGATTTTTCAGCAACTACTTGATTTAAGATTCTGAAATTTGGTACAAAGCTTGATAGTGATGAGTTGTATTGTGTAAGAAAAAAATTGCCACATATTGCTTATCAGTCCCTTTATTTGTTCATTTTTCTTTCTCTCCAATGGAAATTTCTGTCACAGATTACTCAGCTCCTATTGGAGCCAGTGTTTTCAAATTTTGTGTTCATCTTCAGGTAGGCAAAGTGTATTGTGTAAATGAAAATAAAGATACTAAAGCTCATTTGTGCCTTCTTTTTCAATTTTTCCTTCTGTCACTTCTTTATAACACATATGGGACATATTTCGTCAGACTTGATTTAGGATTAAGAAATTTTGTGTACACCTTCAGGTAGGTGTATTGTGTAAATGAAAATTAAGATGCCAATTCTCATTTTGCCTCCTTTTTTCAAATTTTCAATTTTTCCTTCTGTCACTCCTATGTAACACATATGGACATTTTTCATCAAAGTTTTCTCAGGAACTACTTGATTAAGGATTATGAAATCTTTAACAATTTTGTCTTTTCTCTGAAAGTGGTACAACCTCTGATGGCTACCCTCGGGGTATGTGAGCTTTGCTCACTTCTTGCTTTATTTTGGAAAATCCATCTAAATGAAAAGGACTCTTTGTCAGGTACTGCCATTCATCGTCGAGAGAAAAAGCTGGGAAGATTTTGAACACAGTGTCAACTCCACCAGGTTTCAGAGACAAGTAAATAATATGTTGGTAAATATATATTTTTAGTACACAGTAAAATCTGTGTAAAACAGCTCCTCTCAAAAAGACCGAAAATTGGTTTTTAAGACCAAGGACCTCGGACAGTTTCCTATTCAATCTGCCCAAATTTTGACAGCCTCTGGCTAGGATAATGCATAACTGACAACTATAGTTTTAGGCTTAAATCAAACCTTTATATTTAGTGCACCTAGCACAATAACAATATTTTGAAAATATTGCATAATTATGCCAGGACTCTAGGGTTTAGGGGGTGGGGGTATTTTTTGTGATCAAATTTTATTTCACAGAAAGTCAAAGTTTCGTCGAGAATTCACCTAAATACATGTAAATATTATGTTTGCGGCATAAAACTTGAGACGAAAGTGATGTGTTTGCATAAAATTCTGGTTGAGAATATTTCATCATTTCATCTAAAGAAGTGTGCTGTCAATTACTTTTGACTATTACCTGTAATGTTTCAAGGTCAACCAGTTCGACTTGTGCACTGAGGAGTATTATAACTGCAAACTGTATATATCACAGTCTAGATAAACACAATTTTTGAGCATAAAATCGTTAATATTTTCTTACACATTCGATTTAATATACAATTTGGTGCTTAAAAGAACCGTCTGATTGAGACGGTTCTTTTGAGTACCCATATTATATGTTTTGGTTGAGGAATGAGACAATTACTTACTTTGTAAGCACTCATAACTAAGGCCCTGATACATGCCATTGTATATTGATATTTACCTACAGGCTTTTACAAAATAAGTTTCTAATACGTTTTTATACTAAAGTGTTTTTGAGCATTTTGACAGCGTTCCCCCCCGTGACCAATCATGCCGTTTTTATATGATGTGTGAAATGTAAAACTACAACTGTATGCAAAAGGATTAGTTTGGTCACGGGGGGGAAAGCACTTCAGTAAAACTTTTTTCTATTTTCTATATGTTGACTAGCAAAAACTGAGTTTTCAACCCATATTTTACAATTGGTACTTGTCTAATGAGAAAACGGCTTTTGTGGATAAGTCGAGGGTTGAACCTACTATCCTTTTCATTGAAAAATATCATTTTCTTTGAAACTTTTCTCTGGTCATTTTTATGGGCAATCCTTCATTAAGACTGTCCAAGGTCCTTAGCGCCCCAAGGGGGGAGCATTCTGCAATACTTTTGACCTTCACCTTATGGCATTCTGCAATACTTTTGACCTGAACCTTGGAGCATTCTGCAACACTTTTGACCTGCATTAAGCTACCATTTGTCATTAAGATCTTTTTTTTTCTATTTTTGAGTGGCCGTTTTACACAGGTTTTACTGTATTATCTATAATCAGGTGTCATTATTTTTGTGTAATTCTTCATTTACGACCCTGCTTAATTATTAAACTGACGAGAAGCTATGCTAAGTGACTCAAAAATATGTTTTTACCTATCGCTGATTTAGTGTATATTTTGTGTGTGTAACTACAGGTATCCACTTAAGAAGTATTCATTTAGGCTTTCTGATTCAGCGGAAAAAACTTGTGGGAGGCAGAAGTTTTAATGCGTTTTTGTGATGTTTTACGACATGAAGCCACAACAAGTATAAAGCATATTTGAAATTTTCTCGCACCATGGCTGGGAACAAAAGTATGCAAAATCTACTATGTGTATATATTTAAGGTGAGATTGAAAATCCTATAGCACTTCCCCTCTTCAAAGAAGTTGTCATTTATGATGATGGAAACCCATTTTTTGCCAAATAAAGTCCTCAGATGTGAGCCCCCATCTTACGACATTAAGCAGCAACAAGTTTAAAGCATAGTTGAAAAATTTCCACAGCATGGCTGGGAATCAAATCGGGGATGCCCTCAGGTTTTTTTTTTTCAATTTTAGGGCCTTTCAGATTAGGAAAATTAGCATGGTAAACCCCTAAATTGGGAAAATTGTTATAGTGCACAATTACGGCATTTTTGGTCAATTAAAAAGCAAATTAGCTTTAATAATTACATATACTATTGCCATTATATTGAAGGAGAAATAAGATGCAATGGTAGTAAGTAGAATGTCACCATGTAGCTTGTGTTTGAGGTAACTTAAATTAATGAAAATCCCAATCTTCAAAAAAAAAAATTTTTTATGAAGATTGGGATTTTTTTTCCAAAACTGGGAAAAAAGTCACATTAATTTGATAGAGAATGGGGCTGAAATTCGGCCCCTGCGAACACAAAAAAATCCTTGAATGCTCTAACCATTTAGCCAAGGAGGCAACTCTCTGCATTTGTCGGAGATTTATTATAATCTAGAAGTCTACTATGTGTAGATATATCGTCGGTTGGGAGTCAAAAACTTGTATCTTTGATTTTTACATTTTTCAGGAGAGACAAAAAAATGAATGACTTTCGCTAGGAGTGTCCTATATTGCTGAAAGTCAGACAGGATTATTTAGTAACATCCAAATTCACTGTTATTGGTGTTTTGAACTGCCAATAAAGATTTCACAGTCATTATGAAGATTTTTCACTTGAAATACGTCATTTTGAGCATATTTGCATGGAAATCATGCAGTTACGACATTTTGACCATTTTTTTTTATCGCAAAACCTTGTATCTCGGTAAAATGAGCACCAAAATAATGGTATCTTTCGGGCACGATATTTTGAAGCATGATTGATGCTTTATAAGGGGGTTCTAATTGGTCTAGAGCTACGAGAATTTGACAGAATGTGTGCCATGCGTTTGGTATTCCTGCGTTGACGAAAAGTTGTTTTGGTAAAAATCAGATTGTGAGGTTTTGACTCCTGACAGACGATATATTTTTTATAAAGGCAAGAGTGGTCGGTACATAACAATGCTTTTTTTTTTTATTATTCTAATGCACTTTACTACAGGCCCCTAAATAAGATTGTGTATTTAAATTTTATTTTTTTTATTTCTAAACCAAAACATAAGTTGTGGGTACTCAAAAGAACCGTCTCTATGAAACGGTTCTTTTGGGCACCCAAAACTTATGTAAAAACTGATGGATAAGAAAATATTCTAAATTTTGGTTTATCTTGACCTATGTTTAACTATGAAAGAAAAGTGTGAATATACCGCAGGGCCAGTTAAGCCAAAACATTCTGCGTAAAATTGCGATTATTTTCTAATCCATCAGTTTAAACATGTGTTTTGGGCCCTCAAAAGAACAGTCTCATCAAGATGGTTCTTTTGAGTACCCACAACATATGTTTTGGTTGGGAAATAAGAAAAATAATTTTCCAGTACGCAATCTTATCTGGAGGCCGCGTTTGTATTATTGTCAGGCCTTTAGTTAAGAGTGTAAACCAAAAAATTAATTTTCCCCTAATACACTTCATTCCGCTTACTAAAGTCATACTCAACTTACAAGAAAGACAACAAAACAGCTTCAAAATTTCAAAATTACATTTTTTTTGTAATTGGTAATAGCACTTGGACATTCGACTGATGAGCATATGTAGCAGTAACAGTACAATACAATACTTCTCAATATTAGCTTGATATAATAATATGGTAATGAAATGTAACTTTTATACTATCATGATTACAGTGGCTTAGATATTATTTCCAGTCAAGCGAATGTTTCATCATTTGAATTTTATTAAAAATCAATGCCTAGTTTACCGTCGCACTGTCCAAAGCTGGATGGCTATTTAACATCAACTCTCACATGCATTCAATCGAAACAGCGCCACCTAGCGCTCATTTTGATTGCTCAGGAGAAATTAATTTACTTCTTATTCATAAATTCAAATGCAGAATATTACTTTTCTTATTTCTCAGCCAAAACATATATTGTGGGTACTCAAAAGAACTGTCTCAATGAGACGGTTCTTTTGAGCACCCAAAACATATGTTCATACCCATGGATTAGAAAATATTTACAATTTTACGCTAAAAAAAATTTGTTTATCTTAATCTATGATTATTGTTTAAATTTTTCCAGGGCAGTGGTGTAAAGAATTGTTTTTACCTGATGGAAGGATCGCCTGGTGCACTGAGATACAATGCAACACAACTACATCAACAACATCTCAAGGTAAAATTCTCCCTCTGAATGATTATCTCAGGGCAGTGGTGAAAAGAACTGTTTTTACCTGATGGAAGGATCACCTGGTGCACTGAGATATAATGCTACCCAACAACATCAACAACATCTCAAGGTAAAATTCTCTTTCTGAATTATTATCTCAGGGCAGTGGTGTAAAGAACAGTTTTAACCTGATGGAAGGATCACCTGGTGCACTGAGATATAATGCTACACAACAACATCAACAACATCTCAAGGTAAAATTCTCTTTCTGAATTATTATCTCAGGGCAGTGGTGTAAAGAACTGTTTTTACCTGATGGAAGGTGCACTGAGATATAATGCTACACAACAACATCAACAACATCTCAAGGTAAAATTCTCTTTCTGAATTATTATCTCAGGGCAGTGGTGTAAAGAACTGTTATTACCTGATGGAAGGATCACCTGGTGCACTGAGATAGAATGCTACACAACAACATCAACAACATCTCAAGGTAAAATTCTCTCTCTGAATTATTATCTCAGGGCAGTGGTGTAAAGAACTGTTTTTACCTGATGGAAGGATCACCTGGTGCACTGAGATATAATGCTACACAACAACATCAACAACATCTCAAGGTAAAATTCTCTTTCTGAATGATTATCCCAGGGCAGTGGTGTAAAGAACTGTTTTTACCTGATGGAAGGATCACCTGGTGCACTGAGATATAATGCTACACAACAACATCAACAACATCTCAAGGTAAAATTCTCTCTCTGAATTATTATCTCAGGGCAGTGGTGTAAAGAACTGTTTTTACCTGATGGAAGGATCACCTGGTGCACTGAGATATAATGCTACACAACTACATCAACAACATCTCAAGGTAAAATTCTCTTTCTGAATTATTATCTCAGGGCAGTGGTGTAAAGAACTGTTTTTACCTGATGGAAGGATCACCTGGTGCACTGAGATATAATGCTACACAACAACATCAACAACATCTCAAGGTAAAATTCTCTTTCTGAATGATTATCTCAGGGCAGTGGTGTAAAGAACTGTTTTTACCTGATGGAAGGATCACCTGGTGCACTGAGATATAATGCTACACAACAACATCAACATCTCAAGGTAAAATTCTCTTTCTGAATTATTATCTCAGGGCAGTGGTGTAAAGAACTGTTTTTACCTGATGGAAGGATCACCTGGTGCACTGAGATATAATGCTACACAACAACATCAACAACATCTCAAGGTAAAATTCTCTTTCTGAATTATTATCTCAGGGCAGTGGTGTAAAGAACTGTTTTTACCTGATGGAAGGATCGCCTGGTGCACTGAGATATAATGCTACACAACAACATCAACAACATCTCAAGGTAAAATTCTCTTTCTGAATTATTATCTCAGGGCAGTGGTGTAAAGAACTGTTTTTACCTGATGGAAGGATCACCTGGTGCACTGAGATATAATGCTACACAACAACATCAACAACATCTCAAGGTAAAATTCTCTCTCTGAATTATTTTCTAAGGGCAGTGGTGTAAAGAACTGTTTTTACCTGATGGAAGGATCACCTGGTGCACTGAGATATAATGCTACACAACAACATCAACATCTCAAGGTAAAATTCTCTTTCTGAATTATTATCTCAAGGCAGTGGTGAAAAAAACTGTTTTTACCTGATGGAAGGATCACCTTGTGCACTGAGATATAATGCTACACAACAACATCAACAACATCTCAAGGTAAAATTCTCTTTCTGAATTATTATCTCAGGGCAGTGGTGTAAAGAACTGTTTTTACCTGATGGAAGGATCACCTGGTGCACTGAGATATAATGCTACACAACAACATCAACAACATCTCAAGGTAAAATTCTCTTTCTGAATGATTATCTCAGGGCAGTGGTGTAAAGAACTGTTTTTACCTGATGGAAGGATCACCTGGTGCACTGAGATATAATGCTACACAACAACATCAACAACATCTCAAGGTAAAATTCTCTTTCTGAATTATTATCTCAGGGCAGTGGTGAAAAGAACTGTTTTTACCTGATGGAAGGATCACCTGGTGCACTGAGATATAATGCTACACAACAACATCAACATCTCAAGGTAAAATTCTCTCTCTGAATTATTATCTCAGGGCAGTGGTGTAAAGAACTGTTTTTACCTGATGGAAGGATCACCTGGTGCACTGAGATATAATGCTACACAACAACATCAACAACATCTCAAGGTAAAATTCTCTTTCTGAATTATTATCTCAGGGCAGTGGTGTAAAGAACTGTTTTTACCTGATGGAAGGATCACCTGGTGCACTGAGATATAATGCTACACAACAACATCAACAACATCTCAAGGTAAAATTCTCTCTCTGAATTATTATCTCAGGGCAGTGGTGTAAAGAACTGTTTTTACCTGATGGAAGGATCACCTGGTGCACTGAGATATAATGCTACACAACAACATCAACTACATCTCAAGGTGAAATTCTCTCTCTGAATTATTATCTCAGGGCAGTGGTGTTAAGAACTGTTTTTACCTGATGGAAGGATCACCTGGTGCACTGAGATATAATGCTACACAACAACATCAACAACATCTCAAGGTAAAATTCTCTTTCTGAATTATTATCTCAGGGCAGTGGTGTAAAGAACTGTTTTTACCTGATGGAAGGATCACCTGGTGCACTGAGATATAATGCATTACAACAACATCAACAACATCTCAAGGTAAAATTCTCTCTCTGAATTATTATCTCAGGGCAGTGGTGTAAAGAACTGTTTTTACCTGATGGAAGGATCACCTGGTGCACTGAGATATAATGCTACACAACAACATCAACAACATCTCAAGGTAAAATTCTCTTTCTGAATTATTATCTCAGGGCAGTGGTGTAAAGAACTGTTTTTACCTGATGGAAGGATCACCTGGTGCACTGAGATATAATGCTACACAACAACATCAACAACATCTCAAGGTAAAATTCTCTTTCTGAATTATTATCTCAGGGCAGTGGTGTAAAGAACTGTTTTACCTGATGGAAGGATCACCTGGTGCACTGAGATATAATGCTACACAACAACATCAACAACATCTCAAGGTAAAATTCTCTTTCTGAATTATTATCTCAGGGCAGTGGTGTAAAGAACTGTTTTTACCTGATGGAAGGATCACCTGGTGCACTGAGATATAATGCTACACAACAACATCAACAACATCTCAAGGTAAAATTCTCTTTCTGAATTATTATCTCAGGGCAGTGGTGTAAAGAACTGTTTTTACCTGATGGAAGGATCACCTGGTGCACTGAGATATAATGCTACACAACTACATCAACAACATCTCAAGGTAAATGTCTCTTTCAGATTATTAAATGAGCAGGTACTACAATTCCAGGACACAACGCAGTGACTCCGCTGATGGCAAGGCTGGTTTGTGCCTCACCATCAGCACAGTCACTGTTTTGTGTCCCTTGAACAAAACACTTTATCTGCTGCTTAGTTCTGGTTCAACCCAGGAAGGCCCATCCCGACATGAATGAAAAATTGTTGACTGGGACTGAAAGAATCAAACTAAGCAAACAAAACTATTAATTGCGACCAAATTTAGTATAAAGTTATTGTACTTTTAGTTGTTGCAGCATATGCAATAATTGTTTAATAATTTTCTAATGTTAATTTCTCCATGTACTCCGTCTAGCAATTTCCAAGTTGATGTTTCAAATGTAAATAAAGTAGAACTTCAATGGCTCAAACTCTGATGGGTCTTTCACCTGGGCTGGCTTGAACTAACATCATGGTCCCTACAGGTCATTTTAGGCATAACCCACCCTGGATGGCCGGAACTACCCTTGACTACAACTATTTTTCATGGTCCCAAGCCTGTTTGAGCCATTGAAGTTCTACTGTTACAGTAGTAATTTTCGTGATTTTGTAGACATCTCCTCTTTAGAAGTGCTTGAAATTTTCTTGAATTTTACATATCATTTCTTGTATGAACCCTCGGAGAAATGAGGTAGATTCTCTAAAGTTTCTAACACTAATGGCCTGCCAAAATGGCCTAGACAAACAGGGCAAACCCAGATCAGACTGCTTCTGAAGAAGCAGTCTGATCAGGGTCTACCCTGTTTGCTATTCTGACAAGCATTTTCTGAATTTTAGCCCTGTTAACAAACATTTTATTTGAAATCAGAAAAAGAAAGGTGTTGTAAATTTTAAAACATTTACCATAATTGATAATCTAGTTTTCATTGACAGGCAATGGTGGAGAAACTCATCTATGACTACAGTTTCTATGTTAACTACACATCATCCTGGATGAAGTCTGCACAGTGGTTACTTTGGCTAACACAACTTATAGTGGAGGCCTTTAAACAAGGTAAGACAAGTTTACCTCCTTTCAGGGTTAAGAAACATTGGAAATACAGTCAAACCTGTCTTAAGCAAGCGGTCAAGGGATAATCCAAAATTACTTGCTTAAGACAGGTGGCTGCTTAATAGAGGTTCAGCTAAGATTGCCATATGATTGAGGACTCGAAAGAATATTGGCTTGGAGTTGAGGATACCCATATAATAATGAGTGAAAAGTATAAAGAATTAGGTCTACACTGCTGCAGTTATTGCATATCTTCATAAAATATATAAACGAGAAAAAAACACAACATAACAAAATATGAAATAAACAAAATCATGCCCATTCAGTCTTTAAGATTCCCGTGTATGTCAAAAGAGTAGAGATAGCACTGCGTATCATATTTTTTCTAGAAGCTAAAACTTGATTTTTGATAAGCAAATGCATGTTTAATGGCCATCGTACTACTGAACATGAAGAGAATGTTGTTAGAATTGTAAATTTATTCAGGTGAAAAAGAATCGGAAAATGGTTAAAAAATTTTACTCAAAAATATTTTTTTTTCTCAAAAGCTATTGCTTGTTGACTTTTAGCAAATTTTGCATCCTTGTGTAGTAAGTATATGCCCCCAGCAAAGAGTATTACTTTGCATTCAGATTTTCACACATTTACCGTTAAACAGCTGTCACGGTATGGATGAACAAACTTTGGCAGCGGCAAAATGCTTTGATGTCAACAATTTTACCAGCTGACAGGCTTTACGACTGGTTACCAGCTTGCAATAATGGTTACCCGCTTACAAAAAAATCAACAAGTGGTGTTTGTTTGGCGTATTCAGGTTTTTGATTACTGTTGACCCTGTTTTTAATCCATATGTGCTGGTTTCCTGAACCATGTCGTAGTGTTTAATTAGCATAAACACTTGAACTTAGTTGATTTCGGCCCCGTTGTGGTTCGACTGCACCACAAACTTTTAAATAGTGTGGCCCAATAACCTTGACATAGGGTAGCGGCCGTTGAAGAATTTATTCTGAGAGGCACCACTGCTGGGGAGTTTAATTGCACCAAGCATATGACTGGTGCAAAAAAGTTAATCGATGAAATTTAATCAAAACTGGCTGCATCAACGCATAGAAATTGGCTGTTTGAAGACACAATTTTAGTGTTTGGGGGCCAATTTCACCGACCCCTGGCCGCGTTGGACATGTGCACGCTTAATAAAGGTGCATTTGCATTCAAAATCGTTTGGGGGGCTCTAAAATGGCTGCTTAAGGGAGGGTCACGCTTAATAGAGGTGGCCGCAACAGCAGGTTTGAGTGTATGGCTTTTCTGCACTCATATCTCCTAAATGGATTGATGGATTAAAACCAAACTCACATAAATCACTGGGAGATTCAAGAGAACTAAATATATTTTGGTGATTATGTCTCCCCCCTTTAGGGTTGGGAGACATATTGTTTTTCCCCGTGCGTCTGTCTGTCTGTCTGTCTGTCACAAATCGCGTTCGCTCTATAACTTGAAAACCGCTTAAGCTCTATTCAGGAAACTTAATACAAATATCAATCAGCATGAGATGACATGCAGAGTGCAAGAATGGTAACTCTGTCTTATACTTTTGAGTTATTTCCCTAGGAACTTTGTTCATCACAACAAAAATCGTGTCTGCTCTATAACTTGAAAACCGCTTAAGCTATATTCACGAAATTTTATACAAATATCAATCAGCATGAGATGACGTGCAGAATACAAGAATAGTAACTCTGCCTTTTATACTTTTTGAGTTATTTTTCTTGGAACTTCGTCCATCACAAAAAACGTGTCTGCTCTATAACTTGAAAACCGTTTAAGCTATATTCACAAAACTTTATACAAGTGTCAACCAACATGAGTCGACGTGCAGAGTGCAAGAATAGTAACTCTGTCATTTATACTCTTTGAGTTATCCCCTTGGAAATTTACAACATAAGATTACAGGACTCTTATGAAACAAAAAGATTGTAAGATCTTAGTAGGGATAAACAAAGATACTGATCAGTTGTATTATATCCACGCTGCTCATCTGTGTCTGTTTTTCCATTTGCAGAGAGTAGAATTTCTTATGATGCCAGATTACTTTCTAAAAGGGTGATGCAGGATATATAGAAAGAAAGAACTTCTGGTTTCAAAATGGATTTCGATCATAATGAAAATTAACTATGGCTATTTTATACCAGGTTATGATTGTGCAATAGTTAACTACATTGACAGATATCTTTACTAGATACGAGCTGATTGTCTGCATGAAATGACTAGAATTTCCGTTAGAAATTGTATTTAATGTTTCTGTTTGAAATTGTATTTAATGACTCATGCTTTTGACATCAGAAAGGGGGGAGACATCTGTTTTTTCGTAGAAAAACAATTTTAGTTATATTTTGGTTTCAAGTTCATCATAAGTGTGGAAATAGATGACTTAAAACAAGCTGTTTAGCCTGAATTGACAGCTGCACAGTATGTTTGAAGATCTTACATACTATCCTGCCTGCGAAGAGTGACAGTGACGTCATTTTTTGTTTACAAAGTGATTACTTTGAAACCACAGTTTTGGTGTTTAGTCATACAGTAGAACTTCAATGGCTTGAACTCTGATGGCTAATTCACCTAGAACTGTCATCATGGTCCCAACAGGTCATTTTATACATAATCAGCCTTGGATGACTGGAACTACCCTTGACAAGAACTTAATTTTAATTTTCATGGTCCCAAACCTGTTCGAGCCATTGAAGTTCTACTGTATATATTCAGCCTTGATACTGGAGTCATTTTATAGTTACTTCACTAGTGGTTTATTGATTTAAACACTCCCACACACAAGGTCATATAATAAAGCATATATATGTTATCTGCAGGAAAGTTAAGAGATGATACAATACCGTACAGAGAGTACAGTAGCCGAGTAGCTCAACTGAATGGAGCGCATCCGCCTGATCTACTCACTAATAGGGGAAGAAAAACACATAACTGGCCTGCACAAATCTTTGTGGATCAAATCTTTAGGTATGTATAGGTCCATACAGAGAGTACAGTAGCCACGTAGCTCAACTGAATGGAGGTCATCTCTCTGATCTACATACTGGTAGAGGAAGAAAAACACATAACTGGCCTGCACAAATCTTTGTGGATCAAATCTTTCGGTATGTATGGGCCAGATAAGCGAAGATTTCGATCTGAAAAATTAAGATTATTTTCTTTTCCATCAGTTTTTATTATACTAAGATGGTTCTTTTGAGTATCCACAACATATGTTGCATTTGTTTGTTTTTTAGTTTATAACCTATTATCCTGTCCCATTTGCACACTTGTGCCTTAAAAAATTTCACCTTCAAACAAGACATCCTACTGGATCTTGTCTTGTTTTTGTTTCTCGTCTTTCGTTTTTAAGGTACATGTACTTGCATCTTTCTTAAGAATGAGCTTAAAAATGTCAAACTTGTTATCTCAAAAACAACCTTATGTTGAAGTGATCATCCATTCCTGAACATTTCCTCTGTTGTTTTGTATTTCCAATCTGTTTATGTCAAACTCATTATAGCCCTGCTTTGAAAAAGGGGGGCTATACTGAATTTGGGTTGTCCGTCATTCCGTCTGTCATTCCCTCCGTCACAATTTCATTTCTGCTCAATATCTTGAGAACAAATTGATAGAATTTCACCAAATTTTGTATATGCATTTATATTGACAAGATTTAAGATGGGATTGTTACACATCATTTTTGGCACATTTTTAATATAGTTATGGCCCTTGATTTATGTCAGAATTTCGTTCTGAATTTCATTTCCACTCAATATTATTGACAAGATCTTGGTAGGGATTGCTACCTAACATTTTTTTTGCAAATTTGTAACAGAGTTAGGGCACTTGATTGATGTCAGAATTTCGTTTCCACTCAATATCTTGAGAACAAATTGATAGAATTTCACCAAATTTTATATATTTCTTTATATTAACAATATCTAGGTTGGGATTGTTATCTGTCATTTTTTGCAAATTTGTAACTGAGTTATGGCCCTTGATTTATTTCAGAATTTCCTTTCCACTCAATATCTTGAGAACAAATCAACAGAATTTCACCCAATTTTATATATTGCTTCATATTAACAATATCTAGGTTGGGTTTGTTACCTGTCATTTTTTGATTATTTGTAGCATAGTTTGTGTTGGCTGAAAAGTTGTTTTAATTTGAAATCTTATGTGTTGGATTATATACATGAAAGACCTATATCTTCGTTCAGGGATGCACTAGGGGACAGAACTCTGTTGAGAACAGTTCAAGAGGACCTAGGAATACAGGGGAGAGAACAACACCTACTTGTGATACAGGGACTGGAACAATATAACAAGGTAAAACCTTAATATATATAGTAAGTTTTGTTTGTTTGTTTGATTTGATTCTTTACGTCCACTCAACAATCTTTCAGTTATGCGGGACGGGTCTTCCTGGGTTGAACCAGTACTAAGCTAGGATAAATGTGTCTTGCTCAAGGACCACAACGCAGTGACGCCGGTGAGGCTCGAACCCGCGGCCCTTCGGTCTCGAGTCAAGCACTCTACCACTGAGCCACTGCGCTCCCTATATATAGTAAGACTAATGATGCACTAGGGGACAGAACTCTGTTGAGAACAGTTCAAGAGGACCTAGGAATACAGGGGAGAGAACAACACCTACTTGTGATACAGGGACTGGAGCAATATAACAAGGTAGAACTTCAATGTTTGGATAGAGCATAGCTTAATGTGAGCTTATAAAGGCTGCTTGCTTTATTTCACCAATTTCTTATTTCTTTCGATGAGCACCTCAAAAAATTTTCCTATAATGTTTTTGGTATTAATACGGAATAATAGCGAGCGCAGTGGTAGAGTGCTTGACTTGAAACTGAGGGGTTGCGGGTTCGAGCTTCACCAGCGTCACTGCGTTGTGGTCCTTGAGCAAGACACATTTATCCTAATTTATTAGTGGTTCAACCCCGGAAGACCCCTCCTCCCTCTTTAACTAAAAGATTGTTGATGGGACATAAAGGATCAAATCAAACAAAATAGTCTGTAATAAAAACTGAAGAGCCTTGTTACTTGGTGGTAGAGTGATCTACTGAGGATTGAGAGGTGCCTGGTATATGGCTCTGTGTTGTACACTTGAGCAAGTCACTTTGCACTTACTAAATTAATACCGATGCAACCTAGGAAAACATCCCAGCATAACTGAAAAGCTGTTGACTGGGGTTTAAAGCATCAACTTAAAACAATAAAAAAATACCCTGCCATTGTTCATCATCATCATCATCATCATCATCATCATCATCATCATCATCATCATCATCAACATCATCATCATCATCATCATCATCATCATCATCAACATCATCATCATCATCGTGTTTTGATTAACAATCAGGTGCAGGAGCATCTTCCACATCAGTGGGCCCCTCTCCAGGTAACTGGCTAGCTGCACACAGAGCAGATCTTACTTTATGTTAGGCTGCTGTTTGTAAACAGTATTTGTAGCAAAGTTTTATGGCAGGATACCCTTCCTTTCATCAGCTCAGACACTTTAAGCAGTCCAATAGCTACGCCTGTACCCTACTGAGTTGGGCTGGGTTTTCATAAATATCACCAGCTGTGAGAAATCGGCTTCCAGGCACATGCAACCTATCAATAATGTAATCAATGTTTTGTATTATGAATTGCACTTTTATTTACTGGAAAACCATAAACAAACTAGTTTTGGACAACTGGCTTTAGCAAGCTCTACATCTAAGCATTTCAAAACTTGAATGGTTTATCTGAATAAAGTTTTTATGCTTATACTCAGAATATATATAACACCAATGTTATATGATAACATAGCATATACAGTACAATTCATGTGAACAAAGTTTATGAGACCTGAGTTTTCATGAACTTTGGTTACAAAATTAAAAATAAATTTTCTTATAAGTCTACCGAAACATAGGTTGTGTGTACTCAAAAAACCCATCTCAATGGGACTGATGGATAAGAAAATATTCATAACTTTTTAGACATTTTTTTTATCTCTACCTATAATAAATACATCAACTGATCTATGTTCAATGTATCACATATTTACTTTGACATAAGCATTACTTTCGATACAGTGCAGTCCCTTTATAATGCTATGTTTGGGGTCCATAGGAATGGACCATGTTATAAGTGAATTGAGTTATAGAGGGTTAATTTTACTAAGAAAAAATAGGTTATTTTCCTATAATTCCTTTGTAAAATTCCATGGTTAAAACATTGGTAGCCATAATATGACCATGTTATACCTGAACCCATGCTATAACAAGGTGTGTTATAAAGGGACTGAACTGAAAGGATGAAAGTTATTGAGAGTTTACCCCTGGTATGGGTATACACTAAGGCTTGATGACTTTATTATTCCAGAAAAGACAGGCCATGTTGAACAAATGTTGCACTGAAGTTCACAATGCCCCACATCTAGCTAAAGGTAAGATAGCCATAATGTTGTTTATAGTCTAAATTTTTCAGGGCTTTTCATCACTGTTATTTGTTTAATTAACATGCAGGTGCAAGGGGCATCATCAACATCAGCAGGCCCCCGTAACCGGCCCCATAGCTCAGTTGGTAGAGTGTCTGACTGCAGATCCAAGGGTTGTTAGGTCGTAGGGCTGTGGATCGTCAAGCAAGTGGCGATCCGATCTGATCCACGATTCATGAGGTACGATTCACAGATCAAACTACGAGTCACTGGTTGATAAAAAATAAGACTGCTGTTATAAAACGGACAGCTTTTTAGGTCTATTTACTAAGTAAATCAGCCCTTTGTGATAAACCAGAAGTGCCACATGTATTTAGTTAGTTATCAAAGAAGATTAACTGCATTTCCACTCATGTCTGTCAAGGCATGCAACAGAAATTATAAGATTTTACACTTTCCTGAACTTGGATAACCAGATATTCTGACAGAAGTGTGCTGATTTCCGTATAAGGCCCTTTTCCTTTGTCTCAATTTCACTCACTGACAACATGTCCTGGGTCACGTAATTAGTTGTCGGCAAGCATCAAAGGAAGCCCTTTGAAATATATTTGACACTTGACAGCTGATGATACTTTTGGCCCTGTTTATTATAGAAGATGTACCGACGAAGTGTTAACACAATAGATTGGAATATATTTATCAGCTGAATTTGGAATACTTTACTCTAGTAAATAAGGATCTTTATTAATACCGATAATGGAGAGTGCAAATACATGTTACTAACCTGCGCCAAACAAAGGTATTTAAATGAGAGACATTAGTCATAGGGAATATTTCAATTGACCATTTTGTGAAAAACTTCTTCTTGTTTCAGTTGAAAATTGTTTAAAAAAAAGATCGCGATCCAACGATTTCGGCAGTGACGAATATCCATATTCAATTTTATTAGCTCACCAGGGTGAGCTTATAGTATGGGACTCGAGCCGGCAGCCGTGCGTCCGTCCAATCGTAATCAAATTTCATCAGAAGCATCATTGGGGTGGGGGATTGGCTGCATTAGTTTTTGGGCCAGATCGGATTAGAACTTTGGTTTCCATGGCAACAGATAGCTCCCATAGGGTTATAATGGGGAAAACCTTGTGACCACTCTAACTACTTCATTTTTGATTGGTTCTTCTTTATTCTTGCAGGAAGCGAGGACAACCATAAAATTTCGGATGGGTTCGAATTTTGGCAAGATTTGACCAGGGACTTACGAGTTAGCTGCCTTTGAGCGTCTGGAAAAATCCCCATTGACTTATAATTGGAGAAATGTTGTGACCACTCCAGTACCTTCATTTTTGGATGAATCTTCTTCATTCTTGCAGATAACAAGACCAACCATAAAAGCTTGGATGAGTTTGAATTTCTGCAAGATTCCATCACTGACTTTGGAGTTAGCTGCCCTTGAGCATCAGAAAAATTAATGAATGATGTTGTGACCACTCTAGCTCCTTCATTTTGATTGAATCTTCTTCATTCTTGCAGGCAACAAGGAAATCCATAATATCTCGGATGGGTTCGAAATTCAGCAGGATCCAACTAGGGACTTATGAGTTACCTGCCCTTGAGCGTTTGGAAAAATCCCCATAGACTTATAAGGGGAGAAATCTTGTGACCACTCTAGTGCTTTCAATTTTGAATGGATCTTCTTCATTCTTGCAAACAATAAGGACAACTATTAAAGCTTGGATGAGTTTGAATTTGGTCAAGTTCCCATCACCTATTTTGGAGTTAGCTCCCCTTGAACATCTTAAAAATTAATGAATAATGTTGTGACCGCTCTAGCTCCTTCATTTTTGATTGTATCTTCTTCATTCCTGCAGGCAACAAGTAAAAAACCCATAATATCTCGGATGGGTTTGAAATTCAGCAGGATCTGACCAGGGACTTATGAGTTACCTGCCCTTGAGTGTTTGAAAAAATCCCTATAGACCTTTAATGGGAGAAATGTTGTGACCACTCTAGTGCATTCAATTTTAAATGTTTTTTCCTCATTCTTGCATACAATAAGGACAACTTTTAAAGCTTGGATGAGTTTGAATTTCCGCAAGATTCCATTACTGACTTTTCTAGTTAGCTGCCCTTGAGCGTCAGAAAAATTAATGAACAATGTTGTGACCACTCTAGCTCCTTCATTTTTGATTGGATTTTCTTCATTCTTGCAGGCAACTAGTAGACCCATAATATCTCAGATGGGTTTGAAATTCGTCCAGATCAGACCTTGGACTTTGGGTCAACTGCCCTTGAGCATCTTAAAAAATCCCCATAGACTTGTTGTGACCACTCTAGTGCTTTCAAATTTGAATAGATCATATTCATTCTTGCAGATAAAAAGGACAACTATAAAAGCACAGATGAGTTTGAATTTCGTCAAGATCCCATCACCTATTAAGGAGTTAGCTGCCCTTGAGCATCTTAAAAACTGATTGATAATGTAACAATATTGTGACGACTCTAGCGCGTTCATTTTTGATTGGATCTTCTTCAGAAAAGAAGGACAACTATAAAAGCTCTGATGAGTTTGAATTTCGTCAAGATCCCATCACCTATTAAGGAGTTAGCTGCCCTTGAGCATCTTAAAAATTGATGGATAATGTAGCATTGTTGTGACCACTCTAGCGCCTTCATTTTTGATTGGATCTTCTACATTATTGCAGGTAACAAGGACAACCATAAAAGCTTGGATGAGTTTGAATTTAAAGTAGAACCATCCTCAGACTGTGGAGTTAACTTTCCTTAAGCATCATAAAAATATGCATAGACTTACAATTGGAGATCTGTTGTGACCACTCTAGTACCTACATTTTTGAATGGATCTTCCTCATTCTTGCAGGTAACAAGGACACCCATAAAAGTTTGAATGAATTTGATTTTCGGCCACACCCAACCTCCAGCTACAGAGTTAGCTGCCATTGAGCGTCTAAAATATAGCTGTATAATGTTGTGACCACTCTAGAGCCTTCATTTTTCATTTGATTTTCTTCATCCTTGTAGGTAACCAGGACATACATAAAAGTATGGATAAGTTTAAATTTCGGGCAGATCCCATCAATGACTACAGAGTTAGCTGCCCTTGGACATCTGAAACTATACATTCACCTGGTTTTCTCTGCAATTTTTACTCAGATCTTTTTAAGACTTGCAGATAACTAGAACTGGCATATTATCTTATGTTATTGAATTAATTTCTGGTCACTGTTTCAAGTTCAGAGTTACCTGCCTCTGAGCATCGTAAATTATGGTGTCTCCAAACATTATGCTGGCTCTCAGGTGAGCGATCATTGCCCAATGGGCTACTTGTATTAAGATCCACGAATATCCGAGTACTCGGATACTCGCAGCAGCCCTATTAGGTCGGCCCCATACTTTCTTGGAGATTGATCAGGTAATAATTTCTAAGGTCATTCTCCTTCCGCTGTCTCAAGAAGTGTTGTCAGTTGCAAGCAAAGAATGTGCACAAAGTACTTGTTAACTGCTTAGTCAAGCTTACCCAGGAAAAAAGTGTGGTTAGGTGAACTGACCATCTAGACATGACCATAGCTGTTGAATGGGATGTAAAACCTTAAACCAAACAAAAATCAGCAAGCCCTCTTCCAGGTAGCTGGCTAGCTGCACTTATAGCAGATCTCACACATGATCTCCAGGTTCTCAAATCTTCCTAGACTCAGCAAACTTCTCCCAAAATTTCTGGGATAGTTTGAACGCTGTTCTTTGAAGAGGTGGAATAAATCTACAACAGTATTTTATTGTTCTCCAATAAACCATGTTGCTTTGCTAACATTAACATCAGCCACCACTATAGGCATGCAATGTTCACCCAATTAATTGCAATTTGTTCGGCTGGTTAACATTATTCAATTAAAATTATCAGAAAATCTAGTTTCATTTATTTGTTTAAAAAATGATTCAGGAGTGAAATACCCAGTTGCTTGAAAAATTATCTGAAGCTCAGCTAAACAGTATTGATTCAGATCTGGGTCCAAACTGTTTGCAAAGGCTATAATCAGCAGACGACACATTTGCCACTAGCAAGAAGGGAAAATGTTGATCCCTGCTGTTGTATATACTTCATAGACAGACCAAAAAGACTTGATAGGAGGGGATATTCATCACATGGTCCACTTTGATAACTCTTCATCCTGGGTATTTTTTTAGCTCACCTGAGCCATTGGCTCATGGTGAGCTATTATGATCATTGGATGTCCTTCGCCCATTGTCAACAATTGCTTCAAAGGACATCTCCTTTAATAATAGCTTGATTTTGACCAAACTTGGCAGGAATGATCCTTATATGGCCCTCTTCAATAAGTGTTCAAATGGTTCTGGTCAGTTGCATATCTAGGTCACACAGACTAAAAATAGATTTTTGAGATGAAAACTTAAAAATCTTCATGTCTGAAACCACCAGGCCTAGAGCCTTGATATTTGGTATGTAGCATCATCTAGTGAACCTCTACCAAGTTTGCTCAAAATATACCCCTGTGGCCAAAAATAGGCCCGCCCTCAGGTCACATGTTTTACATAGGCTTATAAAGGGAAAACATGAAAAAATCTTCTTGCCTGACACCAAAAGGCCAAGAGCCTTGATATTTGTTATGAAGCATCATCTAGTGGACTTCTACCAAGTTTGTTCAAATTATGCCTTTGGTGCCAAAAATGGGCCAGCCCTGGGGTCACATGTTTTACATAGGCTCATATAGGGAAAACATGAAAAAATCTTCTTGTCTGAAACCACAAGGGCTAGAGCCTTGATATTTGGTATGTAGCATCATCTAGTGGACCTCTACCAAGTTTGTTCAAATTATGCCCCTAAATGGGCCTGCCTGGGGAGGGTCAACTTGTTTTACATAGGCTTATATAGGGAAAACATGAAAACAATCTTTTGTCTGAAACCAAAAGGCCAAGAGCCTCGATATTTGTTATGTAGCATCATCTAGTGGACTTCTACCTAGTTTGTTCAAATTTTGCCCCTGGGGCCAAAATTGACGGCTCATATAAAATCAACTTTTACAGAATATGGTCATGTTGCAAATCAAATCAATGGGAATGAAGCATACAATAACATGCTAAATATTTGCCCTTACACACACACTTAACCCCTGGGGTGGGGTCAAAAGGTCAGTTTTCTTTTTTTTTCTGAAAGTAGTCGATTAATGGGAATGAAGCAAGCAAATATCCTGTCTTTTTACTCACCCTCGACCCCTGGATGGGGTCAAAAGGTCAAACCAATTTTTCCGCAGAAGGTCATGTTGCATACCAAATTACAGTCGAACTTTGGTCGCTCGAACTCGCCTGTCTCGAACACCAGGGATCGTTCGAACTCGTTCGTAGGTCCCGGCGATTTCCCTATACATTTCATGTTAAAATTCTCCCCAGACTCGAACAGCGATGGCTCGAACTCTCGAACTCAAAGCACGGTCCGCAGGGCGATTTTTCATGTAAAAACGCTATGATGGCTCGAACCAAATATTTCTTTACATCAATCAGTCACACGCTTGATTTAAATTCATTATTATTTTCATAAGCGCTCTGTCACAATGATGATTTTACCCTTCGGTTACCTAACTGACGAGCGGAACGTGTGAAGCAATTAGCGGCAATTTATCAGATCAAAGATGTGAGTAAGTTCTCACTTGTCACCGCTTAGTAGGGCGGCCGAAAATGATTAAAGACAATTAATGAGATGTTTTGTAATCAAGATTTCGCGTGTCAAAATGAGTAAAACATGCCTGGCTGGACAAAGACAGGCATCAGATTTTGCGGCGGTAAGTCTGATCCGCGTCTTTGTTGTAAACATCCTGGGGAGTTTGTCATTTTTTCATGTTTTTATTCGTTGTTATTAATTGAAACTTGAAACTTGCACATTGTGAATAAATTATAAGAAACATACTTGTTTTTTTCTTTTATTGTTCTAAAGGAAACGATAAACAACCAAACATAAACTGTGTAGCGACACATAAACAGGCACATTCATCCACAAGAAGACAAACGGTACAGCTTACTCGATAGCAAATGCATTGATCAGCCTGCGCATATGCGCATGCTGATAAATGTATTTACTTTAAACAGATTCATATGCTAACACATGCGGCTATCATTTTAACTCTAGCGTGCGAAGGGTTATTGATCAGTGACAGGTGCCACGTGCGCTTTGCAACTTTGGTCGAAAAAAACCGTGGTGTCCGTGATGACATAAAGTACACATGCGCCAAATTGAAAATTGTCAGGTTAGGTATCGCTCGAACACATGGATGGGTCGAACTCGCACCGATGGTCCCGACGAGTTCGAGCCATCGAAGTTCGACTGTACAAGAAAGAAGTTTAGAACATTATGCTAGTGAAATGTTTGACCTTATGCTCACCCCTGACTGTTTAGGTTGGGTAAAAAGTAACAGACATTGAAATTGTGCAGATAAGTATATTTTGATTGAACATAATGACTTGATAGGGTTTGGTTATGATCTGAGTGATACCCAAGATGGACTTAGGGAAATGGGATTTATATTTTGTGGTAAACATCCTCATCTTGTGACAAGGACTTGGGTGAGTGATCCAGGGCCCATGGGCCCTCTTGTTTCATGCTTTTGGTATTGTCTCATCATCCTCCAGGTAACTGGCTAGCTGCACACAGACCAGATCTTACTTTTGGTGAGACTGCAATTTGTATATTTGTAGCAAATTTCTATGGCAGGATGCCCATCCTCTCACTAACTCAGACACTTTTGTCTGCTGACTATTTTTTTCAAAATTATTTTTTTAAAAAATTCTTTTCAGGAACACTATCAGAGTGTCAAACAGTTTAGATCCAGAATGACAGAATTTGAGTCAAAATTGTTTGCAGACAACAAAAGTTGCTGCACTACTAAGAAACAAAATTTTTAAGCGTAAAATTGCAATTATTTTCTTATCCATCAGCTTAAACATGTGTTTTGTGTGCTCAAAATGAGACGGTTCTTTTGAGTACCCACAACATATGTTTTGGTTGAGAAATAAGAGAAATAATTTTCAGTTACACACTCTTATCTTGGGGCCTGGAAAGAGATAACCCTTTGCCTGCTACGGAAAAATTGAATCTGTAAATGTTGTCTGCTGATGTTGTCTGCTGCATCTAAATGCTTATATCAAGGACTAATTTCAGCATACAGAAAAACAGTGTGGACCCTGATCAGACTGCTTCTCCAGGAGCAGTCTGATCCCAGTCCACACTGTTTGCTACATAGACATTTTAAAAGAACCAGCAGATGACTCACAGCAGAGACGACATTTTGTTATGATAAGCAGCCAAAGAGCTAAAGGTTGTTGATCCTTGCTGTATTGTATGTTTCAGAGACAGTAGAAAGACTGATAGGCGCGGATATTCACAACATGGTCCACTATGATATTACCTGCTACAAACAGCTCTACATACAGGTAGGCTACCTGTCAAACTGGCTCATTGTAAGGCCTAAAATAAAAAAATTGTGCGTTTCAGGTAGGGCTTCCAAGTTTACACGTGTGAACGGAAGCGTTTCATGTATATGCAATAAACATTTAAAAAACTGGCCTACCGTTTAAACAAACTTTAGCACGTGACAAGCTTAATGGTTTAGTAATAGCATATTTTAATGAAAAATTGACTTAGTGTTGGGTCTTTTCAGATTCGGGTGTATTTGATTAAGTTTCTAACAATAATTAATTAACAAAATTAGAACCACAACGGACATGTTCAGCCGACACAGTGACTGATGAAAATGTCCTGAAATTTATATCACTATGCTAGAAGCAATACTCATGCATTTTCATCAGCTATGTAAATGCATGTCTTATTATTTGGTGGACACGCATGTGAAAGCACATGACTTCAAACTGTGTTGTTGCTTTTCACTTCCCGTCGGTTTGTGTATTGATGTCAATTTCATTCTGGCCTAAGTGACAATTAGCAGTCATATCTCGGACATGGCAACCAATTACACATTTGCAACTGCTTACAAGGGAAGACACTCTAAAGATATGTTGGTTATCAATAAGACTGCGCATGTTGCAGACTTGCAGTCAGGTCGCAATTACTTGAAATGAGTTTTAAATTTCGAATCTTTGCACAAAGTACAGTTTTCAAAAAGCTTTTTTAGGAAAAATATGGCGATTTTACTGACCTTCGATAATGAAAAGAATTCACTATGGTAATTATGTGTAAACTGAATCGTTTCGATTTCTGGAATTCGTGTAAACGTTTAAAAAATTTTGTAAACATGGAAGCCCTAGTTTCAGGTTACCCCACCGTGCCTAATTTTTTGCCCTCGACCCTAAAGTTTTTAAGCATATTTAGAGGATTTCTAAGGGATTTCCCAGGCCGGCCATCTTTTTTCTCCATCTTCCCCATGTAAAAACTTTAAACAAAATAAAAATAATGTCCTACCTACTGTCCCTGTTTTAAAATTTCACGTAACCTGAAACACACATATTTTTTTGGCCTAATGCATACATTTTCTAAAAACCTAGCATACGTCTATAGATGTACAATGTCAGCAAATGTTTTGAGTGTGAAATTGCACTTGTTTTCTTACCCATCAATCAAAACATATGTTTATACCCCCTATATACCCCGGTACGAAGTATATAGGGGGTATATAGTTTTTGCCTTTTCTGTAATTATGTTTGTCTGTCTGTTGGTTTGTCTGTCTGTAAACTTTTTTTTTCCGTCAAAGATTTCTCAGCAACTAATTGGGTTAGGATTCTGAAATTTGGTACAAAGCTTGATAGTGATGAGTTGTACTGTGTAACAAAAAACAGCCACATAGTGCTTATCAGTCCCTTTATTTGTTCATTTTTCTTTCTCTCCAATGGAAATTTCTGTCACAGATTTCTCAGCTCCTATTGTAGTCAGTGTTTTCAAATTTTGTGTACACCTTCAGGAAGGCATACTGTAATGTGTAAATGGAAATTAAGATGCTCATCCTCATTTTGCCTTCTTTTTTCAATTTTCAATTTTTTACTTCTTTCGCTCTTATATAATACATATGGACATTTTTTTCCGTCAAAGATTTCTCAGCAACTACTTGGGGTAGGATTCCGAAATTTAGTACAAAGCTTGATAGTGATTAGTTGTATTGTGTAACAAAGGAACAGCCACATTTTGCTTATCAGTTCCTTTATTTGGTCATTTTTCTTTCTCTCCAATGGAAATTTCTGTCACAGATTTCTCAGCTCCTATTGGAGCCAGTGTTTTCAAATTTTGTGTACACCTTCAGGAAGGCAAGCTGTATGGTGTAATTGAAAATTAAGATGCTAATCCTCATTTTGCCTTCTTGTTTCAACTTTTCATTTTTTCCATCTTCACTCTTGTATAATACATATGGACATTTTTTTCTGTCAAAGATTTCTCAGCAACTACTTGAGTTAGGATTCTGAAATTTGGTACAAAGCTTGATAGTGATTAGTTGTATTGTGTAACAAAAGAACAGCCACATATTGCTTATCAGTCCCTTTATTTATTCATTTTTCTTTCTCTCCAATGAAAATTTCTGTCGCAGATTTCTCGGTTCCTGTTGGAGCCAGTGTTTTAAAATTTTGTGTACACCTTCAGGTAGGCTAAGTGTATTGTGTAAATGAAAATTAATGTGCTAATGTCCTACTTTTACAATTTTTCCTTATGTCTCTTCTTTATAATACATATGGACGTTTTTTGGCAGTTTTCTCAACAACTACTTGATTTAGGATTATGAAATTTTGTGTACACTTTTAGGTAGGCAAAGTGTATTGTGTAAATGAAAATTAAGGTGCTAATCTTCATGTTGTCATCTTTTTTCAAATTTTCAATTTTTCCTTCTGTCACTCTTATATAACACATATGGACAGTTTTCATCAAAGTTTTCTCAGAAAATACTTGATTTAGGATTATGAAATCTTTGACAATTTTGTCTTTTCTCTGAAAGTGTTACAAACAACATTTGTGATTGGGTCAAGAAATAAGAAAATTTATATGGACTGATTCTAACACACCTCGCCTATAGAGCTAATGTTAAAAAACCTGATATATCAAACAATAATTCAGTTTTGTTACTGCAAAATGACGTCAGCCATGGCATTAGATGATGTAACGTCGTTTTCACGCTGGAAAGATGTTACAAATACATGTAAACGTATGGGACACAGTCAAACTTTTGGCGGGTATTGTTCAGTGCAATGGTGGAAAGCTGGAAGAAGCTGAAGACTTCAAATGTGTTTTTGTCCTTTATTGTATGTAAGAATCAAAATAGATCAGCCCTAGTGCGTGAATTGTTGAGTAATAATTCACTGTTTGGAGGTCGGTTGCGTGAAGATAAATCACTTGCTGCGTGCTTGTGATTTGATCTTCTTTACAACTGACCTCCAAACAGTGAATTATTACTCAACAATTCACTATTAGAGCTGATATATTTCTTAAATCTAGCTAGGTTATTCACTATTTTAGGACAGAAATATAATGGAACTTTGAACTTACTACCTGTGACCCATTAAATAAAGAGTTTATATTAGCTTTTAGCCTTAAACCTTAGTAAGCTGAGAAGAAGCAGGACAAATTTTAGGATTATTCATGAATCATGAATTCAGGATTTTAAGACTGCCTTTCACTAGAAAGTTGACTTACACTAGAAAGTCTATTGAAAGTCAGCCTTAACCCTTAAAGCCCCAATAATGACTGCCAGCAGACGACTCTCATGAAATACCATGCCTTATTGGTTATTTTTGAAAAAACAGCAAAATTTGAAATTGTGGTCTGCTGTAAATTATACTGGTAATGATAGTGCTTGCATTGTACTTTATTTCTAATTAAGGTGATGACGGGTGTATACATATTGAGAACAGAATCTGATGGTGAATCAGACCGTGTACAGGGGCAGTTCTTGTCTGGTCCGCAGCCAATACCTCATCAGCCAGGTTAGTTCATGTACTTTATTTCTAATCTAGGTGATGACGGGTGTATACATATTGAGAACAGAATCTGATGGTGAATCAGACCGTGTACAGGAGCAGTTCTTGTCTGGTCCGCAGCCAACGCTTCATCAACCAGGTTAGTTTATGGGACATCTTGGATGCAAACTTCAAAATTAGCATGTTAAGATTTTTTTTATCTGCAAACCCTTAAAAACCATGCAAAATTTTTGTTTTTCGGCAATGAAAATACATAGTTCGAAATTTTCTAATCACTAGTATCTGTAATCATCATCATCATCATCATCATCATCATCATCATCATCATCATCATCATCGTGTTTTGATTAATGTGCAGGTGTAGGAGCATCTTCCACATCAGTGGGCCCCCTCCAGGTAACTGGCTAGCTACACACAGAGCAGTTCTTACTTTGGGTAAGACTGCCATTTGTATATTTAGAGCAAAGTTTTATGGCAGGATGCCCTTCCTTTCACCAACTCAGAAACTTTTGGCAGTTATGCATATATTATATGCATTTATTTGTCTACACTGAACCAAAGTTATAAGTAGCCACCAGACAATTTTTGCCCCCATTTAGAAAGTAAAAATCACTCTGACAAAATTTAAATTCTATAAAAAGGTCCAAGGCTTTGTCGAGACTCTGGGAATTATGTCATTTCAAAATGACTGGTAGACCTTGCACAGACGAGGTCCCAGTAAGGTACCATCATTTCAAAAAGTCACACTTTTTAGTGTGATATAAACTATTTATCAGATACGTTATCCATTTATATTTTAATTAGTTTGAAGATGTTTATAACAGCTGTGATATAAGATAAATAGAATCAAAAGTTTTTGTGACAATTGAACACTCCATTTCTCTTCTACTTTAACATGAAGACAGCCACAGTCAACAACTTAATCAAAGGATTTTTAGCTTAACCATGCAGTTTGGGTACTCACTTTGCATTGCTCAGTACGCTTTATTATCTGCGGCACAGCTGTGCAATTTTCAGGGGTTCTTCATTATTATGAATTGGCGTCACTGATCTGTTTAAAAATTAAAAGAAATCTTTAACAAATGCCATTTAAATGACCCTTAAAGTTTCAAGTTAAAATTGGAAGTAGATACCTAAGGCCTAAATGAAATATATGTGTGGTTCCTGTTGTATTCCAACAAAATTTAGGGTAGGTAGGTAGGGATATTATTAAATTTTGTTATAACATTTAACAAAGAAAATAGTGACAAAATCTGAAAAAGTGCCCATTTTAGGTATTTTTTCTCGAAAGACCATTTTAATGTTTAGGGTAGGGTAAAAAAAATTAGGGTAGGTAGGCAACAGGAACCACACATATATTTCATTTAAGCCTAATCAGTAAAAAATACCTTTATAAAATGGGCTCATCAAGTTGAATGGTGTTTTGTCAAACATATTAACATAAAATAAAACACATACAATGATTTTAGTATGTGCAGCTGATGATTTCCGCAAATTTCGGAAAATTCAATAATTATCAATTGTTAAAAATTCATAAAAAATCTGTCATAAGCAAACTGTCAAGTGTTTGGTGTTTTTTTCAAGTCGACTAGGCAGGTTGGCAATCACCTGTACTTGCATTTGATAAAAACTGCACTAAAAAATTATTTTCCTCATAAAGTAGATTTTTTGCAATTTTGAACCCCAAAATCGTGAAGTGATAGAAAACTCCTCCAAAACACCGCTTAACTTGCACATACTTGGGCAAAAATTCATTTCAATATCACCAGGGCTTGGTCAGAAAAAACGCAGTTGAAAAGGGGCTACTTAGAACTTCGGTTCAGTGTATATATGCAATTGGCCAGTAGGAATCAAAGTGAACTTTACCAATACATTCAAGATTGAGCTAACACTATGTATAAATGAATAAAAAAATAACTTATTAATATGCATGTGGTAGTTCTATTTTTCTGTTTCACTTATGAGGAATATACAAAATATGGACCTCGTCCCGACAAAACTTGTCTTCGAGGTTTCCGACAAAGCAAGACTCAAACCAGTCTCCTCAGCTACAGAGACTAGCTATTCAAAATATTGAAATTTCGCTTGAAGCAAGTTTAGATATAATACTTCACAGTAAGCTAATAACAAAGGCACTGATCAGTCTCTGCGGATGCGCAGGCTGGTCTGCAACTTTGCTGTTTTCAAACCCCCTAAGGCAGGTTTTCTCGCCTCATGGCCCATATGAAACCTGTGTATATTATACAATTATTGACTTCAATGAGGTAGACGTAAGGATTTATCTACTCAAAAGTGATAATTCCCCGAGGCCGCTAGGCCGAGGTGAATATCACTTTTAAGGGTAAATAAATCCTTATGTCTACCGAAACTGAAGTCAATAACTGTTTTGTTATATGACTTTTCATTTAAAAATGAAAATTTTGCTGCTTTCACTTTTGTTGTTAAAGACATGTTCAACCTTCAATCTAAGACATCTAAGGTCTTTCTCACAAGTTTTAGCAACTTTTATTAAAATATTTTAATGTAGTACTTTTCATTTTCAAATGTATATTAATTTTCTTAATGGGGAATATAAAATGTTATCATAAAACTGTTTTTACAGTTTGTTTATTCAAACAAAGATAAATAAGCAAACAAAACAAAACTGTTGTAAAAATTCATGAAAGTCTTTAATTTACCTGTTGGGAGGTGAAACAGCAAATCATGTCGATTTCATGCAGCACATGCTTGTTTCACACTCATCATGCTATTTTTAGCTCTCTAGAAGGTAATATTGCAGAAGTGTCAAAAATATTAACTTCTGAAATTTAGTTCGAGCTGGTTTTCATGCAATATTAACTTGTGGACTGGTTTGGACCAGATTCCAGGTAGACATAGAGATTTATGAAGACAAATTGGGCCAATCAGGAGACAGGATTCTCTCCAGTCATATAACAACTCTAAAGATAGCAAAAGAAAAGCTTAATATGAAAATGCTGCATTTTAGAGCAGGGGAAGAAGGTGGGTCAATCAGCTCTCTGCCTTACTTAGAAAAAAAAGCTTAAATATTATGTCATGTATGTGTAACTTTCACTACCCACAAAATTTGATTCTTCTGCTGCAGTTTTAACCCTTAAAGCGCCAACTATATTTTGCAGCTCACGACAATTTCAAATTTTGCCACTTTTTCAAAATAACAAATAAGGCATGATATTTCATGAGAATCGTCTGCTGGCAGATGATTCTCGTGAAATATACCTATTTTTTTCAAAAATTGGGAAAGATATTGCAAAATTTGTCGTCTGCTGCAGCCGTGATTAGCGCTTTAAGGGTTAAGACTCAATATTCCAAATTTTCCATAGAAGCATGAAACATATGGCAGAGAGATGACTACCATATTTGGTCTGTTGGTAGAACGAAATTTGCTTCATTTCAGGCAAATTTGGGTGGGGGTCGAGGATTTTTAGTATATCCCATTCTTCTTTTCTCTCTCCCTCTCTCTGGGAGGAGTCCCAACATGACTGAAATACTGTTGACTGGGACTTAACTCTCAAGTGATTTTTATTTTCAGGCAGAAACAAAGCATCCAAGAATCAAGGTAGAAAACCAAAGTCTCCTAGAATTAACTCCCCTCATTCAAGGGAAGCAACTGCACCTGTACACACTACTACTCCATTTCATGGAAATAGTAAAATCACACATCCACTTGATATTAATGCTCTCTTACATATCACCGATAGAGAAGACAGTCATACCCTCCCACCAGGATGTAGTGTATCTAGCAATGTTACTTCAAGAAAAAGATTGTCTGAGATATCAAGGTCGTCTGAGATACCAAGGTTGTCTGAGATACCAAGGTCGTCTGAGATGCCAAGGTCGGAGCTTCCACACTCTGTTAAACCCTTTTCAGGCTCTGGCTTCACTCTGGGCTCAGGAAATCCATCTCGTAGTAGACCAACCGCAACTGTTACCATTGAACATCAGATACAAGACCTTGACAACAGGTGCTATGGTGACAGATCAAGGTCAGTTGGAGTAACAAGGAAGGATGCACATCTTATTGACAATCTGGCACAAGAGCTCAACAACAGTTGCCATGGTAACAGGTCAAGGTTAGCAACAAGAGTAACATGGAAGGACACAAATCTTATTGACAATCTGACACAACAGCTTGACAACAGTTGCCATGGTAACAGGTCAAGGTCAGCAGGAGTAACAAGGAAGGATGCAAATCTTATTGACAATCATTCAGTGGAAGACAGGACTTTGGTATCGCCATATTCTGCCTCTAGTACTGCAACAGATGGAAGGTCTGCTCATAACACAGGGGATTACATAGATATACAGAATGAGGATCATATTCTACAAGAGGTAATACTAAAAAAAGGACCGCTAAACTTTAGACTTTTGTCATCTGCTGATTACCTTTGCAAACAATTTTGGCCAAATTTTTTGACACTTATAGTGTTCAAGAAGAATTTAATGAAAAAAATGTATAGGAAAAAGCCAGCCAGGCCCTCAGATAAGGGTGCCTAACGGAAGATTATTTATCTTATTTCTCAATCAAAACATATGTTGTGGGTACTCAAAAGAACCGCCTCACTTAGACGGTTCTTTTGAGCACCCAAAACACATGTTTAAACTGATGGATAAGAAAATAATCACAATTTTACGCGGGAGCGCAGTGGCTCAGTGGTAGAGTGCTTGACTCGAGACCGAAGGGTAGCGGGTTCGAGCCTCACCGGCGTCACTGCGTTGTGGTCCTTGAGCAAGACACATTTATCCTAGCTTAGTACTGGTTAAACCCAGGAAGAACCGTCCTGTATAACTGAAAGATTGTTGAGTGGACGTAAAGAATCAAACCAAACAAACAAAACAATTTTACGCTGAATTTGTTTTGCTTAACTGGCCCTATGCCAGCAAACAACAACAAAAGCTTGAATATTAGCCAGGAAGCAAAGAGTTAAACCCATTTGAGGAGCCAGGTGGTAGAGTGCTCAACTTAAGATTGAAGGATCGCCGGATCAAGCCTCAATGGAGTCACTATGTTGTGTCCTTGAGCAAGACATTTTATCCTCTGCGCAACCCAAGAAACGTCCTGATCGGAGGGCCCGAAAAATTGTTGACTGACAAAAAGCAACTCAAACAAACAGACCCTGATGAGATGCCTTGTTATGCTGGGTTAATTATTGCAGCAAAAAGATTTCATCTGCGGCATTTTGAACTGTGACTGGTACTCTAATAGCCCTTCCTCATGGTGTCATTGGTTTGGTCTAGATCTGTAAACTTAATAGAGTCTTATCTCTAAGAAGGGAGTATGACTATGAAATGCCACAATTCCAATTCACAAACCAAACCATGGCACAATGAGAAAGAGACATAGAGCACATATAAAGACACACACATTAAATTAAGAATATAGTTAAAGTAAAGCAACCAGTTCTCCCTCAATGATATGATTGCAAGACTAGAATAGACACAAAGAACTAGATTACAAAACCAGGACAAAACAAATTTCCCATACACAATTGTAGCAACAACAATCACTTAACACTATATGGGTTGCGACGCGAGAAAACCTGTCTTCGGGTTTGGCCTCAAGGTTATAAAACTTTTTTCATGCTCAACTCAACTGAGCATGACACTTAAATTGCTCATTGAGTCTCTCAGATGTTGTATTTATCATGCTAATAAATGTTAAAATACCAACAATTGAGCAGGATAAATTCCGTGCTCAGCTGAGTTGAGTATGAAAAAAGTTTATAACCTCTGGCCCAGGTTGTAGCAAAACCTTTTTGCTCAGCTACAGAGACAAGTTAGAATATAAATATTTTGCTTGGAGCAAGCTTTCATATGATGCTTTCCAATAACCGAATAACAAAGGTGCTGATCAGACTGCGTGGATGTTGTTCGCAAACCACAGGAGACAGGTTTTCTCACAATGAGGCTCATATTAAATGACCTCTTGTCAAAGAATCTCTATTTACACATGGTTGAAAAAGTTTCAGGATTAATCCTGAATTCAGGATTTTGAGGCTGACTTTCCATAGAAAGTCAGCCTCAAAATGCTGAATTAAGGAGATTATAACAGCTTCTTTGATTAGTTTTCAGATTATCTAAACACAATTAATCATTTTAACTTTAAATTATCCATTTTTGTGGAATCCAGCAAGTTTTAAAATTTGAATTTCAAAAGTTCAGGATTTTGGAAATTTTGAACTTTCACCCATGTTTACGTGTTTCAGGTAATTCAGAAAAGTAGACATGATGCACCATCAGTAGATACAGACTCACAAGATGACCCAGAACTTCAACTTGTGTTAATGCTCAGTAAAGAGACAGATCAAGTTAATCCCGTATCGAATATAACTAAACCAGTGAAAGGTAGTCAGGGCATTGATAAATCAGTTGTCGATATAACTGATGTTGATAATAATATATCGGGTGAATCCCAAGAGGAGCTTGATGAACAAATGAGATTAGCCATAGAAAGAAGTAAACTGGACAGTGGACACACTAGGATGATTGATAATAAAACATGGGATGGACTACACAGGAGTAGCAACAGTGGCGTACATTTCCCGGATGTGTCTCCAGACATAAGCGTGAATGATTCAATAGGCATGAAGACTCTACCTGAGGATGAGGATGAGCAGTTAAGTTTAGCAATTTCAATGAGCAAAGTGATCAAAACACCTGAAACACCTAATCAGGAAATGTTGGATATTCAGATGCAAGAGGCTATAGAACTTAGCAAATCAATCAGCACACCTAAAAAGTCCAATCAGGAATTATTGGATATCCAAATGCAGGAGGCAATTGAACTTAGCAAATCAATCAGTACACCTAAAACATCCAATGAAGATGTGTTAGGTATTCAAATGCAGGAGGCTATCAAGCTTAGCAAATCAATCAATACACCTGAAAATTCTAATCAGGAATTGTTGGATATCCATATGCAGGAGGCTATTGAACTCAGTAAATCAATCAGTACACCAAAAGACTCCAATCAGGAATTGTTAGATATTCAAATGCAGGAGGCTATCAAGCTCAGCAAATCAATCAGTACACCTAAAAAGTCCAATGAAGTAGTGTTAGAATCTCAAATGCAGGAAGTTATTGAAAGGAGTAAGCTTGATCATACTCCACAGAAGGTTGTTGATGCTGATTATCAGTTAAAACTAGCAATTGAAAGAAGTAAGATTGAAAACAGTCCAAAGATTACAGACTCTGAATTGGAACAAAAAATTCTTAAAGTTGCTATTGAGAAAAGCATTGCTGAACAGAGTCCAGTTTCTTCACCAAGGAAACGAAAACATAACCTTATTGATGAATGTAATGTTAGTCGAAAGATATTAAGAACTTTTGAAAAGAAGTGTTTTGGAGGCAGAGATAAATTTGAAGCAGCCAGTACTGATAATGACAGTGTGATAAATCTTTGTGATTCTCAAAATAGCATAATACAAGGTGGTGAAATGGCAGGTTCTAATGAGGACGTTATTCAGATAGATTCTCAGTCACAAGATATTAACTCTGATGAAGAATTGAAAACTCCAGAAAAACCAAAGCATGTTAAGTCTTGGGATATGACAAATGATACTCTTAGCCTGACAGGTGAAAACAGAAATAAGGAGCCTATGAACTCTGCTAGTAATATGGACTCTGGTGAAGAATTGGAGACACAAGAAAAAGCAAAGCATGTTAAGTCTTGGGATATGACAAATGATACTCTTTGCCTGACAGGTGAAAACAGAAATAAGGAGCCTATGAACTCTGTGAGTAATGTGGACTCTGATGCCTACGATAGCATGGAGGAAGATGAGGTTGATTTGATACCCCCTTCACCAAGTAATGATAGTTTGAACTCTAGTCAAATTAGTGTCAGTTTTAACAGTTTCACTTCTAAAAGTAATACTAGTAGTGTTTTATCAAGTGAAAGTATGAGATATAGTGGTGATTCAAAGAATATCAACTTAGACTCTAGTTCACAGCTGCAAGAACCAAATAGTAAACTATGTGACAGCTTTACAAGCACTTGTGAAGGTACTGAGGATTTTTGTGTACCACAAAAATCCTCAGTGCTCTCACAAGTGTCTGCAAAAGTAACAAACCCACAAAAATCCTCAGAACTTTCCCAAGAGTCTTCAAAAGTAACCAACCGACAAACATCCCCAGAACTTTCAGATTTATGCACAACAGTAGCCAACCTTCCTGAGAGCAATAACTCAGACTCTAGTAAGTTAAAGTCTAGTTTGTTGAGATTAGTGGATGAAAATGCATCTGATGATGATAGTTTTTCTGAATCTGATTCTGAGGATGATAATGATGTTGAACATAATAAGAGTCATGATGATTCTACAGGAAGTGTAGCAGATATTTTGCAAGGTGACAAAACCGATGATAGGATCATTAACATGCCAAGTAAAGATATTAATTCAAATGAAGTGCCAAAATTGTCGGAAACTGTATCAAACTTGAGTTCTTCTCTAGTCAGTCTGTCAACAGAACATTGCCTACAAGCTAGGTATAGTAAATACACTAGTAAAACGACCATGCCAAGTGATTTAAAAATGGCTAAAAGTGAATTCCATGATAGTAGTGTCAGTGAAACATGTGTTAATACTGTGGCATCTGATTTGCAGTCCTTTATAAAAGTTGAACCAGTCGATGAAGGCATGATTACTAGTCCTCCATTAAACCCTTGTGAAACTGTCAAGAAGAAAATTGTTGAAAACTCAAAATTCATTAGTGACGTTGTAGTTAAGAGTGAATCAAAAGAGCAGAATGAGTCTTTAGTTTACTCTCAGAAAGATTCTTCAGAATATTATGGGTTTGATTCAGATATGGATGAGGTAAATTTTAACCCAGATTTAGATGATAGTGATGCTGATCCATCTTTCCAACCCGGCAAGGCTTCGTCTACAGAGAGCTGTATTAGTGATGATAATGATGATGATGATAACATGGATGAACTGATCTCTAAAATTGATCCAGATTACTTACCAAGCATAAGTCGACCTAAGAAAAGACGAAAATGTCAACAGAAAGATACTACCTGTAGAAAGAAAACATCGGATTCTTCAGATTCTAAGTCCAAGAATAAGAGACATGCTAACAATGACATTGTGGTGAAAGTTGAGAAATCAGAAAGTCCAGCTGTTGATACTGGTATGGATGCTATGCTAGCTCAAATGTTACAGCGAGAATTAAACAGGGAGGCAGAGCACTTGGCTTCTGTCAATAGTAAAGGAAGTAACAGTGCACACCTTGCGGGCAGGATGCAAGGACACTCACTATCACCATCTGATGCAGTTGAAACAGATGAAGAACTAGCAAGACGATTGGATGCTGAGTTAAATAACGATAACTCTTCATCAGGGTATGAACATCACAAGGCCAGAGATTCTGCAGGCGTATTACAACGAAGCTCATCTTCTGATTCGGTCTGTAAGACCGTATTACCACTACGCTTAGCTTCTGATTCGGTCTGTCAGACCAAATCAGACACTGAGCCTCGTGGTAATAAGCATCTAGGGCACTTGGGAGTGGAAGACATAGTGGGTACTGATATCTTGGTGAAGGAGTTACAAAGAAGGGAATTGGAGAAGATTCAGAGGATGCAGAAATTTCTTGAAGACGATAAAAAGTTGGCTGAAAAGTTGCAAGAGAACTATACAGAAAATGGTAAGCTTGCTTTTCAATTCAACCTAATTAGCTGACATACTCTAATAAGTGCACACTGCATACAGGTACACATTGATTACAGTATATGAACTTTAAATTTCAGTCAATTCATTGAGATAATTTTGCCATTAAAACGTGAGTATAATAGATTATGTCAACAATTGTTGGCATTTTAACATTTATTAGCAGGATCCATTTTGTGCTCAGCTGAGTTGAGCATGGAAAATTTTTTTTATAACCTTGTGGCCTGATGTTTTCTGGATTTTTTAACCTGTGTCAACAAAGCTTAACTTGTTTACCTGTATAAGATAAGAAAGAAGACCCATGGGACAGATAAGAACCTGACTCGAATGCAACCTTGTCAGAAGTCAAGTGATGGCATTGTTACATTAAAATGATGTAATCCTGTTATGTCGCATCTCGGTGTATCCAAGAACTTCTGGGAGCCTTTTTTTTAAAAAAACAAACAAACTGCGGAGTTAAATGGGCCTCGACGCCAGTAAACCTGTCTTCGGAGGTTTGCGAACAACAAAGGTGCAGACCAGCCTGCGCATATGCACAGTCTGATCAGCACCTTTGTTAGTTGCTTTTGGAAAGTATCATATCTAAACTTACTACAAGCGAAATTTCAGTTTTCTAGCTAGTCTGTAGCTGAGGAGATTGGTTTGAGTCTCGCTTTTTCAGAAACCCCGAAGACAGGTTTTGTCTCTACGAGGCCCAAATGGTATTTGTGAGCAAGAAATAGGATCTATTAAAAGTGTGAAAATGGGATAAAAAATCTGTCTCTTGGGATCACAGTTTATCATCACTCTGCAAGCCTTTTTTGGAGTTAAATGGTGAGCAAGAAAAAGACTCTGTTGTAAGTTTGAGAATGGGATAATTGTTTGAACTGATGGATAAGAAAATAATCAAAATTTTACACTCATTTTTGTATTTATCTAGACCTATGGTATTACCCAGTCGGTAACGTGTCTGGCTACAGATGCGTGTCTGACTGCAGATCCAGGAGTCGCGAGTTTGATCCCGGCCCGGTCCCATACTTAAGTGGAGATTGATCATGAAATAATTTTAGGGTCATTCTCCTCCCTTCCCCTGAATCATTCAAGAAGGGTTGTTGTCAGTAACAAGCAAAAGTATGTGCAGGAATTACTGGTTAACCGCTTGTTTAAGCTTGCCCAGGAAAAAAGTATGGATAGGTGAACTGACCCTCCTGCCATGACCATAGCTGTTGACTTGGGACGTAAAGCATAAAAACAAACAAAATACTTTATGTAACTGCAGATGAAGGAGAAATATCCAGTAACCCTGTCCCCAGAAACTACACGAAACTAATTGCTGATGATAGAGCTTTGAGAGAGAAAGCTGCTGCTAAGGTGAGCATTTAAGATATGAATTTCATTTTTCCGATGTTCATGAAAGGAAAAATGCCATGGGTGTTAACTGAACCTGTGGCTATCATCCTTTAATATTTACATTTTTGAAGCAATCCTTTAATGAATCTTTAGATTTTTTCAACCCTTCATAGCATCATGAATTACACAAAATTTGATTGACAGCTGCCAAACTCACTTGCCCGTGCAATAGGCTTCGAACATCGAACTCATTCACCAGGATTGATTCTGGTACGTGTTGTGATTGACAGCAAGTCACACCTGAGTCGCACATGCAAAACAAGCCTTATGTTTGCTCCATTGGCTGTCCATGTTCAAGCTGGCTGTTCTGCTTTTCCATTTTACACTCCCACTAAACCGTTAATACGATTATATTTTAAATACAAAACTGTTTAGTTAATTCCTAAATCAAAAACATTTTTTTTTATTTTGATAATATACTTATAATAAAATGTAAATATATAAGCAATAAATTCAATTTTTGAAATGTTCATGGAATCATGAATACTTCGGGTCTCTTGCAAAGTTAACGTGATCCCATGAACATACCAAAAATTGAATTCATTTCTTAAATGAACCTTTGAAAAAGGAACTCATCTCTTATATTAGGTTTTTATAATAAATATCCAATATTCATACTTAAGCAATTTAATATTTCATTTTTGGATAGCAAGGTACATGCAGGAGTGGGCTTGCCCGTATCATGGTCCTTTGGTCGACATGATAAAATCTGTCTTTGGGTTCCGAAAAGCTCATACCCAAACCAGTCTGCTCAGCTACAGAGACTACCTAGAATATTGAAATTTTGTAAGTAGCATGTGTATATATATATATGATACATTCCAATAAGCGAATAATAAAGGTGCTGATCAGACTGCGCAGAGGCACAGGCTGGTCTGCACCTTTGTTGTTCACTAACCCTGGAGACAGGTTTACTCACGTCGAGGCCAATATACTGTACACATTACTTAACAATTATGGTACCTAGAAAAGAATGTATAACAATTCCTGTTATTTTACCAGAAGCAATATATTTTAGCAAAATATCAACATTTGGGTTTACAAGAGGGTCTAAGATTCCAACACTTTTCGCTTCATTCTCAAATAATACAGTCAACCCTCTTTATAATGACCATGTTTGTTCCAAGCTATCTTTGACGTTAAAGTGAATTTGCTGTTGTAATGAAATGTCAACCAGTACCAGGTTTCGGCATCTTAATCATTTAGTAAAAGAAAAAATATATACAAATGATTTTAAATACTATTGTTCAAAATGTATACATCAGTTCAATTGCATAAAAAATCACAAAGCTTCCCTCTTATCAAATGTGACAGATACCTGTTCATGCACAGGACCTTGGCCTGATCACCGAATTGACTGACACATGGTAAAAATTAAGTTATAATGATTTTATTTTCAATAGAAAATGTATATCTGTTCCCAGAACTTACTGTCGGTGTCGTTAACTGAATATTCTGTTATAAAGAGGGAATTTTAATGGAAACAGATCCGTTCCCTGCAAATTAATGTCGGATACTGAATATTCTGTTATAAAGAGAGACGTTATAAAGACTTTTGACTGTATAATGATCTTGGAATTAACCAATCAAAGACAAGATATTGGTAAATATTCCAACCCTTTTTGCTACGTTCTCAAATAATATGTTGGTTTTCGGGGCTAGTATTAACAAAATGCTTGTCAGAATAACAAACAGGGAACACCCTGATCAGACTGCTTCTTCAGAAGCAGTCTGATCTGGGTGTGCCTTGTTTGTCTAGGCATTTTTGGCATACAACTAGAGTTTGAAAGTTTAGCACCTTTACAGTAGCGCAGTCGGTAATGTGTCTGGCTACAGATGCGTATCTAACTGTTGATCCAGGGTCAGGAGTTCGATCCCGGTCTGGTCCCATACTTTCATGGAGATTGACCATGAAATAATTTTACAGTCATTCTCCTCCCTTCCACTGATTCATTCAAGAAGGTTTTTTGTCAGTTACAAACGAAAGTATGTGCACAAAGTACTGGTTAACTGCTCGTTCAAGCTTGCCCAGAAAAAAGTGTGGTTAGGTGAACTGACGGTCCTGACATGACCATAGCCTTTTACTGGGACGTAAAGCAACAAACAAAACAAAACATTTACAGTACTTCATTTATCATATGACTTCGCGTCTGGGAGTGAAATAACGCCATGCAATAAATTCGATAAACCACTAGAAATATATAGATTTTCGGGAAATTTATGACGTCCATAACAATGTTGTGTACATAATAACAAAATTATTAGGTTTTTACGCCAGAAATGAGACTTCAAAGTAATCTTAATGTCATATGATAAATAGAATCTAACATTCGCGCTCTTGTATTATTCAATTTATTAAACTCGTTGCGAAACAGAGATAAAATGCTCGGCAAGCCTCGCATTTTATCACTTTTCCCCAACTTGTTTAATAAATTCAATAAAACATGAGCACTCATATAAGATCCTCTATTTATCCCACAGTTGGAAGAATACAGAAAGCTCCAGTCTCAGCGGTATCATCCATCACACAGCCAGAAGTCACATGGTGATGAAAGATTTGGAGTGACACCGACAGGTTAACTTCTTCATTCACTACATGGTCTCATAGGCCAGTGATTTTTGTAGCTTTGCCCTGTTTGTCCCCTGTGTCCCATATGCTTAACCCTTAAAGCGTCAAAATAATAGGCATCTGAAAAATGACGTCTGCGGAAGTCTTCTGCTTCAAATAATTGCCTAACATTACTGAGGAATTTAAGTATAGAAGCAAACAGGGTGGACCTAGATCAGACTGCTCCTAAAGGAGCAGTCTGATCTGGGTCCACACTGTTTGTCTTAGAGGCTTCTTAAACATTTCAGCAGACGAGAAAAGCAGATGACTTTTGTTGCGATTGGCGCTTTAATTGTTCCAGAGGACACAAAATCTTATCCTCATGATCCTGTCCCCCCCCCCCCCCCCCCCCCCACCATTGCAAACAAAACTTTATTTGTCTGCTTGGTCCAGCATAAGAAGACCCAAAGCATGGCCTCTGTCTGAAACAACCAATCTCAAAAATTAAAATGAACATAATGTTCAGGGCAAAATGGTCGCCCTAGGGGCCGAAATTCTGCCCTAAATGGGACCCATTGAGAAGTGGGAGTGTCTTTAAAAAAAAAAAAATTGTTTTAGGGAGACTCTTTTTCATTCTGTCACCACACAAACGCAAGCTGTGGTGACAATCTACTACCACTGCATCGTATATCTCCTTCCATTTAATGACAATAGTATGTGTAATAGCTAATTTGCTTCTAAACTGACAGAAAATGTGGTAATTTTACGCTATAACTTCTCCCTATCCGACTGTCACTTCTCCCTAATTTTACTGGAGGGAGAAATAGCTTCTCCCTACTGTCTGGCCAGCTTGAACCCTGCTGTTAGTTGTGAGTCCACAGCTAGTTCAGGTGACTGCCTTGTAGTGTAGTGCTGTAGTTCTTCACAAGTATCATCATTGTTTTTGATAATTGCGAAAACATTAACATAGTTTCAGTTTAAATAGACAGTGAATACTGTCAGATAAATAGTTATTCAAACTAAATTAAAATGCATTTTACATAGAAATTAATTTTAATCAAGTCAGTTGAGGGAGAGCAGCAGCTCAGTGGTAGAGTGCTTAACTCGAGACCGAGGGGCCGCGGGTTAGAGCCTCACTGGCGTCACTGCATTATGGTCCTTGAGCAAGACACATTTATCCTAGCTTAGTACTGGTTCAACCCAGGAAGACCAGTCCCTGTATAACTGAAAGATTGTTGATGGGATGTAAAGAATCAAATCGAACAACTAATCAAGTCAGTTACAACAACACAATTTTATTTAATATTCAATTTAAGTAAAAGAAAAAGTTAGATAATCAATGATAAAACTCCGACTGTTTGGATCCAGATCAGGAGCAACAGAATATCGGTCCAGATCTGGATCCAAACTGTTTGAAGCTGATAGTGATAGTGACAGATTTTTTTGTGAATGTTGATTTTGAAAAAAGTCAGCAGATGACAAAAAAAGCATGAAAAATTAACCAGCATGCAAAAATTTAATACAAAAGATAAATACAGTAAGTAAACATGGGAAGCTTTTATTTAGCAATGGTGACAATTAGTAACGCAACTATTGTAAAATCTGTGTAAAACAGCTACTCTCAAAAAGACGAAAAATTGGTTTTCAAGATCAATTATGGCTTAATGTAGGTCATAAGTATTGCAGAATGCTCCAAGGAGAGCATTCTGCAATACTTTTGACCTTCATTAAGCTACCATTTGTCATTAAGATCTTTGTTTTGTCTATTTTTGAGTGGCCGTTTTACACAGGTTTTACTGTAGTACTCCATGAGGCCCTCAAATATTGACAATGTACTTTCATACCACAGGTTTAGATAAACAAAATTTTCAGCGTAAAATTGTAAATATTTTCTTACCCATAATTTTTAGCCTATGTTTTGGGTGCTCAAAAGACCCGTCTCATTAAGACGGTTCTTTTGAGTACCCATAACATATGTTTTGGTTGAAAAAAAAAGAAAGTTATTTTTCTGTTTCACACTCTTAACTAAAGTCCTGTCATACATTCCATTCTATTTATAGACAACTGGACTGCTAACACTCGGACTGCTACAGAGAAGGACAGATTTTTCAAGAGTTCAACATTTGATAAACAGACATCCATCCCATTTGCAGCTAGTTCAAGTCAGATAAATCATATCCAATCACAGAACAGTAACTCTACCTTTAGCCGATCACAGCGTGGGCCTCTGACACCATGTATAAATTTCAACCAATCAAATGATGGTGGTCTAGGTATTAACCAATCACAGACAATTTCACACACTCAGAGTAGCCAATCAAAGCCTCCAGCAGAGAGAAATTTGAACACTACCTGTGGTAACTGTGGTGAGAAGGGTCATACCAGAGTCAACCCCAATTGTCCGAAATATCATACAGCGGACGAATCAGCTAGGAGGGAGGCAAGTACAATAGGTTAATTTTATCCATTTGTGTACAAATGGATTCTTCTTTTTGGTTTGATACATGAAACCGTTTACAGGTGGTCAGTACAGTGTAGATATAAGTAACCAGGGTGCATTACTTGGGATGGTCCATTCTCAGAACCAGTGTAAACAGACTGGTCACTTACGGAAATACAAAGTTGTCTTGGCTTTGTTTTAGCACTATTTCAAAGTACTACAGCCAATAAAATTGATTCTGAACACACCGAAGATGTTATTTCTAGTATGCAAAGTGGAGATATTACAAGTTACAGTAAATAAAATTGAAGTTTTATCATCTTTTTAGGTTGATTTCTGACGATTTTCTGCTAAAAGTGCTGAAAATAGCTAAAAAGGGTACCTTGGTTTCTTGCTGATGTTCATAAAGACACATTAATTTTCAATAAATATAACAATACAGTCTTAAAGATAGTATATTGAACCATTGCTTTTTAAAGAAAAATCACAGATATGCAGAGAAATAATGGATATATGATAATTTAATCTTCTACATACGTCAGTTTTGAAAGCTCAGCCTCGACAATGTATTTCCAATTTATACATTTACCTGTATGTCAGTGATCAGTCCGTGTATACTGGGTCCGAGGTCCATTGCATATATTGAAGGGTCACAGGCAATTATTTCCAAATAATTTTGTATTTCTTTTTCTGAGGATTGTTTTTGTCCTAGAGATAGTGCACGCACTTATAAAATGTGTGTTATGCAGCACCCATGTGACAGAAATGTTTTTATCCATTATTTCATTATTTTCAGGGTAAAATCTAAATTTTATAAACTGTAGAATCGGGTCAGTATATGAGATTTAGGAACTAAGTGCATTGCCATGGGTGAAAGTTCTCAGGATTATTTTTGAGGAAAATTTCTAACACTAGGTACCTGCCAAAAAGGCCTAAACAAACTGAAACAGTGCAGACCCAGATATTCCCTTTTTACTTTTAAGATAACCACTTGTGAATTCCACGCCTGATACAATGAAATAAACATTTTATTTGAGAACAGAAATAGATTTTTTTTAGATTTTAGAACATTTCCTGTATATTATTGCATAAAAGGCTGTGTCGCACAGTATTAACAGTCATGTTTCAACTGACATAAATCCATGTAATTACAAGGCAATTATTGCATAAAAAGCTGTGTCTCATTATATTTACAGTAATGTGTTAACCAGTACAAACACATGTATTAACAAGACAGTTCACATGCTGTTGATGCACAGCTTTTATACAATGTGTATACAGTTTCTGGGGCCATCACTGAAATTGACGTCATCAACAGTAGCTTGCTTAGAATTGAATATAACTTGGTGACGTCAGAATGACATGAGTCTTTGCATTGGAGCTCGCATTTTAAAACATAAGCATTTTTCATATTTCTGCACACCATTATCACAATAAAGGAAATAAACTTTTCTAAGTGTTTTCTCCAAGGTTTTCAATCAACAAAATGACTTCATGCAACAATAGCGATCAAACATGTTTTTCTGATACATTAACATCTGCTAGACCACTGGGGGCTGTTAAAACCACACTCAGGTTCCAGCAGATGTTAATGCATTAGAAATCATGTTTGATCCATGTTTGATCCAGTTGACTGGTCATTTTCATAGCTTTTTTTTTCAATATTTCCAGAACAAACAGTAAAACTAGTAAGGTTAACCAACAGTCTGTATTGAATCTTTAAATATTTCATCATTTTCCTAAAAATCTGGATAGGACAATCACTTTAAACAGTGTCATTCTCAAAAATACACAGACAGAACCTCAAAAATATTGTGTGATTTTTTCAACGAAACAAATAATATTTCGAGGTGGATAGGTGTAAGATGATACGGTTGCTTGTGAGTAAAACCACACCTCAACTTCAGCTTTAGCCTGTGTCTGGATAGACCGGTCCTGTTTGCACATCCATGAGGTGCCGCCTTCACAGTGACCCAATAGCTTAATAGCTTAACTCTACCATTATTATTGATTTATGTTACTGTTGCTGAGCTTAACTCTACCATTATTATTAATTTATGTTAATGTTGCTGAACTCTATATGCCACACACATTAAAATGTTTTCACATGTATTCTCTCTATCTTGAGATGCTATTTCTTAACTTATTATCATCTTTTCTGCTTCGTCTCCACATCCTCAAGCTTGAACAAATTTCTCTTCATCCTCATACCCTGTACTGAATCTATAATTACCCAGTTACAATTTTATATGCTATCGCGCCCTCATATACTTTAATTGTAAATACAGATTGTGTTAATTTAAATGAATGTTGACTTAAGCATTTATAGCGCGCGCATAGGTCTGCATAGGTATAGATTATTTAAACTGAAAGGATTTTCATGCTTTAATAATTTTGAGCTCGTTACATTTTTGGCTATGCTACTGTACCAGGCTGGTGATATAGAAAAGAATCCGGGTCCAGATAATAACTCGAACCATGACACATCCTCTCAATCGTCTTTTCCAGTTCTTCAAGGTAATTTTTCGGTTGTGCACTACAATGTACAGAGTCTGTTGCAGAAAATAGATATTATTGAACCTGAATTATCAAATTTCGATCTTGTATCTCTGACAGAAACATGGTTAAATGAAAGGGTCTTAACCCAAGATTTAGCCTTCAACAACTATCGATTACCCTTTAGACGTGATCGGGTTGGTGACAGCCATGGTGGAATTGTTGTTTATGTTAAGGAAAACATTCCATGTAAAAGGAGACATGACCTAGAACTAAATACAATAGAATGCATATGGCTTGAACTGAATATAAAGAATAAAAAACTACCTGTTGGAACATTTTATAGACCGCCGAATTCCACCCCTCTCATTCTAGCGGACATTGAAAATTCAATTGGCCTTGCCATTGATACTGGTATACAAGATGTTGTAATTCTAGGTGATTTTAACTTAAATTTTCTTAATACTCAATCGAAGTCAAAAATCAACAACATATGTAGGCAATTCAACTTGACGCAGCTTATAACTGAGCCAACAAATTACGCTGAAACGTCATCCACAATAATAGATTTGATCTTAGTTAGTAACCTGCGTACAGTTGAACTATCTGGTGTAGGTGAACCCTTTTTGATGCAAGATATTCGATATCACTGCCCGACATATTGTGTCCTTAAATTCAAAAAGCACCTCGCTAAAGCATTTTCGCGTAAAATTTGGCTTTTTGAAAATGGCGACTATAATGCATTTCGTCAAGCTGTTTCTGATTATGACTGGAACACAATAGTAAAAGAGGATGACAACTTATATGCTAATGCATTGACTCAAACTCTAATCAATTTATCAGAGCAGTACATTCCTAATAAAAATGTTACCATAAGGCCCCAAGATTTACCATGGATTAATAATAATATACGGAAACTAATGAGAAAAAGAAATCGATTTTATAGGAAATACAAAAAATCTAAAACTGTCCAAAATTACAGTAACTTCAAAAAAATAAGGAACAAAGTAAATTCATTGTTTAGGAAATCCAAACAAGATTATACTGAATCTCTGGCAAATAAACTTAAACATCAAATTTATCATCTAAAGATTACTGGAATACTCTTAAATCTTTTATAAAGCCTGCTCAGTCGTCCTCAGAAATACCTCCATTACATCAAAATGAATGCTATGTTTCAGATAGCACAGAAAAGGCTAACCTTTTAAATGAATATTTTGTACAACAAACGTCACTCGACGAGCGATCTGCGACTATTCCTGCTATGGTGAATATAATAGGACCTACTCTAACTAACATAAACTTTACATCACTTGAGGTCAAAAGTGTTCTTGAGTCACTTCAACTAGGTGAATTTTCCGGACCGGATGGCATAAATAACAGAATTTTAAAAGAACTTTCATCCCCTTTAAGTAGACCATTGAGTTATTTATTTAATTATTCCATGTCTAAAGGTATATTTCCTGATATTTGGAAAGAAGCGATGTCTCCCCTTTATTTAAAAAGGACGACCCATCATCTGTGTCTAATTATAGGCCTATATCTCTGTTGAATACAATTGGCAAAGTTATGGAAAAAATTGTTCACAAACATGTTTAACTTCTTTTTAGACCAGCATGCTATCACTTCTTTACAGTCTGGTTTTGTTCCAGGCGATTCTACAGTTAACCAGCTTGTCGATATTTACAATACCTTTTGCAAAGCATTAGATGATGGTAAGGAGGTAAGGGCTATTTTTTTGTGATGTAAGCAAAGCTTTCGATCGTGTTTGGCATAAAGGCTTATTGTACAAACTCAAACATAAAGGAATCGACCAAACATTATTACAGTGGCTTGCTAGCTATTTATCTAATAGAAAACAAAGAGTTGTTATTCCTGGTGCATGCTCGGTATGGGTTGCTATTACAGCTGGTGTTCCACAAGGCTCAATTCTAGGCCCTCTCCTCTTTTTAACTTATATCAACGATATTGTTGAGGACATTCATTCACATATTAGACTCTTTGCCGATGATACAAGTTTATACTTGATAGTCAATGAACCTTACGTAGCTGCTATGCAGTTAAACTCTGACTTGACAAAAATTCACTTGTGGGCTGAACGTTGGCTTGTCAAATTTAATCCTGCTAAATTGGAATCTATTCTAATTTCTAGAAAAACAAATAAACCTTATCACCCACCATTAAAAATGAATGATGAACCAATCAAAGAAGTAACTAGTCAAAAACATCTCGGCATTTTCTTTTCTAATGATGGAACTTGGCACCAACACATTGACTATATAACTTCTAAAGCTTGGACAAGATTAAATATTCTACGTAAATTGAAATTTATCTTAGATAGACAGTCACTTGAAATTATTTATACCTCTTTTATTAGACCAGTCTTAGAGTACGCAGATGTGGTATGGGATAACTGTACACAATACAAAATTAATGCTCTAGAAAAAATACAAATAGGTGCTGCACGAATAGCCACTGGAGCTATATTATATCGGGAAACGGGTTGGGAGTCACTTGAAAAAAGACGACATAAACATAAGCTATGTCTCTTTTTTCAGATGAATACCGGCGTTTCCCCAAATTATCTATCCTCCCTAATTCCTGCTTCTGTGGAAGATTCTACCACTTATAACTTGCGGAACGCAAATAATTTTAGACACACATTGTCCAGAACCCAGCTGTATTATAGATCATTTTTACCCTCTATTATAAGAGCTTGGAACGAGTTATCTCTTGAAGTAAGACAGTCAAACTCGATTCAAAGTTTTAAATATCAACTAAACAAAAATTTAAAGAAGCCCCCTAAATATTATTACAACGGCAACCGATTATCTCAGATACAACATACCCGACTAAGAACCGATTGCAGTTCTCTCAATCATCATCTTTTTTCAAAAAATATTGTTGACAGTCCTCACTGTGCCTGTGGTGCAGTTGAAACTACAAAACATTACTTTTTCGAATGCCAAAGGTATAACGAGATCAGGACAACAATGCTAAATGAACTGGCAAACTACTGTCAACCAGATTTAAACATTGTGTTATTTGGTATACCTGAATCTGACTTTGATTCTAACTATAGAATTATTGTTACAGTTCAAAAATACATATTGGATAGTAAACGGTTTGAGCGTTGAGGATGGAATCTCTCTCTCTCTCTCTCTCTCTCTCTCTCACACACAAACACACACGCACACCATAAATTTAGAGTAGAAAGTTATTTGGTTTGAATACAACTCATGTTTTTATTGATTTTCACCGGATATAATTTCAAACTGTGCACAATTATGTTCAAAGGGAAACAGATTCTTATAAGTCGCATGACTTTTTTCTGAATCCCATCATGATTATATTGTAAAATGTATATTTTGTATATTACTGTAAATGAAAATATGAATAAATATGTTTAAGCCAAATAATATTTAGAGTCAGTGGATAAAAGAAAAAAAAATAGTTTTAGAATTTTTTTTTTCTACTTTCCGAAAAATTACAGTAGGAGGGTTCGTAAATCAACTAATAACGTGGGTGAAATTTGTCAGGATTGTTCCTGAATTCAGGATTTTGAGGCTGACTTTCCATAGAAAGTCAGCCTCAAAATGCTGAATTAGGAAGATTATAATAAATTTTCCTATTTATAAACAATCTGTCTAAAGACAACTGACCATTTAAACTTGAAATTTTGAATATTTATTGGGCATACTGCAAGTTTAAAGATTGGAGTTTCAAAAGTTTAGGATTTTGGAAAGTTTGAACTTTCACCCATGTAATAAAAATAATTCTGGCCTGATTTTTTGCTTGGTTCTTACAGGCCCAGCAGGAAAGGAAGAGACAGCAGAGAGAAGAGAAAAAGAGGGAGGAGGAGGAAAATATAAATATGCTGGTAAGTTCTTTTGGTGTTTGACTTAGAGGATCTTCATTTATCCTAGCTTAGTACTGGTTAAACCCAGGAAGACCCGTCCCAATATAACTAAAAAATTGTTGACTGGGATGTAAAGAATCAAATAAAACAAACAAAATGGCATTCACCAAGCTTTGTGTACTTGAATTATACAATTTTCTGGAAGTGTGAGTCCTTTAACCCTTTGTATGGGAAAACCCCTAAACGGGTACTTTTGTAAACAGTGATGATCCTGATTAAATGCCCCATAATGCGACATTTCATCAGGGTCTACAATGTTTGTTAAGGTAAAAAAGAAATTTAGACAAAAATACAATATTTTTTTTTTAAATTATAACCTGACACCCCTAGATTGTACAATGGACTATCCCAAGTTTATTGTATCAAACCAAAAGGGAGAATCAATTAGTATACAAAGTCAGCATAAAACTGTTGTTACTTTATTTGGTGCAGGATTGTAAGTACAGTTAAATCTCAAAAACTCGAAGTCCAAGGGACTAGAGGTTTTATTTCAAATTATCAGTAGTGTGCATTATAGGGAGTTATATATAAAATATATAATCCCCAAAAATGGTTATTTTCAGGGTTTTTTCTACCAGTTGTAAGTTTTGTGGGTGTAAAAGAAACGTCTCGGGGAGAGAGTTATTAGAATTGATCATGAAGTGGTCCTATTCTCTGAATCCAGTGTGTCCCAAATTTATTTTGAATAAGTATTTTGAAAAATAGTACTGGTTCAGCCCAGGAAGACCCGTCTCCACATAACTGAAAAATTGTCGAATCAACAAAAAAAACCTTAAAAAACATAGAAGATTTATCTCACATGGCGGAAACCCTTCACTTTAATATGAGCAGAGGACACTAGTTGGTAAAGTCAAGGGAAAACAAAAGTAACCAATCCTGACATAAGAACAAAAACAATCTGTAGTTTACCCTACTGACCCTAATATTTTGGGGCCTACAGTACTCAAACTTTTTAAAGGCTTGTAGGATATATTATAGTCTTTTTAGACTTTTTTTTACCTTTTCCATACAATAAAGTTTTTATAAAAAAAGGCTACCTACCTACCAACCCTTAAAATGTTGGAGATGTAACCGGAAACAAAGCATTTTTATTTTTGGCCTTAATGAAATGTTTTCTTTTTATAGGCAAGACACCAGCAGGTGATTGAAGAGATGAATAACGAGCTACAGAGAGAGATCTCCACGCTACAGAATAATTTAAGAACTCGCGCGGTAGAACTTGAGTCTCAGGTCAACTCTAGGGTCAAGAAAATGGAAAATGCTGAGAAGAGAAAGAAAAAGAAATAACAGAGCTGCATGCTGGGATATACTCGTATAGTATTGAAAGAAAACAACATGTCAAATCCACTTCCGAGTGAAAGTCAGTCCAGGCATATGATGACATGCTTAACCTGACTGACAAGAAGTCATTTTGCTGTCCTTAGAGATTATTTGATACATGATTTTACTCTTGGCGGCTTGAGCTTCACTGGGTTAGAATTTATTTGCATTGTACCAGGGTAGTTCAAGTTAATACAGTAGTAGTGTTGTTAATGCTAATATGTTCTGTATTATATTTTATGTATGATTCATGCATCCAGAAAGTTTTGTCATAGGGGGTCAACCCTGATAATTTTGTTTTTAGTTGATGAGGGGAAAGAGGATCTAAATACCACTAAAAGTGGGCCATCACCAGTCGGATGATGGCCCAACATTGAATGCGGACTTGGTAGCTTCTTATTTTCCAGGGGTTTCGGACCAGTCATGATAAGGAACCATATAGCTTTGTGCTTTTCCAGGGGGTTGGGTCCCCATCTGGATCTGGCCATGTAATTTTAATCCATCTACCCAAGGCAAGCGACCTTCTTTACTGTACATCAAGTTGGAATAGCTTATTATTCATAATAAGGGTTGCTAGTTATTCTCACCCACCAAACAAGTAGGGGACATATTGTTTTGATGTGAATCTCCTTGATGTCTGTTTTAGGATGACTATATCTGATGGAGAACATAGATTTTAATCAAATTTGCATGGGTATAACATTGGGCATTAGGTGGGCATTGGTCCATCTTTCCATCCATGCATAGACACAATGAGTAGGTACTTTGTTAACGCAACTGAGTTTTTGTTTGATCATTTTGAAACTTTGCACATGTTTTGTTCATGGTCTGAGGATGTGCATGTGGTTCAGGCATCATTGTCAATTTCTCTCTCTCACCTTTTCAACTTGTGAGCTTAGTCATTTTTCAGCATTTCTGTCGGAATGAGTGGGTACTTTGTGAAGCCAACACCTCTTACAGATTCAGTTTGATTGTTTTGAAACTTTGTAGCTGTCTTGTTGATGGTCTGAAGATGTTCAAGTGGTTCGGACATAATCGTCAAATTAATTTTGTGTTTACTTTTTTCAACTAGTTTGGATTCAGATCAGGACAGACATTCTGTTGATCCTGACATGGGTCTAAACTGTTTGCAAAGGCTATCAGCAGATGTCACAATGTCCCCGCTAGCAAGGAAAGAGTTAAGTGAAGCCAAATTTTATCTGCAAGTACCGTCTGGGGACAAATTCTTTTTAAAAAAAAGTATAAGTTGTAACCTATATCTTCAGGTGGAAGATATTGCATTAATTTACATGAGCTTCTTTTAGTTGGCAGACAATGTATATTGCATTTAGTTGACATATATTGCATTTAGTTGTATTGTTTTGTTTTTTCTACTGTTAATTGGCTTTCTTTTAGTTTTTATATAGTCTATTATTTTGCATAATGATACTACACTTTTTATTTGCTACTGAAGAAAATAAACCCATAGCAATGATCAGCTATGTTAGTTTTCAGTTTCCATTTGTTGATCAGATAAAATATAATTCAGGATCATTTATGCATATGAGGAGTGCAGTGGCTAAGTGGTAGAGTGTTGGACATGGGATCGAAGACTCGCTAGATTGAAAATCACCGGAGGCACTGTGTTGTGTCTTTGAGCAAGATACTTTATTCTCCTACCTTGCCCATGTAAGATAGACTGTCAGCTGATATAAGAAATTTCTATCTTACATGACCATATGACTGCTTTCTTATGTGGGCAGAGTAAAATATTCTTTTTTATGCCTCTGCCATTTATAATGGGGGGGGGGGGGGGGGGGGGGGGGCATATAGCATCACCTTGTCCGTACGTCCCGTACGTCCTGTCCCGTACGTACGAAAAATGGTTTCCGGGCGATGTCTTTTGAATACATTGGTGTATTGAATTCATTTTTCATACACAGGTATATAATAATAAAATGCAGGTCAAGTTCGATTACGGACAAAATCCACCAAGTATTATCAGAGTTATAGCCCTTGATCTCCGAATGAAAAATGGTTTCCGGGCGATATCTTTTGAATACAGTGATGTATTGGATTCATATTTCATACACAGGTATATAATCATAAAATACAGGTCAAGTACGATTACGGGTAAAATCCACCAATTACTATCAGAGTTATGGCCCTTGATCTGGGTACTAAAAATGGTTTCGTGGCGATATCTTTTGAATACATTGTTGAATTGGATTCATATTTCATACAAAGGTTAATAATCATAAAATACAGGTCTAGACCGATTAAGGATAAAATCCACAAATTGTTATCAGAGTTATGGCCCTTGATCTCCGTATGAAAAATGGTTTCCGGGCGATATCTTTTGAATACATTGGTGTATTGGATTCTTATTTCATACACAGGTATATGGTCATAAAATACAGGTCAAGTTCGATTACGGATAAAATCCACCAATTATTATCAGAGTTATGGCCCTTTGTTAATGACAATGCCCTATTTATGCGAATTTGGCAATAGCGGGGGCATCTGTGTCCCATGGACACATTTCTAGTTTTCCTAAAAATATATTCAATGGACAAATATATTGTGCCCTTGTATCTCAAAGGCACAAGGCAAGGGTAATCGTTACTTACTGGCGTCATATAACATTGATGTCACCGAACATGCACCACGTGACGATAATGACAATGTGAAGCTAATGGCACAGGGAGCCAAGGAGGACTTTCATTTTGCATTTTGCTGCTAAACTAATGCTCCAATCGTATTGATAACAAGGTGCAAACTATGTTTACACCCATTTCAATACCTGATAAAAACACTCGTGAACTCGGAAATAATGTAAATCCAACGATTAAAAAGCTCAATTTTTCAGGTTTTTATACCCCCCGCAAACTTTGTTTGTGGTGGGTATACTGTTTTCACGTTGTCCCTGGGTGCGTGTGTGCGTGCCTCCGTCCGTAACGTTTTGTTTCCTTAATAACTTGAAGAGTCATTGCTGGATTTTCATCAAACCTTGCAAACATGTTCATATATGCAAGACAAATACTTAAGACAAAAAAGTAAGGGCTAAGGGCAATTCTATTAGAGTTATTTCTCTTTGTAGTTCTAAATGGCTTTTAATATAGGGTTTTATGCTTATGCTATTATAGGCCATACACGGGTCGATCAACACCTACCACAGCTTTTGATGGAACAATTTGCTACTTTTCCTATACAATGTAGACACATTGAACATATGCATGAAGGAGTTTGGTTTAGAAAAAAATATTTTTTGACAAAATGACAGCAGTGAGAACTTAGACAATTTTTCCCTAATAAGGCTTTTGTATATGCATAGATGGTGCCTTTATGGGCCGATCAACTCCTCCCACAGCTTTTGATGGAGCAATTGGATACTTTGCCTATACAATGTAGACACATTGAACATATGCATGAAGGAGTTTGGTTCAGAAAAAATAATTTTTGACAAAATGACAGCTGTGAGAACATAAGAAAAATTTTCCCTAATTAGGCTTTTGTATATGCATAGATGGTGCCTTCATTGGCCGATCAACTCCTACTACAGCTTTTGATGGAACAATTTGATACTTTGCTGATACAATGTAGACACATTGAACGTATGCATGAAAGAGTTTGGTTCACAAAAAATAATTTTGACAAAATGACAGCTTTGAGAACTTAGACAATTTTTCCCTATTAAGGGTTTTGTATATGCATAGACGGCCTTCAATGGCCAATCAATCCTACCACAGCTTTTTATGGAGCAATTTGATACTTTGCCTATACAATATAGGCACATTGAACATATGCATGAAGGAATCTGGTTGAAAAAAATAATTTTTGGCAAAATGACAGCTGTGAGAACTTAGACAATTATTCCCTTATCCCTTATATGGCTTTTGTATATGCATTGATAGTGCCTTTATGGGCAGATCAACTCCTACCACAGCTTTTGATGAAGCAATTTGATACTTTGTTGATACAATGTAGACACATTGAACATATGCATGAAGGAGTTTTTAATTTTTGTTTGCACAGATTCTACTGAAATCTTCTTTTCAAAACTAAGGTCTGCTGGTTTGAACTATAACTTGCCAAGTTTTTTCACTGACGCTTACTGTGCGGGCGTATCTTATAAGCATTGCTTATTGAATTTTTTCATTTGGACTGTTTAAGTTTCGACAAAAAAAACTTGTGAAAAGTGGGAGAAAAACAATCCATCATGAGACTGTCCATGTAGGATAGGGAAATCTCACCCTCGGGGTTGGAATTTAACCAGGGACGAGGCCTCGTCCCGAATCCGGGACGTTTCGCCCCCAAACCATTTCCTCCCCTAGTCGTTTCGCCCCCAAGACATTTCCCCACTGGTCGTTTCCCCCCTGGTCGTTTCGCCCCCACTAGTCGTTTCGCCCCCATAGTCGATTCGCCCCTAGTATATATAAAAAAGTTATGTCGTGTCTAATCTGGGTCTAAACTGTTTGCATACTGCAAAAGTCGCCACATATTTTTAAAGGCGTGCAAGTTCATAATGTTTTGGTACTTGATTACGTGGCTCTTGAAACTTAAGAGTATATTGATAAAGGATCAGTGATGCCTCGGACCACGGATCTTATATAAGATCATACACTGGGTCCGAGGTGATACACAACAATCCAGTTGGACTACAGTCCTATAATCGTCCTCATCTACGTCCCTACTTTAGGTATATGAGCTGCAATGGCTCTGGTGTGAATGCATTAAGGCACAATGTTCGAATTTGAGCGAGCCAGTACCAAGAGCAAAAAAAAATCGAGTTTGAATTTCAATCCTGTAGAATATTGGAGGGAAACTGAATAAAATTATGCAAATTGAACATGTTAAAGAAAGAAAGAAAAACTTAGAATTTTCTGTTTACTAATTTTTCATATAGAAATAGACTCGGTCTTAGCTATAATGGCTCAAACCAGCATGCCCAGCTACAGGGGCTGATTAAAATAGTGAAATTTCGCGTCTCGCTCGTTTAGCTAGAGCGAATAACGAAGGTGCTGATCAGCAGTGACCTATATATAGGTCACTGTGATCAGGCTGCGCCGATGTGAGGCTGTTTTGCGTCTTTGTTTTTCGCATCCGACAACATCGTGTTTTCTCGCATCTAGGATCATTTTTCTTTGCATGCTACCCAGGTCTTAGTCTTTGAGGCCTTATGACTATATATATAACTTAAAGAACGCTTAATAGTAGAGCAAACGAGAGCTCAAAAGTCGCCTCCTTAAGGACTTTTAGGTGCCCTCTCTGTTAACAAGTAGTGTTATATACCAACTTGATTGTTAGCATCCCTAGTTTCAGAAAACCAATGATGTCGGTGTCGGAGTTGCGTACTTACAGAGTTATGGCCCTTGAAAGTTACCTACCCTTAACAGTCTTTAGATTGATTTTAGGGTATAAAATGAGCATAAAATATGCTTGTTTTGCAGGAAACAACCATTTTTACGAATTTTCGTCTAAAGTTTGAATCAGAAACGGAAAATATGTTATAGTTTTATTCATTTTACCCGACAAAAGAGGGGATTGGGATGAATGCCTTTTGTAGTGGGCCCTGACGGCGCCGGCGTCGGTGTCATCACTAATGTAGGTGTGGCCCTTTGATATATGTTTAATATCTCCTGATTGGGTGATCGGATTTTATCAAAATTATTAAGGATACAGCATCTAGGTATGATAAATATTCGATGAGGGTTAGGTGACCTTGACCTTATTTTCAAGGTCAACACAGAGAAAAGTTTGCTAAATTTCTGCCAAAAAATTACTTAAATTCACGTTATCTTCGGAGTAGGTCAGCGGATTTTAACCAAATTTGCATGATCTTAATAACTAGACATGGCAAAATAACGATAAAGTTTATGAGACCTTGACCTAATTTTCAAGGTCACAGTAGAAAAAAACTGCTAGATTTAGGCGAAAAGTTACTTAAATTCACATTATCTTCGGAGTGGGTCAGTGTATTTTGCCCAAATTTGCATGAATCTAATACATGGACATGGCAAAAAGTTAAAACAGTTTTGGAGACCTTGACCTTATTTTCAAGGTCACATTAGAAAACCAAATTGCAAAATTTAGGCCTAAAATACTTAAATGTACATTATCTTCGGAGTGGGTCAGTGGATTTTACCCAATTTTGCATGAAGGGAGCACAGTGGCTCAGTGGTAGAGTGCTTGACTCGAGATTGAAGGGCCGCGGGTTCGAGCCTCACCGGCGTCACTGCGTTGTGTCCTTGAGCAAGACACATTTATCCTAGCTTAGTACTGGTTCAACCCAGGAAGACCCGTCCCGCATAACTGAAAGATTGTTGAGTGGACGTAAAGAATAAAATCAAACAAACAAACAATTTTGCATGAATTCAATATCTGGACATGACAATAAACCGATAAAATTTTGGAGACCTTGACCTTATTGTCAAGGTCACATTAGAATAAAAAATTGCTAAGTTTAGGGCAAAAAATACTTAAATGCACATTATCTTCAGATTGGGTCAGCTGATTTTGCCCTAATTTGCATGAATCTAATACATGGACATCGCAACAAGCTGATAAAGTTTAGGAGACCATGACCTTATTTTCAAGATCACATTAGATATCGAAATTGCAAAATTTAGGCTAAAAATACTTAAATGCACATTGTCCTTGGAGTGGGTCAGTAGATTTTACCCAAATTTGCATAAATTCAATATATGGACATGAGAATAAGCCAAAGGAAAAATTTCAGACCTTACCCTTACTTTCAAGGTCACATTAAAATAAAAACTGCAAACTTTAGGGCAAAAATACTTAAATGCAAATTATCTTTAGATTGGGTCAGCTATTTTTCCCAAATTCGCATGAATCTTATACATGTACATGACAAACCTCATTTTCAAGGTCACATTAGAAAACAAAGCTGCTAAATTTAAGCCAAAAATAGTTAAATACACATTATCTTTGCAGTGGGTCAGTTGATTTTTCCCAAACTTGCATGATTTTAAAATCTGGACATGGCAATAAGCCTTTAAAGGTTTTGGGACCTTGACCTTATTTTCAAGGTCATATTTAAAAATTGCTTGATTTAGGCGAATAATTACTAAAATGCATATTATCTTCAGACTGGGTCAGCGGATTTTACCCAAGTTCACATAAATCTAATACATGGACATGACAAAAAGCTGCTAAAATGTTTGGGACCTTGACCTTATTTTCAAGGTCACATTGGAAAAGAAAATTCTACTTTAAGGCAGAAAACCTTTAAATGCACATTCTCTTTGGAGTGGTTCAACGGATTATACCCAAATTTGCATGATTTAAAACGTAGACATGACAAAAGTTGATGCGGTTTTTGTGACCTTGACCTTATTATTCAAGGTTGCATTAGAAAAAAAGTCAAATTTAGGCTAGAACTAATTAAATGCGCATTATCTTCAGAGTGGGTCAGCGGATATTACCTAAATTTGGATGAAAATAATATCTGATTATGACAAAAGATGATATGCGAAGTTTTCGGGACCATTTTCTTATTTTCAAGGTAACATAAGGAAAAGCTGCTAAGTTTAGGCAAAAGTTATCTAATTTGTGCGAGGAGTCGGCCGATGTTTCAAAGTTTACCAAATTTGTATGAGCAGGTTAATAGTGGATTGTATTATGGGAACCTTGACCTTAATTTCAATGTCGATGAAGAAACAACCCTGCTTAATTTAGACCAAAGGTACTTAAATGTACATTATCTCTTGAAGCATGTTAGCAGATTTTAATGGAGTTTGCATGTCTGCAACACCTGGACATGATAAAACTCCGACTAGGTTTTTGGGAATTTGACCGAATTTCAGAGTTACTGCAGAAACAGTACTGTACAATTAAAGCCAAAAAATTCACCTGAATCTTTGCTGGATGGATTTTCTTCCTTTATTTACGACGCAGCTCCTCTCAAGATGATACTACCACCAAAATACATTTTAAGGCTGTGATAATTGATATTTTCAGATGAAAGATTAATACATTCTTATGTTTGCTCAAAATATAGACTGTGGGTGCGCATCAATGAGTCGGTCCAAACGCGTACACACAATTTATGTTTTATAGCAAAATAAGAAAATTATTTTCGAAACCTTTAACTCCGGGGATGACTCGACTGATAAATTGTTTGTTGCAACCATTCAAATATGCAACGAGCTGGTGTTTTTATGTCTGCAAAATCAGTTTGTGAGTGTTTCAATAATTTGTGAAGCAACTAGGTTCGCTATTACGAATTTAAGTTCAATATTAAACAAGATGGCTCTTGGGTCCTTGGTCGCTCACCTGATCTGGCCATTCATAAGGTCAGGGAAAAGCATAATCACTCCTAACATTACAGCTGTCAATATTCGATGTATCTGTAGTTTTAATAAAACATTGGTTTTGAACGTGTATATGTAATGTTAAAGAATGTAAAGATAAATCTCAGTGGATATTAACATGTTAACCAAAATAAATCAAATTAGGTCAATGGTTAATGGATAACAGTTCCAGGCAGACAGGTGGACACAAATGAACAGCAGAAACATATCAAGAACCTTGACCTTATGGATTCAGACAAGAAGATGTGTTTTATGTTTTCCATATAATTAGCCAATGTAAATATTGTAACCCCAGGACAGAGCCACTTTTGGCCCCAGTGCCATAATTGGAACAGACTTGGTAGACGTTTACTAGGTATTGCTTCATATTAAGCGTCAAGGTTCAATGCTTTGTGTATTTTGATTTTTTTCAGTTTGAAAGTCTATTTTAGCCCATTTGAGCTAGATACATGTATTAACTGGAATAAAACCATTTAAATTACTAAATTTATGAAGGCCATATATGGATCATATCATTCAAGTTTTGTCAAAATCCACCCAATAATGCAGGAGAAGATGTCTTTTGCAGCAATTGTTGACGACAGACAACGGGCAACCGAGACCTTAACAGCTCACTTTGAGTAAATGGCTCAGCTGAGGTAAAATATCTTGTCTGTTCAGCTTGGCCCAGTTTTTGGAAAACAATATGACTGAGTAAACAGACATTTGATGCAAGAATGTGTCTGCATTTATTTAGAAAAAACGCTCGAAGGTAGCTTTAGTGTTGACTTTAATGCCACTATTAACACCCAAACGGAACATACCAGAGTTTTTATATTTTCGATAACGTCAATTGTTCAGTCCTAAGGACCGTCCAACTCTCCAAAAGGTTGAATTAGTGAGCAATGCAGGCGAAAAAAGGTGGGTGGGGTACGCCTACGTTTTGCAATGAGCCAAACAAACAAATTTAAACTTTGATATTAATCATAAGAAGTGATAAGTTTGAAATCAGGGGATAAAACTAATCTTCAAAGACATGAGTCCTACCTTTGGTCGTTCACAACAACAGATAGAATCAGGACACAAATGTTACGTGATACAAGTGTTTAAACGCCTTTGTCGAGAATGACCTTGGCATCAAGGTCAAATAAAAAAAAAATAAAACCAAAATAGTAATCCAATTAGATATTTACATGTACATAGGTAGAAGAAAATTCCTTGCGCAAGTCTGAAAGAGTTACAAAAAAGAATTTCATTATGATATGCACAAATAAGTGGATGGGGTATTTTCATGCTCTCCTTGCTCTTTTGGGGCGTTTGAACTTGCTATCATAGGTAACGGCTATGATTTTGTGTAGCACAGATTGTGATCCCACTACAGAAATCTGACTTTGAAACTTTGGACCGTAAGTAGAGTATGTTTTAAATTGGACTGCCATTTCTTCTGAGTTTTTAAAAGTAATTTAAATGTTGTACTTTGAATGTCAGCTAATATAGTTATAAACCTAATTTTGTGGTGAAATTCGCCTATTACACATCTAAAAGTATTTGTTACAAGAAAAGGTGCAAAAAATACGAATTTATTTTAACAATAACAATTAGTTTCATGTTAGCACAATAATCGCTTCTACAGCTTAAAAAGTGGGTGGGGTACTTTCATGTTATTCATGCTCTTTTGGGGCATTTGAGCTTGCTATCATAGGTAACGGTAATATTTTATGTAGCACAGGATATGGTCTCGCTAAAAAAATGTGACTTTGCAACTTTGGACCGAATTAATAGAAAGTCTGGTCAAAATTGGAAGAGCATTTGTTTTCTGACAGTTTTTAAACATAAATTTTGTACTTTAAGTGCCTGCCGATATAATTATAGACTTCAGTTTGTGATGAAATTTGCCTATAATACATTTAAAAGTATCTTCAACAAAAACATGTGGGTCCGTTTCATAAATCATAATTTGTTTTCCTTTTAGCATAACAATCGCTACTCAAGCTTTGAAAGGGGGTGGAATATTTCAAGGGCAGATAACTCGATAAGTACACAGAACCAAATGCGACATCATTGGTTTTTATAAACCGCATATATTGGCTGTAACTTTGGTATATGACTCAGCTTGTTGACAGAGAGGGCACCTAAACTCCCTCTCAATGCCTTGATATTTGCAGTACAGAAACGAGAGCTCAAAAGGCATCTCCATCAGGACTTTTAGGTGCCCTCTCTGTCAGCAAGTAGTGTTATAAACCAAATTGTTTGTTAACATCCCTAGTTTCAGAAACTCTATGATGTCGGTTTCGGAGCTGCATACTTACAGAGTTATTGCCCTTGATAGTTATCTACCCTAAACCATTTTAAGACTGATTTTAGGGTATAAACATAATTAGAACTTTTAAAAAAAATGGTTTCTTCGTTGAAGTTACCAACTAAGAACAAACTCTCGCAAAACGAATAAGTGTTTACACCATAGGAAGGGAAGCAAGAAACATTCATCTAGAAATGAGAAATTAACTAGTTCAAAAACTATGCCATTTGTTATAGACAGGTCCAAGTTCGAAAAGAGGGCTTCGGTATCAAAGGTATTTGCCTTATTTAACTGAGGTTTAATGGGATATATTTGACTTACCATTTGTTTGAAAAAAGGATTATCTTGATTTAGAGTTCAATGCTGCAACAACATCAGCTTGATTAATGTCAGAAAGAGACAAAATGAAGTCTGTCTGATAACAACACAAACATAAATCTGTAACAAGAAGAGCACATTAAGTACCCATTGTCAAATCTTAAATTGGCCCATAATTTTTCGAGTTAAATCTTGTCAATATATTTTGGATAATTGAGAGGAACTCAAGCCCTCTAAAATGACATTGAGGTCAAGGTCACATTAATATATTTTTGTACGCAAAATACTGATCCATTTATATATTTATAAAGGTACAAGATGGTCTTTTTTTAAAAAAATCCATAATAGTAAGAAATAGGAATTTCTTTTTTATACATAAAAAAGTGGGTGGGGTACTTCCATGTTCTCCATGACGCTTCGGGACATTTGATCTTGCTATCATATGTAAATTTTATAACTTAATGTAGCACAAATCGTTGTGTCGCTATATAATGTGACTTCGAAACTTTGGACAAAATTAAATGAGTCTGGTTAAAATTGGAATAGCATTTTTTCTGGCGCATTTTCTAGAAATAAATGTGTACTTTAAATGTAAGATGATATGGTTAAAAACATGATCGTGTGATGAATTATACCTGTTACATATCTGAAAGTATATTTTGAAACAAAATATGCAAAAATTGCCGATCAATTTTAACAACTACAATTGGTTTTCATTTTAGCACAATAATCGCTTCTCGAGCTTAAAAAGTGGGTGGGGTACCTACATGTTCTCCGTGCCATTTTGGGGCATTTAAACTTGCTGTACTAGGTAACAGTTACAATACTTACGTAGCAAAGATTTTGGTCTCGCTATGGAAATGTGATTTTGAAACTTTGGACCGAATTAATAGAAAATATGGAAAAAATTGGAAGAGCATTTATTTTCTAACAGTTTTTAAACCTAAATTTTGTACTTTAAATGTCAGGAAGTACAATTTAAGACATTATTTTGTAATGAAATTTGCCTATTATATACTTAAAAGTATCTACAACAAGAAAATATGTAAAAAATGTGGACCTGTTTCATTAATTTCAATAATTTATCCTTTTAGCATTATTATCGCTTCTCAGGCTTAAAAAGTGGGTGGGGTATTTCAAGGGCAGATAACTCGATAAGTACACGGGACCAAATGCGACATCATTGGTTTTCATAAACCGCAGATATTGGCTGTAACTTTGGTATATGACTCAACTTGTTAACAGAGAGGGCACCTAAACTCCCTCTCAGCGCCTTGATATTTGCAGTACTATAAACCGTTCAATACATGATAGGTCAAGAGAAAGAAACTTAATAAGAATAAAACTGTAATTATTTTATTACCCATCAATTTAAACATGAGATTTGGGTGCTCTAAAGAACCGTCTCGATGAGACTCATGCGGCTAGCTACTGGGTTGTTTCGTTTCTTGGGGTACTGTCTTAGAATGTATTAATAAAGCTCAATAAAGAACTCAACACAGCGTGTTGTATACATACATCTACTTTAATGAGTACCTAAATAAGAACTGGCAACAGCAAGAGAAACGCGTTACTGAAGCATGCAGTATGTAAATATGTGAGGTCATACTAAGGTAAAGCAATAGCACTGATGCTATACAATCTAGAAGTCACTGTGTTATTTTTGCCTGATTTCAATATCATCTACTTCCTTACTGTATGTATGGCGAGCAAATGCTCTGACGAGACTGCGCAGGCGGGCAGGCAGGCTCGTCTGAGCGTTCACTATTCACACATGCGATAAATACCAAAATTTTACAAACTGGCTCATACTGATGACGTACTTTTGCAATTAAACAGTGAAGACCCAGATGGAATGCCGCATAATGTGATATTTCATCAGGATCTACACTGTTTGAAAAGACAAAAATGATGAACAGAGAAAGAATTTTTTGTTTGTTTGTTATACTTGTACACTGTCGGACACGCTTATGGCACAGGCACGCGACATTCAATAAACACTCAATCAATCAATAATCGATAATTGATAATCGTTCACCCGATTTGATAATCCAATTATCGCTGTTGTAAAGTGGATTATTTAATGGCTCGTCGACAATTTTGATGGTTACCATTTTGATAGTATTGTTTGTATTGGTCAATAGTTGGTCTGAGTCTTCATCTGCTACCATATTTTGTGTACATGAACAGCGAAGGCTCTAGTCATACTTTGCAGATGCACTGACTCGTCTGAGCCTTCGCTGCACGCCGATGTAAAATTAAAATCCAAAATCATGATACTGGATTTCTTACAATCTAAATTGAAAGGTATCAAACTTCAATGAAATGTTACCTACTATATGTAAGGCGACGTCGGATCGGGGTCCGTACTCTAAATACATTTCCCCAAATATTATATCTTCATGAACCTTGGTTCTCACTGTTTGCAAGCATTATTTTATCAATTTTACAAAATAGGCACATCTCTGAACATTATAGAGTCCGACCAGACGCTACATAACGCAACATCTGGTCTGGGTCTGCAATGTTCTCCAAGTCTGACAAACTGCAAACCTGGAGAAAGACAAAGAAAATGCCGGACCCCATGCCTTCTCCTGTAACCGATGTCAAATGATTCGGATCCAGATCAGCCCCGGTTTCTCGCGTCTGACCTGGGTCAAACTGCTTGCACGTGACAAGCCCCCACCAACGAGAACGGGATAAGTCAAGGTGAATGCGCTTGGATGTATATACATGTGTCAAGAGTAATTTTCACATTGAAATTCTTAGGTCGACGGAACTCTGGCTGATAGGGTAATTTTAGTGAGTGAGTTTGTGTAAAACGTCCCACCAACAGCTCAGTAGGTCATTATGGAGACGAAGCCAGGACTTAGAGCCCCGTACGACAGACTGGAAAAGCTGGGGATCGAACTCAGGACCCCTGGGTACAAGGCGAGTGGATTACATATCCACTACAACTACAACACGGCGACTATATGGTTATTTCATCTAATAGTTGAGTATCGTCTGTGAGCATTGACCATTATAGGCCGAATTGTCCCTATCAACAAACAAAATCAGTTGAAGATTTGAATTTTTATTATTTTAATATAATTTACCACTTAACTTTATGTTAAATTTCTATTAAACATATCTATAATGGTATCCTAGAGCATCCTGGGATAGCATGCGGTATCCTGTGGTATCCTGCGGTAGTCAGACCGCCCCCTCCCATTCATCCAGTCTGCCTATCCGTCCATCTATCCATCAACCCACCCACCCACACTTCCATCCACCCACCTAGCTATATATGACAAATAAATAATTTTAAAAAATGGGGGCGAAACGACTAGGGGGGAAATGGTCTTGGGGGCGAAACGACTAGGGTATAGGGGCGAAACGACTAGGATTGAAAATAGAGGCGAAACGACTAGGGGGGAAACGACTTGGGGGGAAACGTCTTGGGGGCGAAACGTCTTGTTACCCTCGTCCCTGGTCCAAATTCTGACCCCTCAGGTGAGATATCTTTATCTTACATGGACACTCATAGTGGATTGTTATATTCTCTGCTTAGTACTGGTTCAATCCAGGGAGACTGGAATATATCTCGAAAATGTCCCAATATGACTGAAAATTTTGACTGGAATGTAAAGCATCCACACAAACAAACATTTAGGCATGTATACAGGTATGATAATGGGTTCCAATGCCAAAAGCAATCCATTCTCTTTTTCTCAGTGAAATGATTGCCAAAATAGAAAGGATAAAAAGGCATGGTTTGTTTTGTCATTTTCATTTAGTTATGCTATATACGAGGGGTGATCTATACATTTGAGAATTTTCTAAATTATGTAAATACTGTTAGAGGTACTTACAAATAAAGTTCATTCCTTTTCAAAGTAAGACCCCTTCGCTTTAATGCACTTGTCCCATCTTTCCACCCACGTGCGGAACACATGCTGCAGGCCGTCACGTGTCACCGTTTGAAGCGCCTCCGTTATTGCAGTACCTAGTTCCTCTCTGGACTCGAATTTCCTTCACTGAAGGTGATCTTTTATGATTGGAAATAGAAAGAAGTCACAAATAGCCAAATCTGGACTGTACGGTGGGTGTTGAAGTGGTTCTATATTTAAATCGCTCATAGTTTGCTTTACAACACGACTGGCGCATTATCTTGGTGTAGAATGAATCCTGACCTGTACGATTCCGGGCACTTATCTCGGATAGCTCCTCGGAGTTGTTCTCGAAGTACACTGGAATAGTAGTCACCATTTACAATAGTTTTGTCAGGTACCATATGATTGAGTACAATTCCCTTCGTATCACAAAATATTATTGACATTACTTTGCCAACCGACTTCGAAAGGCGTGCTTTTACAGGTGAAGGGGACCAAGTATGCTTCCACATAGAGCTTTGTTGCTTACTTTCGGGCTCAAAGAAATGTAATCATGTTTCATCACATGTTATCACTTTATTAAGAAATGAATCACCTTCATCCGACAATCTCTGTTGAAGTTCTGTGCATATTTGTACCCTAACTGTCTTCTGTTCTGGAACAAGCAGTCTAGGCACCCAACGTGCACAAACCCTTGGCATTCCAATTACATTTGTCAGAATATCTTGAGCAGTCCTATAACTATTGTCAAAGTTCTCACCTACCTGCCGAACAGTAATTCGCCTATCTTTCATAACATATTCTTCTATTGCAGCAATTCTTTTGTCCGTACTTATTGTTACTTTTCGGCCGGAGCGGGGGTCATCTTTCACAGACTTTCTACTGTCACTGAATAGATGAAACCACTTGTGATTACAACTATTTGTGAAACGAGAGTCCATCCCCATAAACTTTTTGCAGGTCTTCTTTAATTTTGGGCATATTCTTTCCTAATTTTACATAGAATTTAATAACAGTATGCTGCTCGTGAACCACGTCGTCCGCCATTTCTCGACAATGCCCGTTTACGTGATGTCATAAATATGACGTCACGGTATAAGTTCTGACGTCATGAGGACCTCACGTCGTCAAAATGTTCCTAATTGATATTTAGCATGTTGCCAAAGTTTTATTTACCTACGCCTAATTCAGCATCTAATATTAAAGAAATTCTAGAATTTATCGATCACCCCTCGTATATAGTTTACATTTTAAAACAAACAAGTGAGCTACTTTTAAGTAATTATACTGTGTTACACAGTGTGTACCTCAGACTTGTCATATTTAACCGGAGTCAACATGTGTACCACGGTCTTGTCTATATTTAACCTGAGACAAATTGTAGCAGTCCAGCTGCTTAGGTCCTAGTACATAGATTTGAGCAAATTCTTGAGATTTGGTAATTATCACACACATGCTCAAATTAATACATTAAACATGCATGCACAGCTAACTAGTGGTCCTAGAATTATAAAACTTGGGGTCTGAACCTTAATATATGCCCCTTCTTTATGTGTGTGAACAACAAAGTCTCTGGTGAGCTTGCACTGTTGTGCATTCTGCAATACTTTTGAACTTCATTAAGCTATCATTTGTCATTAAGATCTTTTGAGTGGCCCCTTTAGACAGGTTTTACGGTAACTTAATTGCTGCATATCAACAGAATTTTAATAATGAGAAGGAGTATAGTATATATAAAAATATTCAGCAAGACAACGGTTAAGTATGGACATGGATGCTATCTATAAGGTCTCTTTTGTCTTTCACTGATAATATCTGTTAGGGAGGACTGTATACACTGGAGATATCTATGAGGTCTCTTTTGTCTTTCACTGATGATATCTGTTAGGGAGGACTGTATACACTGGTGCTATCTATGAGGTCTCTTTCGTCTTTCACTGATGATATCTGTTAGGGAGGAGTCTGGACATGGATGCTATCTATGAGGTCTCTTTCGTCTTTCACAGATTATATCTGTTAGGGAGGAGTGTGTACACTGATGCTATCTATGAGTTCTCTTTCGTCTTTCACTGATGATATCTGGTAGGGAGGAGTCTGGACATGGATGCTATCTATGAGGTCTCTTTCGTCGTTTACTGATAATATCTGTTAGGGAGGACTGTATACACTGGTGTTATCTATGAGGTCTCTTTCGTCTTTCACTGATGATATCTGTTAGGGAGGAGTGGGGTAGTGATCTTAGTTCCTGTGTAATATGCTGTCTGTTCTCAGAAGCTGTTTCCACTGATGGAAGGAGTGCGGTTCCCAGCACAGAGGTAAAATACATAAAGCTGAGCAACATCTGTGAATGAAAGGACAAAAAGGTTAAGACATTGAAATTACTAGGCTTGAACAGAAATTATTGATTTGTTTTGTTGCTTTACGTCCCAAGTCAACAGCTATGGTCATGGCGGGACAGTCAGTTCACCTAACCACACTTTTTTCTGGGCAAGCTTGAACAATCAGTTTACCTGTACTTCGTGCACATACTTTCACTTGTAACTGACAAAAACCTTACAAGTGTATTAGACTGACCTTTTTGGGCAGGTAGAATTATCCAAGTCAAATTAATGGGAAGTCGAGGTTTTGAAGAAGAAAAAAGTCAGTTTTGCTTCTGGTGTCCCATTACAGGAACCCAAATAAGGTAAAAAATCATACCTGTTCATATAAAACTAAGGGTACATAAAATCTGACAATGTTACCTTATCACTTAAGGAATATTTTCCTTCACATTTACTATGTCTTATAATTAGAAGCCTGGAGCACCTGTTTAAAATGTTCAATTACATATTAGAAGACATTGTGGAATGTTAGATTTTGCTCCTGGAGACTCCAATATAAAATTGATATTGTGTTGTCTTTGAAAGGCTATAAAGTTATTCTAAACCTGGCCGTAGAAATATTTGTATTTGATAAAAAATCAATAGAAATTCGATCATTTTGAGGAAATAGAAGATTTTAGGGATTTTATTGTTTATGGATATTTGATCAACCAAAATAGATGCAAATGCACATGTGCCTCTTCACAGATATATACTGAATTATGCAATATTCTAACACACCTCACCTAATATAGCAAATACTAAAAATGTCAAACAACAATGTCACATTTTTGAAAGCATAAGGAAAGCATGCTATCTAGCTGACGTTATTGCAATAAATGACATCAGTCATGGAGCTAGATGGTGTAACGTCATTTATACGCTTGAAATAATTTACAAATACATGTAAATGTATGCGACACAGTCCAACTATGGACAGGATTTCTTTAGTACAACCCTCACCAGCGTCACTGCTTTGTGTCATTGAGCAAGACACATTAATCATAGCTTAGTTTTTTTGTTCATCCCATGAAGACCCTTCCCTTTATAACTGATAGAATGTTGATGGAATAAAGAATCAAATCAAACAGACAAAAATCTTCAGTGCAATGTCAGAAAGTTGGAAGAAGCTGAAGACTTCAAATGTGTTTCGTCATTTATTGTGTGTTAGAATCGAGATAGATCAGCTCCAGTGCTTCAGTTGTTGAGTATTAATTCACTGTTAGGCGGTCAGTTGTACGAAGATAAAACATGTGCTGGGTGCTCCTGATTTGATCTTTACAACTGACTGACAAACTGTGAATTATTAATCAACAATTCACGCACTAGAGCTGATATATTTCTTAAATATTATTACCTGAATAGATGCAAAGATCGATGTGTACCACTGCTTTGGTAGTGCGTCTGCTGCACCTGTTAAGACAGATTTATAGATATACAGATGTGCACTTCAATTAAACATATTGCATAGAAATACTGATCTTGTGCTTTTATTTGAATTATAAAAAGTCTAGATTGACCAGGTTTAACAAGTAGCAGTTTTTAGTAATTTACAATTATAGCCTTAACCTTAATGTTAAAGTGACTTAAAGAAACTTAAAAGTGATTGGTTAAGGGAAACAATTTGGAAATATACTATGTTTATGGGAAAACAGGTTGATTTATCTAATTTTGTATATTTTGAAATCTTAGGTATGTCGTGAATGAAAATATAAAAATTATTAAAGATAAGCAAGTTGTGCGTAGGAATATAATTATATTGTGTAACTTACCACAGAGTGTTGCTGTAGAGACAGAGAAGAATAAGAATCTACAGTAGACTATAACAATCAATGCTGGATTGGCATTCACATCTTCCTCTATAAATTTCCAGGATTTTGGCTGAGGAAGAAAATGGTAGAAACTAAATATGAGCCAAGACATGTGATTTCCAACAATGCGGCATTTTGAAAAGTGTAGACTCGGACAAGCCTGTGTAGCCCCTTTTTAAGCATAGAAACTCCAAATGGTGTTCAGTCAGTAGCTTAACAGTCATAGAATGTGCACCTGACTTGCAAAGGCTCTGATCAGACTGCGCGTATGCGTAGGCTGGTCTGAGCCTTTACTGGTCGCACATACCACATTGTTGGAAATGTCATGTTGTGGCTCATATGGTCATCAACGTTTTAGCTCACAAGCTATTGGCAACAGTGGAAGAGGAAGGAGCCTTGTTGCGACAGGGTTGCGTTGAAATATTGGTAATCAATCTGACAATTGCATCAGATCCAGAGTCGACTGTTTGGCTTACGAGGTGTTATCAAAAAGTTTTCGGCCTGATATGCTTTGGTGAGATTCATTGAATTAAAATCTTTGTCTGTTGGTCATTTGATCTCATTGAAGGACATTGGAAGTGTGAAAAGCATGCAGTCATGCTTGGTTGCTTATGTACAGCACTTTTAAGAGAGGAGGTTGCGACACATTTGCAATACAGAGAAACTTGACATTAGAGCGGTTATTGAGTACTTCTGTAAGAAAGGAATGTCTTGAAGACTTCATTGAAACCCTTGGGAAGGAGTCTCCTTCTTATACACATTGGAAAAAATGGGCAGCAGAGTTTAAGAGGAGGTAATAGAGTGTTAGGATGATTGATGGATGGTCTGGCCGCCCCAAAGATGCCACCACTGATAAAATTGTGAAGGTTGTGCACATCTTTTTTATGTGTGATAGGAGGCGAGACCTGCGAAGCCTATCAAGCGAAGTGGGCATAAGTTTTGGGGCATTTTTTGTTGTTGTTTGAATTGATTCTTTACGTCCCATCAACAATCTTTCAGTTAAACAGCGATGGTCTTCCTGGGTTGAACCAGTACTAAGCTACTTTTGGGCAGTACAATCAATCCTAAGCTGGGCCGCGTAGCGCAGTCGGTAACGTGTCTGGCTACAGATGCGTGTCTGACCGCAGATCCAGGGGTCGTGAGTTTGATCCCGGTCCGGTCTTATACTTTCGTGGAGATTGATCATGAAATGATTTCTGCGGTCATTCTCCCCCTTCCGCTGATTCATTCAAGAAGGGTTGTTGTCAGTTACAAGCGAAAGTATGTGCACGAATTACTGGTTAACCGCTTGTTCAAGCCTGCCCAGGAAAAAGTGTGGTTAGGTGAACTGACCGTCCTGCAATGACCATAGCTGTTGACTTGGGACGTAAAGCAACAAAACAAACAAAAAACAATCAATCCTAACTGACATCTTAGGTATGTCAAAGGTTTCGGCAAGAATGGTGTTGGGAATGTTGACCAATGATCAGAAATGGACTAGGCTTGATATTTCTAGGTATCTCCTGTCTCGCTATGAAGATGATCCCGGGGATTTATTGAGCGAGTTGTAACCCAAGATGAGACATGTGTTCACCACTTTGACACAGAGTCAAAAATGCAGAGCAAACAAGCTCAATCTTTTGTGATAGTCAAGGGGTGATCATGATTGATTGTCTTGAGCAAGGTCGCAAGATAAACGGTGCATATTATGCTGGCAAAATGAGGCGGCTGCGCCAGGAAATTGCCAGAAAGAGACCAGGAAAACTGACTTGCGGTGTTCTGCTCTTGCAGGAAAACGTCCCTGCCCATACATCAAAAGTTGCCATGACTGCTGCGACTGAATGTGGATTTGAAAATCCTTCCTCATCCCCCATATTCTCCTGATATGGCTCTTTCTGACATCTATCTGTTCCCAAAACTGAAATCCCATCTTCTTAGTACACAGTATGGAAGCAATGAATGCATTTTAGAGGCAGTAAACGAGTACTTGGGGGACGAGGAAAGTTCTTTCTACTTTGAAGGGATAAGAAATCTCTGTCTTGAAGGAAGATTATATTGAAAAGTAATCGTCAAATTTGCATTCCCTGGTAACCCGAAGTACACGGGGCCGAGAACTTTAAATTATCATCCCTCGTAGTATTTAGAGCATTGGTCTTGTACAAGGGGCGGCCCAGATTCGATTTCCAGCGATTCCCAGCCATGGCAGGGAAAAAAATTACAACTATTTTTCATACTTTTGTCTTTTCATGTGGTTAGATTCCTGGTCACTGCAACATCTTCGGACATGAAATTCGAAACATAAGACTCAGTAATATCTCATTAACACTGAAAGTGAAAGTAGCTGTATATAGTCAAGAAAATAAAAGTAAGGTGGGGACATTATTATATATAAATTTGTAAGTATTGCCCTACTCACATTAAATCCCAAAGCAGCTGTGTAAAGTCCAGCAAATAAAATGGAGTTTGGAACAAGACTATTGGGTATCTCACAGCTCAATAGCATTTAATTTAAAGTAGCGATGTATTAGTAAAGTGGTGACATAAGACTGTATCAGTTGTACACTCACACAAACTCCTAAGCGGTCACCTAGCAATTCCAAAATTTTGACAAAATTTTTAATCATTTTTAACTAGTTTTAATTTCATGTTTTGACATATTGTATTGAGAGATGTCATACAAAAAATCATTCCATGATGTTTCACGTGAAATTAATGAAGAACCAAATGCCCATGTTAATAGGACAAATACATGGTGATTTTAAGGTGACCGCTTAGAACTTTGGGCAAGTGTATTCCACTCACTTTCATTGAATCTGTAAGTAGCTGTGTATAGGCAAGCAAATTAAAGTTAGGTGCAACATTAAACTTATTATAATACCCCTCTAACTTACATTGAACCTGAAAGTAGCTGTGTATAGTGAAGCCAATAAAAATAAGGTGTCAGCATAAGACTATCAGTTATATCTGACTCATATTGAATCTGAAATGATCTGTGTATACTTTTGCAAATTAAAGTAAGGTGGCAATTTCGATAATCTGGCACTCACATTGAATCTGAAAGCAGCTGTGTATAAACAAGCAAATACAAGTGAGGTGGCAATATAACCACTCACATTGAATCTGAATGTAGTTGTGTATAGTCCAGCAAATAAAGTAAGGTGACAACATAAGAATGTATCATTAATATCCCACTCACTTACAAGCTATGTATCATCGTTAGTAGGCAACATACAGGCACTCACTCACAATGAATCTTAAAATAGCTTTGTATAGTACAGCAAATAAAAGTAAGGTAGCAACATAAGACTGTATTAGTATCATACTGGGTTCCAGAACGTTTTGTCAGAGGGGTCCACTTTTGACAACTTTTTTTTTAATTTGAGGAGGGGAGAGAGGATCCAAATGATACTATAAGCGGGACACCATCAGCCCCCCCCCCCCCAGCAAAACACAATTAAAATGGCGTTTTGCTGGTTCTCCCATTATGACTCAACTTGGTAGCTTTGTGATTTTTCAGTGATCCAGACCAGTATTGCTAAGAAACCCTATATTTTGTGATTTTTCAAGGGGATGGGGGTCCTTACCGCCTGTCCCCCCCTCTGGATCCGCACACTGTAATATTACACTCAAATTAAATCTGAAAGTAGCTGTGTATAGTCCAGCAAATAAAAGTGAGGTGGCAACATAAAGCTGTATCAGTACAATGTATTGTTCCACTCAATTTTATTGGACCTCAAATAAGCTATATACACTGCAAAAAATATTTAAAGGAATACCTGGAAATTTTCCATAGGTGATAATGTTAACCCCTGTCCTATAGACAAGCCATTATATTTCACTAGACAATAAGGTAGAAACCTGATTTCTTTTGCTACCTTTGCAAAGAGAGTCAAAGTATTGGATCAAAAAAAGTTTTTGACAGAACAATCGCTGCTCAAGTTCATAGCTAAAATTTTGTAGTTTTTAATTTCTTGAAAATGACTATTTTTTCTGGAACTCTGTAAAATCTTTGGAATTGTTTAATATCGTAACCTAATGATTTCTGCAACATTAAAAGGCTATTGAATGTGCAGAAATGGTGGTGTTTGGTTGAAAAAAATCGTCTTTGAATTTTGATTAAAAAATGGGGTATTTTGTAACAAAATTCTATTTTTATATAAAGTGTTCCATGGAGATTTCTGGAAAGGGATTACTTCATTTTCATCAAGAAACATAATCCTTGATCGGTTACCAAACTAATCACAGGACAAACATATGTTTGCCTTATTAATCCAACTCTTGCCAAGAGTCAGACTATGAATCATTTGTAATGTGGTCAATGGCAAAACACGCAGTGTTCCTTTAAATATTTTGAGCAGTGTATATAGTCTGGCTGGTGAAAGTAGAGGCATAAAAAGTCTGAATAAGTAATATCATACTCACATTAAACCTGAAAGTAGCTGTGTAAAGTCCAGCAAATAAAAGTAAGGTGGCAACATAGGACTGTATTAGTAATATTCCACTCACTTTTCGTCGCTTCAGCTGCTTGGCCAACTGCGCTGTAAAATAAGAAAACCTCTACAAGACAGGCATAATATTTTCATGCATGTTTTCACTGACTTACATTTGATTATTTATTATGAGCAGTGGCATGGGATTTCCAAAAATGTGATATGTGCGACCCCAAAGCCTCGGATCAGTCTGCGCATATGTGCAGTCTTATCAGAGCCTTTGCTAGTTGTTTGAATATTATATGAGTGTTAAGCTACTGACTAAACATAATTAGGAGTTTCTAAGCTAAAAAGAGAGGCTGCATAGACTCGTCTGAGTCTACACTAGTCAAAATGCCACATTGTTGGAAATCACATGTCGCTGCTCAATTTAATAAATCTCTTGTAATCATACATGACACTGAAAGGTATACAACCACTTGAAATGTACATAAGCATGAACCATTCACAATTTCGCACAGTTTGAACAGCTTCTTTGTTGTCAGCTCTCTGGGAAGTATAATAGCTTAACTTTTCAGTATTCCTGCTATTCATTGTAGTTGCAGGCTGGATTGAGGCTTACCTGGCTACAAACATAGAAGTCTTGAGTAGTCTCAAGCTCAAAATAAAGCGCAATCATTGCGCTTTATTTTGAGACTTTATTCAAATTTTATAACCTCAAGGCCAGGCTACAAACATAGAAGACACGTTTTCTGGCCCATACAAAAACTGTTTAAACTTTACTAGTGTATCCTGAAAAAGGTTGAAGCTAATTCCATTCGTGGATCAAAGAAGGGGGTGCTACTGATATTAGCAATGATTACGTTCCTTTGCCATATAGGAACACATTACCTCCCGTTCAGAGCATTTTGTCCTCCTTTAACAAGTGTCTCTTATGGTATGGGAAAACATATTCACATTTGTAAAGCTCTCTTAAAATGTGTACTATTTATTTTGGGTATGCATAAGCAGTTTTTGTTTGATTTGATTATGTCCCATCAACAATCTTTCAGTTATGTAGGGACGGGTCTTCCTGGGTTGAACCAGTACTAAGCTAGGATAAAGTGTGTCTTGCTCAAGGGTACAGTGCAGTGACGCCGGTGAGGTTCGAACCATCTGTCTCGAGTCAAACACTCTACCACTGAGCCACTGCGCTCCAACGCATAAGCAGTCTACGATATTCTCCATGAATTATGGTTCAAAGGGAGACAACTAATGAGAGCAAAATTTTTCTTCAGTTACGTTCAATTTCCAAAAGAGAAGAGAATTTACTCCTGATGTGAACAAATTCTTCCCTATAACAAACGTCCCAACATCTCCACATTTTTGAAGCTCTTGAATGTGTACAATTTACGTTTTGCACATGAATTTAAAATTTATATCATATTTTGCACATGCAAAATAGCATTTGTTACAGTTTGCATCATTGTGGTGGAGGCCCTCCCGGTTTTTTTTTTTGGGGGGGGGGGGGGGGGGGGGCAGGAGAATAAGGCAATTTATTTCAGGGGAACAATGGAACATGTACCACCCTCGGAGGGCCTTATCATGGCCTTACCTGATATAAGTATAACAATTACAAGGTTGACTATTTGTAGAACCATCATACCAACAGAACCCTGAAATGTAAGTGAAGATAAAATGAAACTATTGATTCAGATAGAGATTATCACAATGGCATGGGTATATATATGGTTGTCGCCAAAAGCATCAACCTCGGATTGAATCATAATCCAGAGCGCATATACTGAAGGCGCTTAATAAACAGTCATCTTAAGTATTGGTTCCTATTGATCAATGACAGACAATGCCAGAAACGCTCACTAATAGGGGATCATCAGATTTGTCTAAGTAATAGTTATACCATGTGTTGTCCGCCTGTACGTGAAGATAATCCACGTGCTTTAGCGAGTGGATTAACTTACGTACAGGTGGACAAACATGGTATAACTATTTTATACCTGTCCACCTACATCAGTGTAGACCATGCACATTGTGATATATTTTGTGCAAAAGTTGGTAAGGATGGTATAAAACGATTCACATCACCTAAAATAACCAACAATATAGTAAATATCTCATCTCGCATTTGACTTAATGGAAAACTGTGACCAACTTCGACGATGCTAAATTGTGAAATTATACATTTACTTTCATTTATTGGCTTACTAATAAGGCTATCTGCAGAGAATAGTGAAGATTTATAGTAAAGTTAAGGAAAAAGAAGCGCAACATGTGGAAATAATTTTTTGCGTGGTTAAATGACGGTTTGATGAATGCTCTGTTGGAAATTTCTAACTGAGTATTTGTAGCATGTGATGAAATAACAAAACGTCATTTTAACGCTAGAATTTACGCTACACGGTGAGAACATATAAAAATGTAACATGTGACGTGAACGTCAGAATAAAGATAACAAAACCCAGTGTTTTGCATGCTTGGTTACATGGCGTCGACTTGACAATTTGCAAATAAAATAACGTCCAATCATATTCGTAACACGGTCCAATATTGCGTCAAAACCGGCTACTTGAATGCCAATACACACAACGACAGAGAATAAGCAATAAACGTCACTTAGAGTCGCGGTTTGTGTCGTTGGTGTATATACGGGGTAAAACAAACCTAGAGGCATCAGGACATGCATTCTCGGAAAAGTTTTCAGATACCGTCGAAATATAATAACAGGGTGTTTATATTGACGTTAGCCAAAGCACGCCAGAATGCAAATGAAAACACCTGATTATATGCTGAAAGTAAACACTAAATGTGCTTTAGGTGTAACCCAAATTTTGTCACTGGACCATTTTCTTATTGGAAAAACGCATAAACATTATGGAAACCATTAAAATGTAGGATAACGGATTTTGATGCCATATTTGATGTTTTTGATGTCTGAAGATCTTAAGTCATAATTATTGAAAAAACATCCTTGTGTTGAATAAAACTCAAGCAAAAAAGAAATTTTACCCATCTAACGCCATATTCAGAGCTGACGTCAATGACGTTAAGCCGTTTCTGAATCCTGCAGGAAAGTTGCCAGCTGATCATTTCCGTTATCCGCAATCTATGGCAAGAGTTTTAAAAACAACAAACCAGTTGTTGATAGAAATTTTGCTTTTATTGACCATGTTTAAATAATTTATTGCAGGGGTCAGGCTAGTTACTCTTATGCCAACGTGCATGCGTAATCGATAATTACGCTGAACTTGTCGTAATTTGACTGTTACATACTTCCACTTCCATGAATTAACATCACTTGCACTAAAACTGACGTCACATTGTATGGTTGCAATGAATCAAAGTGTTTGTTGCGTTTCATCTTTCCTTAAATATAAATTAAAGTTACAAACCAATTGTGAGGCAAGTTGTTTTCCACTCTCTGTTTGAGGTATATTGTCAGCCAGCGTCAGCATTACCAATACAATAAGCTAGAAAAAAATAACAAATCACGTAAAATATTATATCTAAGAGTTATGCCCCGAACATGCACTTTAATCCACCAAGGTTTGCTTAAAGCTGCATAGCCTGTAACTTTTGAATTTTTAATTTTTGAAATAATGTTTCTATTTTTCAAGAACACAGTAAAAAACTAAAATTCAGGTATACATTTTACCAATTCCGTAAATCTTTACAAATTATCAGTATCAAAACAATAGCATTTATGTTAAAACTTGACTGTCTATAATTATTGGAGGGACGCAAATAATTACCAACAAAAGAAAAAACACCTGTTTTATAAGATAATTTACTTTTCCATGCATTTTTCAGCTATAGTGAACAGATTTATTGTGAAAACTTAACTTAATTCTGCATTTACAAATGATTTAAAAAGAATTTTTTTTTTGAAAAATGTTCATAGTTGCAGACTTAGTCTCTTTAAAATATTTCATTTCTATTTAGACTTTAATAAGAAAATACGACAAAAATCCTACTATAAGCGAAGGGGAAATTAATCTGCAAAATATGGTATTGGTATAAAAATGCTTTTGGTCCCTATGTAAATTTATAGACAATTTTCAAATGCATACTATTAATGCAGAGAGAGATAGAGCGATATTGTCTTACGCAAAAGAGCGATATCATCTTCGCATGCCAATGGTACTAAGTCCACTTCGTTCCTTACGCACGTGCGTAAGGAACGAAGTAGACTTAGTACCCTTGGCTTGCGAAGATGGAGCGATATGTAATAGCCCATAATATGATGGTGTAAGCAGTACCCTTGGCCTCAATCAGTACATGCATGTGACTTTGTAAAGACATGAGAGAGAGAGAGAGAGAGAGAGAGAGAGAGAGAGATTACCTGCAGTATGATCGTGTAAGAAATGCCCTTGGCCCCTGTTAGTTTGTACATAGCTTTCCGAAGACATGCTCTTAATGCTTTGCATCGTTTTGGCCGTTTTAGCCAGCCAGAATTCTTCTTGTTTTCCTATAAGAGAAAGAGGCAACAAATAAAGTCTAGAAACTGACACTGACCCGGGTCCTTGAGAAATTAGGTGACCTTGAAAATAAGGTCAAGGTCACCAAAATCTTCTCAACCTTTCTTTTTGCCACAATGATACGATACATAAAGTTTAGTTAAAAGCCATTGTTCAATTCAAGAGATATACAGTAACCATATTATGCTCAAAATTTGACGTTTCAAAGTGCTGAATAATAAATATTAAAGTAATATTTCGAATAAACCAAACCTGAGTTGGAGAGCATTGATATATGGAGCAATACCACATGTGCGAATCGCCAACATCTTTTAACGTGAAGTTTGGTTAAAAGCCATCCACCGTCGCAGATGAAGAACTACGCGGACGCTAACGCTGACGGGATTAATATGCCTACCCACCTTTTCGGGGCAGGGGGGGGGGGGGCATTTGATAAACTGTATATCTAATAGCATTATATAAGTAAAGATACACATTTACACACGCCACTGTTATTGATGTGTTTTTTTTTATTTTCATAATTACCTCATTGTCTAAGTCGGCCAGATGCTGAGTGAGATAGTCTGTGATTTCATCCAGTGAAGATATCAGATGTTCAACCTCGGAATATGACAACCCAACACTATCCTGCCTGAAAAAAAGGCATAGACAGTTTAAACTGTTGTTTACCGCAATATAGTGAAGCAAGGGACAAAACCGCAACATGAGATTTCCAACGATGTGGTATGTGTGACCAGAAAAGGCTCAGACCAGCCTGCGCACACGCGCAGTCTGATCAGAGCCTTTCCTAGTCGCTTGAATATTCTATGACTGTTAAGCTACTGACTAAAAAGCATTTGGAGTTTCTAAGCTTAAAAGGAGGCTGCAAAGGCTCGTCGGAGTCTACACTTGTCAAAATGCCACATAAATATAGTAAAGACAATAACAACTCCTTTCTGACTGCCTTCCATCAATTATTTTTGATATTTCTTAGCTGTTTTCTCTCTACTCTCTTTAACGTGCATGTGGTTTTGGTATTACTTTTTGACCTTTTTAGCTCACCTGAGCTGAATGCTCACTGGTGAGCTAATGGTATACCAAATGCGTCATGGTTCCTCCGTCAATATATTCAAACCTCTCCTCTGAAACCACTCGGCTAAGTGAAATCAAAGTTATGGTCACCTGCTGGAAAAGAACTGACCTCTTGGTTCTTGTATGTCATGTTTTATTGTGTATTTGTCACTTTCCCATGTTGTGTCCTGGGTCAGGTGTGGTACTTGATTGTATCGATTCCTGATCTTTGCTTTCTTTCTTGCTTTTATATGGATCATACACCTTAGGATGGGGAGCACACTTGCTGAATTGGTTTTGGTCACGTGGTCAAAGTGGCCGCCACTTGCATATATAGTAAAACCATTCAAAATAATTTTCCTGAATAAGAAGGCCTTTGTATGTAGCGTTGGGTATGTGGGGCCTACCAAGTTTGTTCAAATAATTATCCTAGGTTGACCTTGACCTTACGTCAACGTCAACTTTAATTCCTTATGTATTTCAAACGGAAAAAATGGAAAATTGATGTTTTAAAACTGTTGCAGCCAAATTCATTTTACTAACTAGATATATTTTTCTAGCTCACCTGAGCCGAAGGCTCATGGGTGTGCTTATAGTATACCAGTCACTCCAGCGCCCGTCCGTCCCTCCGTCAACATTTTCAAACATCTTCTCCTCTGAAACCACTGGGCCAATTAAACTCAAATTTCACATGGAGACTCTTTAAGACGCGGGAACGAATGTTTGTTGAAATCGTCCTTGTCACATGACCAAGATGGCCGCCATGCCCATATATGGTAAAAACCCTTTAAAATCTTCTTCTCCAGAACCAGAAGGCCGATGACCTTGGGACTTGGTATGTAGCATTGGGGGTGTTGAGCCTACCAAGTTTGTTCAAATAATGATCCTAGATTGACCTTGACCTACTTAACATCAAGGTCAAATATGCTTCCTAATGCATTTTTAATGGGATTTTTTTCGAAAAGTTGATTTTTTTGAATACTGTTTAAGCCAAAGTGATTATTCTTACTTGATATGTCAAAACTAATGAGACAATGGCTATAAATAAAATTCAAAGGTCGAGGTTGACGTTTGCCCTTTCAGCCCAGGTCGCTCATATTGTGATCCCATCAATATATTAAAACATGGTTTTCTCACAAACCATTGGCCCAATTGAACTCAAATTTCATGTGAATACTCCTTATGATAAGTTAGCCCAAATTTATACAAAATATTTTGTTCACATGACAAAGATTGCCGCCACGCCCATATATGGTAAAAACCTTTTAAAATCTTTTTCTCTAGAACAAGATGGCCAGTGACTTTGAGACTTGGTATGTAGCATTGGGAATGTGGGACCTACCAAGTTTGCTCAAATAATCATCCTAGGTTGACCTTGACCTAGTTAACGTCAAGGTCAATTTTGCTTCTAATGCATATGAATGGGAAATGTTTTGAAAAGCTGATTTTTTGAACACTGTGGAAGCCAAAGTCATTATTCTTACTTGATATGTTCAATCTAGTGTCTATAAATAAATTTCAACGGTCAAGGTTGACCTTTGATCTTTCAGCCAAGGTCACTTATTTTGGAGTCCCATCAACATATTATAACATAGTTTTCTCAGAAACCACTTGGCGAATTGAACAAAAAAAATCATATGACAACTCCTTATAATTGGTTAGCCAAAACTTATACAAATTGTTATGGTCACATGACTACCATGGCCACCACGCCCTTACATGGTAAAAACTCTTTAAATATCTTCTAATCTAGAACCAAAAGGCCATTGGCTTTGGAACTTGGTATGTAGCATTGGGGATGTGGGCCCTACCAGGTTTGCACAAATGATGAATGTAGGTTGACCATGACCTTCTTTATGGCGCTAATGTATTTTTATGAAGATAATCTTTTTCTAAAACTGTTTACGCCGAATTAATAATAGTTAAACCTATTTAACAATGGTTTTATATTAAGTACCAAATGTCAAGCTGACCTTTTATCTAAGACAACAATTTTTTCTCAAAAATCAATGGGCTGTTTGATGGATAATTCATCACTTGACCAAAGTGGCTGCAACCCCCATATATGGTAAAACAAAATTTGTTCTATTATAAGCTGTTGTTGACCTTGATCTATTTTAACATTATTAAGGAGATCGGGTGAGCGCCTCAGGACCTTCTGGTCCTCTAGTATAATAAGACAATGACTAAAACAAGTCCTATAATTTGACTTCTGTCCTTTTAGAAGAGGCCGCTTGGCCAATTGAACAAAAAATTTCATATGAAAACTCCTTATGATTGGTTAGCCAAAACTTATACAAATTGTTATGGTCACATGACTACCATGGCCACCACGCCCTTACACGGTAAAAACTCTTTAAATATCTTCTTATCTGGAACCAAAAGGCCATTGGCTTTGGAACTTGGTATGTAGCATTGGGGATGTGGGCCCTATCAGGTTTGCACAAATGATGAATCCAGGTTGACCTTGACCTACTTTATGGCGCTAATGTATTTATATGGAGAAAATCTTAAAATGTTCATTTTTTCTAAAACTGTTTAAGCCGAATTAATAATAGTTAATACTAAACAATGGTTTTATATTAAGTACCAAATGTCAAGCTGACCTTTTATCCAAGGCCACTTATTTGGACTGCCATACACCTATCTATATATCAAATCAAATCACTGGGCTGTTTGATTGATTATTCATCACTTGACCAAAATGGCTGCAACCCCCATATATGGTAAAACAAAATTTGTTCCATTATAAGCTGTTGATGACCTTGATCTATTTTACATTATTAAGGAGATCAGGTGAGCGCCTCAGGACCTCCAGGTCCTCTAGTATAATAAGATAATGACTAAAACAAGTCCTATAATTTGACTTCTGACCTTTCAGAAGAGGTCACTCTTATTGGAATCTGATCTATTTATTAAAGTAAAGAAAAAAGGCAAAGATCAGGTATCTATGCAATCGAAGTACCACACCTGACCAAGGACATCACATGGGAAAGTGACAAAAACACAAGAAAACATCACATACAAGAGCAAGAGAGACAAGAGGTCAGCTGACATATTTTTCTTAAAAAAACACTAGGCTAACTGAAGTCAAATTGCATATGAAAACTTCTTAGGTTAAGGCAACGAAAGCTTATACAATTGGTTTATATCACATTATCAAGGTGGCCGCCACGCCCATATATGGTAAAATATTGTTCAAATATCTTCTTTAGAACCGCTGTCCTACTTTAATCGTTAAAATTATGATTCTAAGCTGACCTTGACATTGTTTATGGCAAGGTCAAGTTTGGTTTCTTATGCATTGAAATAGGGATAATCCTAAAAAGCTGATTTTTTCAGTTACTGTCGAAGCCAACGTCACCATAATTACTAGATTATGTTTAACCTAAAGAAATAATGACTATGCATAAGTACTTGAGGTCAAGATTTGCCTATGACCTTTCAACCAAGGTCTTTCATATTGGACTGTCATCACTATATTTAACTTCATGAGATATTTAAGTCCCAAAGGTTAACCTTTGACCATTCAGTGAACTGTTTGTCCATATAACTTATTTATGAGACAATAGTCATATAACCTAGACCATTTGTTTAACTCATTGAGACAATAGTCATATTACCTGGACCTAACTCATTAATAAGACAATAGTCATATAACCTAGACTAACTCGTAAATTAAAAAAAAATAGTCATGTAACCTGGACCATTTGTTTAACTTATTTTAAAATAAGACAATTCTCATATAGTATATATTTTTTTGCATAACTCGTTAATAAGACAACAGTAACCTAGAACATTTGTATAACTTATAATAGGACAGTAGTCACACAACCTAGACCATTTGTATAATTCGTTAACCATTTGTGTATATTAAATTAGATATCATGACTTTGCCGCCTTTCCTTTGATCTATGCTGTTCATTAATTTCGACAAACTGGCCAAATGTGGAGCTTATAATTGACTTGAATATCTGATGAATAAATTAAATGGTGATTCCTTTATTGGTCATGGTACGTGGGACATGGTGTTTTAATTCAGTGAAATAATGCAACACATATCATTTTTGTCGAGAACAGGGAAAAAGAAGATACTATTGGAAAACAGAGGGGAACACACCAATTTATTTCAAAGGAACATATATCTAAGCTGATTGAATGCAACTTTTTGATAACGAATAAGTAGACTTATGGATAAGTAAATTTCCAATTGTGGGCTGGCTAGGGTGAAGCTCTATGAAAGTTGGTTTGCATACTTACCTGAAGAATGTACTGCGTCCAACTTTCATGCCTTCTAACAGCGGTTCACCACTTTCAGAGTCTGACATATTCATGAAGCATTTTATTTATTATATGCCATAATTATTTCTGCACATAATAATAAAAGAGATTTACACGTATTTTACAGTGCGCATAGTAATGATTGATGCCTGCATAAAAAGATTGAAAAGTATTTAAAAGTATACCGAGGGACTTTAAAAACGCACCATTGTACATTCTCTGTCTCTTCCACATGATTGATTTGAGGATGTTTCTCTATCATTTTTATCCTCCTGCAAAATGGACCATGATTTGGCATGGTTTCGATTTGCTCATGCTGTTCATTCTGACGTCGTATCGACGTAAGTGTTTTTCAACAATTGTCGTCTGACAAATGTGAATTTGATACAATTTGAAAACAAACATTTTCAGGTGGTAACCAGATGTCTTAATAAATGGAAAAAACACAACAGTTTTTGGAAATAATCGTTTTATTACACTCCCACTCGCAGCGTTTCTTTGCTAACGTCAGTCTTAAATTTTCAACATCAATAACAGACGGGTGACGTCCGCGCAGGCCGCGATACTTTTGTCTTTTATGCAACTAATTGAGGAGTATCTGTTAGCAGCAAAAAAATTTCGATTATTCCTGATCCTTAGGATATATGCGGTCAATTACGTCAAAAATCAATGACGTCATGTAGACGTAATGAACGTTGCCAGAGGCCTAAAACTTCATAATTTGATTTTGTCTTTCATTTTGCTTTCAAGAACAAACATCGGTTCGAAAACTTTTTTTCGTTCATTATGGAAGGTATGGGCACTTTGTGACTTTTTTAATTTGAGTTGTCTCAGAATTATCGCGACCTCACGGTAATCATAAGCCACGGCGTTTCGATTTTCTTATTGAATGCAAGCTAAACGACGGAACTTGTCAATTTTATTTTTCACATAATGAAAATATCCAATTTTCGACATAAATTAGCATTTAAGCAGGTGGTGCGTTTTTAAAGTCCTTCAGTATTTAAACACAATAAGCAAGCATGTCGTGCGGTTCCCTGTTCCGTTAACTAAACAGGTAAACGGGACTGAGACGACAGTAACAAACTTCAAACTTTATCAAAATGATGATCATGATGATGATGATGATGATGATGATGATGGTGGTGGTGGTGGTGGTGGTGGTGATGATGATGATGATGATGATGATGACGATGATGATGATGATGATGATGATGATGATGATGATGATGATGATGATGATGGTGGTGGTGGTGGTGGTGGTGGTGATGATGATGATGATGATGATGATGATGATGACGATGACGATGACGATGATGATAATGATGGTGATGATGATGATGATGATGATGATGATGATGATGATGATGATGATGATGATGATGGTGGTGGTGGTGGTGGTGGTGATGATGATGATGTTGATGATGATGACGTCCCATCAACAATCTTTCAGTTATAAACGAAAGGGACGGGTCTTCTTGGGTTTAACCAGTACTAACTTAAGCTAGGATTTATTTGTCTTGCTCAAGGACACAATGCAGTGACGCCGGTGAGGCTCGACCTCGTGGTCCCTCAGTCTCGAGTCAAGTACTCTACCACTGAGCCACTGCGCTCCCTCGGGAGATGATGATGATGATGATGATGACAATGATGATGATGACGATGATGATGAAGATGAAGTCAACGATGATGATGATGATGATGATGATGATGATGACATTGTTCGAAAGTTCATAAAAAATCATCCCATTACATAAATGGCACCATCTACCTATCAATTAAAGAATTTTCATAATCCATAAACACAAACACTCATAAAAATGTATATTCCACAGTCCTTAAAGTTAAACTGAATTCACAAATCCGTAAAACATAAATGGTCAAAATGTACAGAAAATTATAATCCAGAATAAGGTCACATATAAACACAGACATACGCACGCAGTCATCGAAAACAATAGCTAATACTTATGACAATAAGATGCGTTTGGGGAAAATGGTAGTGTTTCACATTTGTAAACTGTTAATGAAGATCGAGATCCATCAGCTCATACCTTGCCTACCGTCAACAGCAGATATGTATGTGGTGAACAAAGCAAATGCTTGGTCATAATGAATTTATGTATACGCAGGCCGACCTGGGCGCTTCGTATGTTTTGTATTTCATAGACTAACAGCCTTCGCGAGTCATGTGCTATCAACGTTCTATTTGTTACATAAATGTTAAGTGGGATAGTTCTTAATTGTTTTCTATTAATTTCTTAACGGTGTGATATAAATTCGGGTACTCAAAAGAACCGTCTCAGCGAGACGGTTCTTCCGAGCATCCGATTTAAATTATATATTTAGGGAGAGAGTCGGGGGGAAATTTGAAGGTCAAGTTACGCTGAAAATATACTGGACCTTTTCATCTGGAGCTATATTTTGAGCCCTAGAGGATGAAAAGAGCCCTTCAAAGATTAGTGCAATATATTCAGGCATATCTACTGCCGCAGAACCATCCAATGTTTTTAGGATCCTTTTAAAGATTTGTTCTAAAAGTTGAAGTTTGCGAATAATGGCAAAATCTATTGTAAAGATTTTAACCCATTGTAAAAAGAATGCCCACTTTTGCTAAATTAATAATACAGTGTCTAGATATTCGGGGGTAAGTTTGCAATATTTTAACTGTCAACTAGGTAGTTGGCAATCCGAATCGAAAAAAGATGCATATTTTTGGTTTTGTTGGCATTTTTGAGTACATTTGTAAGACCACTTTTAACATAATATTTAGCATGTGTACAAAGCCATAGGGGTGGATGCCAAGTCTGAATTTGCATATGAAGGCCAGAAATTAGGTCAAAGGTCATTGAGTGCAAAAATGAGAAAATATGTACTACTGTAAAACAACTTTATCTTTTTATATGTAAACATATTTCATTTCAAGCCAAATTTTGTATGCTTATAGTTATAAGTCTGAAAAACGTTGAGAAATTGTTTTTTATAAATAAATTTTCATATGTCAACATAAAAATGGGATCAAAGGTCATCAAGTGCAATAATCGGAGCATTTTTACAAACTGTATTTCTTTTTTTTTTGGTCCAACAACAAGATGCTTTTTAAACTCTAAAAAGGGTTGTAGTCTTTCAGAAGGCTTAAATTAACATGTTTATCATAAAAGGAACCCCTTTTGAAGCATCCTTTTATGGATTTTACAAAGACAAACATTGTAGGTTTTGTGCGATTCTGACGGAAATTCTCTCTCAATTGGGCTAAACTGAGATATATGAGCTACTTTGAGATTTTGCTGCACCTCTCAGAAAGTAAAACTATTTTCAGTTTGGGACATGTCTTGGGGCCTTAGAAACCCATGATTTAATAACTTTTCTGTGGTCATTGTTCTATAAATCACCTGTAATCAACGTTACCCTACTGGCATTGAAAATAACAGTACACACAGTGCAAGGCTAATGTTGATTTATTTTAATAGTACCAGTGAAACAGTTTAAGCATTAAATGTTTAAACTAGACATAAAAATCAATTCCATAGATCTGTGATATGTATTTCTGCTCGTCAGCGATACGTATGTTACATTTTATACTAAATTGCAGATAATGACTTTACAAATTACATGTATTAGAATAAACCATGATACCTGACCTAAAATATACATGATATTGATCTATATTCTATTTGAAAATGTCCATTTTCATATATTTGAAGTTGTTTATAACTTTTAACTTGCAATGAAGTGAAATAAAGTAAATATTTAAATATGCTAATTAGTATGTAATTTGTACTGGCTCCAGCGTGTAACGCATAGCTGCTTACAGATTCATTTTTCTATTATTTACATTGCATTGGAATTGGCAAAATATCTTTCATAATGAAATCAAATTATAACTATATTAACAATAATGGATCTTAAATTGCTGCACATATATTAATGAGGTGACGTAGGTAACAAAGGGTGCCTTACATACATGGATAAAGGTAGTAATTGTTGTTAGGCTTATATAAAATTTGGGTCTGCTCTCCACAATTCGCTTGAATATACTACACACATTTTATTCTATATAAGACTTAATTTAAAAGAGTCTGCAATATGTGAATGTGCCATTTCCTGGTCTTACTCAATTACCTTTTGTAATTTGCTTGGTTCTTTTACATTCATATTGCAGTTTTCAGATTTCTACCAATGGTACATAAAGATAATCGTGCAATCTACATCATGATTTAAATATTGACTTAATATCAATAATTTACTTAAAAAGCATAGCAATATTTCATACATCTTGTGGCAAGGCAGGAATTAAGGCAGGGGTAGTGCTGAGTGTCTTCAATAGCAGGTATAGGGTTTTGAAGATTGCAAATAAAACATCGTAGTACAGAACCGGCATGGTTTATGACCAAATATAGGATGTTACATAGATCTAGTATTAAAGATTTTCCTTGTATGCTGAATTCTTTTAATATTTCACTTTTCACTGTTGACAATTACATTATAAAATTAATTTATCATCTGTCCCCATTAAAATCTTCTATGTTTTGTTGAACTTTATTTCATATCATATTGTAATGATGATAATCTTATTATATTCTGCAGCAATTCTGATAGAAACTATCCTGCTTGTTAATTATCTTAGACTAAGGTTGGTTTAGGTAAGGTTACCTGAGCCATATAGCAGTCTTGTAAAACATCTGAACATATTTCATGGTAACATGAACAACAAAACATTCGATTATTTTAATAATCAGTTAACTGTTTTATTCTTAAGCATAAAACAAAAACATGACTCCCAAAATTCACTAGTATGGTTTGCATCTCTGAAACTCACAGATTAAACTGAATATTGAAAAAGTAGTGGCACACGCAGCTGATTTCTTTGCTTTTCTTATTCACAAGGTAGTTTGTTTTTAGTTTTGTTTATGCACTATTTGATTTTGTTGAGCTATTTGTAACCCAAGTACATGTTTTATATATGTCCTATGAAAAGTGAGTTATGGTCTGTTTGTTGGTTTTAAAAGGTTTACTAAATTAGGCTTATTGCAATACCACCGAAAATGTGAACAACATTGCTGACAACAGCTTGCAGAAAGCATTTAAAGCATAAACTTGCTCACTCTTGTACCTATATCCTTGTAGATATTTGTGAAGACTAACACTGATTGAGGACTGTCTTGTATATAGTGAAAGGAAAGTAGTTCAGGTTTATTTCAAGTGTAATGCCATATTAAAACTACACATTTCGAGTATGTTACCAGTTATAAGTGCTATCCAATCTGATATATTGCACTTGAATCTACGAGCAGTAGATGTATACATTAATGTAAGTCACCTACCTTATATGCAATCAATCCCTGTCTTAGCAAATTGTCATGGTTAACGGATAGATTCTACACTAGAACAGGCGAGTTAACAACTTAGGATCTTATATACATCAAGCAAATCGGAGATGTTAAACCAATGGATTATGCTAGTTAAAATGTGCATATCAGATAACCATTTCAGGACACATTTACTCTAAATACTAAGAAATGACCCAAACTGATGGAAAACTATGAACGCAATCAAATCATCAGGTGCTCCAATATGGTGAATGCCTGTGTTCCCAAGAAGTCACCAGACATCTGTTTTGGGGAAATTTAATTTGGAATAAAACTTGCATTGCCATTATACAGTTAAAAAGAATAACATAAAGAAACACATGCCAATAACCTCATAGCATTTGATCTCTACCATCATTGCAAAACATAATAAGCAAAATATGTTTAATAATGATACTTAGAATTGAATTTATCGACACTGAAACAATTACAATGTATAAAAATTTGTGCTGTGAAAGACATATATACATATTTTATGATATCTTAAAATTAGAGGTTACCTTTAATATCATATCTATACTGCTTCTTTATATGCGTGAATACGTTTGCACAAGCAGCCTGAATTAAAAAATGCTGCTTTTGAATCCACATCATTTCATTAATATGTGCCAATGAAAGGACACCCCTACAATTAAATGTTTAAAGTTATATGGAGGATTATTCTTAATGTCAGGCGTATTTCCATGATATACCCCACGAAAAGTTAACAATGTTTTCACTGGATGGTCATTATTAGGAATGTACCTGTATATTAGCTTTATGTTATGTTTGTTACCATCTGCTAACAGGCCGATGTAAAGACCAATGTGAGGATATATTCCTTCCAGTATATGGTATTTACCATATTATATCATAGTTACAACACGCCTGATGTTTTATGAAAGGAGGCTTGGTCTTTGTGTTTTCATGAAGCTATGCTTAGTATATGCAATAAACAGGTAGTGGCCTTGTAAAAAGTGTTTTACAATTACACATAGATGGGAACATACACACAGATGGTAAAATGTAACGTAAGTAACAACTTAAACACATCTTATGTATAAAAGTATAGATAATTGCATAAAATGACGTATTCATACAAAGCATTGAACAAAAAAATATTTCTTTAAAATGAAATGGTTATTCTTAGTTGTATTACATTTTAATTGTTTTTATACAGTAACGTACTTTACATGCCTATTATAAATATTTGACCTCGGGAAACTTGATAAACCATTGCTTTCCAAACATGATAGACACACACCTAGTAGGATAGCAATAAACAAGTTCTTCCATTAGGATAAAAGGAAACTTAAAATTTGAATTTTGCCCCTATATAAAAAAAATATTGCTACAATTTTCACCGATTTTGCACTTAAATGACCTTTGATCCAAACACTCATCATGCCTTGATGATGCTGTTTGTTTATATAGCATGGTTGTAGTATCCAAAAGAGATTTTGCATTACTTTAAATCATAATTTTGGATAGCTAATTGATAAAAACGCTAAAATATGACGTATATACAAGAATTTGCACTCAGTTGACCTTTGACCTAATTCTGGGACTTTGGGGCATTTCCAGACTTGGATCCACCCCTATCCTTCTTAAAACACATCAAGATACACTTTGAGCATGGATGCCAAAATGTACTCAAAAATGCCAACAGAATTTTTTTTTCAGGCTCTGGATGGCCAACTAAGGTCAAGACCAGCACCGGAGACCAGTCTGTACATTTGCGTAAGTTGATGATTGATCTAACATATTCTTAGATGCCACTTTTTACGATAACCACAACGTATGATGTAGGTACTCAAATGAACCGTCTCCACCAGACGGTTCCTTTGAGTACTTAAACATCTGGTCCTCAGGTTATGAATCTTTTTTCATGCTCAACTCAGCTGAGCACAAAATTTATCCTGCTCATAAATGTTAAAATGTCAACAATTTTGTACAGTTTTGTTGGCATTTTAACATTTATCAACACCTGATAGACTTACAGCAAGAAACTTCTTCACTTTTTAGCATTTTAGTTTTAATGAGCTGTTGAAATTTCGTGATCAGTTCAGTTGAGCATGAAAAAAAAGTTTTATAACCTCGGGGCCAGTTAACACTTATACGTAGATGAGAAACTATTTGCAACTTTATGCTCTTTTTTATCTGGAGACTTAAATGCTTAAATGTAGCCGTTCCCATCAATATTCTCAGTGCTTTGATTTATGTCAGAGTATTGTTATCAGAGGTTAAAACTTGAAACATCGAGATACTTGCCGATTTGATATTTAATCCAAGTTGCACTAAAAAGGTACCTTAACCATGTTAACATGCACGAAAACAGACACTGTCCCAGTCGGTATAACTGCGTGAAGCATCAAAATTTTACACTTTCTGACCTTAGCCTCTGCTGCTGCACTGTCAATACAAGGGAGGAAGAATGGAAAAAGACTGATGTTTATGACAGCTGCATTACTAAGTTGTTGATTGTGGCGACACTTTTCTCGTTCCAGTGATCTTAAGCTGTTTTCAAGGACACACACGCCGTGGTTCATATGATATCAGCATAAAATGCAGATTATTAATTGTATTATTTAAGTAATGAGTAGCATTATTATTATCAGTAGTACTAGTAGAAGTAATAGTAGGCATTGACACGGTTTATTCTAATAAATCCACAAATGAGCCGCGACATAAGATTTCCAACCATGTGGTATGTGCGACCAGCAAAGGCTCAGACCAGCCTGCGCATAAAGCGCAGCCTGATCAGAGCCTTTGCTTCTATGAGTGTTTAAGCTATTGACTGAACATCATTTGGAGTTTCAAAGCTTAAAAGTAGGCTGCACAGGCTCGTCTAAGCCTACACTTGTCAAAAGCCACATTGTTGGAAATCACATGTTGTGGCTCATTAATGATGTCCTTGTGGAGATTGCTGATGGTGAGACTGAAGTGGGGTCGTTCTCGGGTGAAGGTTAAGAGTATACCCATAAACATTGCGTGTAAAGATGCCCATAAAGAATGCCTACTCAACGTAGATCAAGAGTTATGAGTATTTTGACTAACTAACAACAACCAGCTCAAATGTAACTCAGCAAACCGTCGTCCATCAAAAAAGGCTGATACACATGCAAGTGGTTAGATAATGTTGACATGCATTTGTTTTCAAAATATACCATGTGGTCCAACATGTTCAAGAGTTATGAGCATTTTCACTAACTGCTAACAGACGTGCGTATGGACGAATGGAAGGCCTAATTGGTGCTCGTCAAAGTCTCGTCACCATTATGCATACCAGTGACTGGACAATGTTAGAATAAATAAATATGCAAAATTTTGATCCAAATACACCATGCGGTTAAAGAGTTATGAGCATATTTACTTACTGATCACAACCGGCTCGAACGATGCTCGGCAAACCCTCGTCCATCAATAAAACCTGTTACACATACTAGTGGTTAGATAATTTTGACATGCATTTGTATGCAAAATGTGTTCAAAATATACCATGTGGTTCAAGAGTTATGAGCATTTTTCACAAACTGCTAACGGATGGACGGACAGACTCACCTAGTGATTATACTGCAGCCCCAAGGGTCGTGCAATAGGTGAAATTTTATATATTCTAGTCTCTATTGGTCAATTGTTCTAATTCTACTAATGTTTAGGGTAGAATGTGCAGGGTAGGCATATTAGGCCAGAATTTTTTTTATAAGCTGATTTACAAACCCTCCTACTGTATTTAAATTTCCGGAAAGTAGAGAAAAAAAAATTCTATTTGTTTTTTATTTTATCCATAGACTCTAAATATTATTTGTTTAGTTTAAAAAAATAATTAATTTTTGAGGTTGTGATGGTCCTGCCCAGATTTTTAGAAAAGTAATGAAATATTTAAAGATTTAATACAGACTGTTGGTTTACCTTACAAGTTTAACTGATTGTTTTTTTTTCTGGAGATAATAAAAAAAAGCTCTGAAAAAAGCTCTGAAAATGACCAGTCAACTGGTCATTTTCAGAGCTTTTTCACCCCCCCCCCCCCCCCCCGACCCAAACCTGAAAAAAATCCCGTAAGTCAACTAATAAAAAAATCTGGCCGTAACCTTCTTCAGAAGGTCTTCATAAGAGTTCGAAAAATCATAGTAAAAAAAATTAATGGCCTTACATTGTCATTATCATTGGCTATAGCAAAATGTAAAAGACCTGTCAAATTAAGGGTTTTTACATAGGTTTAGATAAACAAAACTTTTTAGCTTAAATTTGTAAGTATTTTCTTACCCATATTTTATAGCATATGTTTTGGGTGCTCAAAAGACCCGTCTCAATGAGACGGTTCTTTTGAGTACCCACAACAAATGTTTTGGTTGCAAAATTAGAAAATCATTTTTCTGGTACGCACTCTTAACTTAAGTCAACTGTTTTATGAGAAATCTGCATGGAGTCATTAAGCGGCCCATTGGAGGATGTTTCAGTCCCTATATGGATAATACCCTTGTACAAGGGGGTATTTGTGTAAATATATTCTAGATTTGGGGTAAAACCACATGTATATGTCATGTTGTATATTATCGTCTAGAAACATCCACACTGAGAGTTCCACCAGAAGCAAGGCGTTGTCGACAAAAGTCAGAATTTAGCGAACTGCATTCAATTTGAAGTCATGCGTGTGCGTGTTCCAGCATTATAGAAATTCGGTGAACTCAGGTTTTGTTGAGTTTATAGGGTAAAGTCGGGTAAATTCGGACATCAGGTAAATTCGGACACACATTTGCAAACAGTGTAAATCCAGCTGAGTTCACTGTTTCCTTAGTTAATTTATTTTTTATTCCAATATTTGAAATATGAAACAAACAACGTCGCTGTCCGAATTTAGCTGTCTGTCCGAATATACCCGACTTTACCCTACTCAAACGGGGCTACAGCGGGGCCTACAGATGGTGCACTCTCTGTGTAATTTAGAAAGTTGTACATACCTCAGGCAATCAAGTAATGGGAAAAACACATTTTCGTTAAAAGTGTGGATATAAAGAGTAGCTCGCATTATGAACCCCAAGGCAAGTTTTAATTATATTTGACCTTTACCTTTGACCTCAAAGTTATATCGGAGATCCGAAACGTCATTGTCATCGACATACCACAGACAATGATTGTGCCAACTATGAATTCCTTCCAACTCATAATGTAAAGTATATGTAACCTTGACCTTTGACTCCAAGGTCATATCTACAATTCCAAACACTGGTTATAATGTACTCAGCATGAGCAATAATTGTGCTTAATACGAACACTCTTTATAAAAATGAAATGGGGAGTTCGCGTCACTAGCCATAAGAAAGAATTTTAGTTTTTTATACCTTGGCCTTTGATTTCAAGGTCATAACTACAATTCCAAACATTGGTTATAATGTACACAGCATGAGCAATCGTTGTGCTCAATACGAACTCTATTTATAAAAATGAAAGAGGAGTTCGCGTCACGAGCCGTAAAAAAGAATTTTAGTATTTTTTGCATACATTGACCTTTGAATTTAAGGTCCTGTCTGTGATCCGAAACCTTGCTGTCATCTACACACCATAGGCAATCATTGTGGCAAATATGAGCACCCTCAAGAGTTCACGTTACGATGAAAACCGACGGTCGGATAGACAATATATATTTGACTTCTTAAAAACAAACAATAAAAACAACAACAAAAACAGATTTATTTACCATTCTGTAAAGAAGCGATATATTTACGTTGTTTTCGAAATGATATCGAAATACTGTTTTTGGTTGAGATTAAAATAAATTTGTTATTCTCACAACTAGATGTAAGTCGTGACACCATAATTTATGATGCTCACCCACCAGGGGATATTTTGATCGAAAGAGTCAAATTTGAGATGTACTTTTTTTGAGACCTCCAGATAAGAGTGCAAAATTCTAAAATTATTATTTTTATTTCTCAACCGAAACATATGTTGTGGGAACTCAAAAGAACCGCCTCGCTGAGGCGGTTCTTTTGAGCGCACAAAGCATATGCTTAAACTGGTTAGTAAAATGATAATGCCTTTTTGCTTAGCTGGACCTTTGACTTGGTGATTGCAGTTCCGAAAAGTTCATTAAACTTGGAACATGAATATAATTGAAAGAGTCAGTGCAACAAGGTACATAGGAAAATAATAATAATAAAAAAACATTTTAAAAAAACTGCTGTACAATCTTTGGGCCTTTGTGAAACTTTTGTTAAATATTTCATTTTAACAGGCTTCTGTCCAATTTAAGCACAATGTGTCAAAGCGTTGGATGCCTGTCGATTGTTTGTTTGTTGTGTTGATGCTTGACGTCCCAGTCTACAAGTTTTCAGTCATGTCGGGACTTTTCCCTATCTCCCTGGGTTGTACCAGTACATAGCAATGTATAAAGTGTCTTGCTCAAGGACACACCACAGTGGCCTCGGAGAGTCTCGAACTAGGAAGCCTTCGATCCCAAGTTTAACACTCTACCACTGAGCCACTGTGCTCCTTGTCTGTCATCAAAAATGCTTTAAAAGACATCTCCTGGCTAGATTTTGACCAAATTTGGCTAGGATGACCTCTTTAAAAAGTGTTCAAAAGGTTCCAGTCCGTTGCATAAATAATCAATCAGCTAAAATAGATTTTTGGGATGAAAACTTTTCATATAATTATTGTCTCTTATCTGAAAACGTAAGGCCTAGAACCTTGTTTATGTAACATCACCTACATGTAGTTGTCCTCTTAGCTGTCATCTACCAAGTTTGCTCAAATTGTTACCCTGGGTCAAAACTGACCTCATAATTTTATTTTAAAACCAAAATCGAAATAAAGTTGACCGCAAAACACAATACGTTGCCCCCCCCCCCCCCCCCCAAAAAAAAATGAAGCCCAATCGGTAGCGAGTCTGATTACTGATCCAGGAGGGTCAAAACTTTTAGGAATCAAATACGAATTAGTTATGAATACGCCGATTGTATGATCGAATCGGGAAGAAATACTGAAAAGAAATAACAATGTGTGGGATTTTCTCTCAAGATATATATAAAAAGGCCCCCGTCCCTGCTACCAGGCATCAGTTCCTAAATAAATATTACTCCTAGTACTGCCGTACTATTGGTTCTACAACCACTTTAGTATCAGCAACAGCTGCTGATAGCTTCGGAAGAAATAGGAAAATAGGCCCTGGGCTTCTTACTCTTTGTTTCTACTTTAAATTCGGAAATTTTCGTTAGAATCTTATTTTCGCGAATGGCGTTTAAAGACATATTTGCCACGTTAAAAATTCGCGATTATGACATGATTGACTTATACCAGTAAACGACAGGCCATTTTGCGAGGGGTTATATTTTCATAGGATTTAAAAAAAACGGGAGACGGAGAGGGGATTTCAAGCGAACCCCCTCTGGATCCGCCACTGAAACTGTCAAATCTTTTTGCCATTTCTGGAACTGGCTCACTTGGTTACTATGAAGGGACTGCCTTCTAACCCCTCTTCCCTGGTTGCACTGCTGGTCTTGACTCTTCCGAATGATTGGATTACCTATGCACTGTAGTCATTCCACTACGGCAATTTGGGTTTCGTCACTTATTCCGGTGTTAAGGTAACTTTCTCATCATGTTCAATTTCTTCATTTAATCACAGCGCCCCAAAATGATTGGGTTCCGACTGATTTTTGCTCATCAAATTCACATTGTATCTTTTAGCTTTAAAATTATATGAAAACTTTAACGTTTGATGTCTAGGCATGAAATAATTTCTTACGGTTTTGTCATCGTGGATATTTAATCCAAGACAAAACCGTATACTTATGAATAAACCGTAATTGACTTTTTTTTAAAAATATAACACATTTTTATTTTTAAAACACATTTAAAATCTGATTTTATCTCCGTTTTGGCAAAACAACACAGAGGTTGTTAACTAGACGATGACATATTCGAAAGTTCTAATTTTTGTCAGCCTTTATTTGAAGGTAATTTTACTATAACACCGGGGTGGGTGACGAACCCAAAATTGCCGTAGTAGTGTGACCACAGTGCTATGATAGGCAACGAATGCCTCCGAAGTTACGATGCCGAAGAATGCATTATAGAGGTTCAGTTACAAATGAACTACGACTTTGTGTGATTGTGTTAGCTGACCGTCTCGACATGACCATAACTGTTGACTGGACCCTTAAACCACGATACAAACAAAATACACACCATGGATACGTACCATTTACACAAGAGTTGGCTAAAATGCCCTCTTGGGTCATTTACGTATAAAGTAGGTATTTTTTCAATCTCCATATCACAGCTTGAAGTGAGTCTTTTCAAAAGGCCAGAAAGATCGCATTGTAATTAGGTGTCAGTATGATCTTAATTAAGATTTCTTTTCAGTCTGACCAAGATAAATTTGTATCAGCTTGCCAATATCGGTTCAGTTCATACGGGTGACGTGAACCAGTGACTTATATTACAAGATGTAAACGCCCTTCAATGAACTTTTCTTGCACACCGGATACGGTTATCTGAGATTTTACCCTAGGATAGAAAATCTTATCTAACCCGTGCTATCTTACCCAGGCTGTCACGTGAGGGCTACATACATTGGTTGTATTGGAACTCACGCACATTGTCGTCAAGTGACGTCATTGTTATGTTAAAATGATGTCATCATGTGAAATTGTATCTTGGCGTATGTATGTCTGGAAGCTTATTTTTAAATAAAAACAAAAACAGTGGTGAGGAAGAAAAAGAATCCATTATTCGTGTGAGGCTAGGATAGAAAAATCTGTCCCTCGGGATCACCATTTGTCATCACTCGGCAAGCCACGTGATGCCAAACGGTGATCCTCGGGACGGATCCTCGGTAAGGAGAGCCTTCTCTCTGGAAAGTTCTTCAATAAGATCAATACTTTTATCTTTAATTAAATTATGAGGTTAAGTAGTGTAAAGAGTAGAAAAATCATAAGTAGACAAACTGGTCGCATTGAAATCTCTAGCTTTAAGTTTATCTAAAATTTCACATGAATTTTTAGTTTTACCCGAAGACTTTTTTTTAAAAAAAAGTTTCCTATGCCCACTGGCTGCCATGTTTTTGACTAATAAAATTTGTTATAGCTATTTTTGTCGATGGTTGCACAGAAAGCATTCCTGTGAAGTTTGATTAATTTACTTCCAGAGCAGTGAAGACACTGGCAATACTCGCTTAACTTGATGCTCGCATTTTGGATGGTTTGTAACTTCCAGCAGGCCTACAGACAAGAGTGCGTATTAAAAAATTTTTTTTTATTTCTCATCAAAAGCATATGTTGTGGGTACTTAAAAGAACCGTCTCAATGAGACGTCTCAATGAGACGGTTCTTTTGAGCACCCAAAACAAATGTTAAGATTGATGGATAAGAAAATATTCACAATTTTACTTTGATTTGCTATGCCTTTGTACCTCTGTTTATATGTGCCTTGTGGTCACCTGCTGGGAAAGGGCTGACCTCTTGGCTCCCATTTGTGGTGTCCAACTGTGAGTTTGTCACTTTCCCATTGGTATGCAGTGTCAGGTGTGGTACTTGATTGTATCGATTCCTGATCTTTGCAGCCTTACTTACTTTTATTTTCCCTGTCTGGACCTATGAGTTGAAAGCTACAGCTCCGTTTTCACCTTTGAATATTCATGTCACATAGATCATTTGGAGTCCGCTTCATAAGATCGAATATCACAATTAAGCTGTTGGTATAAAACTTTAGATTATTATTCTGGTGGTCATATTTTAATCATCTTTTGGGTGGCACAGAAACAAGTCAGAATTCAAAAAGGAATCCAAAGAGTATAAAGGTAATGATGTTCAGTTTATTATTTTTATATTTGATATGTGAATGTGCGCGTTTAAATGAAAAATAAATATGATAATTTCTACTTTTTTGTAAAAAACAAGCAACGACAAAAACAACAACAACAACTGAAGTTTGGATTCATGTAAAAAGATGAAACTAAATAATTTAGATAAAATAGGGCATAATGGCACATTGAGGAATGGACATTTATATGCATAATGCATAGCAGCGTGGGTGTTATTGTTCCATTCAGTAAACGTGTTTAATAATCGTGTTTTTACCAAGGTATCTCTTATAGTACAGACTTTAAGAGAGAGAGAGAGAGAGAGAGAGAGACAGACAGACAGAGAGAGAGAGAGACAGACAGACAGACAGACAGACAGACAGACAGACAGAGTAGTACAAACGATATATTAAACTATCCTGCCTCAGCTTATTGCTACAAATACACTGAACAAAATTTCTAATTGGTCATCTCTGTGGGCGACTTGCATTTGCGCATTTTTTGCAATTAGTGATGATATCTTTTGCGCACTTTTTCCGATTTCAATTGCGCACTATTTTCACACCCTAATCAGGGGCAATTAGTAATTAATGGTCGTGAAACGATGACTTGTACATGTACATGCAACTGTGCATGTGCATTGAAGTCAGTGGCGTTTGCATTGATGTCACTTCTAAATGTTGTGCGAAGTTCTTTCTTCAATTGTACACTATATGGACATTATTTTCCTTCTGTATTAGTGTTTTTGCCTGGAGAGTCAGACATCATTTACCGTAGCATGTGGAGTGCCATTTATAAGATCTTTATGTGAAAAGCATAATTCAACCCTTGAACCCACAGCCGTTCAGATAAACTTTGAAGTAGCAATGCATACAGTGCTTAAGAATGCTCAATGTACCTTTAAAAACAAGTTATAACTAGCTAAAACTCCATTACACTGACTTAATAACCCATAATTAATTTTAATTAGGTGTGAACAAAGTGCGCAAATGATATGTAGAATCGTGCGCAAATGAAGGATCAAAGTGCGCAAAAGATATACTGAAGTGCGCAAATGAAAAGCGCCGATCTCTGTTTTATGCCGCAATTATTCAACAATAAAGTCAAACAATTTCAAAACAATACATCAAGCTTTAATAAGATAAACTAAGAACTTTTATGCTAAATTTCAATGTTATATCTTTCATTTTTTTTGCAAAAAACAATATAAAGGGAGTTGACCAATTCAAAATTGTTTTCCTATGAATGGACATATTTTATAATGCATAAAGTCCTTCTTGCAATCATGTAAGCTTAATAAATAGTTATTTTTAATCATTAATTCAAATACTAATTTCAAAAAATGTGAACGGCTCATGGGAATCATGTGCAAATCGTATAGGGGTCAGAAATTGGTCAGACTATCCTATCCATAAATCTTGTCAATTTGAGACATTATACAGTAAAACCTGTCTTAAGCGGCCACCCAAAAATCGACAAAACAAATGTCTTAAAGACAAATGGTAGCTTAATAAAGTTCGAAAATATTGCAGAATGCTCTCTTGGAGCAGTATTCTACAATACTTTTGACCCGCATTAAGCAAAAATCGGTCTTGGAAACCTGTCATATGTGGCCACTCAAAAAAAAAAGACAAAACAAAGGTCTTAAAGAAAAATGGTATCTTAATGAAGATCGAACGTATTGCAGAATACTTTCCTTGAGTCAATCTGCAATACTTTTGAATTGCATTAAGCGATAGTCGGTCTTGAAAACCAATTTTTGGTCTTCTTTTTAAGTGGCCGCTTCAGACAGGATTTACTGTTTTTAGTACTGTGAATTCCGAAATTTTTGCGAGGGTTTAATTTTTGCGAAATTCGCGAAAATAAAACCCTCGCAAAATGGCGAAATTACTCTGGCGTTTACTGATGTAGGTTAGTCCTGTTACAATCGCGAATGTATAACTTCACAAAATTATTAACGCTAGAGAGCCACTGTACTCGACCAGCAAAATTTCGTTCATCCCCTTTTTCAGGAAAAAAAAAATCACATTCTTGTCATAACTCTGGCGCTGTAACGACTATCACTCAACCCACAAAAACTTTGTTAAGCAGACAGTAGCTGGATTTATAAGTGACAATAATGAGCGATTAATATTTTCAGAAGTAAAATATTGACCAAAATATTACCAATTTTAACAGCTAGGTTCACTATTTTGTGCACTCGTCGACTGCAACCACCACGCGGTGACTGTGCTGTTCGAGTGCAGTGGTTCTCTAGCGTGATTAATGTGCCCTTTAATGCTATTCGCGAGAATAAAATTCACGCCAAGCCAACTTCTTTTGAATTTACAGTAATTCTGACTCAGCTCAGACATCTTGCCCAGTAAATATGAGTGCATGCAGGTTTAAAAGCAGGTGTGGACAATTATCCACATAGCCTCATAAATTCAATAGCGACTAAAGAGTAAACATTTCTTGACTTTGCCGGAGACTTTGCCTGTAAAATGTTCGTGCGAGGTGAAAAACCATAATAAAACTAATAACCACCTTCATTCGTGTAGACTATGCACTTTATGAGATATTACTTGGTAAAGTTGGTTATGTATTGTGTTTATTAGCTAGCCTGGGTTCCAGTCTGATCATTTTTTCTTCTTTTTTATTTTTCCGTTCCTTGGTAAAAAAAATGACAATATTAATCGAAATCAATAACGGACAACCGATACCTTTGATGTGGTATATTTTTATTCTCTTATTAGCATTAGAAAATATTGCCAAAATATTGACGACTGGACCCAGGCTATTTATTAGCTAAAGGCTTGACCAAAATAGAGATTGCTCGCAAAATATGACGAGAACTGTGTCCATTTACTTTTTTTAATTAGCAGAAGATGAAGGCGGTCCTACTTCTTATGTTCTGTGTAGCTCTAGCAGTTTTGATCACTAGTGGAGAAGTTGAAGGAAGAAAAGCCGGTATGTGCATTTGATTGGTCCATTTTCTTGCTAGTGAGTGGGCCAGTACTCTCAGTGCTTTGATTTTAATTAGCGGTCCTACTTCTTATGTTCTCTGTAGCTCTAGTAGTACTGATCACCAGTGGAGAAATTAAAGGAAGAAAAGCCGGTATGTGCATTTGATTGGGCCATTTTCGGAGGCTGTGCTAGTGTTTAAGGAAGAAACAATGGACCAGTACATAATCCTTAAAGCGCCAATCACAACAAAAGCCATCTGTTTTTGTCGTATGCTGAAATAATTAGAAGCCTTTTCTACAAACAGTGTAGACCCAGATCTATGTCAACACTGTTTGCTCCTAAAGTCACATAAGTCAAATAATGGTAGCAAAAATATGCAGCAGACGACCTAAGTAGGCGCATTTTCAGATGATTTTGCATGCGGTTTAGGGTATAAGATAATTTTTCTTATATCATAGTAGACTGGCCCCTGCCCTAATTGTTATTGTTTTTCCTAACATGTCTCTTAATGCTGCCTCTTTAATCAAAGCTCACTTAACAATAATATCTTTTCAGCCAGGGAACTTAAGCCTGTAAAATATTTAGAGCTGTTCAAGATTGTGAGAAATAAAATTATAATAAAAGAAGATAAGGTCTGGAGCCAGACTGATATGATGTAGTCTTTCTTTAACTCTTTGTCTACTAGTGTCGTCTGCTGATAACCTTTGCAAACAGTTGGAAACCAGATCCCGTCCAAACTGATTGACACTCTGAGATGGTATTAATAAAAGAATTTTTCGAAAAAAAAAATGATTTTGAAAAAAATTCAGCAGACGACAAAAATTCAGGAGGATATATGTACAGCTATTCAATACGTGACATGAGATTTCCAACATTGTGGTATGTGCGATCAGCAAAGCCTCAGATTAGCCTGCGCATACGCGCAGTCTGATCAGAGCTTTTGCTAGTCGCTTGACTATTTAATATGAAAATGACAGCCTTTGAATGGGGGTAGGCCTACAAATTAAATCCTATCTAGGGTTCTACTTATTCTAGAGCACTACTTTTTATGTCAAATTGAAGCTAAGACACACGTCTTTCTTCTCGTGGTCAGATATATAAAGCATCTAATTTGCATATTCATGAATATTAATGAAAACCTAAAAAAATGACATAAAATGACGAAAAACATAAATAAACATATTCAGCCCAAACACATAATCAAACCACTATGGCGTAAGTTTGTATATCATCAGTGATACAATTTGATAAGCCCTTTCATCCAGTGGTCCTTTATGGAAAATTTCTCATTTTCATATTCTTGAATATTAATGAAAGCTTAAAAATGAGGGAAACCATTGGGTAAGCTAGTACACTGGGGGTTATCAGACTTACATTGAATACATAGGACACTTCATTATGGATGTAAATTTGTTCAATGGGACCACTTAAATGCCAAACAATATTGTCTTCAAAAATAAATGCGCTTATGTCATATGATATTCCATGGCAACCCATTATGCGACTTTAAAGAATAGGGTTAACGTACAAAAAATACTTATATCTCAGCAGCAACTCATCATAGATATTAAACTTGGTACCAAACTGATTCCTGGACTTAGCAGTTATATTTGGTAGTTGAATATGCAAATTATCTAATATACCCATATTCATGAATATTAAAGAAAACAGTAGAAATGAGAGTAAAATCTTAGAAATTAAAGGGTGTACATATAAAATTACCAATGTCCCACCTGCTATGTGTCCTAGTGTATCAAGCGTGGTGCCAAATCAATACTTAGACATAATACTTTTACCTTAAGGTCAGTTATGAAAAATATTTAACATGAATATTCATGAATTTGAATTACAACAGTAGACATGAATGAAAAATCGCGAAAAAAATCAAGGGGTAGTACTTACAAATCTAATAATATCTCAATTACTTCGTGCCTTAGAGTACCAAACTTGGTTTTAAATCAATGCCAAGACATTATTATGTTTACCAAATGATCAAACATGCAAATGATCATATTATAATATTCATTAATATTGATAAAACCATGTGAATTTTGAGAAAATACTTGGAAATTAAGGGGATATACCTACAAAATTTCTCATATCTCAGCTACTTATAGCCCTAAAGTAGCAAACTTGGTGCCAACTTATTGCTATGTCACACCCCTTTTTCGCAATGGTAATATATGCAAATTGTCTCATTTACATATTCATGAATGTTAATATAAATATTAGAATGAAGTGAAAGATCACCAAAAAATAAAGGGGTATACCTACAAAATTACCAATATCTCAGCTGCTTATTACCATAGAGTGGCAAAAATTATACTTAATATAAGTCTAGGTATAACACTTTTACCTAGTGGGCAGATATAAGAATTACCTAAATTGTATAAAATCAATATTAATAAAAAAAACATTAAAATGCAAGAAAACTGTATAAAATTGATAGCAGTGTACCTACAAAATTTCTCATATCTCAGCTGCTATATATCTTAAGACGTTTTATGTTGGTACAAAAATCCCATAGATTATGCTGTTTTATATGGTACCAAGTTTTGTTACTCTAGGGCAGTTTATAGCTTAGATATGAATAATTTTGTATATCGCCTTAATTTCCTTCTATTTTTTTCGAATTTCTCATGTTGTCATTACTATTCATGAGAAATGAAATTTGATGTTTATTTTAAGGATCATTTGGTAAACATGCTGTGTCTATGCATTAATTTAAATCCAAGTTTGGTCTTATGGGGCGCTTTACAAGTGCGATATGAGTACTTTTGGAAGTGCACCCCTTGATTTTCCCCGCAATTGTTCATTCATTTAGAACTACTGTGTTCATTAAAATGCATCAGGTTTGATAAGCTAAAACACATGGCATGTGAGACATTGGTAATTTTATACGTATACCCCTTAATTTTTCTAAGTTTTTTCTCTCATTTCTAAAGCTTTCATTAATATTCATGTATATGGATATTAAATGATTTGCATTTCCAACCACTAAACCACCTGCCATGTCCAGAGATTAATGTGGTACAAGGTTTAGTATTCTAGGATGAGTTGCTACTGAGATATGAGTATTTTTGTATGTAGACTCCATTCTTTTAAGTCTCATAATCGGTTGCCATGGAAACCATACAATTTAATCTAACCAAAATGCATTTTTAGCACAACTTTCTTTTGCGTTTATATCGTCCAATTGAACAAATTTACACCCAAAATAAATGTCCTATATGTTCAATGTAGGTCTGATTACCCCCCCCCCCTTTGATACTAGTTTACCCTATGGGATTTCCCTCATTTTTTAAAAAGTGTTCATTAATATTCATGAATATGCAAACATATGACGACTGGATAATAGGTTTATCAAATTGTATCACTCATGCTATAAAAAAAACTTTGCAACAATGTTGGCTTGATGTTGATATTGGGCCGAATATGTTTATTTATGTTTTTTTATGATTTTACATCATTTTTAAGGTTTTCATTAATACTTGTGAAAAATAGTGAGTATGATCAGAAAATACCACAATCACAAATCGCAGACAACCCTGTGACACTGCGAGGAAGAGCCGCTCAACCATCACGAGACACCAGGAAGACAAATTAAGCAAAGCAAACAGCTCTCTCTTCCCCATCAAGATGATTGCAATACTAGAACGGACACAAAGCAACGTACAACAAAACAGAGAACAATTACAGACTCCCACAATGGGAGTAACAATAAACAAAAAGTCAACAACAACAGAGCCACGGCCTTAGAACAGACATCAGCCTAAGTCACCGGGGGGGGGGGGGGGGGCTTAAATGCACTTACAGGTACCAAATCTTCGCCCTAGATTCTGCTGTTGTTGAAGTACAAGAAATGTTCAGCTCGCATGGAGGCCATCTAACTAATGCAATTTATCATCATGGAGAAACACTCTATCAAATTAACACACCATGATGAAACAAAAAAAAAGGCTCATGACTCACAGATAGTCAGAGCTAAAGTAAACCTCAAGTTGAGCCATGGTGGGGCCAGCTACAGATAAGCATCAGGCACCAACCCACCGATTAAAGCTTTACGTCAGAGCCGCCATAGAATACGCAAATTAGATGAACTACATATCTGACCATATTAAGAAAGGCATGTGTCTAAGCTATGATTGTAATCATTGTTCGTGCTCTAGAATAAGTAGATTGAATTTGTAGGCCTATCCCCATTCTCGAGAATCATATAAGGGGTTGCCATGGAAACCATGCATTTTAACTTAGCCCATACCAAGATTATTTCGAGGACAACTTCGTTTCACATTCAGGGGGTCCCGATAGAAAATTTGAAACCCATGAAAAATTGTCCTGGGGTGAAGGGCTACCTTAAATGGATGCGGGGGTAATAATAGTTTAGAAGACTATAAACTCTTTTGGTAGTATGGTATCATACACGCCACAGTATAAACATAAAAATAATCAAAAAGCTTCATTAAACTGTGCAGAAAGGTGCCAGATGCTCTATGTGCCCACATGACGTCATCAGTAGCGTCGTGTAATAGTGCAGTCAAATTAACGACAGAATTATACCAATTCTGGGTTGCTCATTAAAACCTGCGAGTAACTTTTCAATCGCATATACGGTTTGCTGGAAAAGTGCAAAAATATGGTGATGCGTTTTCAAAGTCCTCTAGAATACATGACTGTACATCTTAGATTTTAGAGATTTTAACACAATGTATACATTTTCATTTTAACGCCTGGAGGACAAGCTACGTTCGCGGCTGTCATCTTGTGGGTAATTTACTTATTACTAAGTCGATTACTGTTGACTTTTCACAGGAAAGAAACCGCCTGGTCAGCAGCTACCGGAACGAGGCGAACAAGCCGACGACGACGACGTAGAGGAAGCAGATGATGGAACCGGCGAGAAACGTCGAGGTGGTCGGGGAGGTCAAGGGAGAGGTCGAGGAGGGCATAGCCACTCATCGTCCAGTTCTAACAGCCAACAGGCTGAAGGGGACGAGGGAGGTGAAGGGGATGAAGAAGATGACGGAACCGGCGAGAAACGTCAGAGTGGTCGGAGAGGTCGGGGGAAGGGTCGAGGGAGGGGTCGAGGGAGGGGTGGCAGCTCATCATCCAGTTCCAACAGTGAACAGGCTGAAGAGGACGAAGGAGCTGAGGGGGACGGAGGACAGAGAGGCGACAGAGGGCATCCTGGAAAAGGAAGCCGTGGTTCGGATAGCAGCAGCGGATCTTCCAAATCATCCAGGTCCAAAAGTGGGCCAAAAGGAGGCAAAGGAAGGAAAGGCCGTCGAAATTAAATGTCACAATTAAAATCCCAGCAAAAAGCAAATCACTTTGACTTATAACATTTTCGCTTGCTTATTGAGCAGACATTTTTTGCCTGAAACTAGTCTGGTTCGATTCTGTTTACAACAACGCAACTACCAATTTAGCAATATACTCAAAGGCAATCTATAATTTAATTGTCATCAGGTGCATGACAAACTACACGAAAACTCGCTCATTTCACTGAAACTATGAAAGTGTATGAGTATACGTTAAAAATGCTTACGGCGAAAAACTTATTTATTGAAAAGACATATGTTGTAGGTACATATTGGAATTGCCTCTATGAGGCAATTCCAATGTGTACCCACATCATATGTCTCTATCAACATATGCCTCAACATATATCTCAATGAGGCAATTCCAATGTGTACATACAACATATGTTACTGAAAATAAGGAAAACTACTTACCAAGTATCATGTTCATTGTCTTTGCGTCTTTTATACATTCCAAACTGCCAATTAGTATTAAAATACCTGTTATTCTATGGCAATTCGACAGCTGTATCTCCTAATTCGAGTTAATTAACAATAGATGTACCGCGATCTCTAGGTAATGGCCTTTGGGTCTTTCTACTTCAAAATATTGATGCAGAACGCAACAAATAAGCCAGTCGGGCTGGAACATCTGTGTTTGTCAAAAAGTTTACAGAAAATATATTAAATAAATGCCTAAGACCTCTTTTTCTAGAACTGTATATCATATTGTAAATAAAGTCACGCTTCAAAGCCTTTTGCTGATCTATACCTCTTTGCTAACCTGTTAGTTGCCTGGTCGTATTTGTATGTGTTCGTGTTTTTCTTAACCCATTTATGCCTAATGTTATTTCCCACCTTCATCATCTCAAATTCAATTTCATTTTTATTCACATTTTAACATATTATTCTTGATGCAAACAGTGAAGACCCTGATCAGACGTGGCGTTAGTAAATAAATAGTCTTAAATTTAAATCAAGCTAAGTAATAGACCCGCGATTACTATAGTGTATATGTGGTAAATACCTGAAGGTCTCTAAAATAGATTATACCACCGCAACGCATGGAAAACTTATGAAAAATTGAATGGGGTAGGACCAGGAAAACCAAAAAGGCTGCATCAAATTTTATTTTAATTGTATTAAAATATACCAATTTGTTCGCGATTTAACTGAGCATAGTGTCTCGTTTGCACAGGGAAAATATATTGACAATTGAAATAACTTAGACTGAATATCTACCAATGACAGAGCTTCAAAAGCCTATTTTACTAAATAATTTAATCATTCTTAGGTATCTGTCAATAATCATAAAAAAGACCAAGAAATTGTGAAGGGAAATCATAAAAATATATCAGAATAATCGTGAGATAATTAGGTAAAACATTTGTTTGCACAGGAATTATGCTTTTGTAATTTCAAAGAATATAGTATAAAAACTAACACATTCCATTATAATTCCACTACCTGGATGTACGTTAAAGTCCCATCTGGATGACAAGCAGAAAACCCTAACCTGGCAATTCAAAGATGGCCAACATTTGAATGGTACCGATATCTGCGCTATGACGCAGGTTGTCACCTTGTACTTGTTTAAGTTCAAGATGCTGTTTTATCAGTTACCACTCATGTTAACTGCATTGTTGAACGTTGCTTGATAAAACGGTATGTGCCTTTATCAGGTCATGATGACGTTGCACTTTTAAAATGACGTCGCTAATGACGCTTAATCAACTCAAAATCAACTCAAAAGTCGAAAATTACGCCATAATCGCTCGTTTGAAGAGGGAAACAATGGGTAACCTGATGAACAGAATACTAGGTTCGCGACTTTTGATATCATGTTTACTAGGCTCGGCTTTAAGAACGCTTGTTGAATCGCTCGGCAAGCCTCGCGATGTCAACAAGCGTTCTCAAAGCCTGCCTGGTAAACTTGGTATCAAAAGACACTCACCTAGTATTCTCTATTTATCTATCTCCATACATTTTGTATCACAGCTTGACGTATTTCTTTTATAAAAGGCAAGAAAGAACGCATTCGAATTACTTGTAAAGCCGCGACATGTGATTTCCCACAATGTGGCACTTTGAAATGTGTAGACTCAGACGAGCCTGTGCAGCTTCCTTTTAAGCTAAGAAACTCTAATAATATTTAGTCAGAAGCTTAACGGTCATAGAAAATTCATGCGACTAGCAAAGACTCTGATCAGACTGCGCGTATGCGCAGGCTGGTCCGAGCCTTTGCTGGTCGCACCTACCACATTGTTCGAAATCCCATGCCACGGTTCAATTAAGATTCATTTTCAATAGGGCTAACGCAAGTCGGTATCAACTTGCCAAATATCAGTTCAGTTAATTAGGTTCCCATAAATGCTAAAGAGTATACTTTCATCATGGCCAACAACTTTCTTGTGTAAGCGTGTGCATGAATTGGATAAAGAAAGTGAGTATGACCAGGAAACGCCACAATCACAGATTGCTTACCAATCTACGACATCGCGAGGATGAGAAACAGAATACAGACAGCCACAACAGAATTAAAGTAAAGCAACCAGCTCTCTCTTCCTCAGCAAGATGATTGCTAAACTAGAAATTGCACCAAGAACCGCACCACAAAACGAGGACCCAACACAATACAGTCAGACCTGTCTTAAACGGCCACTCAAAAGTAGACGAAGCAAAGATCTTAATGACAAACTGTAGCTTAATGAAGGTCGAAAGTATTGCAGAATGCCCCCTTGGAGCATTCTGCAATACTTTTGACCTGCATTAAGCAATAATCAGTCTCGGAAACCAATTTTGGTCTTCTTTTAAAGTGGCCCTTTAAGACCGGTTTTACTGTACCACAGCACATGATGGCAGCAACAACAAAGAATGAATAAACAATGACAGAATTGCCGTCCTGCCAAGGTCACTGGGGTGGAGTAGACAGTTTAGGGTGGAGGGCTTAAATATGTTTTACCGAGCGAATCAGCTTCGCCATAGATTCTGCTGTTACACAGTTTTTAAGACACAACCTTATTTAGCTTGCACAGAGGTTTCCTAACTTATGCAGTGTGCAATCAAATCATGATTTTTCTTCTTTGGTCAGTGGTTTAACATCCCTGACAACAGCTACGGCCATGGCCCACTTCGAATCGAACTAAAGTTCCTACTAAAGTTCTGACGTAATAGATGCGCTCGCACGTTTACATCCGAATGGCTACAGTTGCAACTTTAGTTGGCTGGCAAGTAAACCCATATGGGCTGAATTGAATAGCAGTGTAAGTCTTCATCGTAGACAAAAAGGATGTGTATATACTGCACATCCTATTCTAATTAACAATTACGAATAACTGGGACCGCAAATAGAGCAAAGCAATGATTTATTTTGTAAAAAAAACAACAACAACACATTTTGAGGCTATTGATAGATTGGAAACCATCTAGAACAGGGAACCAGACTATCTACTAGAGTCACCGTGCTCCAACCCACCGTTGATCTCTAGTAGGCTCGTGACGTCACTATAGTAGCGACCATCGATGTTCGAATCAAACTATAGTTACTACGGTAGGAACTATGGTTCGATTCGAAGTGGGCCTATGTCCACACGGTCAGTTAACTTAACAACATTTTTCCTGGGCAAGCTTAGACTAGTTACCCAGTGCTCAGAGCACATACTTTCACTTGTATGATGACAGCTCTTCTTAAATCAGCAGAAGAAGGAGAATTACAGTAGAAAAAAGTTCATGATAATTCTCCTCGAAAGTATTTGGCCGGGCTGAGATCGAACTCACGACCCCTGGATCAGCAATCGAGCTTTCTACCGATTGCACCACAAGGCCCGGCTAAGCAAATCACGCTGAAACAAAGAAATAGAATCTTGACTCACAGGCAGCCGGAGCTAAAGAAAACCTCAAGTTAAGCCAGGGTAGATACAACCAGACAAGGATCAGGCATAAATCCACCCATGAAAGTTTCGGGCTGAAAGGGATAAATACAAATCGTATATTTACTTGTTAAACCTGAGTAAAACGGCAACTCTCCAAAAAGACCAAACATTGTTTTGCAAGACCAATTATCACTTAATGCAGGTGAAATGTATTGCAGAATGCTCCAAGGGGAGCATTCTGCAATAATTTTGACCTTCATTAAGCTTTCATTTGTCATTAAGCCCTTGTTTTGTCTATTTTATGTGGCCGTTTTCGCGCTAAAGAACCTCTGTACTCGAAATGTGCAGTCATCGCGTGGTGGTTGCAGTCGACGAGTGTACAAAATAGTGTACCTAGGTGTTTAAAAGGGTAACATTTTGGTCAATATTTTACTTCTGAAAATATTAATTGCGGAATTTTTTCAGTAGTAAAAAATTGACCAAAATATTACTTTTATTAACAGCTAGGTTCTCTATTTTGTTCACTCGTCGACTGCAACAACCACGCGATGACTGCGCTATTCGAGTACAGTGGTTCTCTAGTGTGGCTTTACAAAGGTTTTACTGTACTTGTTATTGCCGCTGTGTTTAATTCAATGCATAGGTTCGTTAAACTCGAAAAAAACCAAACAAACATTTTTGCGTTTACATCGTAAGACGCTAAACACGATTTCTCCAACATGCATCTATTGATATGCAGTACAACATGCACTTATTGATATTCAGATCTGTAAGTAATATGCACTGAATTAGCCATGCAAATAAAACATGATTCACAGCGCGAAGATTTGACATCCCTTTGCGAATATGCATACTAATATATGTGCCCTTTTGGACTAAATAATCTTGTCTGAAAACATAAAAGTTAGAGCCTAGATATTACAAAAATGTACCTAGTACATCTCTACCAAGTTCATTAAAATCGCCCCCTCCCCGGGGTCACATGTTTTACATAGGCTAATGTAGGGAAATATAGAACAAATCTTGTCTGAAATCACAAGACCTCACCATGATAGAGGGGGTGTGCAGCATCACCCTGTGGATCAAATTATGGCCCTAGCTGTAGCCGAAAATGGCCCGCTCCAAGGGTCACCTATTTTATAAAGGCAAATATATTGAATTCATAAAAAATTCTTTTGGTCGAAACCAAAAAGCTACAAAGCCTTGGTATCTTTTGTATAACATCACCTAGTGGTCTCTACTAATTTTGCTCAAGTTATCACCATGATTCGTCACAGGGGTTACATAAGCAAGTATAAGAGGAAAACAAAAACAAATGAGCCAGTGCATGAGATTTCCATCAATGTGGTATGCGCGACCAGCAAAGCCTCAGATCAGCCTGCGCATACGCGCAGTCTGATCAGAGCCTTTGCAAGTCGCTTGCGTATTTTATGATTATTAAGCTACTGACTGAACACCGATTGGAGTTTCTGAGCTTAAAAGGAGGCTGCAGAGGCTCGTCTGAGTCTACACCTGTCAAAATGTCACATTGTTGGAAATCCCATGCCGCAGCTCAAATCTTGTTTAAAGCTTCAATACCTAGAGCCTCGATGTAGTCTGAAGCATCACCAAGCATTTCTACCAAGTTAATTCAAATTATCGCCATCGTATAATAATGCGCGGATCCATAGGGGGAGGGGGACAGGGGTCCGGACGCCCCCCCCCCCCCCTGAAAAATCACAAACATATAGGGTTTCTTAGCAATACTTGTCCGGATTCCCTAAAAATCACAAAGCTACCAAGCCAGTATTCAACGTTGGGCCATCAATGGTCTTCATAAATGACGTTCCACTGACGGGCCGATGATGGCCCGCTAATAGTGGTATTTCGATCTTCCCTCCCCCTCATCAACTTAAAAAATAAAAGAAAAACATGTCAATGTTAGACACCCTCTGACTTAATTTTCTGGATCCGCGCATGGCCATGGTATAATATAATCATGCTAATAAAAAGAAGGCCACCCAAATTCAACGGCTTTGTTGAAAATAAGTCTAGACATGAACATGTTATGATTACAAATTTATATATTGTAAGTCATATCTTGTATGACCGCCACCTTTATAACTGCATTCTATCAGCCTTTTGCGCATGCTCAGAAGAAGCCTGGGTATACATTTGTACCCCCGCCCCTGTGGAATGCGTTGTCATTGTTAAGCCAGCGGGCGTTCCAATTATTTGGGTAATGGGATTCAAGTCATGTACCTGACAGTCTCGAATATCCCAGGAGTGGTTGATTGGAGATGGATCCAGAAGGCCAGTCAAGGGGGTATGACATGACCAACTTACAAACAGTTTCTTGCCATATTGCAGGTATTGGAATATTGTCTTGCTGGAAGAGAAAATTGTTTCCAACAGTCCATTGATTGACAGGACATGTAGGTGAAGGACTTCATCCACGTAATGAGCCCTAAACTAAAAGAACCATTACATGGCCGTATTATACAAAGCTCAGACTGGCCTTCTTTATTTTAGCATGGGTATAATATACACTTATTGACTTGAATGAGGTAGACATAAGGATTTATCTACCAGAAAGAGTGATATTTACCGAGGTCGTAAGGCCGAGGTGAATATTACTTTAAGGGTAGATAAATCCTTATGTCTACCGGAATTGAAGTCAATAACTATGTTTTTGTTGTATGACTTTTCAACTCTGTACGAAATGTTCTACTTTCCTTTTTATTGTTCAACCTAAGGACTTTCTCACAAGTTTAAGCAACTGTTATTAAAATATTTTAATGTAGTACTCTGTATTTTGAAATGCATATAGATTCTCTGAATGTGGAATGTAAAAATTAAACATAAAGCACTTTTTTTCATTTTGTTTATTCAAACAAAGAAAAATGAAAAACAAAACAAAACTGTTGTTAAGATTCGTTTAAGTCTTTAATATATCTGTTAGGAGGTGAAACAGCAAATCATGTAAATTTCAAACAGCCCTACTAGTTTCATACTCATCATGCTATGCTTAGCTCACCAGAGGGTGATATTGCAGAAGTGTCAAAAATATTAACTTCTGAAAACTAGTTTGAGCTGGTTATCATTATATTTCACCTTGTATGCCAGTTTAGACAAGTTTTCAGGTAGACATACAGATCTATGAGGACAAATTGAGCCAATCGAGAGACAGGATTTTCTCCAGTCATCTACTAATTGGAGTATGTGAACTTGGCTTTGAATATGGAGTCTGGGGTATGGAATTCAATTCCAAACTCGGGGTTTACAAGCAAGAATGGTATATCCAAGCATGTTTGGTATTCAACCCCAGTCCCAATGTCTACTACTGAATGTTGATATTGATTGTAAAGTTAGTATTGAATGCTTAGCCTTGGAATAAATCCCAAACTTGGAATTCAATGCATGGCGGCATTCACAAGTATATGTGATATTCAGTCCCAATGTTGTCATTCAATGTCAAGCCTGGGATTCAATTCCAAACTTGGTATTTAAAGCAATGTTAATTCGATTGGTATTCAATGCATCATTTGGAATTGAATCACAATCATTTAAGTTCAAATAAGTCTGTATTACGGCATTCACAAGTATATGTGGTATTTATCCCCAAATTTGACTTTTTCACAAATGACTTTTATGAAGATTCCACACCTAAACACAGGACACCTTCTTCACTGTATACCAAGCGGGTGATTCGAAACCATCACTGGGGTTGAATACCAGACTTTAGATTCAAGAATAAAAAGTACACATACACTTATTTACACGTATCTTGGATATTCACTGCCAATACCAAACTTGTGATTCAATATCAACATTGGGATTGAAAACCTGGCTTGAGATCCAAGAGTAAAAAGTAAACTAATTAACCATGGAAATTCACTGCCAATACCAAACTTGTGATTCAAAACAAACATCGGGATTGAATACCAGGCTTGAGATCCAATAGTAAAAGGTACACTTATTTACCTTGGAAATTCACTGCCAATACCAAACTTGTGATTCAAAACCAACATTGGGATTGAAAACCTGGCTTGAGATCCAAGAGTAAAAAGGACACTAATTTACCTTGGAAATTCACTGCCAATACCAAGCTTTTGATTTGAAACCAACTTAAAGACTTATCTATTGAACAAGTGGTAGGGGCTTGATGCTTTGGCTGTTTGTTGGGCTCATCGAGGTTTACCTGTTGGATTTCTTTTGCTCCAGTATTCAGTTTTATTTATTATTGAGACATTATCTTTACTTTATCTCCTTTTTATCTTGATTTATATGTTTTAGGAGATGATGCATTGATAAGCTAGGGGTCTTTCATGCAAACCAAATGGCTATGTGTCTTGATCCATAATCTGAATTAAGGGTGAGTTTGGCGCCGTGAAAACGGTTTAAACCCTCCAGTGAAATAATTTACTGACCGTTCAAGGCGGCACATCTTTTGTGGATCCTTTATGTTTTTTTTCTGTCCTGTGTTTGTTATGCCTTTGTACGTGTCTGTTTATTTGTGCTTTGTGGTCACCTGCTGGGAAAGGGCCGACCTCTTGACTCTCGTTTGTGATGTCTAACTGTGAGTTTATCACTTTCCCATTGGTAGCTTGGGTCAGGTGTGGTGCTTGCGTGTATCGATTCCTGATCTTTGCACCCTTACACTTACTTTGAATACAAGACTTCAAATTCAAGAATAAAAAGTACATGCACACTTATTTACATGTATCTTAGATATTCACTGCCAGTGATTCAAACCCGACATTGGGATTGAATACCAGGCTTGAGATCCAAGAGTTAAAAGTACACTAATTTACCTTGGAAATTCACTACCAATACCAAACTTGTGATTCAAAACCAACATTGAGATAGAATACCAGGTTTGAGATTGGATACCAAACATGCTTGTTAATGTCATTCTTGCATGTAAAAGCCAAACTTGGAATTGAAGACCATACCCCAGGCTCCATACTCAAAGCCAAGTTCACACAGTTATAACGATGGTACTTATATTGCAAATGAGGAAAACCATTCCATACGCATGCTTGTGCAACTTTCTAGTGGCGCTTCAGATCTAACTTTTGATCCAAGCTTTAACCTACTTCCCTACTTTATATGCGTGATCAGCGAAAGCTGCAGCTCGGTTTTGTCCTTTGATTAATCCTTGCCATTTCTTTAAATTGAATATCACGATTTTTTCAGCAGTTGGTATAAATACTGCAGATTCGGTTACATGCAGTTATATATGCTCCTTTCTATTGACGAGACATATTAAAAAGAATCTAAGGTAACAGGAATGGATGAAGTTAGCTTAAATGTTGTTAGTTTCTCTCTCTCTCTCTCTCTCTCTGTCTCTGTGTGTGTGTGTGTGTGTGTGTGTGTGTGTGCGTGCGTGCGTGCGTGTGTGTGTGTGTGTGTGTGTGTGTGTGTGTGTGTGTGTGTGTGTGTGTGTGCGTGCGTGTGTACGGGTTTGAAAATATTTTGGATTTTGAGGAAGAATATTTATTCAGATACAAAGGTTTTTACGGCCCCTGAGTAATGTTGTTTACATTGTTGCATAAGGGTTAAAGCATTTCTCTCAATTTGTAGAAGATGAAGGCGGTACTACTTCTTATGGTCTGTGTAGCTCTTGCATTACTGATCACTTGTGGGGAGGTCGAAGGAAGAAGACCAGAACGTATGTACTTCTATCTTCTCTTCCGAAAATTATACTCTATTTTAAAAACGCAACAAGTGGTCGTATTCATGTATGTAATAATATGCCACTGAAAATGGCATTCATACGCCTACAATCCGGATAATGAAACTGTTTAGCATTAGATACTTGGTTTCAGCACATTTTCAATATACAATGTGAAGTCGATAGAAAAGTGTCTCCTTTCTATCGGTTTACCTACTGTAATTGTATTTATACGAGACGGAAATAGGAATTCCGTTTTTTTTTGGTCCCTTTCCCATTTTTTTTCTAAAAGTTGCGAGTTTGTTAAGCATGCTTACTATAGTATTTTTAACTATTTGAATGGTTACGACTTGGTTTGATATACATGAAATTACGTCAAAAATATGAAAATCAGGACCACCATAATAATAGCGTCGTGTAGACTTACATGAATTTTAGCAAAAACAATCTGACGTTTATAGACAAGCAATATAGACAAGTAGTTGGGATTCCTATGGGCACTAATTGTGATCCCCTGGTTGCAGATTTATTTCTGTTTTGTTATGAGAGGGACTTTAAGATGTCTCTTTCTGGTGATAAGCAGGCTGTTGTTAATGATGCGTTTAACACTACATCCAGATACCTGGACGATATTTTAAATATAAATAATGTTTATTTTGACGACATAATTAGTCAAATATACCCTTCAGAGCTCCAACTGAATAAAGCCAATACCTCTGATACCGAAGCCACATTTTTAGACTTGCATTTGTCAATTTCTAATGATATTGTTTCTACCAAAATTTATGATAAACTGACGACTTAAATTTTGAAATTGTCAATTTCCCATGTTTAGATGGTGATGTTCCTCGTTCTACATCCTATGGAGTCTATATCTCTCAACTCAATCGTTTTGCTAGAGCATCTAGCTATGTTGCTGACTTCAACACTCGCAATAAATTGTTAACTCAGAAACTTCTTAAACAAGGCTATCGGTATCATAAACTTCGCAAAACATTTTCAAAATTTTATAGACGATACTATGTTTTGATTTCTAAATTCCAAGTTGGACTTAAATCTCTCTTGCGCCAAGGACTTTCTGAACCTGATTTTTTTGGTGACTTGGTGTATAAATTGAAGAAGATTGTTGGTTCTAATAATTTTTCAGCGCAGTTCATTAAAATAATTTCCCATTATAAAAAAGATTGGCCATAACATAAATGTATTGCAACAAACTGCATGCTTGGTGGTCAACCCAATCACGGTTGGCAACTTTGCTTTCCTCTTTAATTGCAAACCGGTGGGTCAGACTACAGAATCTTTGATGGTTCGGACTTTAAAACTTATCTATTGATGAGATGGTAGGGGCCTGATGCTTTGGCTGTTTGTCGGGCCCCTGTTGGGTTTCTTTTGCTCCGGTATTCAGTTTTTGTTTTTACTGCTGAGTCCTTATCTTTGCTTTGTCTCCTGGTTATATCTTGATTTATATGTTTTAGGAGATGATGCATTGATAAGTTAGGGATCTTTCATGCAAACCAAATATCTATGTGTCTTTATCCACATCTGAATTAAGGGTGAGGTTGGCGCCGTTAAACCGGTTTAAGCCCTCCAGTAACATATTTTACTGACCGTTCCAAGGCGGTACTTCTTTTGTGGATCTTTTATGTTTTTGTTCTGTCTTGTGTTTGCTATGTCTTTGTGCGCATCTATTTATATGTGCTTTGTGGTCACCTGCTGGGAAAGGGTTGACCTCTTGGCTCTCGTATGTGGTGTCAAACTGTGAGTTTGTCATTTTCCCATTGGTATCCTGGGTCAGGTGTGGTACTTGATTGTATCGATTCCTGATCTTTGCTCCCTTACTTACTTTTATACTTCTTAGGCCAAGCCCCAGCAGCTGTTGTCGGTTCTAAGGCGGTGATCCTGTTGCTGTTAGATCATTACTGTTTCTCACCTTATTTGGGTACGGGGGTGTTTGTGTTGAATTGAAGATGTAGTTTTTTCTTGTGCCCTTTTGTGTTTTTCACTATTGCAGAATCTAGGGCGAACCGTTGGCCTAAACCCTTTACTCCACATGCTATTTTTGATCATGGCATCATTTTCATTTATAGATAACATTGAAACGCTCCATTTTCCTTAATATTTTCAAATACGTTGTATTCTAAAGGGGTCATAATGGTGTAAAGGGTTAAGACTCCCGATCGGTGGTCTCGACTAATGTCCCTTCTGAGTCGGTGGTTCTGTTGTTGTTGATATTCATTGAATCGTGTTGCTCCAAAGGTTTTTTTTATTGTGTTGTCCTTGTTTTAATACCATACTAAGTGTCATTATTAAGAGAGATGGTTGCTTTACTCAAATTGTGCTCCTGCTGTCGTGTGGCTGTCAGTTTTCTGTATCTTTCTCGCGGTGCCATGGGTTGGTCTGTGGTCTGTGATTGTGGCATTTCCTGGTCATACTTACTTGATTTTTTAGTCAACATGATTGATTACAGTTGTGCTGAGACGAAATGAAACACCCTTGTGCACAATTTAAGCTTGGTGCTCACTACTAGTCCACTAGCGTGTTCACTAAAGTGAACTACCTAGATTAAATTTGTTCACTCCGAATGCACTCCATGTCTTACCCTTGGAGTCAGATTGTTTAAGTGTAACATACATATGGGTCGTAGAACCTTAAATAAGCATTTTAATAAATGAATAGAATAAGAAAAATATGTATTTACATTGTGTAGATGAAAATGTGGGGATAGCCTTGATCATATAACCTTTTTAGAAGCCAATTGATCTGGATCTCAACTGTTCAAAGAGGGTTCATAATGTTTGAAATAGTTACATGCACAGTGCGCGTATTAGAATAATATTGTACTGTATATCACAAGCAAAATTTCAGCTTTGAATAGTTACAGAAGAGATGTCAAAACAACTTTTTTGCAGAGTATGATCAGAAAATACTATAGTTACAGAACATTGACAGTAGCAAGACATATGTAAGACAATAAAAGCAAAGCAACCAGCTCTCTCTCCCTCTTCAAGATGATTGCAAAACTAGAAAGGACACAAGGCAATGCATAACAAAACAAAGACAAAACACATTGGTGTGATAGAATTGAAATCAGAAGTTCATGAGTATATTAAAAACAACACCTAAAGTAATAAGTATGTTTGTAGAGGACTATGCACGTGTAAGGTCAAATATGGTATTAAGAAGTTTTCATACCCTTTGCTAATTTTGCACCCAGAAACTTTTTGAAGATGGCAAAAAAGTCTATACTATAGATCTCGATATTTTATTTAAGTGATTAAGCAATATTGATATTCGTATCATATCATGTGATAATAGGTACTTTAAATCAATACTGAATGGCCCTTGGTATGCTTTGTTTACCAGACAACAATTTTTCCGTCATGTCTGGACCAGTATTTCTGGGTTGAACCTGTACTAAGCAGAGGATAAAGTGTCTTGCTAAAGGGCACTACGAAGTGCCACTGTTGAGGCTCGAACCCAGAACCCCTCGATTTCGAGTCAAGCACTCTATCACTGAGTCACTGTACTCCATCTTGGATGGACTCAAGCCATTAATGTGAAAACAGTTTTTAAAAAAGTTTGGTTAAAATGGATTTTTTGTTTGGTTCCCATCATTTAAGTATTCATTTCACGGTGACAAGCAACACTTTTTTGGGGTCAATTAAAATTTTGAAATTGATTAGGGCATTTGTATTTATCCCATTTTAAGATTAAAGTATCTTGGGCCAGACTATAAGAATCTATCATGAGTGTGAGGGTAGGATAGAAAAATCTGTCCAGTAGATCGCGGTTTGGCATCACCAGGCTTGTGATGACAAACCGTGATCCCGAGGGACCGATTTTTTTTCTATTCTACCCTCACACGAATAATGTTTTTCTTGCTCACCACTGTATTTATTTATTTATTTATCGATTAATTTATTTATGTATTTAGTTTAAAATAAGCTTCCAGTAGTCCCTGAATACTCTAAGATGCAATTTAACATGATGGCGTTACCTGACGTCCTGGGTAAGATAGCATGGGTAAGATAAGATTTTCTATCCCGGGGTAAAATCTCAGATAATCATATCCTTAACCGGTGTGCAAGAAAATTGCATGTCCTACAATTGAAAATTAACATACACTGGTCCTGAAGAAGACCACACCAAGCACTTAGACATATAGCCTAACTTGTGTTGCGCATGCATTAAGATTAACCCATATTTGCCCAATTCATTTTCCCTTCCTTAAAAAGCGGATAAGCCTTTTTCGAATATACGGGTGACAGATATACTTTTCTATTTCTACTTAATGTTAAATTGAAATTTGTGTAGGCAAATACCAGAAGCTATGATCAGACTTTCTGTGGCGTTTGGTCTGAACACTGTTGCCAATATACAAAATGGGAGTACATGTACAATAATTTCTCATTGACTTTCCGCGATTGGAACTTTTTCTGCCATTAGCAGCTGGTCGAGAATGCTGTATGACTTTGCACATTGACTTTTCACAGGTCCAAAACCATCAGATCAGGAGGAACAACAAGACAATAACGACGAGGAGACATCTAATGGAGTCGATGGGAGAGGTCGGGGAGATCACAGAAGGGGTGGTGGTAACGAGCGAGGCCCATCATCCAGCACACAAGATGAAAATGAGCAAGGAAGTCATAGAGAGGGAGAGAATAATAAAGGCCGACGGGGGCGTCGTGGTAATCAAAATCGTTGGTGGGGATAGAAACAGTAAATTATTCTAATTGCCGTTAATTAAACGAGAAGAGACGAAGTTAGGAAAACAACAACACCACAACAAAAACGTGCTGACATACTTCTTTAGACCAATGGATTTTTCTCTTAAATTATCTTAAGAAAAAAATACAAAAACATGACATACTGGTCAAGTGTAAATATCGAGGGGGTAGTCACATATAATTTTGTGTTTCTATCCTAGAATACCTTTTTTGTCTCAGCAAAAGTTGAAGATCCAGATGCAAATGCCATACATTTCGGCATTTTATCTGGCTCTTCACTGTTTGCCAAACATCCGTTAATGAATGTCTTTTAGCTTCTGAAGTAAGACTGACTATTAAAAAGAAAAAAAGAAACTATGCTGTATATATTTTGCTTGCTTTTACCGATGATTTAATTTAAACCTGAACCAGGCTGGTATCAGTCTGTTTTTTGTCAAAACTTTCTTTTTGCAGTAGTAGTACTTGCGAGCCCAGGCGTGGGGGTGTACTCTATTTTTTCTAGATACGTAGGCTTGGACCCAGCATCTACTGTTTATCTCCCCAAAACATATCCGGAATATCAGGTACCCCCAAAAATATTTGAAATTTAGCAACACCAATAAAATATTCCAATTCTGTACCTTGACCTTAAAAAACCCCTGAAATTGAGTGTCCAAAATGTTTTTCCCAGTTGTGATGCATTCTGTTCTATTCATCCAGTGCTGGATGACGAGAAACCGAACGCATCACCCCTGGGTTACCAAGGATACCGAAATATATACACAGTGGAAGATTGGGTTTTCTGGAGGATCAGGTTCTGGGGACACCCTGTATGTGCACTATTTAGATGATTTTTGTGGCAAGGATTTTAATTCCTCTGTAGCCCTATCAAATGTGACGTTTGTGTGTATACATGTATATGTTTTGTTTGTGATCCAATGTTCTTTTTATCTGAATAAAACAAATGTATTATTTACTGTTATCATGTGACTTTGGAAGCCCAAAAAATGCGCTGAGAACCAATTAGGCTAGATGCACATTTGGGCCAGTGTGTCAGTCTATCTTGCCCCCCTAAGTAGCTTGCTCCCTGGGGTTGAGCTGTCCCCAGAAATCTTGCTCCCCATTCTGGTTATCTTCAACCCTGGGAGGTAAGCTGCCCAGGCCGGTTTATCTTGTCCCCCGCACAACACAGGCAAAGAAATACATGTCAGTGTGTTATTTTTCTGTATAATTTTAATAAATCCAGGTCCTCCATAAGTCATAAAGTGAGAAATTAATGCCTGTGGGCTTAATATTGGATTCATTAGATTAAGAGGTAAAATATCTGTCCAGGGCAGTTTATCTTGCACCCACCCACCTGGGTATCAAAGTAAAATTATTTTGCTAATTCTACTTTCTTTTAACTACCTGAATGTAAATATGTATCAATTATAAACATCATTCAAATCAATTGAGTTGTATTCTTTGTCGCAATGTTTTGTATGCAGGGGTTGGGGCAAGCTGTCCAGGGCAGTTTATATTGCCCCTCCCACCTGGGTATCAAAGTAAAATTATTTTGCTAATTCTACTTATTTTAAACCTACATCAACAAAGTTAAATTTTGGATGCTCATTCCACTTATTTCAAACTATCTGAAGGTGAAAATGGATCAATAATAAACATAATCCAAGACAAAGGACCTCTGCCACTTTGATAGGGTATCTGCCTATTTTTCAGATGCTTCCCAAAGCTTCCCTATGCACAAGATAGCATTGGTATTCTTTTGAATAGGACGCTTGATGTATTAGGAACAAATTAAGGTTATACTTAGACAGACAGACCCCTACGACAACACAGGAGACCCTACCAAAGGGGGTAGGGGTGCAAAGATTGACTTCAGTAAAATATTTAGAAATCAGTTATTTTCACGTGTAAGGGCTTTATATCATCAAAACTCGAAACATTGATAAGTTAGGGGTCTTTCATGCAAACCAAATATCTATGTGTCTTGATCCACATCTGAATTAAGGGTGAGGTTGGCGCCGTTAAACCGGTTTAAGCCCTCCAGTAAAATATTTTACTGACCGTTCCAAGGCGGTACTTCTTTTGTGGATCTTTTATGCTTTTGTTCTGTCTTGTGTTTGCTATGTTTTGTGCGCGTCTGTTTATATGTGCTTTGTGGTCACCTGCTGGGAAAGGGCTGACATCTTGGCTCTCGTTTGTGGTGTCTTCTGTGAGTTTGTCACTTTGCCATTGGTATCCTGGGTCAGGTGTGGTACTTGATTGTATCGATTCCTGATCTTTGCACCATTACTTACTTTTACAAATCACAATGAAAGTATTTTAAAGTCTTAAATCATGAGTATTTTAATGATTATTTTTGTTGTTGTTTTTTCTATCTGATTTGTTAGGAAATATTTTGAAGGGCAACTGTAGTCCATATTCAACCTTGATGACAATGTATTTACCTGGTGCAATATTATGCAGCAATGTACTATAACCATTCATCCATGCGTAAAAGACACCTAGTCAAGGGCCATGTAGTTCACGTGTATTGGATAGATACAGTATATGTGCAAAATCATCTACCAACTGAATTTAGTAAAAGGGCAATTTTCATGAAATAAAGAATGATATGCTTAAAACATTGTTATATTTCTTGACTAAGCCTCTTGACTCTTGCCGGGCCGTGTAGCGCAGTCGGTAACGTGTCTGGCTACAGATGCGTGTCTGACTGCAGATCCAGGGGTCGCGAGTTCGATCCCGGTCCGGTCCCATACTTTCGTGGAGATTGATCATGAAATGATTTCTACGGTCATTCTCCTCCCTTCCGCTGATTCATTCAAGAAGGGTTGTTGTCAGTTACAAGCGAAAGTATGGGCACGAATTACTGGTTAACTGCTTGTTCAAAGTAAGTAATGGTGCAAAGATCAGGAATCGATACAATCAAGTACCACACCTGACCCAGGATACCAATGGGAAAGTGACAAACTCACAGAAGACACCACAAACGAGAGCCAAGAGGTCAGCCCTTTCCCAGCGGTGACCACAAAGCACATATAAACAGACGCGCACAAAACAAAGCAAACACAAGACAGAACAAAAACATAAAAGATCCACAAAAGAAGTACCGCCTTGGAACGGTCAGTAAAATATTTTACTGGAGGGCTTAAACCGGTTTAACGGCGCCAACCTCACCCTTAATTCAGATGTGGATCAAGACACATAGATATTTGGTTTGCATAAAAGACCCCTAACTTATCAATGCATCATCTCCTAAAACATATAAATCAAGATATAACAAGGAGATAAATTAAGGATAAGGACTCAACAGTAAATTAAACTGAATACCGGAGCAAAAGAAATCCAACAGGTAAACCCCGGTGGGCCCGACAAGCCTGCCCAGGAAAAAGTGTTGTTAGGTGAACTGACCGTCCCGCAATGACCATAGCTGTTGACTTGGGACGTAAAGCAGCAAAACCAACCAACCAACTAAGGGGTTATGAAAAGGAAAATTACTTGTACTAATTATTTCATTATATTGGAAAAAACGATTTTCAAGAGAGCACACCAAAAATCCAAAAGCTAATGTTTAGGCTCGTCCAGACGTTACATTTTGGGCTGTGGGATATCATTCCCCCCTGAGTCCCAACTAGCTTTTCACATATGTTATGTAAAATATGAGAAGACACTTACGTGCAAAAGGATTAGTTGGGACTCGAGGGGAATGATGTTTCAAAAATATTTTTCTATTTCCTATATGTATAATACAAAAAGTGACCATTTTAGCCCCAAATTAAAGCCGTACATTCATGGAAATAGGAAATTAACTGCAAAATCATAAAAAAGAGACCAATAGCGAGCTTATATATGAATATGGAAGCATTTGATAGACTTTAATTTTTATCAAAATAATAGGCAGCGATATACTGGGATTCCCATTACCAACGTCAGAGGTCCTTTAGCTGTTTTCTATGTCGCATTGTTTCGTATGCTTAGTTGCAGGGGTGGGGGAGCTGTCCGTCGCAGTTTATCTTGCCCCAACCCACATGGTTATAAACGAAAAAAAATATTTTGCTAATTCTACTATTTTAAACTATCTGAATGTGAAGATGTATCAATTATAAACATAATCCAAGTCAATTTCAACTGTTTTCTTTGTCGCATTGTTTCATATGCTTGGTTGCAGGGGTCGGGGGGAGCTGTCAAGGGCAGATTATCTTGCCCCCCCCTCCACTTGCATCACAAAAGATAAATTTTGGATGCTCATTCCACTTATTTCAAAAAAATTGGTTCAATTTTAAACATAATTCAAGCCAAATTTAGCTGTATTATTTGTCGCATTGTTTTGTATGCTTGGTTGCAGGGGTGGGGGCAAGCTGCCCTTGGCAGTTTGTCTTGCCCCCTTTCTTACATCAAAAATTAAATTTCGGATGCTCATTCAACTTATTTCAAACTATCTGAATGAGAAAATGCATCAATTATAAAAATAATTCAAGTCAAATTCAGCTTTATTCAGCTTTGTCACATTGTTTCGAATGCTTAGTTGCAGGGGTGGGGCAGGGGCAGGCTGGCCAGGGAAATTTATCTTGCTCCAACCCACCTGGGTATCAAAGTAAAATAATTTGCTAATTCTACTATTTTAAACTGATTGAATGAGAAGATGTATCAATTATAAACATAATTCAAGTCAAAATCAACTGTTTTCTTTGTCACATTGTTTCGTATGTCACAAAAGTTAAATTTCAGATGCTCACTTCATTTATTTCAAACAAGCTGAATAAGCAAATGGATCATTCATAAACATAATTCAAGTCCAATTTAGCTGTTTTCTTTGTCACATTGCAAGATAAACTACCCTGGACAGCTTGTCCCCCTTCCCTGCTACCAAGCGTATTAACCATACCGAAAAGAAAACTGCACATTTGGACTGGAATAACGTTTATAATTGATACACCAGACCATTCAAATAGTTTTAAAATAAGTGGAATGAGCATCTAAAATTTGACTTGTGATATACATGTGGGTGGAGAGATAATAAGCTCTGGACTGCTTGACCCCACCCCTAAAACCAAGTTTATGAATCCATGCAACATAGAAAACAGAATTTGAAATGCATTATGATTCAGATAGCTTGAAATAAGTGGAATGAGAATCCACATTTTAACTTTGGTTATGCAGGTGGAGGCAAGATAAACTGCCCTTGACACCTCGCCCCCACCCCTGTAACCAACGCAATATGAAACCATACGGAAAAGAAAACTGCACAATCAGACTTGACTTATGTTAATAATTGATACACCTAAACATTCAGATAGTTTAAAATAAGTGGAAAGAGCATCCAAAATTTAAATTGTTTTATGCAGGTAGGGGTCAAGATAAACTGCTTGTATAAATGTGAAGATGTATCAGCTTGCCCCAACCCCTGCAAACCAAGCTTATGAAACCATAAGGAAACGAAAACTGTACAATTTGGCTTGAATATGTTTATAATTGTCAGATAAGTGGAATGAGCATCTAAAAATTAAACTTTTTATGCAGTTGGGGGGGGGATAAACTGCCCCGTACAGCTTGCCACCAACCCCCCACCACCCTGCAACCAAGCGTATGATTTTTTGATATATGTGGAATAAGCATCCATTATATTTATAATTGATAAATCTTCACATTCAGATAGTTTGAAATAATTGGAATGAGCATCTTTCAACTTTGGTAATGCAGATGGGGGCAAGGTTTATTGCTATATTTTGCCCCCCCCCCCAACCAAGCGTATGAAACCATATGGAAAAGAAAACTGCACAGTTGGACTGAATTATGTCTAAAATTGAAATGAGTGGATTGAGCATCCAAAAATTAACTTGTGTTATGCAGGGGGGGGGGGGCAAGATAAACTGCCCTGGACAGCCTGCCCCCAAACCCTACAACCAAGCGTATGAGCCCTTGCAACCAAGAAAACAGCAGACTTTGAATTGAATAATATTTATAATTGACAAATCTTCACATTCAGATAGTTTGAAGTAATTGGAATGAGCATATAACTTTCAACTTTGGTAATGCAGATGGGGGCAAGATAAATTGCTCTTTACAGCTTGCCCCAACCCCTGCAACCAAGCGTATGGAACCATACGGATAAGAAAACTGCACAAGTGGACTTAAGTTATGTTTATAATTGATACACCTTAACATTCAGATAGTTTGAATAAGTGGAATGATCATCCAAAATTTAACTTGTTTTATGCAGTTGGGGGCAAGATAAACTGCCCTGGACAGCTTGCACCCGCCCCTGCTGCCAAGTGTATGAGGCTGTGCGCAAAGAAAAAAGCTCAATTTGACTTGAATTATGATTATAAGTGATACATCTTTACATTTATATAGTATGAAATAAGTAGAATAAGCATCAAAAATTCAACTTTTCTTAACAAACGCATGAAACCGCGCAACTAAGAAAACAGCTGGATTTGAATTGAATTATGATTATTATTGATAGAAAGTTTGAAATGAGTGGAATGGTCAGGGGATAAAGCGTTCTGAACCGATTGTGCCCCAACCAATTAAATTTAAGCAATGGAATTGTATATCAGACATTATTTTCTCATTAAGTGATTAAAGGAGGATATTAGATTTTTGCTGTTAAGCAGAGACGTTTACAAAACATCATAAAAATGTTCTTGTTTTTTGGTGGCGGGCAAGATAAACCAGCCTGGACAGCTTGCCCCCGTGGTGAAGATAACCAGGTTGGGGGCAAGATATCCTATCCAGTGGGTAGGGGGAAGCTGTCCGGGGGGGGGGGGGGCGAGATAAACTGTTACACAGGCACATGCGAATTTAGTACTTATCGCACCTGTCAGATATGAATGCTCAGACAAGCTTGCCAAATATGCAGTCTCGCCACAGCATTCACTGCTCTCATACACAAAGTACAAAGTATTTTAGGGCGTCTTATCTGGGACTGCAAGTTTGCCTATGTCCCACAAAAAGGTCTCTAAATTTATAAGGAATAATACATGCATTACCCTATACTAAACAATAGCAATTACACAGAGGATACCAATCAACAAACGAATATGGCCCGGAAATGTCAATATCGCAGATAACATTTATCCTATATGAATGGCACCAAGAGAAAGACATAACATTAGGTGCGTGCCTAGGGCATTTTATAGAGTACGCACTCTTGAGGGGGTCTTGGGGTATTCTTCCCTGTATGGGACCAGGAGTGAACCCTGTGGCAGAAACGGTTTTATGGCATTCCAAAGGGCTAAAATGAGCCATCAAGACACACAACTAAAACACAATTAGCTGCATTTTCCTTCCAAAACTCAAATTGAATACAGTAAACCCTGTCGTAAGCGGTTACTCAAAAAGACGACAAAAACTTGGGTTTCAAGGCCGATTATCACTTAATGCAGGTCAAAAGTATTGCAGAATGCATTCAGCAATACTTTCGGCCTTTACTAAGCTACCATTTGTCATTAAGGTCGTTTCTTTGTCTGCATAAGACAGGCTTGACTGTAACTAAAAAAACTATACTTGCTGTGCAAAGTTGTACGCACATGCGTATTTGCGTACATGTAGGTACGCCCCTGCTGATTTTCACATACATAAATGCAAGAATACAATGGACCCCAGTGCTCTGGCGCAGAAAGATAATAGGCGTTTTCAAGCCACGCCCTACTTGATAATGTATACATGTAATTGACCAATGCAATGACGAAATTGCACTTGCGCGTAATCAGTATCAAGCTGATTTGGACAAAAACGATACTGGGTGTGATAATGGGATGTGATAAAGGGTCGTACGGGTGAAACTGGTGTATTTGATAATATACTAAAGGACTTTGAAAACGCATCACCCAGATCAAATCCTTTATTTCACGAACCCTGAGAAAGTCAGCGAGATAAGAGTTATTGCATATCATAATCTGACCAGCTTGTAGTGTGTCCTAGAAAAATCATGGTTGTAAATTAACTTTAAGGTGCTGAAACAGTATCCGTTTTAAGACAGGGGTGGTCTATTGTGAAGGACACAAATTCAGCTGTAACTTAACACAGGTAAGTTTTGATTCCTGACTCAACAGATTTGCGTCATTTGCTTCTTTCACGATTGCAAATTCATCATTGAAATATTAGAAATGAATTCACAGTTCGGTATGCTCTAAATTACACCCCTTTAAAAATACCGACATACCCCACCCACCCTGATTACTATAGTCTAGTAATAAAATTCAACGTCTTGGGCCTTTCAAAGTTTCGATTTTTTAACGTCCAATTTTATTGGAGGAGGCTAAGTGCATACAAAAATGACAGATTATGCATAAATTACGCTTGTATTACGTGTCTTTGTATTGTGCAAGTGACGTTAACGTATTTTTTTTGACGTTCTTGAACACATGACAGCAGATCTCCTGCCATGATTTACATCAAAACGTCTTCCCCACATGACTGCCAATGTATGTAGTCAATATCAGTAAGGAAAGTGTGCATAATGGTAAGTTATGGAGATTTTTCTAAAAGGAGCTATAAATTGATGTTCAAATTTAACGTTTATTTTCGAAATATGGAAGTTTTCAATTACTTTTAATTAGAAAAAGTCTATAAAATCTTTTAATGATATGTTATTATACACACCACAGTTTAAACACAAAAATAATCAAAAGCTTCATTTAACTGTACAGAAAGGTGCTGGATGCTGTATGTACTCATGTGACGCCATCAGCAGCGTCGTATGATAGTGCAGCCAAAGTAACGACTGATTCATACACATTCTGGGTTGCACGGTTTGCAAGAAAAGTGCAAAAATATGGTGATGCGTGTTCAAAGTCCTTTAGAATATTTTCAACAAACGAAAGAAAAAGCAGACACTATTTTCAAGATAAAAATATTACAAATGTTACATGTTGAGGGTTAACTCTGTCACAGAATCGTTTACAGTATGAGCATTCAACTTGTGAAAACACCAGACAACATTCATCATGAAAGCAATCAGTATCATTAGTATGAACCTTGGTCAGACAACTCCCAAGGGAACCGTCGGATTTGGGTCCATATATTGTTTGCAATATAGGCCTCAAAATGATTAGAAATAAACAACAACAAAAACCAAAGATTGAAATTCAAAATTTGAATAAAAAAATCTAAAAGTGGAGCAAGTGAAATTGACTAAATGTAGGGCCAGATCTGAATCCTTAATGAAACTCTGGCAATATTCCTGAAGATGATTTGACAGTAAGTTTAAAAAGATCAGCATCATCCAAGCTAGTATAAAAACAAGCTAATGGTTAGCATATCAAAACTGGTAGTCTGACCAACTGTGTGATAAAAGGCTCAGTTCATTAAAATAATTTCCCATTATAAAAAGATTGGCTATAACATTAATGTATTGCAACAACCTGCATGCTTGGTGATCAACACAATCTTGGTTGGCAACTTTGCTTTCCTCATTAATTGCACGCCTGTGGGTCGGACTTCAGTCTCTATGACGGTTCCAATTCAAAGCTTATCTATCGATGAGATGCTTTGGCTGTTTGTCAGGCCCATCGGAATTTACCTGTTGGAGTTCTTTTGCTCCGGTATTCAGTTTATTACTGTTGAGTCCTTATCTTTGTTTATCTCCTTTTGATATCTTGATTTATATGTTTGGGGAGATAATGCAAGCCAAATATCTATTAGTCTGATCCATATCTAAATTAAGGGTTAGGTTGGCGCCTTGAAACCGGTTTAAGCCCTCCAGGAATACATTTTACTAACCGTTCCAAGGCGGTACTTCCTTTGTTGATCATTTATATTTTTTTTCTGTCTTGTGTTTGTTATGCCTTTTTGGGCGTCTGCTTATTTGTGCCTTGAGGTCATCTGCTGGGTAAGGGCTGACCTCTTGGCTCTCGTTTGTGGTGTATAACTGTGAGTTTGTCACTTTCCCATTGATATCCTGGGTCAGGTGTGGTCCTTGATTGTATCGATTCCTGAGCTTTGCACCCTTACTTACTTTCATTAATAATCTGATCAACTAGGTGATTAAAGGCTCGATTTATTAGGTGTTAAAATTATATACATGAACAGGTGTGCACTACACTTATGGTTAATCCATTTAAGCAGAGTTGAATTTCCCACTCCTGTCACTTGGAACAATTCATTTCCGTTTTCAGGGTTGCTGTGAGGTATGTTTCAATTTTTGATCAAATTTTAAGTAAACAGTTTAGTCCTGATTTGATGCCACGTTTGGCAGCATCCGATCCGGGTCTCAACCGTTTTCATATGTCTCACAAAATGAATGCTAGGCATATACGGATTAATAAGATTTAAAATGTAAAAATATTTATACAATAAAAAAGCTTAAATCTAACTTTAATAGAAAATGAAACTAAAAGAAAAAGGAAAATAAATTAATGATAAATAAGTTAACTGATAATTTTTAATAAATATAACCTTTTAGCATTTAAAATTTAAACAACTACAAACAATAATTCAACGGATATTTAACATAATAATAATAAATCAATTAAGTAAAATGAACTGTACAATTTAAGTCGGTTTTAGAATTAACATTTAGCTGGAATATGTAGCACAAAAGGCAGTTTGTATCTACTTTCTTTACAGGACTTCTTTCAGATGACACAAAGTTTACACTACAGGTGCACTAGGGTTTGAGAATTGTAAAAACAGCCTATTATAGATGTAGTTCATCATTGATAGCTTTGCACTTCAGGTGCACTAGGGTTTGAGACTGGTGTGCAACTCATCGCTCAATGCTAGCTCACTTGTAGTGCAACCCATTTGCAACCCATGTGTACAAGGGTGTAAAGTGTTTCCCTGGCTTCACTGTACCCAGTTTATGAAATGTCCCCTGGTTCGAAAACGGCCCCGTCCTTCGGTCATATGTTTCACACAGGCATATATAGCCCAAACATAAAATATCTCTTGACTCGAAATGCTAGACATAGAATCTTTATTAAAGATGCATGTATGTAGCATCACGTAGTGGTACTTTTTCAAGTTTGTTTAAATTATGACCCCTGGTCTACAGGCACACCTCAGGGGGTCACACACTTTATATAGCTTTATTTAGAGAGAACTTTTAAGTATCTACCTGTCTAAAAACAAAATGCCTTACATTCTTGGTATAAGGTAAGCAAAATCACTAAGTGGATCACTACTAGGTTTGATGTGTCAGGTGTGGTACTTGCTTGTATCGATTCCTGATCTTTGCACCCTTACTTACTTTGATATTCTGTATGTAGAATCACCTAGTGGCTTGTGACCAAATTTGGTCGAATAATGCTTCTGTGGTCAAAAATAGTCTCATCATTGGGCTCTTATGTTAACATTGGCATTAACAATGAAACATTAAAACAATCTGTATGAAACAACTAGGCATACAGCCTTGATATTTAGTTTGAAGAATCATCTATGCCTTTTCGCGCGTGTGTGTGTGTGTGTGTGTGTGTGTGTGTGTGTGTGTGTGTGTGTGTGTGTGTGTGTGTGTGTGTGTGTGTGTGTGTGTGTGTGTTTAATTACAGTATTCCTTTTTCTCAAAAACTCAAGAAAAGCATCAAAGAATAAATTGTTTGAATTTAGATTAGGACAAATATGGCTAATATTTTGTTGGAGCATATTCTGTCCAAACCGTTTGCAAAGGTTATCAACAGAGCAGATACTAGTAGACATGGAGTTATTATTGTTTACACCTGGGTCTGTCCATTTCCGTTTCTGATCGTCAAAATCAACGTATTGATCGCAAAAATACACTTTTTGGCAATTAAGATTTTTTGGTCGACAGCTTTGTTTTTGTTGATCTAAACAATTTACTGCTATAAAACAGTGGACACACAATCTGTTAGCGCCTACCTAGTGTGTTAAAATTCATTTATGTTTTTTCTTCATGCAAACCTGTGCTGTGGTAATCTTTCGAAATTGAGACGTTCTATACATGTGGAATGGTTACTTTAACACTTTCGCTGCCAAACGCGACTGTAGTCGAATTTACCGTTCACTGCCACACGCGACTACAGTCGAAATTTAAAGACACAGTTGATAGCTGTCTATTTTTAACCGTTATAAGGGTCACAAATCTTTGTTCTTTATTTCAAAATGTTCAGGGGACATAATAATATCGTATATGGCGGTATACGCAATTTTTTGTGCAAGAATTGATTTTACAAAAATGTTTGTAATGTCATTAGATTTCGCGGAAATCGAAAATATCGAAAACATGTCCATGGGGATTACACACAGAACGCATTAAGCCCTTCAACTGCTATATTTTGATTTATTTCTGATGAAACAATATATCAGAATAAATTCTGCTGTTTGATACTTGATGTAGATGGATTTTTGATCTATTTTTGCATAAAATAGTTGTTGATAGGCATTTTTCATATTTTCAATATGGCTTCCAAAATGGCCGCCAAAGATCACGTGACTATCTTTTATATTATTAGTTCAAACAAAAGTTTTATATATTAGTAACATTCTGTGAAAGTTTCACAGTGATAGGTAGAATAGTTCTGGAGATACTCTGTGTTGAACCCATATACCCTAAATATTCAGGAGTCCTTGAAACATGCTTGGCACTGAGGTATTGGTTTTTTGAGGTGCTTGGCAGCGAAAGTGTTAAAGTTTGGTCAAAATCCAGCTGTTAGTTTAGGTTCATTTTGAACCTATGGTTAAGGTGCGTAAGCTAAACTGGAATATGTGTAGCGAAGGCTCAGATCAGTATGAGAGGTTACCCAGTTTATTAGGGTTTTAATACGCCAAGTCTCACAATATTGGATTTCTAAAAACAATGGTTGATGATGATGATTGCAGTTGTATGGATCTACAAGGTATCAATTACCTGTGTCTACACGGTATCCATAACCCGTGTCCACACTATCGCATAATTCACAAAAACTGCTTCTGTCTACACGATACACCACGGAAAAGAGCCATGGTCTACACGTTATCAAGACCGACATTTCGAAACTCGCATATCATCATCCAAGACGGTTTCTCTGTGCTTTCAGGACTATAGAGCGAGTTTCAAGGACTGGTCTTATGGTATCGCAATATTTGATGTTAAAAAGTCAAAACGACAAGAAAAAGACTCGGGGCTGCGCTTTGTTTCAACTTTCTGTGAGTCACTCGACTCTCTCTGTCAAAATCTTGCTAAACAGATCAAACTGCGCAAAGAGAATAGGAAAATCATAAAATCCAATTTTTCTTAGCGTGTAAATTAACATGGCATATTTTGCAAATAAAAGTGTACTCAAGATTTGCGGTCTCTTTGAAAATCTATACTGCAGCCAAAAAGTCTACATGATATCCCGTATACGAGGGTCATTTGGAAAGTTCTTAGCATGGCATCATAACTCCACAATGCGTTGATAAAATGCTATCAAATAATACATTTTTGAAAACTAGAATTCAACGGCTACTTGATGGTTTAATTTTTGTCGAAAAAGGACTTGGCGTGCAAGTGCAGCGCATGCTCAAAATGAATAGGGGTCTATATACTGGCGGAAATTTTAAGCAAAATACTTGGAAAAAAAAGAAGGAAAATTGGGGACCTTTTTTGCGATCTTGATTTGACAAATAATCGATTTGGTGCCAATTTATTTTTATTCAATTATATTATGCGATCACTGCTTGCACGACTACCACCTTTACATTCAGGAAATGTTGACTAATAGAGAAATGGTAAACTTTCAAAAATGGGACTGTTTTCGATTTTTCTTTTTACTTTTACTATAAATTGTGTCACTACAGGAGCACGAAAAATGCCTATTGAGTATATGTTTTGCTTTATTTGTAGCGAACAATGCATAGATATCAATTCGTCGCGCAAAAAGTGTGGCTTGTTTAGTTCTGTAATCAAGAAAACTATTCCTAATAACACTACCCCTACTTTTCAAGAAGTGGGTGGGGTAACTTAACCTCTTACATTTTGTCGATGGCATAAGAACTTATCATGGTATCGCGTTAACTATCAAAAAATTTATTGATCTCTACTCTCAAGGTATTTTTACTTTTTTGTTTGCCATTGTTTTAATTAAAATGAACCAGAACGTCAGCTCATAGCTAAACTTACTCTTCCCCCATGGTAAGATTATAAGAGTTATCTTCCCTTTGTTCTGGTTTACAAAATTTATTTTGGTTTCAATACAAAGCGCAAAAAGTGTGCTTGATAATAATACCTACGCAGGGCATTTTTAATCTACTGTCGGTTATATATTTCCAAAATATGTGCATTGTGACATGCGATTTTTAGTCGAAAAAATTAGCGCATTGCTTTGCTTTCTAGACGGTTATGGTATTGGTGTGCCGGTATTTAGTTATTAGAAACATCCAACTCGGTCATCAATTGTATAATAACTGTACCAGATTGTGGCCTACCAAATGGTACAAAAAAAGCTAGTTTCATGGACTATTGTTAATGTTCTGCACACTTTTCAAAAGCTAAAATATTATATTTTCCACTGAAATTTTGCGTTTTCCAGTATACAAACAGTACATGCATTCACAATAATATTTTTGGTGTCTGCATTATAATAGCCTCATGAAATTTGTGCCATAACGTAGAGATAAGATAGCTCTTTAAAATGATACCAAACATGATAAGGTTTGTAAATCGGTTACTGAAATAAAAGACCATGCTAAGAACTTTCCAAATGCCCCTCGTACGACTGTGATATACCAAATATAAAATTATTTACAGGTGGAAAAAGCGTTCGAGTAAAGAATGTACGATTTCTTCACAGGTGCGACAAAGACGTACCAATTCTTCAAGTCTAAAATTATAAAAATGCGAAAAATAAGCTTACATTTTACACCGCCTCAACCCAAATTGTGAAAATTGACCGTACGCATATGTCACATTTAATTTTACTGCAAATGTCTCTTATTGGTACCAATTCTTCACATGAATGTGACAAATATGAAGTGTGAAATAACTTATGTCTTTTATGCAAGAATAAAGTGTAGGCCCTGATGTGATTCGGCATACTGCAAATATATACATCATATCTGGATCTATACTGCTTGTCTATGTGATGAGCACACTGGTTAGAATGCTCGACTTGAGATCGATGGGTCGATGGGTCGCTGGTTCGTGGCTCACCGCATGCACGGATCCAGAGGGGGTGGGGGCAGGAGGTCCGCCCCACCCCTGAAAAATCACAAAAATATAGCAACACTGGTCCATATCCCCTGAAAATCACAAAGCTTTCAAACCAGCATTCAATGTTGGGCCATCAACGGCACGCCAGCGAAACGTCATTTAATGATGGCCCGCTTATAGTGGTATCCTCCCTTCCCTTATCAACTTTTTAAAACAGCAAAAACAAAAAACCCGTCAAAGTTGGACCCCCTCTGACAAAACTTTCTGGATCCGCGCATGCGACGGATGTCCTGTGTTGTACCCTTGAGCAAAAAACTTTATCCTCTGCTTTGTACTTGATCAACCCACGAAGCTTACCGACATGAATGAAAAAATGTTGACTGGGATGAAAGGCATTAACAAACAAAAAGACAGTAGCCTGCACGTATTATTCTGGTACTTATCGCATCGTCGAACAATGAAGGCTCAGGGATGCTACCTCGCATGAACCTTCCCTTCAGGCGTTCAAGGGAGGCATTTGCGCATGTGCGAGGGGTGCTCTGACCCATATTTGCGTAAAAACAAGGCCAGTGAGCTTTTGATATTATAATCAATACACAGCCCATACACACAGTGTTTACACCTGTTAGAAATACATTAACATACCTAACCCTACCGAAGATAAACACATTTTAAAGGTGAGTAAAAAAACATTTACACATTTCTATTAAATTAGAATCATGCTTTGTATGATTTAATAGGGTTAACATGGTTTTTCATGCATTATACCACCCTTGCCGACTTTAGCACGAAATATCTCATGATGTGCAAGGTCTACACTGATGTAGGTGGTATAAAATAGTTATACCATGTTTGTCTACCTGTACGTAAGATAATCCACTCGCTAAAGCTCGTGGATTATCTCCACGCATAGGCGGACAACCCATGGTATAACTATTACTTAACGTCCGCCTGGTCCCGAGATAAATGTTACCAAGACCAAACTCAGCACCAAAATGCTGATTGTATATTGACATATCTATAAGGGGAGACTTTGGGCATTATTTGACCCTCTCCCCCCTCCTCTTTTGTGTCAGCTATTGACTTCAATTTCGGTAGAAATGAGGATTTATCTACCCTAAAAAGTGATATTCACCGAGGCCGCTGGTAGATAAATCCTCATGTCTACCTCAATGAAGTCAATGATTGTATAATGTCTACCGAAATTGAAGCTAATAGGACTTTTCAACTATGAATGAAAATTTTCCTCTTTCACTTTTATTGTTGAAGTCATGTTCAATCTAAGGACTTTCATACAAGTTTTAACAACTGTTATTAAAATATTTTATGTAGTATTATGTATTTTGAAATTTTTATTCATTCTCTTAATGTGGAATGTAAAATTTAATCATTAAACATTTTTTTACATTTTGTTTATTCAAACAAAGAAAAATGAACAAACAAAGCAAAACAAAAATGTTACTATAAAGCATTAAAGTTTTTAATTTACCTGTTGGGAGGTGGGGCCTCCCCCAGGGGTTTTGGGGATCTGGGGAGAATTGCTATTTATTTTCAGGGAGCTGGGGAGCACTGGTTATTATTTTAGGGAGCAAACTCATAATTTGGGGGATTTAGGGAGCCTTGCCAAAAAACAAAAAATATAAGGAAAAGCCTGCATTTTGTTTGATTTTTTAAAAAATATTTTCTGCTTCTGGGGGGCTAGACCCCCTCCCCCTTGTAAGTTATAAATGTATTAATTTACGTAATAACATGCTCATCTACATTAATCTGAGAGAAAAATATGGAAATTAAGTTTTCTTTGTTGATTTTTTTTCTTAAAATTGATGATTTTTAGGTTGGTAATAACATACTTATTACCAGATGCCCCCAGATTGCACCAGATCACACCATTTTTGTTAAAAAAATCCGGGGAACGTGCCCCCGGATCCCCCTTCCTGGCAACAGTGTCACTACACAATGTTACGGGGGTACATACACACCTGCTATGTTGTTATCTTTTTAGGTAAATAGCCCTTTTTAAAGGAATTTTTGAAGATTGCTTATCAGATTTTACTTACCTGATTTAACTTAAGTTAAACAAGCGTGTAGACACTAATAGCAATTGTAGTAAAGACTTTTTATAGTTAAGTGCTTTCACTAAAGTGTCTAGAAAATCTAGTTTATGCTGTTGGAAAAAATCATTCCCTGTTCCCAAAAAGAAAACCGAATGATATATCTCTAATCCTCCAAGCCTACTCTACCAGGTTCAGCAACAAAATTTAAAGGATGACCTCATACTTTGAGCCATATATAGTGCATTTCATTGAAATAAATTATATGTCATGCATTCCATGGCTTTTATATGTCATGAATTCCATGGCAAAGACCTGTCTTTACATGTATAAGACAAAATATTAAGTGATCATTAAGTCATGCGCTCTTATATAGTTTTAAAGTTATTAAGTATGTGATTTTAATCCTACGGAAGATAAATACATTTTAGGGAGAATTGGCTTTTATTTTTGGGGATTTGGGGAGAAGCTGAACTATTTTTAGGGATTTGGGGAGCGAAGGCAAATACTTTAAGGGAGACTAGGAAATTATTTGCTGGGAGACGGGGAGATCAATGCATTATTTTCAGGGATCAAGGGAGCACAGACCCACCCCCTTGGGGGCCTCAAAGGTGAAACAGCAAATCATGTCAATGTCATACAGCCCATGCTAGTTTCATACTCATCATGCTATATTAGGCTCGCCAGACGGCGATATTGCAGAAGTGTCAAAAATATTAACTTCTGGAAACTAGTTTGAGCTGGTTTTCATCCTTTATCACATTGTAGACCTGTTTAGACCAGTGTTTTCAGGTAGAAATAGAGATTTATGAAGACAAATTGGGCCAATCAGGGGACAGGATTCTCTTCAGTCATATAACAAATTGGGTTATGAAACGTGACTGTTAAAAGCGTGCGACACGGATTTTATGCAACACGATTTATTAAATAGCTCCCTCCAGACCCGGCGAGCATTAACTTCACCATTGGTTTCTTTCCCCTCTGTATGTTACTGCACGAACATCCATTTTGGATTCCTATATTGCTGTTTGACTGTTACAAATTCTAACCGCCAGAACCGCCTACGGCACTGCGTTCCCAGCAGGCACACAACTTTGACTCAACATTGAATCAACGTCATGACGTTGAATCAATGTTGATTCAACGCTGTGATGACGTTTAATCAACGTTGAATCAATTTTGAGTCAAAGGTGTGTGCCTGCTGGGTTGTGTACTTTTTTTCTTTTTTTATGATGGCTCCTCCTCCCCTCTCACCCACTCCTTTATTATTCCCTCTTTTGTTGTTGTTGTTGTTGTTGTTGTTATTGTCATTGTTGTTGTTTTTTTAACATAATTACAACGAAAGATTTACAGTACAGCGAAATATACAGTGTTAGTGTTCTGGTAGTGATATTTCTGTTCTTTTATCTGAATGCTGGTTCTGAACGCTATATGCGTTTATAGAATAGTTAAAAACTGTCAATTTTTTTTCAATATCCAATATTTTACTTCCAGGGATATAGGATACTATCCATTTTACTTCCAGGGATATGGGATACTGTGTTCAATATTTTGGTTACTTCCAGGGATATTGAATACTTAGGAAAATTAATTATGGGGATATTTGGCAGTCTATATTGAGATACTTGCCCGTTTACTTCAATGGATATGGGATATTTGGTACCCCTATACAAGCCTCGTTGATGTCAGGCTTATCATATTACAAACCAGGACAACGAGCGTCCGCGACCTCTCGCATTGTTGAACTCGCCTCTGTTGAATGCGAGCTTGTTTGTTTTTAGCTGTTAAGCAGTGAAGATTAACGTAAGTTCATGTTTTAAAATTGAGCCGCGACATGAGATTTCCAACAATTTGGTATGTGCGACCAGCAAAGCCTCAGATCAGCCTGCGCATACGCGCAGTCTGGTCAGAGGCTTTGCTTGTCGCTTGAATATTCTATGAGTGTTAAGCTACTGACTGAACAGCATTCCGAGTTTCTAAGCGTAAAAGGAGGCTGCACAGGCTCGCCTGAGTCTACACTTGTCAAAATGCCACATTGTGTGAAATCACATGTCTCGGCTCAAATGTTGAAAAGGTAGAGATATGTGTATGTATATAGTGATATTCAAGACGAACCAGTTGTTTGCGCTTTGAGGAAGGCATCCGCTTATCCGTGAACACAGAAACTGGGGGTCAGTAGATTTTTAATATGTTATTTTGTATGCTTGAACATATACAGATATTAGAAAAAATTGCCCTAGACATATGTAAAACTTTTGAAAAATTGCTAATGCTCACGATGATCAAAATACTAAGATCATCGTAATTAATAACCAATTTTTCAAATGTTTTCCACTATAGCCTTTGTTGTAGGGCTCTTTTTCTATTATCTGATACAAATCAAAGCACTGAGAGTACTGATGGAAACGATGTCTTGTGATTTTAGTTCTTGTAGGCTAAGCAGAGTGCATTTTTGTAGATGATATTTTAGGAATATTTGAATTTGTATATTGTATATTTTTCTGACCAATGATGAAGGAAAAGTTTGATATGATTTCTATTTTAGTTTTTAGTTTTAGCATAACAGAATTTTGAAGGGGCATGCGACAAAATATCAATCTTATCATTTCAAACATGGGCTGGTATGTCTTTAAACCCTATTTCACTTTTAAGCTCTGGTGGCCATTTTGTTATGTGGGATCAAAAATAGTAAGTGAGTATGATCAGGAAATTCCACAATCACAAACCGCAGACAACCCCGTGGTACCGGGAGGAAGAGCTGCTCAACCATCACAAGACACCAGGAAGACAAATTAAGCAAAGCAACCAGCTCTCTCTCTCTTCCCCACCAAGATGATTATAATACTAGAATGGACATAAAGTAACGTACAACAAAACATAGAACAATTACAGACTCCCACAATGGGAGTAACAATAAACAAAAAGTCAACAACAACAGAACCACCGCCTTAGAACGGACAGCAGCCTAAGCCACCGGGGGGCTTAAATGCATTTTACTGGTACCAAACCTTTTGCCCATATTTAGCAGAGGGCATTATGCCGAATACATCACTGAAATTATCTTAAGAGTTTGGATTACTGGTTAAGAAGTTAAGATATCTTTTTAGATTTTCCATTCGGTTCATTGTTGCCCTATTTTGAAGGTAATGCGATGAATTATTGCAAGCAGGAAACAATGGTTAAGGAAAGGTGGTTTATAGCCATTTCCTTTTGCCTAGCTCTTGATAACATTTTGTTCAGTGGAGCAACCCGTTAACATTTTGCTAACATAGACTTGCATTATAATTGCCTAAAAATTCCAACAAGGGCAATAACTAAAGTTTTAAGGGTCGATTTTGACGAAACTTATAGGATATCAGAGTACTTGATACTTATTTTGTACCAAATATGTATCAAATCTGACCAGTAGTTCTGAGATGTGGATGGACAAAAATGCGACGGACGGACGACGCCAAAACTATATCCCTCCAACTTTGTCAGGGATTATTAGATATCAGCATAGCTACATACCTAAAAAGCTTTTAATATGTTATGTGTTCTGTTTAAGTTTACGTTAATTTCTCTGTCAAATGTCTCAAATTTGTTCCAAAATGTTCGCTTTTCCATTTTTTAGCCCATTTTGATGTCCGTTTTTGGTAACCATAGCAAAGATAAACGTCAATTTTAAAAGTTTTACTTTTAAACTTGGTATATTGTTCGAATAAACCAATAAGAACAAAATTGTGAAAAGCATTTTTTAGCCCATATGTGGGCCAAAATAGCACCCCCCTGATGCATGTAGCTCTTTGGCAATATTAACTGTGTATATCTAGCTTATAGTATAGATATAAAAAGAAGATTTATAGATGGTAAACTTAGGTTTCATTAAGAACATTGACAATAAAAAGTAAAAAAAAACACTTAAAAATAAAAAAGAGCAAAAAAAGAGCCATGACATGTGATTTCCAAAAATGTGGCATTTTGACAAGTGTAAACTTAAGCGTTTTTGGTAATAATCGATGATAATTGAAAAACATCACACTTGATCCAATTTTAAGCTCCTATTCTAAATATGCAACTTTGCTACAAGGAATAGCAGTTAAATGGAGAGTTAAATGGAGTTTGCTGTCAGGACCAGTTGTGGTATTGGCTACTAGCACAAAGGCTCTGATCAGACTTGACCCGAACCTTTGCCAGTCACAGGAAATCTCATGTCACCTAATTCCTTGAATTATACCCAAATCAGCATTTGTAATTTGTAATATTCTTACAACCACCAGGTTGAGTTTTGTTCATAATGGCAAAGAGTGTGCTCAAATAGCAAAGGTACAAGCAACAGCAAATTGTAAATTTGCAAGCAATTTGTTGACAAAATTTTTAAACAATATAATGTCTGGTTTCAGCGACTATTTAGACTTCTTACAGATCAAACATAATATGGAGTTTGTCAAAAAGCATTTTCACATGCTTCTACAAAATATACTGTTTGTTTTTTTTGTTTGATTTGATTCTTTACGTCCCATCAACAATCTTTCAGTTATAAAGGGACAGGTCTTCCTGGGTTGAAACCAGTACTAAGCTAGGATAAATGTGTCTTGCGCAAGGACACAGTGCAGTGACGCTGTTGAGGCTCGAGTCTGGGCCCCTTCATCTCGAGTCAAGCACTCTACCACTGAGCCACTGCATATACATATCTTTAACAAACATGCACTTTGTAAAAAAATTAACTCATTGTGCTACCAATGTTTATTTTAGGACACAAGGCTGTGACTCTCGGTGGGTGAAATTATTCTGGACTTCAAAACTATATGCAATGACACAATGACAATACATGCGTTACCTCAGACCTACATACAATGACTAGAAACATGTATACAATCTATACATAAACTCAACTATCGTATGGCAGTACTGTTATTCAGTAGATAACATCATGTTATACAAAGTAGATATTGCACAAAAGATTATTGCATAGAGTTTAATATCAAGTTTGTGCAAATGTGAATAAAGCATTTTCACACATTTCCTTTACTTGGCATATGCAAAATATGCAAAATATACTTATCTATAATGAAAATACACTTTGCTGAGAAAAATTCTAATCCATGTGCTACCAATGGTTATCTTAGGACACAATGATGTGACGCTTGATGGATGCAATTATCTACTTCAGAACTATATGCAAAGACACATTGACTATACATTATTTCAGACCTATATGAAATGACTAGAAACATTCATACAATCTATACATAAATTTAACTATCATATGACATTACTGTTATTCAGTAGATAACATCATGTCATACATAGTAGCTCTTACAGAAGTGATCATTTCATGAGAAATTTAAAAAAAACTTATTGCTTTACTTCAAAGAGTGTTTAAGAGTGTTTAGAGTCAAAGAGACTCTATGATGGTTCCGACTTAAAGACTTATCTATTGATGAGATGATAGGGGCCTGATACTTTGGCTGTTTGTCGGGCCCACTGGGGTTTACCTGTTGGATTTCTTTTGCTCCAGTATTCAGTTTTATTTACTGTTGAGTCCTTATCTTTGCTTTATCTCCTTGTTATATCTTGATTTATATGTTTTAGGAGATGATGCATTGATAAGTTAGGGGTCTTTCATGCAAACCAAATATCTATGTGTCTTGATCCACATCTGAATTAAGGGTGAGGTTGGCGCCGTTAAACCGGTTTAAGCCCTCCAGTAAAATATTTTACTGACCGTTCCAAGGCTGTACTTCTTTTGTGGATCTTTTGTTTTTTGTTCTGTCTTGTGTTTGCTATGTCTTTGTGTGCATCTGTTTATATGTGCTTTGCGGTCACCTGCTGGGAAAGGACTGACCTCTTGGCTCTCGTTTGTGGTGTCTTACTGTGAGTTTGTCACTCTCCCATTGGTATCCTGGGTCAGGTGTGGTACTTGATTGTATTGATTCCTGATCTTTGCACCCTTACTTACTTTTATTCCAATTGTGTTTCTTGTCACCAAAGAGTTATTTAACATCTGGCTATGACATTATTTTTTGACATGATTTGTTTGTTTGATTTGATTCTTTACGTCCCATCAACAATATTTCAGTTAAACATGGACGGGTCTTCCTTGGTTGAACCAGCACTAAGCTAGGATAAATGCGTCTTGCTCAAGGACCACGACGCAGTGACGCCGGTGAATCTTGAACCCTCAGTCTCGAGTCAAGCACTCTACCACTGAGCCTCTGCGCTCCCTTTTTGACATGATATATTCCACTGAATAACAGTAACATCAAATGAAAAAATAATGTTATGGCCACAGGTTGCATAATTTTGATACAAAGAAGTTATGTTAATAACAATGTAAATTTTCTTTGAAATAAACCAGCTTTGGAGGTGTTAATTTCGCAATAGAGTTCATATGATGAGAGAATCTTCCATTTGTGCCCATTTCAAATCATTTTTTAAAACTAACCTAAGGCTGAGCCTGTCTAAACTGATTGACTTAAGCTTTAAGTATTTGGTCAACATTATTCAGTCTAGTCAGACTCCTCCCACAGAGGAAGGCAAAGAAAAGAATGTACTTCCTGGCCCCCATCCCTCAACAAAGTTTGACAAGTAAATTTAATCCTGCCAACAATAAAGGAACCATCTCTCAGAAACCTACAGCAGAAAATAAAATGCCCCACTCTACCACCTTGTTATGAAATGATAACTTGTGTAAGACCCTCTATAAAATACATAGAACAAATCAGAACGAATGGAATAAGAGACCCTATTTCTGCTTGTTAAAGTACCATCAGCACATCAAAGAACAAACATAAGAGTCCCTGTCAAGGCTAGTCACCAAGTCATTTTCTATTTCATCCTTGCTGGGAATCTATCTTAATATATTATCCCAAGGAATCCTAGTTAGTTGGATTTTATAATACGGTAAATCTTGTATTAGTTCGTACACTCGAATAGTTCGTTAAATGTCATGTATTAGTTCGTACACTAGTCATTTTTATATGCAATTCTATTAGTTCGTACACAACGTTTTTTTTTCTTCATTGGTGCTTGTTTTTAATCAGCGTGGCTGTCTACGATATGTTACTGTTAACTTTCGCGTGCTTACACCAAACAGACCTTTTCGTCTGTCAATCTAACGACTTCGGTCGCTAACGTAAATCCAGCATTGACGTCGCATGTTAATAACATTAAAATTTGTTTTCTGAAAATCGAGCGAATGCTAATTTACACGCCCTATGTCGCCAATGCGTCGGAGATATATTCTGTACGGTCATTACAAAAAGTGTCCTTAGAATAATAGAAAGTTACATTTTACTTCTGTGTCATATATCTTTTATAATCGGACACCCAAGCCGCGTGCGACCCGGAAAGCATTTTTATACTTGTGCAGCTCAGACCCGACACGAAATCATATAAACTGGTACCAGAATATTTCGTAAATAGCCTGCTGGTACTTATGACAAGGCCCAGGAGAGCATGTGCGTTTGCGCAATCTCATCAGGGTCCCGCTGCTCACTAACATAAAGTTTGAAGTGGATGAAGACTCAGCATGCTCAGACCAAATCAAATTCTAGATATCTACGTACGTTTTGTTTTATATAGTTGAATATCAATTTCGGTTTTCTGAGCGTAAATAACTCAATAAATGTAGTAATAACGGTTTTTCCTAGGTTCAAACAAATGGAACATTTTAACAAATTGTTTAGCCGATCGTGGCGTGTCTTGCTGTCCTCATGAAACTACATACGAAAGGTCCTGAGAGTTCATGATTACCGAGATAGTGTACGCACAGACGCACAAACCGAGCATAATTTGATTGTATCATGATTCTAGGTCTTGATGAATGGCATTTCCATGAAATAAGCCAGTTCATGAGATTATGGTACCTATCGCATATGCGAGCAGCGAAGGCTCAAACGAGCCTGTGCATCTGCGGAAAATCGTCAGCGCCTTCAGGCTTAACTGCGAGCATAGAAGGAATGTAGATGAAGGTACGTTCATTAATTTAGGATAATAGCCCCACTAGGTGGCTGTGAATTTGAAAACAGGAAGAATTCGCTTTATTTTAACCACCACGCATCTATTGATGTATGTATCCCGACTTTCAATATATTAGTTTTCATGAACAGTCAGACCGTGTGTCTTTTTTGGAAGGAAAAGTCTTCCAATATGGATGGATTTTCCTTCCATTTAGTTTTTTTTACAGAAAATTGGAAAAAGGTCTTTATAACATCTATCTTAATGAAAACAGCAAAAGACCTTGAGATCATCCGCGGTGACATACATATCAGAATTTGCAAAAATCCTTACCACACGTCTGTAGATGTTTTACCCCGACTTTGTTGTATGAGACCAACAAAGTCGCAGATCAGCCTGGGTACCGCACATTCTTATCAGCGCCTTTGTTATGAATACAAAAATTAAACATTTTGTCGGGCCTGGTCTGGGTCAAACCTGTCTGCTAATAATATCAGCCGCAGACATGAAGATCAAATCCGCCGCTTTCATGCCACGTGCTGTTTTAAGAGATGGGTAGCACGTGGTGCATTGGCGCATAACATAAAACATAATTGCTCAGCTGCATGCGCGGATCCAGAAAGGGGTCCAACTTTGACAACTTTTTTTTAATTGATGATGGGAGAGAGGATCCAAACACCACTATATGCGGATCATCATTGGCCCGCCAGCGAAACACCATTTAAATGGCGTTTCGCTGGCGTGCCGCTGATGGCCCAACATCGAATGCTGGCTTGGTAGCTTTGTGATTTTAAAGGGAACCGGACCAGTATGCTAAGAAACCCTATTTTTCAGGGGTGGGGTCTGTCCCCCTCTGGATCCGCCCATGAGCTATCTGGCATGAAAAGACAATTTCTGTAAACTCATCACTTTCGCTCATTGCGATCGCGTACACGTTCGCAAACATGTGATATAAATTGTTTTGGATCTCGGAAATTTACTTTACAAATTCAAACTATCAATGCCCCACAATTTTATCAAATGGCGGGCGACAGCCAGAACTCATTTTTTTTTAAATTTCTAGTGGGTGCATAAAAGGCCTCGATACACCGTCACAAAACCGAAAAATCGCACCGGAAATTCACTTTTTTTCTTAACGACGTGAAGAGCATTAGACGCTAGTAGGCAAAGATGAGCCTGTGCATCCAACACTGTTGACTTTACGGTAGTATCATGCGCGGATCCAGGAATTTTTGTCATGGGGGGGGGGGGGGTAGGGGGCTCCAGGCTCAACTGACAGAGAAAAAAACACTCTGATAACGTTGTCTTAGGCATCAGCCTTTTACGATTTTACAGAGGGGTACAATAATTTATTCTAAGGAAAACTATAATTTTTTAAGGTTCCAGAGGGGGTTTATCATTTTTCAGGGGAGGGGGGTCCAAATTTTTCCAGGGGGTGTGGGGTCCAAATGCTAATTTCAATTGAAACCTATAGAATTTTTGATTTTCCAGGTGGTCCGGGCCCCCATACCCCTCTGGATCCGCGCATGCGTATGATAGATACACTTGCGATATCCAAATTTTCAAGTCAACAGTAAAGCCAATCCCGAAGGACAGGTTTTTTTTTCATGCAATTGTTCATTTTCCATTCCCGGAGCATCTAGTGACACCTCAAAACATGATGAGGTATATGATTCTGCAATATGTTAGTGGAAAACAAATGTTGAGACCTCGGACCCTGGTCCGAGTTGAGACACAGTGATTATCGCAACTTTTAGTCAACTATTGATGGTTTCAGTCTTTCATTATGTATATAAGACTAGGCCTTGATTTCTGGCATCAGTTTTAGAAAAACGGGCTGTCCAATGTTGTCAAATAACGTTCATGCTAGATACATTACCATAACATACCATGCATAAGCTGGGTGCTTAAGATCAAGCAACATACTCGCTGGAAGAATGTGTTTAATTGTTAAAAAAAATTACAGTTCAAACGTAAATAATCAGATCTTAGAACAAATCTACATGGATATGCTCGAGAAGCTCAAAATGGAAGCATGCAGTGTGCAAGAACACATACAATAATATGGCTAAACAACCGCCAGCTTTTTTGAAAAGCTAATACTTGTGTAAATCTACTGTTGCGCGAAACGAAACGAAAGTTAAGGTGTATTTATTTTATTATTATTATTCGTTTCTGTCTATCGACAGTGTCTTTTCATGCAATTGACTTAATTTCAAACGCCACTGCTATCATTCTGTCCATAAAAACTTATACCTAGCGCACTATATTTTTAGAACTATTTTAGTGGCGGTCAGGTTCATAAAGGGCGGGAAAACATTAGCAATCCACAAGAAAACGTGTCTTCTTCACGTTTATGACAAAAGGACAGGGCTGCGTTTATTGTCCGTCTCGTAATGTTTAAAAGCAAAGAAAAGTATAATGATAAAAAACGATTGCAAGATATTGTGCTTTTAACTGCAATATCTGGCTGCATCATAGATATTGCAAGCGGTTCTTCGTCGTACAAGAGCAGGTTTTCTCATGCTAAGGTATTGTTTTTCTGACGCTCGTTTGAGGCATCCAATGGGGTTTACTGATTTGCGAATTTGTCCCAAATTTTTACCAATTAGCGTCTTCATAAAACTCATTTTTACAAGTAAGCACATTCAGCATTACAAAATATTTTTTTTATCACTGATTTCTCTTAAATTAAACTGATTAAAGCGTAATTTTAACAAACGAAACACTGATTTTTAAGGTACCCCGTTGAGACCCTCTCCCTTTGATGTACAAATAAACTTATAATTCTGTTTCAATCATATATAAGCTTTCAATAATCAAGTTTTCAAGCACAACAACGTTTTTCTGACCGTTGGGTTTACGTTTCAGAGCTGAAAACCGCAACAAACTAATAAAATACCAATATTGTTTTTGTCTAGCAGCAGGACAAGGGTTGTTTGCATTAAGGACATTTGGTTCCCAGCGACTTACACAGGCTGTAACGGTATAGGTAGCGGACTGGGTAGCAATGTTGAACGGGGGTTCGATGATATGGGGATTTTGTGTGTATTTTGTGTATATGATACCATTGGAAACAGATGTTTTGAGAAAACATCGTTTCCAAAAAGCATATTTAAAATCTACTAACCCAAAGTATCCTTGAAAGGTGTTCCGATCCCAGCCCTGCCATGAAAGAAAAAAAAAATACCATTGTTGTGAGCAAGACACTTAACCGCTGCCTCTGCTACGCACTGGTTCAACCAACTACACGGGAAAAGGTCCCGACATGACTGAAAAACTGTCTACTGGGACGAAATGCATCAACATAAACAAACAAAACTGTCATTTTCTGATGGCAACTACATTATGAGACACCTCTATGAGTCCTCCAAGTGCGGATCCAGAGGGGAGACAGGGGGTCCGGACCCCCTAGGAAAATCACAAGTTATATGGGTTTCTATAGGGAATAAGCAATTGGACCCCCCTGGAAAAAGTTGGACCCCCTAGAAAATGTTGGAGCCCCTCTGGACCCTTGAAAAATGATAGTTTTCTTCGAAATTAACCAATTAACCATTTGACTTCAGTAAAATAAGCGGAGGACTATAAAAAAAAGGTTATCAGAACTTTTTTTTTTGTCAGATTGACCTGGACCCCCTAACGAAAATTCCTGGATCCGCGCATGTGATTGTCTTCGGTAATTAATTACATTGCCATCCTCTCTCCTCGATAATTAATCACATTCCCCGATAGACTTGTGGAGTCTTTGGTGCATAATGCTAGGTCTTCTGGCTACACGCTGCTATTATCAGCGCCATTCTGGATTGCTGTCATCAGTTGATAAAACACATTATTCAGCGATAAAAAAGCTTTAATCCTTTTAACGCTTTCAATCTGGATACCTGCGAACCCGGGCCTGCAAACTTTACAATTTTGGGCTAACGAGTCCTCTTGGGACTCGCTGTTTCAGAGACAAGTCTGCAATACTATTGCATCCTGGGACTCGATGAAATAAAAACTTTGCATCCCAGAGAAAAAAATTATGCGCAAAAGATGCAGGATGCGCAGGTAAAAAATCACTGAAACAGGGATACTTAGGCAAACAGTGAAGATCCAGATGAAATGCCGCATAGTGCGGCATTTCATCAGGGTCTGCACTATTTCCAAAGATAAAACACATCTCCATGACAGAAAGGCGAAATGACTTTTCTACCCTTATTATATAAGTAGGACCAGCCTAATTTTGTTTTAAGGGTTGTTGCGTTGCATTTTTCATTTTATTTAAAAATTTAATAGAATATTCTGTAGGCAAACAGTGAAGATCCTGATCAGACGCCGAGTTCTGTGGCGTCTGATCTGGGTCTGCACTATTTGCCAATGTCCCATTAAAAGGACACTATGCGTATATGGGTTTACCCAATCTCGCTCCTCCATGATAATGAAACTGGTTTGATAATTTTATTTTTTTCCATTCATTTCCAGAAAAATTAAAACAAGATGGCAGACAAAAAAGGAAAGAAACCAAAACCCATCACCAAGAAGTCAACTTCATCCGATTTCGATAAAATGATCGTAGAAGCTCTTCGAAACCTTAAACAGAAGAATGGCTCTTCAAAAGAGGAAATAATCGCATATGTGTTCGCATATTTTACGACTTACGATTTTACGATTGCTGCAAACCAAAACAAAGCACAACGCCCGTTATCCCTGGCTCTACAGTCGTGTATCTCAAATGGTACTGTGGAGAAAGTCGGAGGAAGCGGTAAGAAAGAGACGTTTAAGCTGACACTTTCAACAGCAACGACAAAGGCTGATAAGGAATTGCCACAAAAGACAAGGAAAGAAGACAAAAACAAGAAGAAACACAAGTTGTCGTAAGTATCACGTGTGTTGCTACATTTCCCATGATTATACAACCACGCAACGAGCAATTTAGCAATATACTCCCATGAAACATCTCAAGATAAGCTGCCAGAAGCATAAAATAGACAGTCTATTATTATCATACAGACACGAAAAGTTGTTCATTTGTACTTGCTCATGTCATTGAATAAATGAAAGTGGTTGAGAATTTGTTTAAAAAAGCTCATAGTGAAAAAACTCATTTTTTGAAAAGACATATGTTGTTAGTACACATAGGAATTGCCTCATAGGGGCAATTCCAATGTGTACCTACAACATATGTTAAAATTGACCCAGAGCATATGCGATATGTACCACTGTCCCGTTGGCTGGCCAAGGTATAACATATATAAACATATTATATAGAGAATGACTGACTGGACTAGCTCCTATCAATTTTGTGCATGCATGGGAATACAGTGATTTTGTTACCTGCGCATCCTGCATCTTTTGGCATAAGTTTTTATTTCAGCGAGTCCCAGCGAGTCCCGGGATGCAATAGTATTGCAGACTTGTCATTAAAAATAGTGTTTTGGACTCATAAGTTTGCAGTTGGGACTCATTGATATTGGAAACAGCGAGTCCCAGGACCCATAAGCCCAAAATTGTAAATGAATCACTGGGAATATGTCTGGAATTTATCTGTAACATTGTCTGCTACATAATAGTTTTACATACATGACTAGTTGGTTCTAGTGAATCAGTGCAAAAGCACCAACCTCTCAGATGACAACTGATATCTTATGCAAAAACTGATCTCATATTCAATACGTGCCATAGTTACGTGGGCTGTATCATTTGAAAAATTGCAATTGTTTTTCGATTATATCTATGGACTGGCAGAGACTTGAAGCAAATGAATAACGAAAAAAATGTAATGAAGCAACAGCGCCAGGTTAGCGTCGATGAGGCACTATCACGTGACATTTGCGTTATCATGACGTTTTTGATTTAGTCCACTTAAATCCCTGCTAGAAAAGGAGCATATATATATCAATCTGTATGTTTATCTATCTATCTATCTATCTATCTATCTATCTATCTATCTATCTATCTATCTATCTATCTATCTATCTATCTATCTATCTATCGATCTATCTATCTATCTATCTATCTATCTATCTATCTATCTATCTATCTATCTATCTATCTATCTATCTATCTATCTATCTATCTATCTATCTATCTATCTATCTATCTATCTCTCAAATGTGTTTAGATTATATACACATGCCATTCACAAATATTGTAAAATCAACCTGTATAAGGAAATGATCAAAATTAGCCTCACGGCTTACTGTCAGATCCTACTTCTATGATATTGTACTTATGAAAAAATGATTGATAAAATAAAATATGTTTAAACCAACATATGTTACTTAAAATAGGGAAGAAAACTATTTGGAAATTTACATTTTCCAAGTATCATGCCAATTGTCTTTACCTCTTTTAAACATCACAAACTGCCAATCAGTATCAAAATATCTGTCTCTCTACTGCAAATTGTTTATATTTGCATGACAGTTATTTCTCCAAATTCGAGTTCATGAACTACCTCTTTGCTAACCTGCTAGTTGCGTGGTTGTAACAGCAATAATTCCATCGTCGCCACTCGCTAAGTTTGTATTCAATGCATTTATTAAGGGTTCAGTCTCATTTTCAATGCAGTATACTGTGGATAGAGAATTGTTTGTTGAGGTTTTTTTTTTTATTTTTTAAAACTCAAAATTAGCTAGACAGTAGAACTAGAGACAACATTGAATGACCATTGTGCTTCGCCTAAAGGAAGAGTACTGAGAAGAGAGAGGCCAGGGAAGAGGAATAGCTGAAGATTTACCGTTTTATTTCACCCCCCCTCCCCCAATATCCTTTTGTTATTGTTTTCGAAATCTGTAATGATAAATTCTAAGATTTCGTGGCATGTTTTATTTGATTATTAACTTTATGAAAAAGTTTATATTATATTATTTGTGTTTAGTTTCTTTCTTTTTTACTTGTCTCTTGTTTGCACATTTCGTTCAATTTCTGAATCATACCAATGATTATCAGTTACCTCGCATATTAACTGCATTGTTGCACGTTGCCTGATAAACGTTGTCTATCTCACGGCATGTGCCTTTATCAGTTCATGATGACGTTGCACTTTTTGAATGACATCCTAATGACACCGAATCAACACAAATATCGAGAATTACGTCAAAATCGCTGGTTCGAAGAGTGAATCAATGGGTAAACTGATAGATAGAATACTAGGTTCCTGTCTTTTGATTACAAAGTTTACCAGGCTCGGCTTTGAGAACGCATGTTGAAAAACTCGGCAAGCCTCGCGATGTCAACAAGCATTCTCAAAGCCTTGCCTGGTAAACTTGATATCAAAAGACAGGAACCTAGTATTCTCTATTTATCATCGTCGTGAACAAGGATGGTTTGACAGAGTGTACTCTTTTTGGCTTAAATTGATTTATGTGAGTGTTATGTCTTCTGTCATTTCAGTAAAAGCAGTTCTGTTCCAGACAAAGATTTGGCAGCCACAGAAACTATCAAGAAATCTTCTGGGACGAAAAGTAGTAGATTGTCTAAAGCGAAAAGTAACAAGTTAAAAACTGATATTTACACAGTTAATACTGACAGTTACACAAGTGCTTCTGTTACACGCCCAAGTACCTCTAGCGAAACGATCAGTATTACGTCTAAGGCTGATAGTGGTTTAAGTCTGAATGATATCAAAGCTGAACGCGTACGTTCAATACATGTTAAGCTACCAACAGATAAGAGCGACTGTCACATATGTAGCATGGATATTACTCCAGATGGAAGAATGCTTTTGGCTGATTTTACTAACCAATGTATCAAATTATTTGACAAAGAGGGAGAGCTTGTTGCAAGATATGTGTTTCCCAAAAAGTTTCAGAATGTCGAGATAGCAGTTATTGATAATGATGAATGTATTTTGAGTTTATATAATGAAAGAAATCTTCAAGTTTTAAGCATAAAAGACAACGTACTGGCTATAAAGGGTACAATTAAACTGAAGGAGACGGTCAGAGGAATTTCATACTGTCAAGATAGAATTGTAGTTTTGGGTCTTAAGATAGGTATGGTTAAAGTTATTAATAGACGGGGTAAAACATGTTGGGGACGGTCGACATGGCGAGCTGGCGACAAACCCAATGATTGGATAGCAAGATGCAGCACGTGCTTTGTAGAGAACGGTAATCTAGCGGTTATTGTTTCTGGTACTATGTATAATAAAATCATTAAGCTTGATGGCAACACAGGTGACGTAATAAAGTCTTTTGATGTAGTTGGTACGGGACAGTCTAGTTTATGTCGAGACGAAAGAGGCTTAATATATCTTTGTAACAACCTCAGCCGCGAAGTTCATGTATATAGTGCGGATCTAGAGTGCTGTAAGGTTCTGCTATCAAATAATCAGAAACTCTGCAATATGCCAATCGCGGTGAAATATAACGTCTCAAACGGACAGCTGTATGTAGCAAGCAATTGTCTAAACACAGTGAATTATGTTGACTGCGATTATTTCAATAACTGTAACTTTATTGAAGCTTATCAACTACAGTAAGCATTGATAACTGTAACTATATTGAGGCTTATCATCTACAGTAAGCATTGATAACTGTAACTATATTGAGGCTTATCAACTACAGTAAGCATTGATAACTGTAACTATATTGAGGCTTATCAACTACAGTAAGCATTGATAACTGTAACTATATTGAGGCTTATCAACTACAGTAAACATTGATAACTGTAACTATATTGAGGCTTATCAACTACAGTAAACATTGATAACTGTAACTATATTGAGGCTTATCAACTACAGTAAGCATTGATAACTGTAACTATATTGAAGCTTATCAACTACAGTAAGCATTGATAACTGTAACTATATTGAGGCTTATCATCTACAGTAAGCATTGATAACTGTAACTATATTGAAGCTTATCAACCACAGTAAACATTGATAACTGTAACTATATTGAGGCTTATCATCTACAGTAAACATTGATAACTGTAACTATATTGAGGCTTATCATCTACAGTAAACATTGATAACTGTAACTATATTGAGGCTTATCAACTACAGTAAACATTGATAACTGTAACTATATTGAGGCTTATCAACTACAGTAAACATTGATAACTGTAACTATATTGAGGCTTATCAACTACAGTAAGCATTGATAACTGTAACTATATTGAAGCTTATCAACTACAGTAAATATTGATAACTGTAACTATATTGAGGCTTATCAACTACAGTAAGCATTGATAACTGTAACTATATTGAAGCTTATCATCTACAGTAAGCATTGATAACTGTAACTATATTGAGGCTTATCAACTACAGTAAGCATTGATAACTGTAACTATATTGAAGCTCATCAACTACAGTAAGCATTGATAACTGTAACTATATTGAGGCTTATCAACTACAGTAAACATTGATAACTGTAACTATATTGAGGCTAATCAACTACAGTAAACATTGATAACTGTAACTATATTGAAGCTTATCAACTACAGTAAGCATTGATAACTGTAACTATATTGAGGCTTATAAACTACAGTAAGCATTGATAACTGTAACTATATTGAGGCTTATCATCTACAGTAAGCACTGATAACTGTAACTATATTGAGGCTAATCAACTACAGTAAACATTGATAACTGTAACTATATTGAAGCTTATCAACTACAGTAAACATTGATAACTGTAACTATATTGAGGCTTATCAACTACAGTAAGCATTGATAACTGTAACTATATTGAGGCTTATCAACTACAGTAAACATTGATAACTGTAACTATATTGAGGCTTATCAACTACAGTAAGCATTGATAACTGTAACTATATTGAGGCTTATCAACTACAGTAAGCACTGATAACTGTAACTATATTGAGGCTTATCATCTACAGTAAGCACTGATAACTGTAACTATATTGAGGCTTATCAACTACAGTAAGCACTGATAACTGTAACTATATTGAGGCTTATCAACTACAGTAAGCACTGATAACTGTAACTATATTGAGGCTTATCAACTACAGTAAGCACTGATAACTGTAACTATATTAAAGCGTATCAACTACAGTAAGCATTAATAACTGTAACTATATTGAGGCTTATCAACTACAGTAAACATTGATAACTGTAACTATATTGAGGCTTATCAACTACAGTAAGCATTGATAACTGTAACTATATTGAGGCTTATCAACTACAGTAAACATTGATAACTGTAACTATATTGAGGCTTATCAACTACAGTAAACATTGATAACTGTAACTATATTGAGGCTTATCAACTACAGTAAGCATTGATAACTGTAACTATATTGAGGCTTATCAACTACAGTAAGCACTGATAACTGTAACTATTTTGAGGCTTATCAACTACAGTAAACATTGATAACTGTAACTATATTGAAGCTTATCAACTACAGTAAGCATTGATAACTGTAACTATATTGAGGCTTATCATCTACAGTGAATCGATAGATGTAACTATATCGAAGCTTGCTAAGTACAGTCAAAATCGATAACTGTAACTATATTGAAGCTTAACAACGATAGTAAAAATCGATATCTCGAATTTCAACACGTATGAAGCGCCCGCTAATTTGAATTACATTTCAAATAAATATTTGATTGAGAGACGGTGTATATATGAGTATATTTTCAATAATATCTAATAAAATCAAAGGCTCTGGTGGGTTAAAGGAAATCTCCTATGAGAATCTTATTTTAAACGCCTAGAAAATAAATTTTATAGGAAAAACTAAAAAACATCTAAAGTTTTGGTTATATATTATTTAATGAAGTATTCCCTTTAATCAGAACTACTGATAATTCAAATAAATAGCTCGAGCCCAGAGGATGTCAAATAAAAGGGATTCAAATGCACATGGTTCACTTTGAGAGATTTACCCTGTCCCCCTGCAAACAGTATGGACAAAAATAGGATTGCTTCGTTTGGAACAGTCTGATTCGGGTTCATGATGTTTGTTTCAGTGATATATTCTACTCTGAGGTGCACTATAGCATATGCAGCAGACGTAAAAATCAGACAACACAGATTAATCTGGATAGTGCAGACACAGATGAGCTGTCTCATGGAGGTAACTTATCTGGGCCAGCACCAATCAAATAAGAATCTAGGTCAGGAGTTGTATTGATTTATGAACTGTTTGTGTATCAAACATTGAAATCAAGCATCAACGTAGATTTATCTGGATAGTGCAGACTTAGATGATCCGTCCCATGGAGGTAACTCATTTGGGCCAGCACTTATCAGAATCGAATCTAGGTCATGAGTTGTATTGAGTTTTAAATTGTTTGTGTATCAAACATTAAACATAGATTTTCTGCTTAGTGCAGACCCAGATTAGCTGCGTCATAAGTGTAACTCATCTGGCACAGCACTAATCGGATAAGAAACTAGGTCATGAATTGTATTAATTTATGAACTGTTTGTGTATCAAATATTGAAATCAAGCATCAATACAGATTTATCTGGTTAGTGCAGACCCAGATGAGCTGCCTCATGGGTGTAACTTATCTAGGCCAGCACTAATCAGATTACAATCTAGGTAATGCGCTGTATTGATTTATGAAATTTATGTGAATCAAACATTGAAATCAAGCATCAACACAGATATATCTGGTAAGTGCAGACCCAGATGAGCTGTCTCATGGAGGTAACTCATCTGGGCCAGCACTAATCAGATAAGAATGTATGTCGTGGGTTATATTGATTTATGAATTTTTGTGTATCAAACATTAAAATCAAGCATCAACACAGTTTTATCTGGATATTGCAGACCCAGATGAGCTGTCTCATGGAGTTAACTCATCCGGGCCAGCACTAATCAGATAAGAATGTATGTCGTGGGTTATATTGATTTATGAACTTTTTGTGTAGCAAACATTGAAATCAAGCATCAACACAGATATATCTGGTAAGTGCAGACCCAGATAAGCTGCCTCATGGATGTAACTGATCTGAGCCAGCACTAATCAAATGAGAATCTAGGTCAGGAGTTGCATTGATTTATGATCTTTGTGTATATCAAACATTGAAATCAAGCATCAACACATAATTATCTGGATAGTGCAGACACAGATGAGCTGTCTCACGGAGGTTACTCACCTGGGCCAGTACTTATCATATAAGAATCTAGGTAATGAGTTGTATTGATTTATGAACTTTTCGAGTATCAAACATTGAAATCAAGCATCAACAAAGATGTATCTAGATAGTGCAGACCAAGATGAGCTGCCTCAGGGAAGTGACTCATCTGGGCCAGCACTAATCATGTAAGAATCTAGGTCATGAGTTGTATTGATTTATGATTTTTTTGTGTATCAAACATTGTTATCAAGCAACAACACAGATTTATCTGGATAGTGCAGACCCAGATGAACTGTCGCATGAGGTAACTAATCTGCGCCAGCACTAATCAAATAAGAACCTAGGTCATGAGTTGTATTGGTTTATGAACTTTTTGTGCATCAAAAATTGAAATCAAGCATCAACACAGATTTATCCCAGATGAGCTGTCTTATGGAAGTTTATTTGTCTGGGCCAGTACTAATCAAATAAGAACCTAGATCATGAGTTGCATTGATTTATGAACTTTTTGTGCATCAAAAATTGAAATCAAGCATCAACACAGATTTATCCCAGATGAGCTGTCTCATGGAGTCAACTCATCTGGGCCAGCACTAATCAAATAAGAACCTAGATCATGAGTTGCATTGATTTATGAACTTTTTGTGTATCAAATATTGAAATCAAGCATCAACACAGATTAATCTCAGATGAGCTGTCTCATGGAAGTTTATTTGTCTGGGCCAGTACTAATCAAATAAGAATCTAAGTCATGATTATTGTTGATTTATGAATGTTTTGTGTATCAGACATTAAAATCAAGCATCTACACAGATTTATCTGGATAGTGCAGACTTAGATGGGCTGGTTTATGGATGTAGCTCATCTGAGCTAGCACTATTCACATAATAATATAGGTCAAGAATTGATGGAAATCCAATTTTAGTGGTCAATTCAAAAAGATTTTTTTGTTTTTGGTCGATTTTTAATTCTTTTCGTCCCATCAACAATCTTTCAGTTATATAGGCAGGGGTCTTCCTGGGTTGAACCAGTACTAAGCTAGAATACAAAAAGATTGTAAAACGTTATATAAGGGTTGGATATAACTTGGATATTATGCGACAGTCTGTATGCCCAGTTTTAAACCCAATCATGGTTTATAGCTATGGTTTCCTCTTTAATTGCATGATGGTTTGTCAGGCCTCAGACTCTATGACGGCTCTGACATAAAGCTTTAACCGGTGGTTGGTGCCTGCTGCTTATCTGTAGCTGGACCCACCGTGGCTCCACTTGAGGTTTTCTTTAGCTCTGCTTATCTGTGAGTCATGAGCCCTTTTCTTTGTTTCAGCATGGTGTGTTAATTTGATTAGATTGTTTCTCCATGATGATACATTGCATTAGTTAGAAGGCCTCCATGCGAGCTGAACATTTCTTGTACTTTAACAATGGCAGAATCTAGGGCGAAGATTTGGTACCAGTAAAATGCATTTAAGCCCCCCCCCCCCCCCCCCATGGCTTAGGCTGCTGTCTGTTCTAAGGCGGTGGTTCTGTTGTTGTTGACTTTTTGTTTATTGTTACTCCCATTGTGGGAGTCTGTAATTGTTCTATGTTTTGTTGTACGTTACTTTATGTCCATTCTACTATTGCAATCATCTTGATGGGGAAGAGAGAGCTGGTTGGTTTACTTAATTTGTCTTAATGGTGTCTCGTGATGGTTGAGTGGCTCTTCCTCGTGATGACATGGGGTTGTCTGCTGTGATTGTGGTATTTCCTGATCATACTTACTTACTATTTTTGCATTGATTTAGGAACGTTTTGTGTATCAAACATCGAAATCAAGCATCAACACAGATTAATCTGCTAAGTGCAGACCAAGATGAGCTGTCTCATTGAGTTAACTCATCTGGGCCAGCACTAATCAAATAATAATCTATTATGTATTGATTTATAAACTATTTGTGTAACAAACATTGAAATTAAGCATCAACACAGATTAATCTGGAAAGTGCAGACCAAGATGAGCTGCCTCAAGGGGGAAACTCATCTGGGCCAGCACTAATCAAATAAGAATCTAGGTCATTAGTTGTATTGATTTATGATTTTTTTGTGTATCAAACTTTGAATAAAACATCAACACCCATTTATTTGGATAGTTCAGACCCTGATAAGCTTTCTCATGGATGTAACTCATCTGGGCCGGCACTAATCAAATAATAATCTAGGTCATGAGTTGTATTGATTTATGAACGTTTCTTGTATCAAACATTGAAATCAAGCATCAACACCGATTTATCTGGATAGTACAGACCCAGATGAGCTGCCTTATGGAGGTAACTTGTCTTGACTAGCACTAATAAAATAAAATATAGGTCAGGAGTTGTATTGATTTATGAACTTTTTGTGTATCAAACGTTGAAATCAAGTATCAACACAGATTTATCTGGTAAGAGTAGACCAGATGAGCTGTCTCATTGAGGTGACTCACCTAGGCCAGCACTAATCAAATGAGAATCTAGGTCATGAGTTATATTGATTTATGAACGTTTGTTGTATCAAACATTGAAATCAAGCATCAACACAGATTTATCTGGATAGTGCAGACCCAGATGAGCTGCCTCATGGGTGTAACTTATCTAGGCCAGCACTAATCAAAAATAATAATCTAGGTCATGAGTTGTATTGATTTTTGAACTTTTTTAGTATCAAACATTGAAATCAAGCATCAGATTAGATTTATCTGGATAGTGCAGACCCAGATGAGCCTGCTTCATAAAGGTAACTCATCTGGGGCCAGCACTAATCAGATAAGTATCTAGGTCATGAGTTGTATTGATTTTGAGACTTTTTGACTATCAAACATTGAAATCAAGCTTTGTTCTTGCAGATTTGTTTTTGTTTTGTTATGAGAGATACTTCACTTTGTATCTGTCAGACAATAATCAGACTGATATTATTGAAGCCTTTAACCCTTTCACTGCCTTACCCCGAGTCAAGCTCGGGGTGAATACCGCTTCCTATACGCCAGTACCCCGAGTCTGGCTTGGGCTAAACATGGGTTAAACACGGTGTTGTTTATATGCATGTGATATTCAAGGGACAGAACTCAATTATCCTTATCTGCTCTATAATGAAAGAGTTAACTTCTTCAAGATTTATATCATAACTCAGCGGCCGAAAGCTTGCTTTTCACAGGGAAAACGGCCCTTTTGATGGAAGAACTCGTTTTTTTTTCAAAGATGGCAGGTGATCGTGGCATTAGTCTGTTGTGTTTCTTTGAAGTAGCGGTTATTTTGGAAGTCTATAATGGCTTGTATATGGATGACAATTGATATTAATTGGAATCAGCAATGGTAAAGGAGAAAATTCCTGTCATTCTCAAATTTTTGAACTATTGTTTCCCAACCATTCCAAAACAATGATGTTGTAAACGAAAGTTAACATTCATGTATTTTCAGCTGTTGAATTTTTTTTGACATGCTATCACTAGAAAACATTATTGTAAACATTGTACCAAATGTCTCAAACAAGCAGGAAAAAATTGGTGTAAATCCCTTTAGTGGTTATGATTTTGTATGAAATTATATGTAACACCATAAAAACATCAAAATAGCCGTATTTTCCCCCGGCATACTGCGTGCATTATATACGGCAGTGAAGGGGTTAACTTCACCTCCAGATATTAGTATGACTTACTAAATTTTAACAATGCTTATTTTGAAGAAATGGAAGGTCAAATATATCCTACTGAACTTCAGTTAAATTAGGCTGATTCTTCTGATACTGATGCCCCGTTTTTTTATTTGGACTTGTCCATAACGAACGGCATAGTGTCATCTAAGATTTATGATAAATGGGATGATTTTAATTTTGTAATAGTAGATGTCCCATTATTTGATGGAGATGCTCCTCGCATCCCTTCCTATGGTGTATATATTTTGCTGCTTATTCCTTTTCGCATGAGTGTGTTCTAATATTGATGATTTCAACAACAAAACCTATTTTTTTATTAAAACAAGCATATACATATCACAAAATTCGAAAAGCATTTTCTAAATTCTACCACAGACACTCAGAACAAAGTTTTGAATACCAAATTGGTTTAAAACCTCTCTTGCAACAGGGCATATTAGATCCTATATTTTAAAGGTGATTTAGGTTATAAATTTAAAAGAATTGTTGGAAAACCCTAATTTTTGTGATCTATGCAAAAAGATTATCAAATGTTATAAAATAGATATAACTTGGATATCATGCGACAGTGTGCATGCCTGGTTGTAAACCCAATCAAGGTTTATAGCTATGGGTTCCTTTTTAATTACATAACGGTGGGTCAGGCCTCAGACTCAATGACGCCTCTGACCTTAAGCTTTAATCAGTGGGCTGGTGCCTGATGCTTGGCTGTAGCTGGGCCCACCATGGCTCAACTTGAGGTTTTCTTTAGCTCTGAATATCTGCGAGTCGTGAGCCATTTTATCATGTTTCATCATAGTGTGTTGATTTGATTAAATTGTTTCTCTATGATGATACGTTGCAATAGTTAGGAATCCTGCATGCGAGCTTAACATTTTTGTGCTTCAACAACAACAGAATCTAGGGCTAAAATTTGGTATTAGTAAAATGCATTTAAGCCCCCACCGGATTAAGCTGCTGTCTGTTCTAAGGCGGTTGTGCTGTTGTTGTTGATTTGTTGTTGATTGTAACTCCCATTCTGGGATTCTGAAATTGTTCTATGTTTAGTTGTGCGTTACTTTGTGTCTATTTTAGCTTTGCATGCATCTTGATGGGGAAGAGAAAGCTGATTGCTTTGCTTTGTTTGTCTTCTGGTGTCTTGTGATTGTTTTGTGGCTCTTCCTCACAATGCCACGTTTTTTTTCTGCAGTTTGTGATTGTGGTATTTCCTGATCATACTCACTATTTTTTATTCAATTGTGTGTATCAAAAACTGAAATACAGAATCAGACAGATTACTTTTGTTTCTAAAACTTGAAATCCAGCATCAGTATAGATTTGGTTTGATAGTGCGGACCCAGATGGGCAGTCTCATGGAGATGACTCATCAGGGCCAGCACTAATCACATAAGAATCTGGGTCAAAAGAGGTATTGCTGTAGGAACTTTTTGTGTATCAAACATTTAAATCCAGTGTCAGGCATATTGGTTTGTATAGTACAGACTCAGATGAGCTGTCTTATGGAGGTGACACATCTGGGCCAGCATTAAGCAAATTAAAATCTAGGTCATGAATCAGAAAAAGTTAGCAACGGACTTAGTTTTATATTTCAGAAAGTATAGTAAAGATGACCTACGAGTGTATTGACTTGCACACCAACCAACCATACTTAAAAGTTCTGCTAATTGATATAGCTATGTAGTATATGATCTAAATACTTGACACTGGAAAATAGCGAGGGTTTAGACGGAAACAAAATACTGAGGTAAAAAATATTACCTGTAAGCCAAATTCATGGTAGATCAACTTTGTATCATGTTCTTTTCTCACTTTGTGCGTTTTTGTTTATGTATTTGTATGTTCATTGTTTTTCAGTATATACCTGACAGCTTCTACCTGGTCTGCATCTTTGCAGTTTGCCCAGTATATGTATACAAATATGGCAACTTCCTTTACTTTTAATGTCTGACCTACGCATTATATCTTTTAATACACATGACAGGCCTGCAAGGGCTAAATAAAATAATTGATGTACTTGAATATTTAAAAGACAAAAATTTCCTTTTTTATTGCTTACATGACACACATTTAATCAAGGATGATGTAGACAAAACACAGGATCAGAGGGGGAAAGACTACGTAATGAGCACTTCTAGAACACCATAACTTTTTCACTAAAACGTTAAAACGTTAAATGAATTAGAACTTGATAGTGGAACAATTATAAAGGACCAAAATGCAATACTGAAAGAAACAAAAATATTTTATAAAAATCTTTCTGATAAGTTTGAAGATCAGTCTGAGACTATTGATTTGGAAGCATATATTGACAGCAAGTTGATTACCAAACTGACAGAAAGAGAGTTCGAAACATTAGAAGGACTTTAAACTTACAGTGAAATATCAAAAACATTGAAAATATGGAAAAAATGATGAGTCCTGGACTCTTGGGTTTCTCAGCTGATTTTTAAAAGTTTTTTTGGAAGCAACTTGGATTCTTTGTACTTAGATCAATAATTATGGATACAGCACAGGACAGCTTTCAACAACTCAAAAACAAGGCAAATTCCGAAAGAATATAAACCCAAAAAAAAATCTTTAAAAAATTGAAGACCTCTTACTCTTTTGGATACTGTATACACTGAACCGAAGTTCTAAGTAGCCACTTTTCAATTTCTTTTTTTCTGGCTAAGCCCTAGTGATATTGAAATGAATTTTTGCTCAAGTATGTGCATTGTAATGGAATAAAGTTAAGCGGTGTTTTGGAAGAGTTTTCTATCACTTCACGATTTTTGGGTTCAAAAATGCAAAAGTCAACATTTTGAAGAAAATAAGCGTTTTGAGTGTAGTTTTTATCGAATTCAAGTACAGGTGATTGCAAACATGCCTAGTCGACTTGAAAAACACCAAACACTTGACATTTTGCTTGTGACAGATTTTTTATGTATTTTTAAAAATTGATAATTTTCCAAATTTTCCGAAATTTTCGGAAATCATCAGCTGTACATACTAAGATCATTGCATGTGTTTTAATTTATGTTAATATGTTAGACAAAACATAATGCAACTTGATGAGCCCATTTTCTAACGATATTTTTACTAATTTAGTATTCACTTCCGATTTTAACGTGAAACTTTAAAGGTCATTTAAATGGCTTTTGTTAAAGATTTCTTTTAATTTGTAAGCAGAACAGTGACGCTAATTCATAATGAAGAACCCATGAAAATTGCATTGCTGTGCCGCAGATAATAAAGCGTACAGAGCAATGCAAAGTGGGTATGCAAACTGCATGTTTAAGCTAAAAATCCTTTGATTAAGTTGTTGACGTGGCTGTCTTCATGTTAACATAGAAGAGAAATGGAGTGTTCAATTGTCAAAAAAAACTTCTGATACTTTTCATCTTATATCACAGCCGTTATAAACATCTTCAAACTAATTAAAATATAAATGGGTAACGTATCTGTTAAATAGTTTATATCACACTAAAAGGTGTGACTTTTTGAAATGATGGTACATTTACTCGGACCTCCTCTGTGCAAAGTCTACAAGTCATTTTGAAATGACATAATTTGCAGAGTCTCGACAAAGCCTTGGACCTTTTTATAGAGTTAAAATTTTGTGAGAGCGAGTTTTACTTTCTGAACGGGGGCAAAAATTGTATGGTGGCTACTTATAACTTCGGTTCAGTGTATAAAAAAGCTTCTGGAAAAATAGCAAATAGGATAAAATTAGTACTTGATAAAATTATTTCTAAAGACCAGACAGGCTTTATAAAAGGAAGGTAGGTAAGAGAAAACACACGCTTAGTATATGACATGTAACAGCATACTGAACAGAATGACATCCCCAGTTTACTTTTATTAAGCTTTTGATTCACTGTCCTGGTCCTTCATTCAAAAAAAGAGCTGAAATTTCCAAAACTTTGGATATTCAATTAGAAGATGGATAAAAGTATTCTTTAATGGAATATCATCAGCAGTTATACAAAATGGCAAATCTATCTTCTTTTAAGATAATTAGTCATGGCTGTCGGCAAGGTGATTCTATGTCGCAATATATTCATAAATTGCGCTGAGTTCTTATCAAATAAGCTAAGAAATAACAAATCATTAAAAGGAATACATATAAACCAATCAGAGCACATGCACAATATGCTGATGATACATCAGCGTTTTTGAATGATCAGAAAATTCATTCAATGAAATGTTAAAAGTGCTTGAAGATTTTGCAAATATATCACGCCTAAAATTAACTTTGAGAAGACACAACTTGTATGGATTGGCTCCAAAAAATGATACTTCTTTAAAAACTAAATGGAAACTTCTGTGGGGCAAGCAAGTTTTAAATTTTTAGGCATTAATTTCAATACTGACTTAACAAGAATTATGGAACATACTATAAACCCAAAATAAGAGCACTAGAAAACATGGTAAAAAGTGGAAAAAAGAAACCTGACACCATTGGAAAAAAAGAACAGGAATAAAGGTATAATTTATACCTGCTTTCAATCACTTATCACTTTACCCAGCCCAGAGCAAGAAATATTCAATCACATTAATAACATACTTTTATTTTTTATGGAGTAATAATGTAAAAATTAAAAGAAATGTGGTTATTAAACAATATTTGGAGGGAGGCAAAAATGGTGAAACTCAACATGGTTTAGGTGGCTTCTTCAATCTGATAATAAAAGACAAGACTTCATCATTTATTTATTTTTATCAAATTTGACAAATTAGTAGGGTGCCGTACAGAATACAAAGCTTGATAAAATGTAATGAAGAACGTGTTGTTGATGATGAATTCATATTAAAGAGTCAAATGTTTTATAACAAAAACATACTGATTGGGGGACAGACTATATACTATGAAAAGTGGTTCAAAAACGATGTAAGATTTATCAATGAGATAGTAAAAAATAATGGTGAGTTTTTTCAGTTTTCAACGAGTTTTTGGAAAGAGCAAGAGCACAAACAAATGTTCTACAGTACGTTTTGACAATACAGGTCATTAAGGCATACATTAATAAAATAAGATATCAACAAATATCAGAGCCTGTTTATACCTGCTTACTTTTCCAATATAATTAAAAACAAACAAGGGACCAGGATTATGTAAGATACATCAAATATAAATGAGGATAACCGAACAGCACAACAAACTTCAAACAATCTTTATAATACGTATTCAAGAAAAAAGACGGAAAAAGCTATATATGTACCCAATGAAATTAACAAAGTTCTTCACTCTACATTGGTTTTAAATTTGCACAAACCATAACATATTATAGTCCTGCCGCAATAATAAGAAACGCGAAAATCTGGAATATTATTTCATTACTTGCATTTATCCGAACATTAAGCTCAAATCTGGATTTAGAATATCCTGCAGTGTCAGAAGAAAATTGTTTGAAGAATCTACTACTACTGCCCTGACCCCATATCTCTTGGGAATTTCGACTTTTTTAGGCTTTCTGAAAAGCGGGAGGAATTTAAACGGTGTAACAGCCATGTGATGGCCTATATATCTGCACTTAAATTTCTACAGGTAAGTGTCAAAAGCATCACACATTTTAAAATCGTGATTGCTTTGTATATGCCAGTTTTATTTTTAAGCACTGCCATTCAGTTGATAGTATCGATTCAATCAGCGAAGACACAGATGCAACTGATCCAATACGATCAGTTTGATCTGGGTAAATACTGTTTGCTATGTTTGTAAGGACATGTTCTACATAAACTGCATGATGTAGCTATTATGGACAGTTTTATAAAACAACTTTTACAGTTGTAAACGGCCTAAACATTATCAACTACATATGTAATTTTAAAGTCAACCATTCATTTTCTGTAATAAGTTAATTTGAGCTGTTTACATACATTCTTTCAGTGGTAACACTCAAGTCAGGGATAATCCTGGACCAAAATGATGATGGGTCCTTAAAATGGGTCAATGGCCCATATCCCATTCAAATACATGCAAATTACATAATTTCAATGGGCCTTTTAAAATTTCTATGGGCCCTTTGCAAACTTGATGGGCCCAAAAATCCTTAATATCTTTATTGGAGCATAATTGACATGAGATTTGAATAGGTTATATATGGGGCCAAACTAAAAATAAAGTCCATTTTAGCAGAACAATACTAGTTTTCTCACAAAATGCATTAGGCTTATCCCAGGATTATCCCTGTAAAGTGTCGAATAAGTGGAGTAAAATGCCCAAATTATACCATCAGAATTATTAGAGCAAAAATTAGCCGTAATACCGGGCAATGTAAAAATACTGCCTGAAATTATTCACGATTGTAGAATACTTAATGTGATATAAATTGAAAACGTTCATCTAAAGTCATTTATTCCAGATTCTATTTATGCAGCAGTACTTTATATGTACGATACACATTATGCTAAACTGAACAAAAGTGAAAACGCTAAACTACAATATTTTATATTTTGTGAGAAAGTATCACACGAAAAGTATTTACTAAAGCTTAATAATATTTTCCAGACATCCAGCAAGCGATTCGTCGAAACTCCATCAATTTGTCTCTTTTGATGTCTGAGTTACATGTATGTTTCTTTTTGTGTTTAAAGCCTTATTCACTGAATTTTGCAATTGCGCATCCGCAAAAAAGATTATTATAATTGTCAGAATTTGTCATACTTGTGTTGCATTAATACATAAGAAAAAACTGTCTTATCACTTGAAACAGGCTCAGAAATCAATTTAGAATTTATCAAATTTGTAAAAAGAATTGTAAAATATCTCCTTTTGACAAAAACAAAAAGGGAATATTAAATATTTGATCGTCTTCGATTTATCACAATTTTAGATAACTTTCTTTTTTTGCCAAATCAGGTAGACCTATCAGCACATTGTTCCTACCATTTCTCGACCAGTAATGTGCTCAAACTAAGATGCAACAACACATTGATTTTCCTATGGAGATTTCAGTGATAAAATTTCAAGCTTGGCCAATGTGATGAAACCCCGCTTTCTAAGGTTGCTTTTCTAAACGATCAAAACACATTTCTGGTTGTCACATGTCTAAATTACCATTTCGTTCAGTCGGATCTGGTTGGCATTTCTGAAGGCCTAAACTGTGTGAGTTTTCTGTTCAAATTTGTAACCTGAAAAAATTGGACCCCTGTCACATTTAAATGACTTCCATGTGTTTCCTCTGGACAACATCCGTAATTCTTTTACTTTATGCTTAACCAAGTCTTTGAACATTCAGATACACTTTCATTTGCTTTACTGACTTGCATCATTTTGCATATAAATGGCAAACAATTCAGGTGTAGCGTTTTCACTTTTGTTCAGTATATAACAAACACGACGATCACTGACCTGAAACGATCGAATGATTTAGCCAACCGATGCATATTATTAATAAACTGGGTCAGTTTATGTCCATTCTACCAACAGTAATACTCCCCCATTGAAAAGAACCAAAAGTATGCCAAAATTCCATCTAATTACAGAAAAACACAGCAGAACCATCAGGTTGAAAATTGTGTCAAAAAATACTGCAGCTTTTTCTACCCGCATGTCGAAATGTTCAAGAGAAAATAACATGAAAAGATACACTTAAAGTCGATTTTTCGCGTTTCTTATAAATGCGACAGTACATTAATCACAAACAAACGTCTACAATATATGGGTATAAAGGTTGATTCACTTTGTACATTTTGTAAACCTCATGTAGAAACAACTGTCCAGATTGCAGCATGACAAACGATTTTTAAATCATTTTTATCATGGCTGCACTGCTTCTATATTCATATAGAACTCTAAAAAATTATTTTAATTTAGACTAGAAGCGGAGAAAAAAATATCAAATGTCAATAAATTCATATTACTGTATGCAAAATATTACATCTACTGTTTCCGCTGCAACAATCATTCATTAATGCGTGTACTTTCAAGACAAATTATATTTCATGTATAAAATACACATGGAAATAGCATATGCCAATAACAATTAGGATAACTTTCAAAATGAATGGAGACCATATGAGGATCTACTCAATGATATAAATGCATGTAAACTCCTTACCTACTAGATGAACAAATTTTAGATAATATTCCAAAACCAGAGCCAATCCATACATGCAACCATTTGAAAAAAAAATATAGGGCAGAGTCCGCTCCCCACCCCTCACAGTCTTCATTTGTAAGCTGTCAGGTATACACTCACATGCACACAAACATCTGTTTGTTTTATATTAAGATGTACAATGAAATATTAAGATTTACAATGAAATATAGTACATATAATAGATATGTTATAAGTATAAAATGTACAATGGATACTATATTGTAACTATGTTATAATAGAAATAAACATATTAAAACAGACGATATTTTCTGGACAAATTATAAATATAATCTTACATACATTCTCTTGTTTTAATGTTTTTATTAACAACAGGCCTCGCATTTTATCACTTTTCCTCAACTCTTTTGATAAAATCAATAAAACATGATCCTCTATGTAGCCACTTAATCATGGTTACATGCATCACATGTGCAAAAATATTCAATATGCTTTAGAGCCGTTCTCTGAATTATTTGAAGGCATGTGATATAAAAGACGTATAATTCAGAATATGAGAGGCCATTAGCAGATAGACTGATAAGAGACAGATTAAATCAATTTCAATATCTCACTGAACTAAAGAAGTTCCAAGAGGGGACTTACTTGTAAATAAAACAACAAATTTTCTTCTCCAAGAAAACTCATTTTTTTATTGGAAAAATGCCTAAACCCTTCAAATGATCTCTTTGTTACCAGTGCAATGTGTTCACAATCACCTCTTTGTGACTGGCCTTTGATCTTCCTAATTTAACCCCTAGGGACAGTCTGAATTAGTAATACAACTATTTTTGATTTAAAAACTTAGGTCTTTAAGGTGAGAATGGTGGGGGTCTAGCGGCATCAATCTCATCTGGAAAACTAGGTAAAAGAAAATACAAAAAAGAAACAGTTTATTGCATGTGTACTGTTCTTTGCAGTAAACCTGCTTAAAAGGATATATGCCCAACTTTTTCAGAAAACAAATAAAACAATCACAAACGGTGTTCACAATGCTATCTTTTTGGGTATCACGACAGTTAGAAAATATAGGAGAAACAACTATTATTATGATGCCGGAACTCTAGTATAAAATAATAATTTTTTGTGCTCTTAAAATGACATTTTGAAACGATGAAAATCTATGATATAAGATGGCACTAGGGTAGAGACATCACCTAGCACGCCTCAAAATAAACTAAAAGTCTCCACGTGATAATTCCAAAACAGCGGACTTTTCTTTTCAGCATGAAAGGGTGTGGCATTGGAGGATTTGAAAATGAGTTTCACCATACACGTCAATATCCGGTCATTTCCAATAATAATCATATATATATATTAGCAGTTAATAAGCTCTGTATTCATTTGGCAGCTTTCTATTAACAGCTTAATGTAGTAGCTGTTTGCAGGTAAGATCTTAGTTTACAACTGTGGAAGTAACAGAATCAAAAATTACGATATCTTCTTAAACTTATATTCTAACTTAGTGCAGGTTTTGATATTTCAACATGATGTGATAATATTTGTGCCATGGCATGGGATTTCCAACAATGTGGCATTTTGACATGTGTAGACTCGGACGATCCTCTGCAGCCTCCTTTAAAGCTTAGAAACTCCAAATGGGGTTCAGTCAGTAGCTTAACAATCATAGAATACTCAAGTGACTAGCAAAGGCTCTGATCAGACTGCGCGTATGCGCAGGCTGATCTGAGGCTTTGCTGGTCGCACGTACCACATTGTTGGAAATCTCATGCACTGGCTCATTTGATAAATTACCAGGCTGGATGCAAAACTTTTGGTCTTTTGAATACAGGGACCAATTTTAAGTTAAAGAAGTTTGAAACATTTTTTTCCTTTCCGAAAAATCAATACTTAACTTAGATAAATGTAGAATCTAACTTTAAGGCGTTACAATTTTGGGCCCTGTGCCCAAAATTATAATGCCTCCTTAAAGTTAAGTACTACCATAGTTAATTTCAACATGGTATTCTAAATATTTATTAAATTACCTGGCTCGTTGTAACTTACATATGGTCGAAGCTGCCATTGTGATCTACATAAAAATGAAATAATGATTTAATTTGAAACATACGGAACCCTGGAAGGGACACTTTATCTTGTACGTTCAAGATCTTATCGGACAAGATAATATCTTGTTTATACCAGATCTTATCTTATCTGGTATAAACAAGATCTTATTTTGTACGTACAAGATAAGCAACTAAAAAAACTGAAGTAAAATGTCCCTTCCAGGGTTCCGTAGAAACATTATTTTGTATCCTTAAATCAGTACTTAACATAGATAAGCCTTAATTTTAAGGAGGTATTGTAAATTTGGATTCTGTTCGCAAAATGTTAGTTCTTGAAATCATATTTTGATGTTACAGCTATCATGTAATACATATTACTTGACTTTTCGCTTACTGTAAAGGCGGCGCCTCATGAATGCGCAGTTAGGACTTGTCAACCTTAGGCATAGGTAAAAGCTGAAGTTTTATTCAAAAGTAACAGTATCATCTCGTGCCACAACCTCAGTCATTATTTAGTGCTTAAAACGCATGCAAAATAGCTGCATCTGAAAATGTCTATTTGACATAAGCAGGGAGGCAAACATTGTGGACCCAGATCAGACTGCTTCTACAGGAGCAGTCTGACCTGGATTCACACTGTTTATCTACGAGGCTTCAAATAGTTTAGTGGACGACAAAAAACAGCTTTAAGGGTTAATAAATGTGAGTTCAGTGTGTATACGGTTAGGATTTTCATGAAATGCATGCACGTTTGCGGGGCTCAAAAAGCTTATTTACTTATTACCAAATAATAAATAAAACCTGATTTCCCTTCCTTAGCATATGAAATAGCCGAACCACACCCAGATATGAATATTAAAGTTGCCGCCTTTACAGTAAGCGAAAAGTCAAGTAATACACGGACCTCGGACAGTCTTAATGAAGGATTGCCCATAAAAATGACCAGAGAAAAGTTTCAAAGAAAATGATATTTTTTCTATGAGGAAGATAGTAGGTTCAATCCTCGACTTATCCACAAAAGCCGTTTTCTCATTGGACAAGTACCTATTGAAAAATATGGGCTGAAAACTCTGTTTTTGCTATTCAACATATAGAAAATAGAAAAAAGTTTTACTGAAGTGCTTTCCCCCCCGTGACCAAACTAATCCTTTTGCATACAGTTGTAGTTTTCCATTTCACACATCATATAAAAACGGCATGATTGGTCACGGGGGGGGGGGGGGGGGAACGATGTCAAAATGCTCAAAAACGCTTTATTATAAAACCTTATTAGAAACTTATTTTGTAAAGACCTGTAGGTAAATGGCATGTATCAGAGCTTTAGTTATGAGTGCTTACAAAGTAATTAATTGTCTCATTTCTCAAAAAAAACATATGTTGTGGGTACTCAAAAGAATCGTCGCAATGAGACGGTTCTTTCAAGCACCAAGTTATAGATAAAATCTGATGTGTAAGAAAAATATCAACGATTTTACGCGCAATCTCTGTGTTTATCTAGACTATGATTTGTACAGTATGCAGATATGATACACCTCAGTGCACAAGTCAACTGGATGAACTTGAAACATTACAGGTAATAGTCAAAAGTCATTGACAGCACACTTCTTTAGATGAAACAATGTAATCTTCTCAACCCGAATTTTATGCAAACGCATCACTTTCGTCTCAATTTTTATGCCGCAAACATAATATTTACACGTATTTAGGTGAATACTCGACGAATCTTTGACTTTCTGTGAAATGAAATTTGGTCAAAAAGATTACCCCCACCCCCTAAACCCTAAATTCCTGGCATAGTTATGCAATATTTTCAAAATATTTTTATACTGCTAGGTTCACTAAATGTAAGGGTTTGATTTAAGCACAAAACTATAGTTGTCAGTTATGCATTATCCTAGCCACAGGCTGTCAAAATTTGGGCAGATTGAATAGGAAACTGTCCGAGGTCCTTTGCTTGACAAGTATCTTAACATTGATTGGTACCATGATATGTTGTTAAGAGACAAAACGCAGTGGATATGATATTTGATTAGCATTCAAATTGGGCTTCCTTGATGTTTCACCATCATGGGCCTCAACGTGACAAAATTCACACAAAGCGAGACTCAAACCATCCTCCTCAGCTACAGGGACTAGCTAGAAAATTGAAAATTTGTTTGTAGAAAGTGTTGATGTGATAGTTTCTAATAAGTGAATAACAATGGCGCTGAACAGTCTGCGCGGATACGCAGACACTGAAGACAGGCGTTTGCTTGAGAAATAAGAAAATTATTTTCAGTTACGAACTCTTATCTAGGGTCCTGGCATGATGTTTCATTGCCGTGAAATGCAAACTTGGTATCGGTATCCTGTGCCAGGTGTGGTGCTTGTTTGTATCGATTTCTGATCTTTGCCCTTTTTTCTTGTTTTAGTAGTGTCGTCAACTACAAAATCATATAAATTTAAAAATTTTAACTGTTTCACGAAGAAGTGACGACTGCAGAAAAAATACTGACCAGAATATACATATACAATGAAGCCTGGTCAGAAATTACACTACTTTTCCCAAAATGCTTTTTGATAAAGACATCATGATGAAAAGGCACATGAATATATACTCTGATCACTGTTTGTGCATCAGGGTAGAATGCGGAAACAGTAGGGACCAATCAGCCTAAACATCGATATACCACCCTTACCAACTTTAGAACGAATTATCTTGTAATGTACAAGGTCTACACTGATGTAGGTGGTTATAAATATTTATGGATATATACGCTGATCTGGGTGTGTCTCCACTGTTTGCGCATCTGGGTAGAATGCACAAACAGTGGTGACTGATCAGCCTATACGTCTAAATTTGTATATGTGATCAGTGAAATGCTTTTGAAATTCGAAAAACAAATCAAAGAAATGACAGACTCTAAAATTAAATACAGCAAATGCTATATAATGTGTGTATTTTGCGATGTGAAACAAGCTTGTCATCAACATGGAAAACAGCTGTGTCAGGGCTAAATACATGTACGTTACACAATGTTTTGTGTTGGTCGTGAAATATATTGACCAGTACACCTCGTATATCCACAAACAGCACAACACATTAAACCTATACACCTCACACTCCCATAACTTGATGAGAGGAAATTGCAGTCTGAAATGTTAATTTAACCAATTCATATTACTTTTAGAACACAAAAGAAAACTGTGATAAGAATATCGACACAATATGATGCAAAGAATTTCTAGCGATAAGGCGGGCTATTTCCCTAAATAAGACGTTCGTTTTATATGGTTGAAATAACGACTGGAGACACTAGGCACACTCAACAAATACATATAGACGAGCCGCCTATGTACCCTTGACCGCTAGTTCGTAGATTTAAAACGGGTTTTCCTAAATGCATGTAATGTATCTACTTCGTTTTGAATGAGAATTTATTTTGATCGTCAACTGTGCTCGCTATTCAGTAACATGTGTGGGAAATAGACCGTTAAACTAAGGTAAACAATCGTCCTACATTTATCATGATAGAGTACATTATATATACACAGTATGTAAACTGAAATAAACTTCCTTTACCCATTCCTCCTAGCTCTCGCCTTATAAGTATGAATTACGGCACTCGTGCGTAACCAGTTGTCGGAAATCGTGCTTGTTTGAGGTTTTATCACAATGTTTTATCACCAGCTATTATGATTTTAGCGACTGTATCATCTGTGGGTAAGTTTAATGTTTACTCCCTTGTTTTGTCCCTTTTCTAGCCTCGTTTAACGAATACCTCCTTGTCGTGTCTTTTAATTGCATTCAACAGAGATTTGAGAGTTGTTGGTACAGTTGTAATTGCGAGGGTCCACTTATTGAAATTAATTTTTCCATAGATCTTAGCAACTTTTACAGTTACAACCATGTAATCATGTTTACATGTGATTGCCAATTCCATTAAAACCATGTAAACAGGTAGGGATCACACGGAATTCCGCGGCTAGCCTTTGTCACGGAAGTCCGCGACTTTGCAACGAATACCTACTTTTCCGTTTTCCAAACTTATCTTAAGTGTTATGAAAACAAAAGTTTCCTGGAATGCGTGTCAGTAACCAATCTTTTGATGACTTAAGATAAAGTTTTTAGCCGGGTGATTTCAAAACACTGGGAAGGAAAATATGTGGTTGGAGGGAGCTGGAGACGCTGGTAAAGATGCCAGTATATTGCTGTTAAAATTCAATTTTTTCTAACAGGACAATAACGACTGCATACAACACTGCCTCAAGCTTCAACTTAACTTCGAGTTGTTCAGGTTACTCGGCAGTTATATAGAGTTACTCGCTATCAAAAACTTGTGATTTTCTAAGTTTTGAAACGCGAGTCATGGATTTCCGTGACCTTGAAGTTTTCGATTGTAACGGCTTCCCGTCACCTTAAACATTTTTGTAGAGGCTATGGATATCCGTGACTTTGATTTTTGACAGGGAGCGGTTGTTGAGTTCAGGCTGTGTACAGGTACATTCATTGTAACGGCTTCCCGTCACCTTAAACATTTTTGTAGAGGTTATGGATATCCGTGACTTTGAATTTTGACAGTGAGTGGTTGTTGAGTTCAGGCTGTGTACAGGTACATTATCTAACAACTTACAATAATCGAATACTCGAGCATATGTTACTTAGACAACTCGGATTTCTTATATTTCTTATTCGGGTCTGCGTTTCAAATTATGAACATGCATAGAGACTTACAATGGTGATCAGACCCATACTTATACAATCGTACCAATTGCATATGCGAGCAGCGAAGGAGCATACAGATATTATTAAAAAGCATTTCGTCTGAGCCTTCGCTTCTCGCATTTACATACACACAGCAAAAGCAAAGCCTGATGATGCAGGTTTAGACCGATATCTAGGCGTCTTGCTTCCCACCATGAACCCGTAAATATAAGAATTAATACTTTTCTCGAATAAGTTCTTAATACAGTGCGAATGTGTGTTACAAGTATAGGCTTTCGCAAAAAACTGCCGGCGAGCCTTCGGATGCTTCTGGACATAAAACTACAAAAAACATAAACCCACTCGACCAGTACTGGTTATAGCCAAGGAACACGATCACAAACATTAAACAACAACACAAAACAGTCGGCGTGGTGTATTCGACTTGTACCCAGGGGCGGGCCCAAGGGTCCCGAGTTTGATCCTCTTCTCCACGTGAGTGTTACAGTATCGGATGAGACTTTAAGCTGTGGCCCTGCGCTCCTTGTCATACTAAAGTTACACACAACAATAAACACTCTCAGCTAAGTACTATACTGGTACAGCTACGGAGCAGCCATAAGAAAAACTTCCGTGGTGTAGTGATTAAGTCGCTCGCCTTGTACAAAACGGCTATGTACTGGCACAGACACGGAACAATCACAACAAAAGCTTGGCCTCCGAGGGGGCGGGGGTACACTCATGTTTTTTTTTATACTTAGGCCGACCCCAGCATCTACCGTTCACCCCAAAAATATCACGAATTTCAAGCACCCAAAATAATATTTGAAGTTTTACCAACTCAACTAAATACATGTATCCCCCATGCTGTACATTGACCTAAGAAAAGACCCTAATATGCATAGAAATGACCCCTAAATATAGTCCAATTTTGTGATGACCCCTCAAAATATCCAAAAAATCTTCATACCTAAAAAATCATTTTTCTGAAGACCACAAAAATAATTAAGTTCAAAATTTCGGACGCAAAAAAATGACCCGAGCCTACGTGTATGTGAAAATATCAAAGAGCCCCCTAGGGACGGCTCTGTTTTTGAATTTTTCTACCCGTGGTTGATGGAATCTTGAACTGGAAATGTATTTTACAGTATGGGTTTAAAGGGAGCGCAATGGCTCAGTGGTAGAGTGATTGACTCGAGACCGAGGGTTCGAGCCTCACCTGCGTCACTGCGTTGTGTCCTTAAGCAAGAACATTAATCCTAGCTTAGTACTGGTTCAACCCAGGAAGACCCGTCCCTTTATAACTGAAAGACTGTTGATGGGACGCAAAGAATCAAATCAAACAAAAACAACAACAAACGTATGGGTTTAAAGCTGTACACATGTGTATTTACTTTTCTATATGATTGTCTGCACAAAGAAGACAATTTCCACTGCGTTGTCCACACTGATTACATATAAGATAATAAGATGGCATAGCTGAAGTTAAACAACCCAGTATATTAAGCAGTCTAAGGGAAAATGGGCATAGTCAAGCATGGAAACTTATGCTACTGCGAATATCAGAATAAGTTTCAGCTCAATGCATGATGTCTGTTAAACAGACATGCATGATCGAATGCCTTTTATATACTTGACAAATTAAACCATTTTTAGTTCCCTCAACGCAACCGACTTCCAAATCACTGCACTCCTGTGTACCCTGGAATTTGGTTATAAAAGATGAAGGCCTATGATATCAGAGATCAAAATTTTATTGAGAACCTTAAAATCACATGACCTAGTTGGCCGTCGTGCTAACATAGCGCAAAAACCCTTTAAAGATATTCTTCAGAACCAGACTTTGTATATTGTATTTGGGATATGGGTCCAAAAAAATGTTCAAAATAATGATGATTCTAGCAAGGTTGAATTTGGCCTTCAGTGTGACAATGTCAAATTTCTTTCCTAATACATTATATGAAATTTATCTTGATGTGTTAGATATTGGTGAAGTCTAAAAGTAATCGAGTATGATCAGTAAATACCACCATAACACACTGCAGACCAACCCATGGCACCGTGAGGAAGAGCCACAGAACATATAAAACGGCAAGACATGGGTGAGACAATAAAAACATAATCTTCCTCTTCAAGATGATTGGAACACGAGAAGGGACACAAAGTAATGCATACCAAAACAAAGACAAACACAGAATACCACACGCACAAACAGTAGGGAGCACATAAACAATTAATCAACAACAACAGGGCCATCTTGGGCTTATCCATAACGAATGGCATAGTAGACAGATGGCTGAGAATGTGTTTGCCCCCTCCCTCTAGGGAGTTTTGCAGACATATCCTGTCTTGTAGAGAATTAAAAGCCGAGTCTTTTAAGAAATGTTTGCACTCTATGCATGGGGACGTTAGCCTGTAAGAGCCTGTAACATACGTTACTATATCAAGTTAAGAAAAAGTAATTTGAAAGTTTGGGCTACAAGTTAAAGACATTAAATATTTATTTTTTAAAAGTCATTCATATAGTCTGCATACTGGATATCTTAACTACGTATGACAGCTATCTGTATAAAATTGCGGCTTCCTAGGGTGTCATATGCGTAACATAAATCAGATAACCCATTAAAATTTGCAAGTGTGGCTAACATCATTTACATTCACAATCTCTCTGTGTGTTTTGCAAAATGTTTTAACCATGTCAGACTAGCTTATGCAATTAGCTAACAGAAAAATTAAAGTTTGTTTCCCTATCTTGAATATTTTTTTCTGGAATTAGCAATTAAACAACCCTACCCCTACCCAGTTTTAAGGTGAACATTTGATATTAAAACTAGAGTAAAAATAGTTAAAATATTTGCAGTTGATGATTATCTTTCATTGTTTGGGATTTATTTGCTTATATGAAAAGACTCATAAATCTGCAAGTTTGCTGCAAAATGTCTAATATAAGAGGCTGTAACATATGTTACCTGATGTAATAATTGGGCAAGCTTATTGTCTTTACGTAAGATATGCCTAAAATATTTTAATCTCCTTGAGGGAATGTTGCAGACACATTCCTTATAGATGTACAACTCAAGCTGCATTGAATAAAGGATGTTTGTACTCTATAAGTTGGGGCGTTAGTCTGAAACAGCCTGTTACATGCGTTACTATATCAAATAAAGAAAATGTAATTTGAAAGTTTGAGCTAAAATTATGAAAATACTTGCATGTTTAGGTACTTTAAGCTGGCTCGTATGCTAAAGACTTATAGATCTGCAAGTTGTCACCAAGGTTTAAAGATCAGAGAGCGTTACATATGTTAAATGGTATAACGAGTGAGCAAGAGTCTTTTCTTAAGAAGTAAGAGCAAATGTTATCATTTGACTAGCACGGATGCAGAGGCAGTTGCAGTAAGATTGCTCTTGCCGCTTTACAGGAAGAGAATTATACCGGAGTCATACTCCATTGTATGCATATATGTGAAATGGCATTTAACCCATATTTATTCAAGTGTTTGATCCCATGACACTGACATGCTGTTTCTGCTTTTGAAGAATGCTAAGGATTCAAGTTATCGCTGAGTCAATTTGTTTGACAGGCCACACATACAAAGAAAATTAAGTCCTTTAATGGGAAAAGATGAGGATTACACGAAAGGCTTATAAGTGATGTTTGTCACAATTACCAATTTTAAAAGATAATCTTCATCAATGTAACACATATAACACCAAAGGAAGCTGTATATTTGTTTAAAAAAAAACCTTTCATGTCTATCAAAGGTATTCAGCATGCAAACTACATGAATAATTCAAATAAATAGATAGTTTTATGTCTTCTTTCTGTTTCTCAGACTTTCAGCTCATTTATTCTAAAAATTGATATGGTAACATACGTAACATACTGTTACAGGCTAACCTCCTGGTTAATAGAATGCAAACATCTCTTATTTGATGCAGCTTGAAGTGTTCTTTAAGGTAGGATATATATCTGCACATTCCCAAAGGGGTGGAGTGGAACAGGATTGTACTCAGTTTGCAGTCTTAATACTATGCCATGATTCTACTGGTTGTGACGAAATGGGTGATTATTTTGCCATAGAAGCAGACACAATGATAGACATTGTGAGGTTGACTTGAATAAAGATTGTTTTTGAATATTTATATTTAATATGAATACTTATTAAATAGTGTCATTTAAATGTGAACTATTATTTTCTATTTGTATGTCTATATATTTTAGTATTATAGACATTAGGAAATATGTGATAAAAAAAGATTATATATAACATCTGTAACACAAGTCTATGGACTTGTTATTAGCAATGACTATAATTACTAAGACTAAGGCGCCAGAGGCTAGAGATTAAAAGGAAAACACGTGAGAAATAGTATTTTTTCTGAAATATTATCTCTTACTTCCAAGACAATTTCCTTGCTCATTCATTATGCCATGTAACATACGTTACATACTTTAATAAGTACTCTGATCCTGATGTCAAACTTGCAAATCTATGATTCTTTATTGCATTAGCAAGACAGTCCCAAAAATGTAAGATAGCCACCAGTGTCAAATATTTTCATATATTTTTCTTCAATAATAGATATAGGAAAGGGTTGAAACTAATGTTTTGAGAACTTGTGACCCATCCTGATTGCTGTAATATTTTGGCAATAAAACATGTTTAAACTAACTAGATATCAAAATTGGATGCTTAAAATTGGGGGTAGAGTTGTTTAATAGCTCATATAAAACAATTTATTTGAGATAGAAAAGCAAAACTATGTTTTTTCTATAAGTCGAATGAGTATTTTTGCAAACTAAGATTAAAAACACTTGAAAAATGCACAAATAGGCTGTAAAATTTAATGATGTTAGTCACGATTTCAATTTTCAAAGGAAAATTAAATCTATGTAACGCATATAACACCATTTGAAGCTGTAAATTTGTTTAAAATGCTGCTTTTATGTAGCTTAGGCATCTAGCTTGCAAACTACATAAGAAATTTAAATAATTAGATAGTTTAATGTCTTCTTACTGTAGCTCAAACTTTCAATTTGCTTTTTTCCTTAGTTTGTTACAGTAACATATGCAACAGGCTGTCAGAGACTAACGCCCCAGCGCACAGAGTGCAAACATCTCTTAAAAGATGCGGCTTGAAATTTTCTTCAAGATAGGATTTAGCTTGAAGTCTAATGATTTTGATTTTGAAATAGTAAATTTCCCATTTCTTGATGAAGATGTTCCTCGCTCCCCTTCCTATGGTGTATATATTTCGCAACTTATTCGTTTTGCGAGAGTGTTTTCTAACATTGATGATTTCAACAACAGAACCCTATTTTTGACTGCTAAGTTATCAAAATAAGGTTATAGATATCATAAAATTCGAAAAGCATTTTCTAAACTCTACCACAGAGACGCCGAGTTAATTGTTAAATACAATATTCGTTTAAAAACTCTTCTGCAACAGGGCATATCAGAACCTATATTTTATGGTGATTTAGTTTATGAATTCAACATAATTGTTGGAAACTCTAATTTTAGTGATCAATTCAGAAAGATAGTAAAATGTTATAAAAAAAAGTTGGATATAACTTGGAAATCAGTCTGCATGCCTGGTTGTAAACCCAATCACGGCTTTTAGCCCTGGTTTCCTCTTCAATTGCACGATGGTGGGTCAGACCTCAGACTCAATGACGGCTCTGACGTAAAGCTTTAATCGGTGGGTTGGTACCTGATGCTTTGCTGTAGCTGGGTCAACCATGGCTCAACTTGAGGTTTTCTTTAGCTCTGACTATCTGAGAGTCATGAACCCTTTTCTCTGTTTCATCATAGTGCGTTGATTTGATTGCTTGTCTCTTCGATGATGCACTGTAATAGTTAGCAATCCTCCATGCGAGCTTAACATTTTTGTGCTTCAACAACAGCAGATACTAGGGCGAAGATTTTGTACCTGTAAAATTCATTTAAGCCCCCTCTCCCCCAGTGGCTTTGGCTGATGTCCGTTCTAAGGCGGTGGTTCTGTGGTTGTTGATTCGTTGTTGATTGTTACTCCCATTGTGGGATTCTGTAATTGTTCAATGTTTTGTCGTGCGTTACTTTGTATACATTCCAGTTTTGCAATCATCTCGATGGGGAAGACAGAGCTGGTTACTTTGCTTTGTTCGTCTTCCTGGTGTCTCGTGTTTGTTGTGTTAGTCAGGAAAAACAATCAGAAAAAAGTAACAAGTACAGGCATTTTGTGAAGAAAAGGGTTTAACACCATGATTAGGGGTAATTTGGTATGCTGAATCCGAAAACCAATGTTGGCAAGCTGAGAAATGACGTCTTAATGGCCTAATTTGCATATTTTCAAAATGGCCACCAAAAATCATGGAATTTGACATATAAGTGAAATATTTTATTTTTTGACAATGTTTTTGTATCCAAAATCATTTGTTTTATGTCCTAAGATCGTTTTACCAATTAGAGTACATGGTTTTGGCGGCATTTTACATAATTATTTCAAGATATTACCGTATTCATGGTAATAAATGTCCATTTAGTCTATTAAATCATTCTATAAACTTGCCTTATTCGGTATCCTGCTTTTTAAATGTTAGTTTTATTCATAGCACGATTTTGGACTGTTTACCAGCTTTTCAAGTAATAAATTAGAAAGAAATTTCGATAATAAACAAGTCGTTTTGTTTTAAAATAAATACGTCATAATGTCCATGCCCAAATATATGGTACATTTTGTATCTATAAAAAGGAACAGCATGCTCGTTCTTTAGTACCCTAGGGTCTAATTAGTCCAACCTTGCACGATCAGGAAACTTTTTTATGTGTGTCAAATTGGTTTGGGAGACCACCTAAATGGGTAAAATTATTTCCCTAAAGAATAAACCTATTTGAGCTATGTTAAATCGCATGTTTTCCATGGCAACGCATATTGCGCTTTTTAAGAATGGGGATATCCCTACAAAAGTATTCATATCTAAGCAGCATCTCATCGGAAACTTTTAAACTTAGTACCAACTGAATGTTAAGACAGGACTTTCATCCAATGTTCAGATATGCAAATTATCAAATCTGCATATTCATGAATATTAATATAAATATTAGAAATAAGAGAAAATCGTGAAAAGTAAGAGGGTGTACATGCAAATTTATCCACATCTCAGCTGCTTACTATCCTATACTACATATCATGTTTACTTAATGGACCAATATGCAAATTATCTAAAAATTGTATTTATGAATATTAATTAAATATTGAAAATGAGAATAAATTAGAGAACAATTGATAAATGTACATGCAAAATTTATCATATCTCAGCTGCTATTTATCCAAGATTTCATACTCACTTACTTTGTAAACTTGTTCCCCAATTAAAGGCCAAAAAGTTCTATGATAGTGTTGTTTGATATGCAAATTATTTAATTTGTTTATTAATGAGTATTTTTTGAAGATACAGCCTTATTGATTCGTTTTCATTTTTCGTTAGTTTTCTATAGTTTTTATCAATATTTATGAATATATTTGTGAATTGATTGTATATCTGACAATAAGAATAAAATGCTATATCTCAGCCTTAATTTGATACTAAGATTAATTGTCTAGAACAATTTAAAGATGAGATATGAGTAATTTTAGAAGTAGACCCCCCACTAATTTTTCTACTTTTTTTTCTCTCATTTCTAATGTTTAAATTAATATTAATGAATTTAAAAAAATGGATCATTTCACATAATGGCCATTGAGTAAAGTAAAATGTCTTAGCTTTAAACGGTACTAAGTGTGGTAGTCTAGATATATTAGCAGCTACGATATGAGTAATTTTGTAGGTACACCCCTTAATTTTATTACCATTTTTCTCTCCTTTCTAGAATGTAAATTAATATTCAAGAATATAATCATAAAATGATTTGCATATCCGATCATTGCATACAATGCGCTATGTCTTAGCATTTATTTGCTAACAAGCTTGTTAGTCTATGACAATCAGCAGATGAGATATAGATAATTTTGTAGATATACCCATTTTAATTTTTCTGCAATTTTTCTTTCTTTGTTTAATGTTTTCATAAATATTCACAAATATGTAAATAAGATTTGTATACTTAACTACTAAAGTAACCTGACACATACTGTTTGTCAATTTTTGGTAGTAAATGAATACGACGCACACTTGTCTTTCCATTGCGTAAAGTTGAACAATGGTAGGCTAAGATGCACTGAGATTATTTGAAAAGCTGAATTAATTTCAGACGTCAGCTATCAAAACGTCACGTAACCCATAAAATCAATTTTTGAAAGAACAAAGAAATCCCGCAAAATTCACCACAAAACCGCTTCAGTGTGATTTTTTGTTATTTCATTGACATCTTCTGAACATTCAAATAAATTATGCATCCATTGTTTAACCCAGAAGCATATTTTCATTTTCTTAACGTCAATTTTAAGTTATCAGCGTTTTATGAGGTTTTAATAAGGACTGCCACTTTATCAACTTTTTCACTTTCTATCATGTTTGGAATGCATTTTGACAATGTTTCAGTCCTTTTGAAATCCGTAACAGCCGCCTATGTCCATTTAGCGACGTCAAGCGTTACAATTACATGCTGATATGTGCATACTGCAAAGCTTGAAATTCATACGCGATTAAAGTGAAGTGTAGCCAATTGGCACTATCTCAAAGTAGACAGCTTACACTATACAATGACCTACGTTAACAAAGAAAAACGGTTAGTAACCATAGTTTACGCCGTTTTTTAATTGACGTTATATTTGGTTTGTTCCGCTTTTACCCTTTAATGTGACGCGAAATATAAGTTTTGATTCTTGAAAATGCATTCTCTTACAATGATTGTTTGACTGGAAGTCATTTCAGTTCCTAGAAATTGCTTAAACAAAGGAAAAACACACTGCCGTTTTGACAACGTCGAAAGCACAACTTAAAACCCCCATATCATACGTCACAGCTAGAAATTGCAAATTTTTTAAATGAACTTTTGTCTGTCCTGGTATTGGCCTTGCATGCATGAAAAAAAATACAAAAAAATATCTAGACATACACTCACGAGACAAAAGTGATAAAAACGGTATTTTTGACGTCGCGACGTCATGTTCTATATTTGATAAATATATTTTTTCGAAGAACACTTTCTAATGTCTAGCTTTTAAATAAGCATATCGGCTTAGTTCTTTAACCTGTTACTAACTAGTTTGAAGCAAATGAAAAGTGTCAGATTTCTTTAGTGCTTTACAAATGTATGAAGTTTCGTTGAAATATCTCTAACGGTAATCAAGTTATAGAGCGGACAGGATTTTGTGACGGACAGACAGACAGACAGACGCGAGGGGAAAAACAATATATCACCCGACCCTTCCAGGGGGAGGCATAATAACATATTAAAATGAAACAAAGAAAAGGGCTCATTTCTCACAGATGTCAGAGCTTAAGCAAACCTCAAGTTGAGCTAAGGTTGACGACGTTATAACAAATACCATGCGTGTACAAACTTATATTAACAAAAAATGTCGTGGATTTCCGTGACGCTGATAAAGTACAAACAATAACTGCTCCCCAATGGGATATATTTTGCATTTTTTAAAGTCACGGAAAACCGCTACCTTCCAAAAAGTTCAATGTCATGAAAATCCGTGACAAAGGCTAGCCGCGGAATTCCGTGTGATCCCTACCTGGTAAACTGGCATTAAGCTCGTTTTCGGCACAGAACGGCTCTATTTGTGAGCAAGTCGTTTTTTAACAAAGCAAAATGCAAAGGAGGAAACCGTTAAAATCATGGAATTGAACTGAATAAAATAGTTATAACGGTATTTGAACCTTGTTCAAATGTGTACTGTCTGTATCGCTAACAATAGAAATCGAAACGTGATCATGTACCTAAATACACGAATTTTTCCGACTGCTGGTTACACACGAATGTTGTGATTCATTTTAATAAGGCGTGAGCTAGGAGGAACGGGTACAGGATGTTTACTTCAGTTTACATACTGTGATATATTTATACATTTGATGTACAATAAAAACGACCATTTTGCAAAGTGGTCTATTTTTGTCAGATGATTGATGTCTTCTTTCGCTTATACAACCCCTTTCCCCCATAGACCTAAGAAGCCCTTTACAGATGTTGTATATTTATATAATGACGTTCAATTGTCCAAAGGGCATCTTGGGTCTAGGGGGGGGGGAGCATCTAAAAACAAACTAAAAGACACCAGTTTCATCTTTTCAATGACAAACATCACAATTTTAAGTATATTTCGTACGCATACGCAGAAGGAATACTGCAAAGTTTTGGAAACGAAGGGCATTTATATCCTTAATAATTTAGTACTTTTACTTTTTGAAAACCTATAATGAATTTACTAAAATTCTGGTCTAAACGACACCCAGTATAAAGACGTAAAATGAGGGGTGGGAGTAGAAAGCGCAAGTTTTTAGGCTATGTAAATGATGAATCACTTTGAAACGTATTTTGATGCTAACTATACATATTATACTACACAAACAGACGAATTTTAAAAATCATTAGGGCTATTTGAAAAGTTAGCTTTTGCAATCATGTCAACTAGGGAAAATATTCGCCTTATCGCTAGAGCTTCTTTTAAATTCTAGCTGTTTCACGCCACTGCAGAAAACATTGGCTAGGCTGTACATATACATTGAAGCCTGGTCAGAAATTACACTGCGTGTCTCGAAATGCTAATTGATAAGGACAGCATGCTCTTGATCAAACGGCACATCTATATATAGGCTGATCTGAGTGAGTCTCCACTGTTTCCGCTTCAGGGTAGAATGTACGAACAGTGGGGACTAAACAGCCTTTACACCTTTATACCACCCTACCAACTTTAGCACAAAATATCTCATGATGTGCAATGTCTACACTGATGTAGGTGGTATAAAATAGTTATACCATAATTGTCCACCTGTACGTAAGATATTCTACTCGCTAAAGCTCGTGGATTATCTCCACATACAGGCGGATTACCCATGGTATAACTATGACTGACCCGCCCACTTTTGTGTCACTATTATTATGAAAGTTTTCTTTAGGGTTCTAAAGAACTCTGCCTCACAATTAAATTTTCATCAACATTTTGAAAGCCATTAAAACCTCATATCATGATATGAACAGAAGATTTTTTAACTTTTCAATTTCACACACAAAATATAAATTTGAAAGTTTCGTACCTAAGAAGCTTTCACCTGACGGTCAGTGAGTGACAGACCGTCACAAAATTCATGAAGCCTGAAGTTGTCAGGCGAAAGCTTCTTAGGTATGAAACTTTCAAATGTATATTATGTTGTGTTAAAAAAATCTTCATAACACTTTCAAAATTTGTGTGGTCAAAATAAATATTAACAGAATAAATAATAGCAACAACGAGGATCCGATTGTTCCTGGTTCAGCCACTCGACGTTATCCGACCCCTCAAATCAAGTTACTAAAATAATAATGTGTATATAAAAGTAGAGTGGAAATCCAGATTCACCTTACAACATGCTAAAAATTAGATGAAATGATATTTTAAAGAATCTTCAAATGCATATATTTTTCCTATTGGTTGTCAAATAGCAGGGAAGGAAACGTTTGCATAATTGTAAAAGTTCCATAATGTAAGCAGTTTTTGAGCTTTACTCCCTTCGCAGTAAAACATATAAAATGCTCCATTTAGTAACCAGATATAACACTGTTTTATACTCAATGTTTACAGGTTTAAAGCACCAAGAAGAGCGATCAGCTTACCTGTTCTATTTCCAAGGGAAATCCAGAAGAGCAATCAATTTATTTGTTCTCATAACCTGGGAAATACAGAAAGGCAATCAGCTTATTTGTTCTCATAACCTGGGAATTCCAGAAAAACAATCAGCCTATTTGTTCTTGTGACCAGGTAAATCTAGAAGAGCAATCAACCTATCTATTCTCATAACTGGAGAAATCCAGAAGAGTAACCAGCGTATCTATTCTTGTAACCAGGAAAATCTAGAAAAGCAATCAGCTTATTTTTTTCTCAAAACCAGGGAAATCAAACAGTCTGTAATAAAAAAAAACATCTGTGAAAAAGATGAACACTGTAGCATTTATATCTGCAAGTCTCGCTGTCAAATGAGGCAGAAACATTAATAGATGGAATGACTCTTGACTTCTCCTTTTGGATTAGCAGTTAGATAAGTTTATTAACATCAGAATCAAATGATCAAGTATGCCGCCAGACACTACCAGTAATATGAGCCGAATTCGCTGGACTGGAAATGAAATCACGACAGAGATGACACCAGCTAATACCAGTACAACATGGAATATCAAAACTGCAGAAACTTCATTGAATAATATGACCACATCTTTCATCAATGTCACAACAGACATTTGGCCATTAAATGTTACATGGAGCCTTAACACTACTGAAGCAGCTACCATGAGCATGCCTTCACACATTGTTGATTTTGCTGGCTATCTCTCAACATTGGTGTATGTTTTCTTTTCAATGTCAGCTGTGCTACTCATGGTGGGCTTGTTTGGTAACATAACTACCATACTCATCATGCAAAAGAATCCATTCAAATCCACCGCTCATGGTGTATACATGTCAACACTTGCTGTTTATGACAGCATTTGTCTTGTCATACTTGCTTTTAATAAAAGCTCTTCTTTGTATCTCCTAGGGTTTGACCTGAGTTCCCTGAATGCTGTCACATGTAAAACCTCTCAGTATTTCTTTTCTGCAGCAAAAGTGGGCTCTTCAGGACTGATTGTTCTGATATGTATTGAGAGGTTTGTAGCCGTGTGGCTTGCATTAAAAGCAAAGGTTCTACTGACTAGAAGAACAGCAGTTGTTTCTGTTTGCTGTGTCTCCTTGTTGGCGATCATAGTGGGGGCAATGTCTTTACCATTTTCTGGCTTAAAAAATGGGTCTTGTTTACCGAATGCAATGAACCAATCTCTTGCACCATTGGTTCTGCCTGTAATCACGACTTTTCACAGCATCATACCACTATTGGTTTTAGTCAGTCTGACGCCTGTTACAGTTGGCAAACTCTGTCATATTCGAACAAAACGTTCGACGCTGGGAAATACATCGAATGATGCTACGATTCGAAATGCAGCCATGCTTATGGCCGTCGTTGTGTTCTATTTTGTTTGCGTCACATCGACGTCTGTTGTGATCTTTGTGATTGGCTCTAGCGTAGACGACCCTGGTGCACCTGCTTCTTGGATGTTAGTCGTCATTGAATCCTTGATGACCCTAGATCAGGTCAATCATGCGTTAAATTTTTGTCTGTACGGATTGACTAGCCCTGAATTTAGGCTGGTTTTTAAGAGCATATTTACACTGAAGATTCAGGCCGCTGGTCAGTTATGAATTTATAATATATGATGGCATACTCATAATGACATACGAGGGCCATTCAATAAATAACGGGATTTCCCTTATAATTTAAGAGTTTGTACCATTTAAACATCACAAATGTAACTATTAGGTGGCATAAGTTGTTGCGCATGCAACGACATATATTATACAATTGATGCATTATTTGAGGATAACATCAGAACTTATCAACCTGAAAACAGTGATCTTCACCGAGGCGAAGCCAATGTGAACATTACTTTCGTTGGTTCACTTATCCTGGTGTTAACCAAAAAAGAATGCAGCAATTATTTTGTTATATGACACTGTCTCTCTTTTCCTAGACTTATTTAGAGTATTTTCATATTTATAAATATACTTCAGTCAGTTGTTCCTAGTGCAATGAATACAAGATTATTTCAACAATTACTTCTAAATTTTCTGAAACTCTTATGAGATGTACAAATGAATTGCATTTTTTAAATTACTGTTCTCATAAAATGAATATATTCTGAATTAAAAACATCTGACCTGTGAAATATACATATGAAATCAGTCATTGTTTCAATATCTATTTTTATCTGTCAGGCAGCAGTGGAAAAAAGCATGTTAACCTGTCCTGGGCTAAATTTAGTTCAATCTATTTTAGCTGTCCATAAGCACTGAAAAAACTTCATGTTAACTTGTCCTGGGTTAAATTTAGCTCATCACTGTTTGATCTGTCACAACCAGTGAAAGCTAGTTTCAGACAACCAGAGGAGGTCTTTTATAGGAGCCATATAACAAAAGCGTTTGGTATATAAGTCCTATAAAAGACCTCCTCTGATTGGCTGAAACTAGCTTGCACTGGTTGTGACAGATCTTGATGTCAAACAGTGATGAGCTAAAGACAGGTTAACATTAGTTTTTCAGTGCTGACAGACAGTTAAAACTAGATTGAACTAAATCTAGCCCAGGTGACAGGATACCATGACTTTTTTAACTGCTGCGTGACAGCTAAACATAGATATTGCAACACTGACTGATTTCTTATGTATATTTTAGAGGTAAAATGTTTTAATTCAGAATTTGTTCCTTATATGAGGGCAGTATTTAAAAAATGCAATTATTTTGCATATATCATAAGAGTTTCAGAAATTTGAGAAGTTATATCTTGAAATAGTCTTCCTAGTGAAAGTGCACTAGGAACATTTGGCTTGAGCTGTGGGAGATAAGCCTATGCCTTGTAAACCAGTGATAGCAGGTTCGATTCCCAGCTTCTCCCAGTCTGTCGAATAAGACTTTATGCTGTGGCCCCGTCTTCTGGGGCGCTTTAAAACCTGATACACTGCTGGTTGGGCCTTTGGATGGTCCTAGATATAAAACCACAAAAACCTTACACCCATTCGGCCGGTACTGGTTAGAGCCAAGGAACACGGCCACAAACATTTTTATAAATATCAAAACACTTTAAATAAAACTAGGAAAGAGAGACAGTGTCATATAACAAAACAATTAGTGTATTCTTTTCCGGTGAACATCACTGTTCTCGGTTGACAAATCCTGATGTTAACCTCAAAAGAATGCATAAATTGTATATTGATGGAGAATGATATCGCTTGTTGTTTATCAACGAATCATGTTATTAAAATCTTTAATTACACGACGTCGGTCATGACTCTCCATGACGACACTGACCTAAAACTTGCAAAGGTAAGTTGGTGTCTGATCATTGTCGTCGGCAGGACCAACCGTGTCTCAACAAGTGGTTTTCTTTAGTTCAGGTTGTCTATGAGTTATGTCCCTTTTCTTTGTTTTATCACAGTTACACTGTGTCTGTTGTTGTTTCTCTATTGTGAAACAGGCCTCCAGGCTAACACAAAGTGGGGCGTAAAATTGTTAATATGTTCTTTTCCATCAGTTTAAATATTTGTTTGGGTGCTCAAAAGAACCGTCTCAATAGACACCCCACAACATATGTTTTGGTTGAGAAGTAAGAAATTATGTTTTGACTATGCGCTGTTACCTGGAGGTCTGTCAGATTCAACGAAAAAATAGGAATCTTTAACAACAGCAGACCTCAGGACTGAGAGTCTCTGTCAATAATATTCAGTCATGTCGGGACTCCTCCCAAAGAGAGAGAGAGAGAGAGAGAGAGAGAGAGAGAGAGAGAAGGAAAGCTGAGAGAGATAGACTACGAGGGTCAGTCAAAAATAACTGAGAGTTGATTCATATCTCTTACTTGGGCTTACGTACACGAGTAAAATTTGGCACCTGCATGCAATGATCTATCCTGCGTCAGTATATACAATGTACAAGACCATGTAAAGTTTAGATTGTTGTTGCTTAGCAACCGAAGAGTGTGAAATAACGGCATGCGTTCACGCTGGAATATAGCGTTGCCATGGAAACACTACACATAATTTAAGTTACATCAACTTGTGAATTTGATGCAAATACAGTATATGAATGTATTTTGTAAAATGCATCAACTTAAATTGAGGCGTTAGAATTTTATTACATAAATAAGAGGAAAATTAACTAAATTTTCTGAAAATTTCACCCCAAAATATACCCCACCCACCAGTTACGGTTCATTTTAGAGCAATATTATCAATTAAATATCATAACATATGACCATTTCATTGTATTTAGTAATTGATTTTGACATCTGAATGCATATCTTGAATATTCCCAGGAATAAACGGTTGCCATAGCAACAAAATCAGGCATTTTAGTTCAAATTGGAATTTCCATCGATTTTGGTTGCTAGGCAACGAGCATTGCATGTATTGTATTTACTATCTATTACACTTCTTCACAACATTGCTTACATATTGTTTGATACAATTGGAGAGATAAAAGGTCCGCTGTTATGCTGTTTTAGATTTGAAATGATTTTAAATACATGGCTGCTTAGTCAGAAGTGTCGTCAGCGCGAACGCACATCGCCGAGAGACGGTCTTCGGTTGCCTAGCGACAGCGCATTAAAGATGATAAGACGCCAAATTCTATGTGTAATGAAGCCCGAAGGTTCATTCTATATGTATATAAAGTTTCAGCCAAAACTGCCAACCCAGTAAAAAGATATTAACCAACTCTCAGTTATTTTTGACTGGTCCTCGTAAAAGGCTCCAATCGCCACCCAAATTTGCCTCTAGTGAAGCACGTTTCATCCTGCCAACAGGCCAATTATGACAGGGCCTGAAAGCTGTAGCAGAGAGCGCACCACCCACGAAGCATTATCTGTTATTGTACCTGTTGTGTCTTTGAGTGTGGTATTGTGTTTGGTCCTGTTTTTAGGCTGCTTGCGGCCTTATGATATCACTTTAACTACCTAAATTTCAACCAATCAGAAATAGACAGAAATGTGCATATATGAGTATCTGCTAGAATGTGAAATCAAGATTATGTAATAGTTATACCATGGTTTGTCCGCCTGTACGTGGAGATAATCCACGAGCTTTAGCGAGTGGATTATCTTACGTACAGGTGGACAAACATGGTATAACTATTTTATACCACCAACATCAGTGTAGACCTTGCACATCACGAGATATTTAATGCTAAAGATGGTAAAGATGGTATAAATATTAATAGTTGTTCTTTCTTTTTCTTTGTTATGTGTTTTAGGTGTGGCACATTCAATTCGCAGTATTTAAGAAAAAAATAAACCTTTTGGCCAGCACACGAGATTTTTAAAAATACTTTATCACATATGCACAACAAACCTCCTTTAAACGCCCATTCTGACGTATCCAGCGAGAACAGAAGTATAATTTTTTGTCTTAGCCTTTTTCAATTTCCATTCTATATGTATACGAGAGGTGAAAGCTCTGACGAGTCTGCGCGTATGCGCAGGCTCGTCTGATCATTCACTACTCGTGGATCATGCGATAAGGACCAAATTCTCGAGTGCTGGCCAATTTGCTTTTCTAATTACATGTACAAGACTGAAGTGTATGTATGGTGGCAGACATGTGAAATCAACAATTAAAGCTGGCTGCCATTGCTAATACGGCGCCTGCATGCAATCAGCGGGGAGACCTGAATGAAGACTGAATGTCTGTTACTACTGGTAAAAGTATTTCTGTCTTGTTATTCTTTCAACACTTTCACAGTCACGCCGACAGTGTCGTCCGCTGTACAGTGTACAAATTAAAGAGATCCGGGGTATGATTCTTGAATCCACATAATCAGATAAGCTCCATCCTCTTCATTAGCATATGAACTTTTTTGTTATTGCAAAAAAAGACACCAATTGTTAGTTGTTGTTTGTTTATGGCTAGATGAAAGAGTTCTGAAAATTGTATTAGTTCTTAAGTTATTAGCCATAATGTTAAATTCCTAAAGTTTAGTTGTTTATTTCAAAAATATCGATGGTAGTTGAAAATTCTAATTCCATAAAAGTTAGACAACAATGTTTTGGGTGTAATTACACAAAGTTTGAATTAACAATACCGATTTTCTTTGGGTGTGTGCTAAATTTTCCAAGAGTATCCTTTTTTGGCCAATTTTACCATAGGAATGATAGGGAACAAAATGGGACATTTACTGGAATGTGTGGAGCTCTATGGAAAACGTATCAATAAAGGATCATTGACGGGTTGGGCCTTATACGCCTATTTTTCTGATTCCCAGAACGCTGCCTTTGAGCTTCTAGTGTGGTGCATGTAGTATCAGTGCAATAGGTGAATCTAATGACAAGAGCCAGCTAGTAAAATATTTTCAAAATTCCTCCGCACTCGAGAGTTATGGCGGGTAGAAAGGGGAGGGGGTCTGAAATTTCGTGAAAATAAAAAGTGCTTTAAAAAGTGATTTCTGCACGCTTTCTTGATTTATTTGGTAGGCATGGTGATATCTATTGAACATACCATATGCAGAGTACTAAAGAATCACGATAATTGACGAAATTGTTTTAAAAACAAAATTTGTTTTGTAATAAAATGATTTTGGGGAGGTAATTTAGAAGTTACCTGTACATCTTTGACTACATGTACCGTAAATAATACAAAACTGAAAGCTCAACAAAAGAAAAAAATATTTTTGAAGGAAGGAAAGTGTCCCATTTAGCATTGGAAAGTAAAACTGATTCTAACTAGATCCTTTGAATATTACTTTTGCTTTGTTTAAAGGGCATAGCATGTTGAATGTATTTAAAGTGTCCTAATATTTATGGTTAACATGATGCATGTATATCCCTATGTGAGACAATTATTGAACACTAAAGTATTTACCCATTATAACTCTTTGCATGCCAGTGGATAATTTTGTCGTCTGTCAATAGCCTTTTGCAAACAGTTTGAACCCAGATGAAGACCGATAGAATGTCTTGATCTGGATCCAAACTGTTTGACACTCTGATGGTGGTCCTGGGTGGTTTATTTTTTAAAAACTTAATTTTGAAGAAAGTCAGCAGACGAAAATAAAAACATGAACAATTCCCTAGCATGCAAATAGATAAGTACAGGACGTTTGCAAAATAATGTGTCGTTTAATAACAGTGAGATTTTTTCTTATGAAAAAATGCATAAAACTTTGCTAATTCTACTTGTAATCTTTAAGTACTTCATATTAAACTAGCACAGAATGCAAAGCAATTTAGGGGGTTGGTTCTAGAGAACTTCATTACAGTCATTAGTTTCTTATTTGGTGGAAAAGGCATTTTATGGGCTTAGGCCCTTGGTTTTTGGGCTGCTGAACATCTTTCCCCCCCTTGTGCCAGCAAGCCACTTCCATACAATGTGTAAAATATGGTAACACATATACATGCAAAAGCTTTTGCTGGCACACGAGGGGGAATGATATTTTAAAAAATGTTTTCGGATTCCTATATATCTTAATGTAAAACTTATTGTTCTACCCAAAATTTTACATCTTTAAAGCATTTAATATCGAAAACGGATTTCACAGTCATAAAGTACTCAGGCCAGGGTAGCTTCAAGGTGAAGAAAGGGACGATTGACAAACTTTTATATTTACTGAAAACCGTAGGCATTTTCCCATAGCAAGTGTCAATGATCCTTTGAAACCTAGCGTATGGTGAGAGGAAACATTGCTGCTACTTCGCTGAAAGTGTTATGGAAAAATCTTCATTCAGTAAAATGTTATGATAAATTAAACATGAATGTATTTACATTAAGTCCATGGGAAAATTTCTGGTGGGGCGTAATTTATTTTGACCAGTTTATTTTAATCATTTTCAACCTAGGTGTGGGATACTCCGACAAACTGACTAGTTCCTTATCTTATCTCCCGCTGTTATTGCCCATGTTTTCAGCAAAAGCAACATTATAACTGGCTACAGCAGTAATCTCAAGGGCGAACTTATTACTTTGATTGACAGGACTGGTGTGGATCCATGAATTAGCTAAATGTTATATAGGGGTCAAACATGAGCCGACGTTCTCTAGAACCCGAGTGGGGGTTAGAAACCGAGGGCGAATCCGGTTGAAACACGACTGTTAAAAGCGTGCGTCAAGGATTTTATTTTGTCTTATACGTCAGGATTTCCACTGTTTGCTTACATACAATGTGCTCTATTAAAATTTGAATGAAATGAAAAACTCCACCCAACACACCTAACATTGGAAATGAGCGCGTCCTACTGATACGGGTAGGAGGGTCCATTCGGTTTAGATGGGTTAATCTTGGGCTGATAATACTTATAAGTTGTATGTTTTCCTTTGACCTTTTCTTGTTGTTACATATTCCTAAAAATACAGGCCTCGAGGTTATAAAGCTTGAGTTCATTCTTAGACTCAAAATAAAGCGCAATGATTGGCTGTTTGCGGACACGTGTCCGCAAGCAGCCAATCATTGCGCTTTATTTTGAGTCTGAGCTTATACTCAAGTTTTATAACCTCGAGGCCAGGTATCCTTCTTTCCTTGACATATTTGAATCTCTTTGTATTTGAATTTAAGTCTAAAACATTTATCTATTAACTTATAAAAATTCTTGTTGTTGTTTTTTCTCGAATTAAACTGAACTCAGCCTCCAGTTTAGGCGATATTTCCATAGACAATAAATTACTATTAAGATTGTATTTTCTCTTAAAACAGAATCCTGGATTATATTTATTTAACTGATATTGGAGCACATAATAGTTTTTGTTGTGAACAATTTAAGACTTAGGTTGTCAAATCTTGTATACATCTATTGTGGCCATTTGCATGTACAGTGTGTGGAGGATAAGTTGGAAGTCGCATGGTAGAGCATAAAATAACAGGAGGTAAATAGGTTATTCCGTTATAAGTGGTAAAAGCCTTCTCCTGAAAAAAAACAACAGAAAATGTTGTCTGCTTATGCTGTCTGCTGGATTCATTTATTAACCTATGTAAGTAAAGAGAAAACCAGTATGGATCAAGCTCAGATAATTCTGGGTCTACACTCTTTGTTGAAGTGGCTTTTCAAACATTTAATTTGATGAAAAAGAACAGACAACATTTATTGGCAGTGTCGCTTTGAGACTTACCATCCGATGGATAGTAAATAATTTCGCTATTATTGTTGATTCAAAGATAGATGAGAATCGTTGAAAACAAAAAAAATATGAACTTATCCAGGTAATGGGCGATTTATACAGGTACATGTACATGAGCCGTCACATGTGATTTCGAACCATGTGGAGTTTTGACAAGTGTAGACTCAGACGAGCCTGTGCAGCCTCTGTTTAAGCTTAGAAACTCATTATGATGTTCAGTCAGTAGCTTAATATTCATAGAACATTCAAGCGACTTGCAAGGGCTCTGATCAGACTGTGCATATGCGCAGGCTGGTCTGAGCCTTTGCTGGTCGCACATACCACATTGTTCGAAATCTCATGTAGCTGCTCATGTCCTAAACTACCTCTAACTGCAGTCATAAATTTATAACCGTTTTTTTACCTGTTTCAGTGGAAAATAGTATAGTCCTATTAGTATGCATCTTTGAAACATCAGTACATTGTAGGGAAACTGTGTTACCTGTTTACAACAATGGGTTATGTCCACCTACAAAAACATGCTCTGACGTCACTTCAAACTTATCATAAAACTACTGTATAGTCCTTGCTCGATAAGAGAAGAGTTACGTAGTTGGTCACGTTATGGTACTTTATTCACCTGATTGGACAAATATAGGGTTTTCATTCATACTTTTAACTGCAAATCTGTTTCGCCACCACACTCTAATCGAGCACGGACTATATGTATGACAAGAAACTGTACAGTTTACGTCAATAAAATATATGTTCTGTTCTATACGTCTTAAGTATTTTGTCTTATGCCTTACCTCTTACTGTCGTACCAACCAAGAGTGACAGTGATGTGATATTTTGCTTACAATTGTTAAAGAAAAAATTAACTTGTACACTCCACTTGAGCTAACGCGAATATATAGATCGTCTTGTGTATTAATCCTATCCACAGATCTATCGATTATAAGTCCCTGATAACTTTGTAAAAACAAAACATGACGTCATTGTCACTCTTGGCTGGTAGGACAGTAAACGTCTTAGGTATTTTGTATTATGTCTTACCTCTTACTGTCGTGCCAACCAAGAGTGACAGTAATGAGATATTTTGCTTACAATTGTTAAGGAAAACATTAACTTCTAAACTGCACTTGAGCTAACGGGAATCGATAGATCACTCGTGTATTAATCCTATCTTGTGGATAGGATTAATACACAAGTGATCTATCATTTCTAAGTCCCTGATAACTTTGTCAACAAAACATGACGTCACTGTCACTCTTGGCTGGCAGGACAGTAGGTATTTTGTCTAATTGTGTAAATAATTATCTACGCTACAGTATGTCCGATTCAAATAAAAAACAACAACATGAGACTAGTCGGAACACTTTCAGAAAATGTATATATATACTACTCAAATTTTGATAAGCATCACTATAAAGATTTCAATAGGCTGCAATGCACTGAGCCTACCCTTTTGGCACTCTGTAATTTTCAACGTTTTTCTTTAAATTCAACCAAATTTTCAGTGGTAATTGAAATGCAGTGGGCTACAGCTTTTTATGGAAATCACTCACTAGATGGTCCCATGGGTGCACGTTGCAATTGCTACTAAAGAATTTGATGTATTTGAAAAAAAAGTCAAAAGTTATCGAGTGCCAATAGAATAGGCTCATTGCACTGAGTCTTTGGAAATCTTTACAGTGAAGCTTAATAAAGCTGAGTAGTATACAGTAAAACCTGTCTTAAGAGGCCACTAAAAAAGACCAATAACAACTCGAAACCATGATTGAATTTTACATTTATTTATAGATTCTGTACAACGTAATTACTCACATACATACATATATACATCTATATACAAATGTACATTCAACACTTGAGGCCATATCCAGGCCGGGTAATCATAAATTAATTTTCTTATTTCTCAACCAAAACATAGGTTGTGGGTACTCAAAAGAACCGTCTCAATGAGACGGTTCTTTTGAGCATCCAAAACAAATGTTCAAACTGACAGATGAGAAAATAATCACACTTTTATGTTCGAAAATGTCTTGACCTGTTCTTATCAGATTTTGGTACTCATAACACAGGCAACCAATGAAGGCTCAGACATGCCTGCACATCCGTACAGTCTCACCAGAGCCTTGGCTGTTAGATTACACAAAGTATAGCGAGTTGTGTACCATTTTTCCGTGCAGTGTATCAAAATAAAAACATGTAACTCTCCACTTTGAGCTTCCTTCATGATGAATCCAGCGTGTTAGTTGTCTAAATGAGCCGTGACATGAGATTTCCAACAATGTGGTTTGTGCGACCAGCAGAGCCTCAGACCAGCCTGCACATACGTGCAGTCTGATCAGAGCCTTTGTTGGTCGCTTGAATATTCTATGAATATCAACCTACTGACTGAACATCATTTGGAGTTTCTAAGCTTATAAGGAGGCTCTCTGAGTCTATTCATGTTAATATGCCACATTGTTGGGAATCACATGTCATGGCTTAAATGTTGGTGCTAGTCTTCATCTACATCCACAGCATGTGCTTTGGGTGCTAAAAGGAACCATCTCACTGAGATGGATATTTTTAAGGACACAAAACATACAGTACAATTCACACTATTATTTACACCCTAGTTAACCCTGAGTCAACTACAGGTAAATTGAAAATTGTAATTTTTTTTATAAAAAGAAAGTATATATGAATGGTCCTATTTTCTCAGTTTGGCATATGAGTGGCTCGTTTTTTCTGACAACCATGTATATGTACATATTTTTCACTTGGATACTCGTCAAGCCTGTGTTTCAAATTTACATACAGCAGGTTTTTTCATGACAAAGGTCATTTGTAAACTTGTTTACAAATCACAGAGGATATGAAAGGATATATTACTTCAAAGGAGTGTATATGAATAGGTCAACTTTCTGTAATGAAGTATATGAATAGGCTGTTTTTTTTTCAAAGTTCAGGTATATGATTTGGGTTGGTTTCAAAATACTGGCTGGCACACCCGTACCAACCCAAAGTTCTCCTCACCCCTCAGGAGATCAAGTCTGCTCCTAGTTGACATCAAGTTAACTAGGTGTAAGGAATAGCTTGAATGGTACTGTATGTTTTGGTTGATAAATCACACGAGGTGAAGTTTGAAAAAAATCATATCACAGTTTTCCACGCATTACTAAGTTTTCATCCAATATTTTCAATTACTTGTTGTTGTTGTATATCTTGAAGCAATATTTCATTGCTGACAAATATTTGGCACACTAAATCACTATATATTGCTCTAGGCATTTTTAAATCTGCTTAAGGGAGTCTAAAGTGACTAAGTGTGTCACTAGTTGTGTGGCCTAAATCTACTGCAAAGGTTATAAAATTGTGTTCACTTATTGCCTGCCAAAAAGGCATAGACAAACAGCACTGACCTAAAGCAGAGAAGCAGTCTGATCAGGGTCTTCCCTGTTTGTTATTCTGAGCAGCATTTAGTGAATGCCAGCCTTGAAATTCACAGAAAACCAACATAATTGCATATTTTGAGAAGTGAAAGAGAAAAGGGTTCACACTTCACTTAAATTGGTATGAGTTTCAGATCCGAATATGGATATTATAACAATTTACACTTACTTTTATGTGACAGGGTAGGTACAAAATTAGGTCCCACCCTGGGCAAGTACAAAAATTATGTCCCACCCTATCAATCGTAAACCATATTAATACATTTGAATTAAGCAGGGCTCAAACATGACAATGCACTGATGTCAAAATTATCAAAAATTGGGTGTGTTAGTAAAAATTATATTTTCTTCTCTTTTGTAGGGAAAGTGAGCCATATCATGGCAAAGTAAGAAAGAGGGCAAAGATCAGGAAACAATACAATCAAACACTACATCTGACCCAGGATACCACATGGGAAAGTGACAACTTAACAATAAGACATCACAAACGAGAGCTTAGAGGTCAGCCCTTTCCCAGCATGTGACCACAAGGCATTAATAAACAGACGAGCACAAAAGCACACCAAAATCAAGACAGAATAACATGAATGATTTTGGTTGCTTGATTTGATTCTTTACGTCCCATTAACAATCTTTCAGTTAAACAGGGACGGGTCTTCCTAGGTTTAACCATTACTAAGCTAGGATAAATATGTCTTGCTCAAGGACCACAACGCAGTGACTTTGGTGAGGCTCGGACCCGCCGCCCCTCAGTCTCAAGTCAAGCACTCTACCACTGAGCCACTGCGCTCCCAACATGAATGATCCACAAAAGAAGCACCTCCTTGGAACTGTCAGTAAAAATATTTTACTGGAGGGCTTAAACTGGTTTCTCGGCATGCCAATTAAACGAGTGTTTGCAAAGCAAAGACTCAGATCAGACTGGGCATCTGCCAAGTCTGATCAGAGTCTTGGCTGTGCGTTCATTGGATAATTAAGGACTTCAGCTTTCTTTCAGCACAAATACCCTGATCAGACTGAGCTGATGCTATCCATTATCTCATGTTGCGGCTCTCATTTTATGAGGCTCATCTGCCGTTCTTATTCTGTTTCTTTGAAATAATTTCTACAGTCATTCTCCTCTCTTCCGCTGAATCATTCAAGAAGGGTTGTTGTCAGTTACAAGCGAAAGTATGTGCACGAAGTACTGGTTAACTGCTTGTTCAAGCTTGCCCAGGAAAAAGTGTGTTTTGGTGAACTGACTGTCCCGCCATGACCATAGACGTTGACTTGGGATGTAAAGCAACAAAACAAAAACAAATTGGTCTGTTTCTTAATTGTCGTCTCCTGCGCAGTTTAAGTGACCTTTTAAAGGTCGATGTATAAAAATGTAAATTAAATCAACCGAATCCAACTAACTTTATACAGCTGTACAATAACAAGGAATCTGTGGTCAAACAAAGGCCTGGTAATGGAGGACCTGTCTGTTGATTTTGTGTTCAAATTCTTGTACAATCTCGTCAATTTCATTATCAAAGTCTTCACATTCTCTCAACTGAAACGAGAAAATTAAAATAAATATACAACTTCCATAGGTGGGTAATAGGTCAAGATAATAATATTGCACTTGTCCTGCAGGACGAGTGACTTACAATTTTCACTCGTCCTGCAAACACATGTACTTGTCCTTTATAAGCGTATGCAATAAAGAACATAAGGGAGTAATATGTAACAGGATTACAAAGTTCCTTATATCACTGCTAAAATGATATTTACCCAGTCAAATTCATAACTGCATCCCATAAACTGACAAAAAAGATTTCACAGTCAATACTCAGAAAATGCATGTACTCAGAACATGTACTTTGATGAACGGACATGTATAGTATGATTTAAAACTGAAAAGAAATGATACGATTGGTTAGCAGAAGGCAACATATAACGGAAGGGGGTACCTACATATACCTGAATACCTATGAAACAAGTCGCTCAAATATATTCACTCATTCGTAAAATACAATTGTAAAAGTTCACTCAAACATATGGTCACTCAATCGTCAATAAGAAAAAAGTCATTCAAAAGTGGTGTGCCCCTATGTTTTAATGCTAACTACATCACAACAGAAAGGCAGCAGTATTGAACCCGCTGGTTTATATCCAGTTGTGATCATTTAAAAGAATACATTCCATTGTCAAAAATAATGATTATAGAACACTAAAAATTACCAAAATGTTATTCACGGTTGAAAACGTCATTTTTGCCACTTTGAAATACGGTTATGGTTTTTAAAAATAGGTCAGAATCGCCTCCTACATGCTAAATAGCACTTTTTAAAATTTAATCAGGGACCCTAGTTATTTAATTTTTTCATATACATTAAATATACAAGCTGAAAAGTTTATGTCACCATGCAAAGAAAGTATTAATCAGCTTTGGGGTCACTGAAGCGACACGCCCCCAAATGGTTCCTATCTCAGTTAGCCTTACGAGAGACCGGGACATTGCATACCATGTGGCAATACAGTGACTGATAAGCTATATAATAGTGTATTGAAGGTTTATAGGGGCAGATAAGCAAGAATGTTTAGATGATCGAAGATGAAGGATACATATTGTTTAAGTACATGCCCGGCTCCAGAATGTTTTGTCAGAGGGGGTCCAACTCTGACAACATTTTTTTTCTTTCTTTTTTTAGTTGATGAGGGTAGGGGAGAGGATCCAAATACATGCACCACTAAAAACATGCCATCATCGGCACGCCAGCATAACGCCATTTAAATGGGGTTTCAAATGGTGGCCCACGTTGAATGCTGGCTTGGTAGCTTTGTGATTTTTCAGGGGATCCGGACCTGTATTGCTAGAAAACCTATATTTTTGTGATTTTCAGGGGGGGTCCATACACCCTGTCCCCCCTCTGGATCTGCACATGAAGTTTTTCTTACCAAAGAAACTAGTTCACAGATAATAAATGCCCCAATGGTGGCCTCTTCATGGTTATCTTGTATGTCTATATTTATCACATGCACGTGGTCACCCTCTTTGTCACGGTTCTCTAAATCTGGAAAGAAAAAAACAAAAAAAAAACAAATTTTAGAGCCTTTGGACTAGATTTGGGTTTGTTTGAAATAATTCTTTACGTCTCAGTCTATAATTTCTGAGTGATGGCTTGAGGTTTCATGGGTAAAAGCAGTATTAAGGAGAAGATACAGCGTCTTACTCAAGAACATCACAATGCCTCCAATCGGGGTTCATACAGGCAAGTTTGAGTAAAATTCATGGATTTTCAATGGCTTCTATAGAATACAGGTTTCAAGGACTAAAAGTTTATGAAAAATCATGATTTAAGTGTTAAAACTCTACTTCAGAAATGCTAGACTGAGATAATGGAGAAATTAGTACTAGATAATTAGTGGAATAAAATCCCTGTGCTTTTATTGGTGCATCATTTGCTGCACCAAATAAAGGCACAAAAGTTTTATTCTGATTTAGATCTCTATCAACAGTGTTAATTCCACCTTTATAGCAGCAAATAGTGATTTGTTTACAAAAATAATTCAAAAACACATATGTTGACACATTGGCATCACGGTTTTATGATGGAAGATTGTGGGTAATTATTCATGCAGAAACCATTGGCTGCTGGTCATATGATCAAGAATTAGTCACATGATATATCTGCTGATGTGGCTCACTGATTCCTGTCACTCAGAGGCAAGGAACTTGTAGCAAAAAAAATTGTCCCAAAATTGAAGCTTGTGTTCTGAAACATTGTTGATTTTTCCGGTTTGTACTTTTTTATGTTTCATTTTTCTCATGCATTTTATTTCATTTATATGTGAAGTATTTGCCCTTAGCTTACAGAATATGTAGCAATTATGGAACTATGAATAAATACTAACAACTTACATTTGTAAACAAACTGTAGTGTAAGCAATACTAATTGTGCTACTGTTGTATTCAAAAACCATAACCAAGTTTGAGCATGATGAAACTTACAAACTAGGTTATGGTCCCAGAACTACCATTCAGCATGTGCCCACCATTGTAATGGCGTTGAACTGAGCTCCGATTTTATATGCTTAATCAGTTTACTGTAAATTCGGAAATTTTCGCAAGGGTTTTATTTTCTGGAAACTTCGCGCAAGTGAAGTTTCGTGAAATAGAAACCCTCTCAAATTGGCGAAATCACTCTGTTGTTTATTGATGCAGGTAAATCAGACCCTATTCGCGAATTTTTAGCATCACCAATATATCTTTGAACACTATTTGTGAAAATAAAATTCTTCCGACAATTTCTGAATTTACAGTACTATGTTACATATCAAACATGATGACTTGATTGCTGCATACCCACTTTGCATCCCACCCCAAGAAAAAAAAACTTACCTTCTAACACTTGGTCATAGACCCTTTCCTCGCAGGTTATAACGACATCAAACTTATCCTTACACGCCTGGAATCTTTCTGGTTTCGGTTTTATCCGTCGATTTCTGTCGAGCATATGTAAAATACCATTCTGTGTATATCTGACAATTCGGTTAAGGAAATTCCATTATAATTGATCAAAAGCTTGAAAACATTTATTCATGATGCAACAACATGTAGCACCAACACTTTCAAAAATGCAAAAACAAAAAGAACCCTATCAAACCGCTGTACAAGCGTCTGCGCAAAATACTATCCTACTGGTCGGTCCTTTGACTACAGTATGGTATTTCAGACAGCAGACAGTTCACATGAAATACCAAGCCTAATTGCAATGAAAATGGGTGATACAAACATATCTCCAGATAAGAGTCCGTAAATAAACTAGAGGACCTGAAGGTCCTGTTCAGCGCTCACCTGATCTCCTTATTGATGTTAAAATAGGTCAAAGTAAAATATGGCTTATTATGAAACATATTTGGTTTTGGTGTTGTGGTCATTTTGGTCAAGTGACCTAAATAAATCTAATGAATACTCCATCAAACAGCCCAGTGATTTCTGAGAAAAAGATGTTTAGATAGGTATGTGTCTGCTCAAATAAGTGGCCTTGGATAAAAGGTCATAGGTCAGCTTGACATTTGGTACTTATATAAAACCAGTGTTTCATTAGGTTAACACTTTCGCTGCCAAGTACCTCAAAAAAGCAATACCTCAGTGCCAAGCATGTTTCACCTATGGGTATGTTTCGTTTGGCATACGACACATTTATGTTTTATATTAGAGTAACATGCATAGATCAAGCTGTTTTCCTAAGGAGCCCACAAACACACGCACATCTACTAGCTCAAGTAAATTTAAATAGCTTCTACTCTTCATGTCGCGTCAACATGGACCTGCCAAAGTCAGTATTTTATTGCCGCTCAAAATGAATATTACTGTCTACTTCAACGAATTTCGTTGCATCGTGCTCCTCGCTAGAACAGCAATGCGTCCACGAAGAAACACCTTGTGGATATAAAGCATGCGGAGGTCGCAATTTAAGTATATTGGTAGAATAAAAAAAAAAAAAAAACATGGCATTGGGACCATTTTAAGTCACTATGGCAGTCCAAACTTCCGTTTTCCACCACATATTATCAAAATTCATCATTCGCACCAGCATTTGGTCCTTGTCGCATACTGAAAAGAGCCTAGCAATTGCCCTGTATTATGGAGTATACAGCCATCAAATATTTATTAGCTCCGAGATTCACGCCACGTCCCCCCCCCCCCCCCACTGCTATCAAACTTGTACATACACTAACCTGTTTCACGCCACACCCTTTACCACTGCTTTCAAGTTTGGACATATACTTGGCAAAACAAAGTAATGGACCACTAAACTTCTACCACGACCTCTAAGTAATGACACTCGATTTATTCAATTCATTTACCGTTACAGTCACGCATCAAAACGTTTTGTGGAAGTATACATTCAATGATATGTAAAAACTTCTTCCAAACTTGTTAATACACTAACCTGCTTCAATCCACAATCCATGTCCCTGCTATCAAGTTTGTAAATGCACTAACTTACCTCAAGCCATGATCCTTACCACTGCTACTAGAATCAAGCTTGAACATTAACTAAATGCAAACTACGGTCTTTGTTACTGCTACCAAACTTGTTAATACACTAACCTGCTTCATGCCAGGATCCTTGTCACTGCTGTCACATTTGTAAATACACTAACTTGCCTCACGCCATGACCCTTACCACTGCTACTAGCATCAGGCTTGAAAATTTTCTAAATGCACACAACGCTCCTTGTCACTGCTACCAAGCTTGTAAATACAATGTACACTATATGTAACCTGCTTCATGCCACGACCCTTGTCATTGCTATCAAGTTTTTACATAAACTAACATGTCTCACGCCATGACCCTTACCACTTCTACTATACTGGAGGACTATAGAAACGTACGAATTACATATTCACTGTCTCTTCCACATGGATGATTTGAGGATGTTTTTTTTATTACCTCTTATTATCCGCTTACACAATGGACCATGATTTGCCATAGTTTCAATTTGCTCATGCTGTTTATTCTGACGTAACACTGACGTTAATGTTTTTTGAACAATTGTCGTTTGACGACTGTGAGATTAGTTCAGTTTAAAAGCAAACAATTTGAGCTGGTAGCCAGCATGGAAATAAACTAACCTGCTTCATGCCATGCTCTTTGTCATCACTACCAAGCTTGTAAATACACTTACCTGCTTCATGCCACGCTCTTTGTCACTGCTACCAAGCTTGCAAATACATTAACTGCCTAACGCCATAAAACTAATCACTGCTATTAAGCGTGCACTTACACTAAAACATGCATTACATTATGCTCTTTACTACTGCTATAAGGCTTTAACACGCACTTATCTGTTTCTTCAAGATTGAAAAATACACTAACCTGCTTTACGCTATGCTCTTTACTACTACTATCAATCTTGTACATACACTTACCTGCTTCATGCAATGCTCAATACCACTGCTATCAATCTTGTATATACACTTGCCTGCTCAAAGCCATGCTCCCTACCACTGCTATCAATCTTGTACATACACTTACCTGCTTCATGCCATGCTCAATACCACTGCTATCAATCTTGTATACACTTGCCTGCTCAACGCCATGCTCCCTACCACTGCTATCAATCTTGTCTATACACTTGCCTGCTCAACAACATGCTCAATACCACAGTTTTCAGCCTTGAATATACACTTTCCTGCTTCATGCAATGCTCAATACCACTGCTATCAATCTTGTATACATTTGCCTGCTCAACGCCATGCTCCCTACCACTGCTATCAATCTTGTATATACACTTGCCTGCTCAACGCCATGCTCAATACCACAGCTATCAATCTTGTATATACACTTGCCTGCTCAACGCCATGCTCAATACCACTGCTATCAATCTTGAATATACACTTGCTTGCTCAACGCCATGCTCCCGACCATGCTATCTATCTTGTATATACACTTGCCTGCTCAACGCCATGCTCAATACCACTGCTATCAATCTTGTATATACACTTGCCTGCTCAACGCCATGCTCAATACCACTGCTATCAATCTTGTATATACACTTGCCTGCTCAACGCCATGCTCAATACCACTGCTATCAATCTTGTATATACACTTGCCTGCTCAACGCCATGCTCCCTACCACTGCTATCAATCTTGTCTATACACTTGCCTGCTCAACACCACTGCTATCAACCATTTATATAAACTTGCCTGCTCAACGCCATGCTCAATACTACTGCTATCAATCTTTATATACACTTGCCTGCTCAACGCCTTGCTCCCTACCACTGCTATCAACCTTGAATATACACTTGCCTGCTCAACGCCATGCTCAATACCACTGCTATCAATCTTATCTATACACTTGCCTGCTCAACGCCATGCTCAATATCACTGCTATCAATCTTGAATATACACTTGCCTGCTTAATACCACTGCTATCAATCTTGATTATACACTTGCCTGCTCAACGCCATGTTCAATACCACTGCTATCAATCTTGAATATACACTTGCCTGCTCAACGCCATGCTCAATACGACTGCTATCAAACTTGAATATACACTTGCCTGTCCAATGTCATGCTCAATACCACTGCTATCAATCTTGTAAATACAGTACCTCTTTCAGCCATGCTTTTAATCTTGTACATACACTAACCTGTTTACGTCATGCTCCTTACCAATGCTATCGAGCTTGAACATATTCTAACCAGCTTCGTGCCCTGCTCATAACCACTGCTTTTTATCTTGTACATACACTAACCTGCTTCACGCAGTGCTCATAACCACTGCTTTTAATCTTATACATACACTAACCTGCTTATTTTAAAGTCATGCTCTTACCACTGCCATCAATCTTGTAAACACGCTACCTGCTTCAGCCATGCTCCTCACCACTACCAGCAATTTTGTACATACACTAACCTGCTTCACGCCTTTCTCCCTACTACTGCTATCAAGATTGTACATACACTAACATGCTTCACGCCTTTCTCCCTACTACTGCTATCAAGATTGTACATACACTTACCTGCTTCACGCCTTTCTCCCTACTACTGCTATCAAGATTGTACATACACTAACATGCTTCACGCCTTTCTCCCTACTACTGCTATCAAGATTGTACATACACTAACATGCTTCACGCCTTTCTCCCTACTACTGCTATCAAGATTGTACATACACTAACCTGCTTCACGCCTTTCTCCCTACTACTGCTATCAAGATTGTACATACACTAACCTGCTTCACTTCATGCTCCCTACTACTGCTATCAAGATTGTACATACACTAACCTGCTCCACGCAACGCCCTTTACAACAGCTTCCAATATTGTACATACACTAGCCTGCTTCACGCAATGTTCCTTATAATTGCTATCATTCATGTACATATACTAGCCTGCACCACACCATGCTCCTTACAACAACTACAAATATTGTACATCCACTAACCTGATTGTCGCCATGCTCCTTATAAAACTGCTACCAATATTGTTCATACATCAACCTGTTTCACGGCATGCTTCTTACCACTGCTATCTATCTAGTGCATACTCTTACTTGCTTCATGGCACGCTCCCTACGGGGCCGCGTAGCGCAGTTGGTAACGTGTCTGGCTACAGATGCGTGTCTAACTGCAATTCCAGGGGTCACGAGTTCGATCCTGGCCCGGTCCCATACTTTGGTGGAGATTGATCATGATATAATTTCTACCGTCATTCTCCTCCCCTCCGCTGATTCATTCAAGAAGGGTTGTTGTCAGTTACAAGCGAAAGTATGTGCACGAATTACTGGTTATCCGCTTGTTCAAGCCTGCCCAGGAAAAAGTGTGGTTAGGTGAACTGACCGTCCGGCATTGACCATAGCTGTTGACTTGGGACGTAAAGCAACAAAACAAACAAACAAACGCTCCCTACCACTGCTATCAAGATTGTACATACACTTACACATTTCACCTCATGCGACCTACCACTGCTATCAATTAGGGGATAACTGTGTTCAGAACTTTCATTTGGAGAGGTATATCGTCGGATATACGGTCAGAAATTTAGTTTTACGGCGACGCGCGAGGGGAGCAGTAAAATGTGATTTCCAAAAGTATATACGATATACCTCCCCAAATGAAAATTCTGAATATGGTTATCCCAATTCTAATGCACTTCTGCAGTTTCGTCGCATATTGAAGCGTTGCAAGCCGCATAATGCCGCACATCATCCAATGAAATGTGACGTAATTCATGATGTCAAAATGTTTCCTACAGTATATTGCAGGATATACTGTTGCAAATTTTTGACGTTATCCAATCAGAAGTCGCGTTACAAAACCAAGTGCATTAGAATCTAGTACATGCTCTAACCTGCTTCACGTCATGCTCCCTACCACTGCTAAAAAGCTTGTACATACACTTACCTGCCTCATGTCTCCCTATCACTGCTAACAAGCTTGTACATACACTAACCTGTTTCACGTCAAGCTCCCTACCACTGCTAATAAGCTTGTTCATACACTTACCTGCCTCACATCATGCTCCCTACCACTGCTATCAAGCTTGTACATACACTAACCGGTTTCATGTCATGCGACCTACCGCTGCTATCAAGCTTGTACATACACTAACCTGTTTCACGTCATGCTCCCTACCATTGCTATCGAGCTTGTACATACACTAACCTGCTTCACGTCATCCTACCTACCACTGTTATCAAGCTTGTACATACTCTTACCTGCTTCACGCCATGCTCCCTACCACTGCTAACAAGCTTGTACATACACTAACCTGCTTACGTCATGCTCCTTACCACTGCTAACAAGCTTATAAAAACACTAACCTGTTTCACGTCATGCGACCTACCACTGCTATCAAGCTTGTACATACACTAACCTGCTTCAGGTCATCCTCCCTACCACTGTTATCAAGCTTATTTATACTCTAACCTGCTTCACGCCATGCTCCTTAGCACTGCTTACAAGCTCGTACATACACTAACCTGTATCACATCATGCTCCCTACCACTGCTAACAAGCTTGTACATACACTTACCTGTTTCACGTCATCCTCCCTACCACTGTTATCAAGCTTATTTATACTCTAACCTGCTTCACGCCATGCTCCCTACCACTGCTAACAAGCTCGTACATACACTAACCTGTTTCACATCATGCTCCCTACCACTGCTATAAAGCTTGTACATACACTAACCTGTTTCAAGTCATGCTCCCTACCACTGCTAACAAGCTTGTACATACACTAACCTGCTTCACGTCATGCTCCCTACCACTGTTATCAAGCTTGTACATACACTAACCTGTTTCACATCATGCTCCCTACCACTGCTATCAAGCTTGTACATACACTAACCTGCTTCAGGTCATCCTCCCTACCACTGTTATCAAGCTTATTTATACTCTAACCTGCTTCACGCCATGCTCCTTAGCACTGCTTACAAGCTCGTACATACACTAACCTGTATCACATCATGCTCCCTACCACTGCTAACAAGCTTGTACATACACTTACCTGTTTCACGTCATCCTCCCTACCACTGTTATCAAGCTTATTTATACTCTAACCTGCTTCACGCCATGCTCCCTACCACTGCTAACAAGCTCGTACATACACTAACCTGTTTCACATCATGCTCCCTACCACTGCTATAAAGCTTGTACATACACTAACCTGTTTCAAGTCATGCTCCCTACCACTGCTAACAAGCTTGTACATACACTAACCTGCTTCACGTCATGCTCCCTACCACTGTTATCAAGCTTGTACATACACTAACCTGTTTCACATCATGCTCCCTACCACTGCTATCAAGCTTGTACATACACTAACCTGCTTCATGTCATGCTCCCTACCACTGCTATCAAGCTTGTACATACACTAACCTGCTTCATGTCATGCCCCCTACCACTGTTATCAAGCTTGTATATACACTAACCTGTTTCACATCATGCTCCCTATCACTGCTAACAAGCTTGTACATACACTAACCTGCTTCACGCCATGCTCCCTACCATTGCTATCAAGCTTGTACATACACTTACCTGCTTCATGTCACGCTCCCTACCACTGCTATAAAGCTTGTACATACACTAACCTGCTTCATGTCATGCTCCCTACCACTGCTATCAAGCTAGTACATACACTAACCTGCTTCATGTCATGCTCCCTACCACTGCTATCAAGCTTGTACATACACCAACCTGCTTCACTTCATGCTCCCTACCACTGCTATCAAGCTTGTACATACACTAACCTGCTTCACTTCATGCTCCCTACCACTGCTAACAAGCTTGTACATACACTAACCTGCTTCACCCAATGCTCCTTACCACTGTTATCAATCTTGTACATACACTAACCTTCTTATGCGATGTCACCTGCCACAGCTATTAAGCTTTTTCATATACTTTATTGCTTCACGCTATGCTTCCTAGCACAGCTATCAAGTGTGATTCACGCCATCCTCCAAACCACCATAATCAATCCAGGACTTGTACAAATCTGCTTCACGCCATGCTCCCTACCACTGTTACCAAGCTTGTGCGTACCCTACCCTGCTTCATGGCATGTCCTTTACCACTGCTATAGTGTGTACATACATTAACCTGCTCCACGCAACGCCCTTTACAACAGCTACCAATATTGTACATACACTAGCCAGCTTCACCCATTGTTTCTTAAAACTGCTATCATTTGTGTTCATATACTTACCTGCTTCACGCCATGCTCCTTACAACAACTACAAATATTGCACATCCACTAACCTGATTCACACCATGCTCCTTACAAAACTGCTACCAATATTGTTCATACATCAACCTGTTTCATGGCATGCTTCTTACCACTACTAACTATCTAGTGCATACTCTTACTTGCTTCACAGCACACTCCATACCACTGCTATCAAGATTGAACATACACTAACCTGCTTCACATCATCCCTCCTTATCACTGCTATCAACTTGTACATACACTAACCTCTTTCACGTGATCCTCCCTACCACTGCTATCAAGCTTGTACATACACTAGCTTGCTACAGGACATGCTCCCTACCACTTCTATCAATCTTACACATACACTAGCCTGCTACAGGCCATGCTCCCTACCACTGCTATCAAACATGTACATACACTAACCTGCTTCACGTCATGCTCCCTACCACTGCTATCAAGCTTGTACATACACTAACCTGCTTCACGTCATGCTCCCTACCACTGCTATCAAACATGTACATACACTAACCTGCTTTACGTCATCCTCCCTACCACTGCTATCAAGCTTGTACATACACTAACCTGCTTCACGTCATGCTCCCTATCACTGCTATCAAGCTTGTTTATACACTAACCTGCTTCACGTCATCCTCCCTACCACTGCTATCAAGCTTGTACGTACACTAACCTGCTTCACGCATGCTCCCTATCACTGCTATCAAGCTTGTTTATACACTAACCTGCTTCATGTCATCCTCCCTACCACTGCTATCAAACATGTACATACACTAACCTGCTTCACGCCATCCTCCCTACCACTGCTATCAAACTTGTACATAACACTAACCTGCTTCATGTCATGCTCACTTCCACTGCTATCAAGCTTGTACATACACTAACCTGCTTCACGCCATGCTCCATACAACTGCTATCAAGCTTGTACATACACTAACCTGCTTCACGCCATGCTCCATACCACTGTTATCAAGCTTGTACATACACTAACCTGCTTCACGTCATGATCCTTACCACTGCAATCAAGCTTGTACATACACTAACCTGCTTCATGTCATGCTCCCTACCACTGCTATCAAGCTTGTTCATATACTAATCTGCTTCATGTCATGCTCCCTACCACTGCTATCAAGCTTGTTCATATACTTATCTGCTTCATGTCATGCTCCCTACCACTGCTATCAAGCTTGTTCATATACTAACCTGCTTCATGTCATGCTCCCTACCACTGCTATCAAGCTTGTTCATATACTAACCTGCTTCATGTCATGCTCCCTACCACTGCTATCAAGCTTGTACACACACTAACCTGCTTCACAGCATCCTCCCTACCACTGTTATCAAGCTTGTAAATACACCCACCTGCTTCACAGCATCCTCCCTACCACTGCTATCAAGCTTGTACATACACTAACCTGCTTTACGCCATGCTGCCTACCACTGCTTTCAAGCTTGTAAATACACCCACATCATTCACACTTTGCTCCCAATCACTGCTATCAAGTTTGTAAATACACCCACCTCCTTCAGGCTAAGTTCCCTACCACTGCTATCAAGCTTGTAAATACACCCACCTGCTTCACGCCATGTTCCCTACCACTGCTATCAGGCTTGTAAATACACCCACCTCCTTCACACTCTACTACCAATCACTGCTATCAAGCTTGTAAACACAACCACCTGCTTCACGCCATGCTCCCTATCACTCCAATCACGCTTGTAAATACACCCACCTGCTTCACACCTTGTTCCCTATCACTGCAATCAAGTTGTAAATACACCCATCTGCTTCACACCTTGATCCCTATCACTGCCATCTAGCTTGTAAATACAGCCACCTGCTTCGCGCCATGTTTCCTATCACTGCTACCAAACTGGTAAATACATCCATCTGCTTTACACCATGTTCCATATCACTGCTATCAAGCTTGTAAATACACCCACCTGCTTTACACCATGTTCCATATCACTGCTATCAAGCTTGTAAATACACCCACCTGCTTTACACCATGTTCCATATCACTGCTATCAAGCTGGTAAATACATCCATCTGCTTTACACCATGTTCCATATCAATGCTATCAAGCTTGTATATACAACCACCTGCTTCCCGCCATGCTTCCTATCACTGCTATCAAGCTTATGCATACACCACCTGCTTCACGCCATGTTCCCTACCACTACTATCAGGCTTGTAAATACACCCACCTCCTTCACACTTTGCTCCCAATCACTGCAATCAAGCTTGTAAATACACCCACCTGCTTCACGCCATGCTCCCTATCACTGCTATCAAGCTTGTAAATACACCCACCTGCTTCACACTATGCTTCCTACCACTGCTATCAAGCTTGTAAATACACCCACCAGATTCATGCTTTGCTATGTGGCACTGCTATTAAGCTTATGCATATATCCACCTGCTTCAAGCCATGTTCCCTACTGCTATCAAGCTTGTAAATACACCCATTGCTTCACACCACGCTCCCTACCACTGCTATCAAGCTTGCAAATACACCAACCTGCTTCACGCCATGCCTCCCACGCACTGCTATCAAGCTTATTCATACACCCACCTGCTTCACACCATGTTCCCTATCACTGATATAAAGCTTGTAAATACAGCCACCTGCTTCACGCCATACTTCCTATCACTGCTATCAAGCTTGTAAATACATCCACCTGCTTCACACCATGTTCCCTACCACTGCTATCAAGCTTGTAAATACACCCACCCGCTTCACGCCATGCTTCCTACCACTGCTATCAAGCTTGTAAATACACCCACCTGCTTCCCGCCATGCTTCCTATCACTGCTATCAAGCTTATGCATACACCACCTGCTTCATACCATGTTCACTATAATTGCTATGAAGCTTGTAAATACATCCACCTGCTTCACACCATGTTCCCTACCGCTGCTATCAAGCTTGTAAAAACAACCACCTGCTACACACCATGCTGCCTACCACTCCTATTAAGCTTGTACATACACCAATCTTGCATCACGACACGATGCCAGGCACTGCTTTCAAGCTTGTAAATACACCAACTTGCTTCACACCATGCTGCCTACACTGCTATCAAGCTTCTACATACACCTACCTGCTTCAGGGCATCCTCCTTACCACTGCTTACAAGCTCTTACATAAACTAACCTGCTTTACGCCATGCTCCCTATCACTGCTATCAAGTTTGTAAATACACCCACCTGCTTCACACTATGCTTCCTACCACTGCTATCAAGCTTGTAAATACACCCACCTGATTCATGCTATGTTATGTGGCACTGCTATCAAGCTTATGCATATATCCACCTGCTTCAAGCCATGTTCCCTACTGCGATCAAGCTTGTAAATACATCCACTTGCTTCACACCACGCTCCCTACCACTGATATCAAGCTTGCATATACACCCACCTGCTTCACGCCATGCTCTAGGCACTGCTATCAAGCTTATGCATACACCCACCTGCTTCACGCCATGTTCCCTATCACTGATATAAAGCTTGTAAATACAGCCACCTGCTTCACGCAATGCTTCCTATCACTGCTATCAAGCTTGTAAATACATCCACCTGCTTCACTCCATGTTCCCTACCACTGCTATCAAGCTTGTAAATACACCCACCTGCTTCAAGCCATGCTTCCTACCACTGCTATCAAGCTTGTTAATACACCCACCCGCTTCACGCCATGCTTCCTATCACTGCTATCAAGCTTGTAAATACATCCACCTGCTTCACACCATGTTCCCTACCACTGCTATCATGCTTGTAAATACACCCACCTGCTTCAGGCCATGCTTCCTACCACTGCTATCAAGCTTGTAAATACACCCACCCGCTTCACGCCATGCTTCCTACCACTGCTATCAAGCTTGTAAATACACCCACCCGCTTCACGCCATGCTTCCTAGCACTGCTATCAAGCTTGTAAATACATCCACCTGCTTCACACCACGTTCCCTACCACTGCTATTAAGCTTGTAAATACACCCACCCGCTTCACGCCATGCTTCCTACCACTACTATCAAGCTTGTAAATACACCCACCTGCTTCCTATAACTGCTATCAAGCTTGTAAATACATCCACCTGCTTCATGCCATGTTCCATATCACTGCTATCAAGCTTGTAAATACATCCACCTGCTTCACACCATGTTCCCTACCACTGCTATCAAGCTTGTAAATACAACCACCTTCTACACGCCATGCTGCCTACCACTGCTATTAAGCTTGTACATACACCCACTTGCGTCACGCCATGCTACCAGGCACTGCTTTCAAGCTTGTACATACACCCACCTGCTTCACACCATGCTGCCTACACTGCTATCAAGCTTCTACATACACTTACCTGCTTCAGGGCATCCTCCTTACCACTGCTCACAAGCTCTTACATAAACTAATCTGCTTCACGTCATTCTCCATATCACTGCTAACAAACTTGCACATACACTAACCTGCTAAACTTCACGATCCCTTCCACTGCAAACAATCTTATACATACACTAACCTGCTTCACGTCAAACTTCTTACCACTCTTATCAAGCTTGTATATTCACTAATCTGCTTCACGTTATTCGCCTAATCACTTCTATTAAGCATGTACATACACTAGCCTGCTAAATCTCATGCATAAAGCTTGTACACACAAAAACCTCGTTTCACCCCATGCTGCATACCAGTAATATCAAACTACTGCTGCACAACACAGCAATTGATCCTGTACATACAGGTACTTGCTTCGTCATACTGTATACCATTGCTATCGATCTTGTACATACAGGTTCTTGCTTAGTCATGCTGCATACCACTGCTATCGATCTTGTAAATACAGGTTCTTGCTTCGTCATGCTGCACACCACTGCTATCGATCTTGTACATACAGGTTCTTGCTTCGTCATGCTGCATACCACTGCTATCGATCTTGTACATACAGGTTCTTGCTTCGTTATGCAGCATACCACTGCTATCGATTTTGTACATACAGGTTCTTGCTTCGTCATGCTGCATACCACTGCTATCGAACTTGTACATACAGGTACTTGTTTCGTCATGCTGCATACCACTGCTATCGATCTTGTACACACAGGTTCTTGCTTCGTTATGCAGCATACCACTGCTATCTATTTTGTACATACAGGTACTTGCTTCGTCATGTCGATGCCACTGCTTTCGATTTTGTAAATACAGGGACTTGCTTCATCAAATTTCATACCACTGCTATCGATCTTGTACATACAGGTTCTTGCTCCGTCATGCAGCATACCACTGCTATCAATTTTGTACATAGAGGTACTTGCTTCATCAAGGTGCACACCACAGCAATCGATCTTGTACATACAGGTACTTGCTTCATCATGCTGCATACCACTGCTATCGATCTTGTACATACAGGTTCTTGCTTCGTCGTGCTGCACACCACTGCTATCGATCTTGTACATACAGGTTCTTGCTCCGTCATGCAGCATACCACTGCTATCGATTTTGCACATAGAGGTACTTGCTTCATCAAGGTGCACACCACAGCAATCGCTCGTGTACATATAGGTACCTTCTTCGTCATACTGCATACCATTGCTATCGATCTTGTACATACAGGTTCTTGCTTCGTCATGCTGCATACCACTGCTATCGATCTTGTACATACAGGTTCTTGCTCCATCATGCAGCATACCACTGCTATCGATTTTGTACATAGAGGTACTTGCTTCATCAAGGTGCACACCACAGCAATCGCTCGTTTACATATAGGTACCTTCTTCGTCATACTGCATACCATTGCTATCGATCTTGTACATACAGGTTCTTGCTTTGTCATGCTGCATACCACTGCTATCGATCTTGTACATACAGGTTCTTGCTTCGTCATGCTGCATACCACTGCTATCGAACTTGTACATACAGGTACTTGTTTCGTCATGCTGCATACCACTGCTATCGATCTTGTACATACAGGTTCTTGCTTCGTTATGCAGCATACCACTGCTATCTATTTTGTACATACAGGTACTTGCTTCATCATGCTGCATACCACTGCTATCGATCTTGTAAATAAAGGTTCTTGCTTCGTCAAGCAGCATACCACTGCTATCGATTTTGTACATACAGGTACTTGCTTCATCATGTCGCATACCACTGCTATGGATTTTGTAATTACAGGTACTTGCCTCATCAAATTTCATACCACTGCTATCGATCTTGTACATACAGGTACATGTTTCATCATGCTACATACCACTGCTATTGATATTGTACATACAGGTACTTACTTCGTCATGCTGCATATCGCTGCTGTCGATCTTGTACATACAGGTACTTGCTTCATCATGCTGCATACCACTGCTATCGATCTCGTACATACAGGTTCTTGCTTCGTCAAGCAGCATACCACTGCTATGGATTTTGTACATACAGGTACTTGCTTCATCATGTCGCATACCACTGCTATGGATTTTGTAATTACAGGTACTTGCCTCATCAAATTTCATACCACTGCTATCGATCTTGTACATACAGGTACATGTTTCATCATGCTACATACCACTGCTATTGATATTGTACATACAGGTTCTTACTTCGTCATGCTGCATATCGCTGCTGTCGATCTTGTACATACAGGTACTTGCTTTGTCATGCTGCATATCACTGTTAGCGATCTTGTACATACAGGTACTTGCTTCGTCATTCTGCATAGCACTGTAATCGATCTTGTACATACAGATACTTGCTTTGTCATTATGCATACCACTGCTATCGATCTTGTACATACAGGTACTTGTTTCACTATGTTGCATACCACTGCTATCAGCTTTGCACATACATGTACTTACTTCACGAGGTTGCATACTACTGTAATTGACATTGTACATACAGGTACTTGCTTCACTATGTTGCATACCACTGCTGTGGACATTGTTCATACAGGTACCTGGTTCACTATGTTGCATACCACTGCTATCCACATTGTACATACAGGTACCTTCTTCACAATGTTGCATACCACTGCTATCGACATTGTACATACAGGTACCTGGTTCACTATGTTGCATACCATTGCTATCGACATTATACATACAGGTACTTGCTTCACTACGTTGCACACCACTGCTATCGACATTATACATACAGGTACCTGTTTCATTACGTTGCACACCACTGCTATCGACATTGTACATACAGGTACCTGGTTCACTATGTTGCATACCACTGCTATCCACATTGTACATACAGGTACTTGCTTCACTATGTTGCATACCACTGCTATCGACATTGTACATACAGGTACCTGGTTCACTACGTTGCACACCACTGCTATCGACATTGTACATACAGGTACCTGGTTCACTATGTTGCATACCACTGCAATCCACATTGTACATACAGGTACCTGGTTCACTATGTTGCATACCACTGCTATCGACATTGTACATACAGGTACCTGGTTCACTATGTTGCATACCATTGCTATCGACATTGTACATACAGGTACTTGCTTCACTACGTTGCACACCACTGCTATCGACATTGTACATACAGGTTCTTGCTTCACTACGTTGCACACCACTGCTATCGACATTGTACATACAGGTACCTGGTTCACTATGTTGCACACCACTGCTATTTACATTGTACATACAGGTACTTGCTTCACTACGTTGCACACCACTGCTATCGACATTGTACATACAGGTACCTGGTTAACTATGTTGCACACCACTGCTATCCACATTGTACATACAGGTACCTGGTTCACTATGTTGCATACCACTGCTATCGACATTGTACATACAGGTACCTGGTTCACTATGTTGCATACCACTGCTATCGACATTGTACATACAGGTACCTGGTTCACTACGTTGCACACCACTGCTATCGACATTGTACATACAGGTACCTGGTTCACTATGTTGCATACCACTGCTATCGACATTGTACATACAGGTACTTGCTTCACTACGTTGCACACCACTGCTATCGACATTGTACATACAGGTACCTGGTTCACTACGTTGCACACCACTGCTATCGACATTGTACATACAGGTACCTGGTTCACTACGTTGCACACCACTGCTATCGACCTTGTACATACAGGTACCTGGTTCACTATGTTGCATACCACTGCTATGGACATTGTATATACAGGTACCTGGTTCACTATGTTGCATACCACTGCTATCGACATTGTACATACAGGTACCTGGTTCACTATGCTGCACACCACTGCTTTGGACATTGTACATACAGGTACTTATTTCATTATGCTGCATATCACTGCTTTCGACCTTGTACATACAGGTACTTGGTTCGCCCTGCTTGGTATCTCTGCTTTTGATCTTTTTCATACAAGTCCTCTTCAAAATACTTCATTACACTGCTACCCATCTTGTACATATAGGAAATTGCTTCTCCACGCTCCATACCACGGTTTTGGACCTCGTACATACATGTACCTACTTTGCCATGTTGTTTACCACTGCTATCCATCTTGTACATACAAGTACCTGCTTCGCCATGCTGCATACCACTGCTATCCATCTTGTACATGGCTATGATGCATACCAGTGCTATCGATCTTGTACATACGTGTACTTACTTTGCCATGCTTCATATCACTGCTACAAATCTTGTACATACAGGTACTTTGATCCTCATGTACCATACCAGATGATACCACTGCTATTGATCTTATATATGTAGGTACTTGCTTTATGACATGGCAAACCACTCATATTGATCTTGTACATACAGCTACTTGCATTTACATGCTGCATAGCACTGGTATTGATCTCCTTCATGTACTTGCTTTTTATGCTGCATACCACTGGTAGCGATCTTATACATACAGGCACTTGCTTCCCCATTTAACTGCTACCAATCTTGTACGTATGAGTACTTGCTTCATCACACAGCATACAACTGCTATCAATCTTGTACACACAGGTACTTACTTGCTCTATCATGCTGTATTCAACTGCTACCAATCTTGTACATATGGCACATGCTTCCTCACATTCAATTTGTACATATGGGTACTCGCTTTGCCACACTGCATACAACTGCTATCAGTCTTGTACATATAGGTACTCGCTTCGTCACACTGCATACAGTTGCCAATCTTGTACATATGGGTACTCGCTTCGTTTCACAGCATACAACTGTGATCAATCATACAACTGTGATCAATCTTGTACATATGGGTACTGGCTTCGTCACTCTGCTGACAAATGCTATCATTCCTGTATATACATTAACCATCTTCACACAATGCTGCATACAACTGCTATCAATCTTGTACATACAGCTAATTGCTTTGTCGTGATACATTAGAATGCTATACAGGAAGTTGCTTCATCATGCTATTTTCAACTGCTATCAATCTTGCACATATGAATAATTGCTTCGTCATACTGCATACCACTGTTATCAATCTTGTATACACACTAACCTGCTTCACATGAAGTTTACAACTGCTACCAGTTGTGTGCATATGGGTTACTTGCTTCGTCATACTGCTATCAATCTTGTACATACAGCTTATTGCTTCAACATACCACATACAAAGGATATCAATCTTGAACACAGATGCTTGCTTTGTCATGATACATTTAACTGCTAACAATAATGTTACAGGAATTTGCTTCATCATGCTATATACCACTGCTATCAACCTTGTGCACACATGTACTTGCTGTATTCCATTGCTACGAACTTTTTAATTACACTCACCTGCTTCACACAATGTAGCACGCCACTTCTATCAATCATTGACATACAGGGACTTGTTCCATCATGCTAATATCTTGTACAGACATTAACCTGCTTCAAACAATGCTGCATTTCATTGCTACTAATAGTGTACAGTAACTAACCTGCTTCACACAATGCTGCACACCACTAACATCGATCTTGTCCATAAAGGCACCCACTTTATCATGCTTCATGCAATGCTTTCAATCTACAAACCACTGCTTTCAACCAAGTATAAACACTAACCATTAATTGCTGTCTTGTGCCAACAGGTTCTTGCTTCGTCATGCTGCATACAACTGCTATCAATGGCGTACATTACATAAATTTACAAACTTCACACCATGCTGAACACCACTGCTATCAATCATGTACATACACTTACCTGCTTCACACCATACTGCACTGGAGGGAGCGCAGTGGCTCAGTGGTAGAGTGCTCGACTCGAGACAGAGGGGCCGCGGGTTCAAGCCTCACAGGCGTCACTGCGTTGTGGTGCTTGAGCAAGACACATTTATCCTAGCTTAGTACTGGTTCAACTCAGGGAGACCCGTCCCTGTTTAACTGAAAGATTGTTGATGGGACGTAAAGAATCAAATCAAACAAAACCATACTGCACTGGGCCGCATAGCCCAATTGCTAGTGAGTCAGATTGCAGATTTAGGGATCGCGAATTGAATCCCTGCTTGGTCCCATACTCACATGGAGATTGATCATGAAATATTTTCTACTGTTAGTGACCTCCTGATTTAAGAAGTTATAGTGTCAGTTACATGAGAATGTATGATTAACCGCTTAGCCATCCTTACCTAGGAAATAGTGTGGTTTGGTAAACTGATGACTGTCTCAACATGACCATAGCTGCTGACTGAGACGTACAACCACAAACAAAACCTCAGGATGGGGCACACCTCCACTACAATAAATCTAGTCTTTAAGTACTTGCTTTGTCATGCTCATACATGTACTTGCTTCGTCATGCTTCATAACATTGCTACCAACCTTGTACATAAGCAAACCTGCTTTAAGCAATGCCTCATACCACTGATATCAAGCTTGTACATACAGGTACTTGCTTTGCCATCTTCAATAAAACTGCTATAGATATTCTACAGATACTGGTTTCATCATATTCGTTCCACTGATATCCAGTTTGAACGTATAGGTACTTGCGTTGTCACTACTATCTATCTTGTACATACAGGTACTTACTTCATCATGCTGCATAAAACTGCTATTAATTTTGTACATACAGGCACTTTCTTTGTCATGTTGCATACCACTGCAGTCAATCTTGTACACACAGGCACTTGCTTTGCCAAGCTGCATAAAACTGCTATCGATATTGTACTTATTGGTACTTGCTTTGTCATGCTGCATACCACTGCTATCAATCTAGTACTTCGTAATGCTGCATAACACTGGTATCAATCGTGTACTTCGTCATGCTGCATATCACTGCTATCGACCTTTTACAAACAGGTACTTACTTAGCTATACTGCATACAACTGCTATCAATCTTGTTCATAGAGGCACGTTCTTTGCCATGCTGCATACCAATGATATCGATCATATACATACAGGTACTTGCTTCGCCATGCTGCATACAGCTGCTTTCAATCTTGTACTTGCTTCTTTATGTTGCATGCCACTGCCATCCACCTTGTACATACAGTTACTGGCTTCGCCATGCTGCATTCCAGTGCTATCAATCTTGTACATACATGTATTTACTTCTTCATGCTGCATACGAAAGATGTTGACCTTGTACATACAGTTCCTTGCTTTGTAATGCTGCTTACAACTTTTAATCTTGTACTTACCCTATCATGCTGCATACTATTGATATGGATCTTGTACCTACCGGTACTTGTATTGAATCCTGCATACCAATGCTATCCATCTTGCACATATAGGTACTTGCTTTGCCATGCTGCATACCACTGCTATCAATCTCGTGCAAGCTTTATCATGCTGCATATCATTGCTATCGATCTTGTACAAATAGGTACATGCTTTGTCATGTTTAATACATGTACTTACCATGCTTCATACAAGTGCTATCGATTTTTATTTGATTTGATTCTTTACGTCCCATCAACAATCTTTCAATTAAACAGGGACTGGTCTTCCTGGGTTGAACCAGTACTAAGTTCTTTCTCAAGGACCACAACACAGTGACGCTGGTGAGGCTAGAACCCACGGCTCCTCAGTCTCGAGTCAAGCACTCAACCAATGAGCCACTGCGCTCCCCAAGTGCTATCTTGTACCTACACATAATTGCTTCATAATGCTGCATATCACTGATATCCATCCTGTACATATAGGTACTTGCTGTATCATGCTGCATACCATTGCTATCAAACTTGTAAAGACACTATCCTGCCTCACACACTGCTATCGATCTTGTACATACAAAAACTGCCTTGGCCATGCTGCATACCACTGCTACAACTTTTGTACATAAAGGTTCTTGTTTCATTATGCTGCCCACCACTGCTATCAATCTTGTATTTATGGATACTTGCTACATCATGCTGCATACAACTGCTATCAATATTATGCTTAAAGGTACTTAATTTGTCATGCTACCTAACACTGCTATCAATATTGTACATGCAGGTACATGCTTAGTCATGCTGCATACCATTGCCATGAACCTTGAACTTACAGGTTCTTGCTTCATTATGCTGCATACCACTGTTATCGATTCTGTACATAATGGTACTTACTTCCTCATGCTTCATACCACAGCTATCAATCGTGAACTTTGTCATGCTGCATACCACTGCTACCACTCTTTTCAAAAATGTACTTTCTTAGCTATACAGCATACAACTGATATCAATCTTGTACATAAAGGCACGTTCTCTGCCATGCTGCATACCAAGGCTATCGATCATATACATACAGGTACTTGCTTCGCCATGCTGCATACAGCTGCTTTCAATCTTGTACATACTTGTACTTGCTTCTTTATGTTGCATGCCACTGCCATCCACCTTGTACATACAGTTACTGGCTTCGCCATGCTGCATTCCACTGCTATCCATCTTGTACATATATGTATTTACTTCTTCATGCTGATTACGAAAGATGTTGACCTTGTACATACAGTTACTGGCTTAGCAATGCTGCATTCCATTGTTTCAATCTTGTTCGTACATGTATTTACTTTTTAATGCTGCATACGAAAGACGTCGACCTTGTACATACAGTTACTTGCTTTGTAATGCTGCATACACCTGCTATCAATCTTGTGCTTACATGTACTTGCTTTATCATGCTGCATACCGTTGTTATGGATCCTTTACTTACTGGTACTTGTATTGCCATGCTGCATACAATTGCTATCGATCTTGTACAAGCAGGTACAAACTCTGCCATGCTTATTACATGCACTTACCATGCTTCATTCATATACTTGCTTCATATGCTGCATATCACTGATATCCATCCTGTACATATAGGTACTTGCTGTATCATGCTGCATACCATTGCTATCAAACTTGTAAAGACACTATCCCGCCTCACACACTGCTATCGATCTTGTACGAGGGGTGATCAGAAAGTTCGCGGAAAATAGTTGCCATTTCTGCATTGTTTGATTCACAGAGCTGGAATTACAGTACATAATACTGCAACACATATGCAGTTCATCGGTTACAACATGTTTGGTGTTAGTCGTCTACCTGCGTAACAGCTGTCGTCAAGGCAATGCTATATAGCGCGAACTGGCCCATTTTACGTTGTATTTTGACGTTTTACTACACAACCAATTAAACTTCAACGTTTTGTAAAATTTTGTTGTGATGTGATAGCCCATATTGCGTTCCATGCATATTTAACGACATATTTTAACCTCTTCCATGCAAACTTTCAAAGAATTATATCTAACGGATGGTGTTCTAAATCGAAACGAATAACAGTACTGTCAAAAAGGCAAAGCATTCAACTTCTATGAACCCATTGGTTGTTTTGACATGTCAATTCTTTAAAATAAACTATTAACACACTTCGAAAAACACCATTTTTCAGGACAGTAGATCTAATATTGATAGTTAAGTCCGATATTATAATTATTGGGATGAACACTGACGAGAAAATAAGTTTTTTATTTAAAATTTACAAAAGCTCGAACAATTGACGCATTTTAGGCCTGCCCTTCGGACTGAAACCTATTAATTTGAATACATAGCGCAGCGGAATAACATAAAAACCTCATATTATGTTCATAGAATGACGGAACATTACTTTCCGTTAAAAATACCAATCAATTCAAACACAACTATGAGTTTTAGCCCCGAGAAGCAACCCAGGGGAACATATGGGCCGGTTCCAGCGAAGTGACGTCACAGCGGCGCCTCGTGCTCATACGTCTGACGTCACATTTTCTAAATTTCAATTTCAGTCAACTTGTTATGAATGGTAGTTTACATCTATGAATTTTCGTTGCAATCCATAAAGGCAATGCGATTTAATAGCACTTTTCCGCGAAATTTCTGATCACCCCTCGTACATACACGAACTGCCTTGGCCATGCTGCATACCACTGCTACAACTTTTGTACATACAGGTTCTTACTTTCAATATGCTGCACACCACTGCTATCAATCATTTATTTATAGGTACTTGCTATATCATGCTGCAAACCACTGCTATCAATATTTTGCTTAAAGGTACTTGATTTGTCCTGCTACCTACCACTGCTATCAATATTGTACATGCAGGTACTTGCTTAGTCATGCTGCATACCACTGCCATCAATCTTGTACAAACAGGTGCTTGCTTCATTATGCTGCATACCACTGCCATCGATTCTGTACATAGAGGTACTTGCTTCATCATGCTGCATAGCAATGCCATCAATCTTGTACTTACAGATACTTGCTTCATTATGCTACATACCACTGCTATCTTTTTTGTACATAAAGGTAATTACTTCGTCATGCTACGTAACACAGCTATTAATAATGTACATAAATGTACTTGCTTCATCAAGCCGCTTACCACTGCTATCATTCTTGTACATTCATTTGCTGCTGCACACCACTGTAAATCTTGTATTAACAGGTACTCAGTTCGTTATGTTGCACACCACTTCTATCGATCTTGTATTTACAGGTTTTTGTTTTGTCATTCTGCACCCCATTGCTATCCATGCCATACCGTTGGTACCAACATTGTACATCCACTAACCTGCTTCACACAATATGCTGTATACCACTGCTATCCATCATGTACATACATATTCAACAATTTTGCTGAACGGTCAGTTCACCAAACCACTTTTTTCCTGGGCAAGCTTGAACAAGCAGATAACCAGTACTTCGTGCACATACTTTCGCTTGTGACAACAATCCTTCTTACATGATTCAGCACAAGGGAGGTGAATGATGCTAGAAATTATTTCATAATCAATCTCCATGAAAGTATGGGATCAGACCAGGTCAAAGGCGCGACCCCTTGATCTGCAGTCAGACTCGCATCTGTTGCAAAAACACGTTACCTACTGCGCTACCCGTCCCAGAATTGCAGGTACTTGCTTTGTCATGCTGCATATCACTACTATCAATCTTTGCTATCAATCTCATACAATTTTCTTCATCATGCAACATACCACTGCTATCAATCTCATATATACAGGTACTTTCTTCATCATGCTACATACCACTGCTATCAATCTCGTACATACAGGTACTTGCTTCGTCATGCTGCATACCACTTCTATCAATCTTGTACATACAGGTACTTGCTTCGTCATGCTACATACCACTTCTATCAACCTCGTACATACAGGTACTTGCTTCGTCATGCTATATACCACTGCTATCAATATTGTACAATCAGGTACTCGCTTCGACATGCTGCATACAACTTCTATCAATCTTGTACATACAGGTACTCGCTTCTTCATGTTGCATACCATTGCTATCAATCTTGTACATACAGGTACTTGCTGCGTCATGTTGCATACCATTGCTATCAATCTTGTACATACAGGTACTTGCTGCGTCATGTTGCATACCATTGCTATCAATCTTGTACATACAGGTACTTGCTTCTTCATGCTAAATATCACTTCTATCAATCTTGTACATACAGGTTCTTGGATCATCACGCTACATATCACTTCTATCAACCTTGTACATACAGGTTCTTGGATCATCACGCTACATATCACTTCTATCAACCTTGTACATAAAGGTACTTGAAACTTCATGTTACATACTATTGCTATCAATAGTGTAAATACAGGTTCTTACTTTGTCATGCTACATATCACTTCTATCAATCTTGTACATACAGGTACTTGCTTCTTCTTGTTGTATACCATTGCTCTCAATCTTGTACACAGGTACTTGCTTCTTCTTGTTGTATACCATTGCTCTCAATCTTGTACATATAGGTACTTGCTTCTTGTTGTATACCATTGCTCTCAATCTTGTACATACAGGTACTTGCTTCATCATGATACATACCACAACAAACTAACATATAAATTATCCTGCTTCACTCCAGGGTGCATACCATTTCTATCAAACTAGTGAATACAGGGATTTGCTTTGTTATGCTACATGCCATAACTTATAGTCATTTGCTCCATCAACCTACGAGCTACTGCTATTAATATTGTACAGAGACTGATCAGCTTCACACCATGCTGCATACCTCTGCTTTCTGGCTTGTAAATACAGGTACTTGCATTGATTATCCTGCATTCCACTGCTAGCGGTCTTGTAGAAGGATGAACCAGTTCAAACACAATGTTGCAAGAAACTGCTATCAATCTTGTACATACAGGTACTTGCTTCATTCATGCTGCATACAGCTGCTATTATTTGTGTACGTATATTACAGGTACTTTCTTTGTCATGATGCATACCACTTGCTTAACAAAATGCTGCAGTATACCGCTGCTATGCAGCTTGTACATACAGGTGATTACTTCACCATGCTGCATTGCATTACTAACAAACATGCTTCTCACAATGATGCGTACCACTGTTATCAATTTTGTATATACACCAACCTGCTTCATATAATGATGCATACTTCTATGCCTCTTTCAAAAAATATGCATATCTGCTATCAATATTGTCCTTACACATTCTTGCTTCCTCAAACTGCATCACACTGCTATCGTTCTTGTATTAAAGGCACTTGCTTCGTCATGCTGCATACCACTTCTGTCATTGTTGTACATATGCTTGCCTGTTTCACAAAATATGCATACCATTGCTATTAATCTTGTCCTTATACATACTTGCTTCATCATGCTACATACTACTGCTATCAATCTTTTATTTGCAGGTACTTGCTCCATCATGTTGCAAGAAACTAATATCAATCTTGTACATAGAATTACTCACTTCATTATGCTGCATACCATTGCTATAACCTAAGAAATGCACTAATCTGATTCACACCTTTGCTACTGATATTGTACATAAGTGTTGCATTGCTACCCTCAAATCCTCAGTCTAACACTCTACCAGCTACCTCACATCATACTCTTTACCATCAATAAAATACATACTCATACCCGTTTCATACCATGCTCTATACCACTCCCATCATCCATGCACATACTCATACCTACTTAACATCATACTCTATATCATTGCCATCAACTACTAAGGTCACATATACGATACCCGTTTCAAATTCTTTTTATATTACTGCTATCAGGTTTACTTACCTACCTACTCAGTTATTTGATTGTGTTTGTTTGATTTGATTCTTTAGGTCCCGAGTCAACAATGTTTCAGTTATGTTGGGCCAATCTTCCTGGGTTGCACCAGTACTAAGCAGAGGATAAAGTGTCTTGTTCAAGGACACAACACAGTGCTTCCAGTGAGGCTCAAAACTGCTGCTCCTTGATCTCGAGTCAGGCACTCTACCACTGGAACTGTTCACATATAACCTACCTGTTTCAAATTCTTTCCATACGCCGATATCAAATTGAACATACACTTGTCTGCTCAACATTTTGTTCCATAACCTTATCCTATCCATCTTGTACATACACATACCTTACATGTATCTGCTAAAAGGTAGCATACCCCAACTGCCTTTGCTTTCCAACTTATACAAACTCGCTTCAAGTTGTTATACTGTAAATTTGGAAATGTTTGTGAGGATTTTGTTTTTGCGAAACTCCGCACAAATAAAACCTTCACCAAAAGGTAGAAACTCTTAGTCCTTTACTGATGTAGGAAAATCGTGCCAGTCATGATTTTATGTGGCAAATGTAATTTTTGAATTTACAGAATAGCACTGGTATATTCTCAGTACATTCTCACAATTTCACGAGGGTTTTATTTTCAGGAAACTCCACATCCGAGAAAATAAAACCCTTGCGAAAATTTCTAAACCTTCTCACCTATCATGTGCTTGCTTCACATTGTTTTACATGTAGCCAACCTCAGATCTATGAACCTAATACTTAATAAAAATCTTACCTTAAAAATGTTGCTGTTTTTTTCCATCTCTGTTGCTTCGAATACATGCTGGCTATGACTGTAGCCTTCTAAGCTGATACCAGTGTCAGTCAATCTTTTCTTCTCTCAGCACAAAATATATCTACCTTCTATTTAACCTTCTTCCAATAAAACTATGTACAATGCATTTGTTTAAGCTTTGTAAATTTTAGTTTGCAAAACTATTAAATATGACTGTGACATTGCCAAAGCATGATTACGGCTTCCACTGTATATGGCAGCCTGGTATGTCTGTTACATTTGACGGTTTTGTGTACATGATTTACGGTGAACAGTTTCTGTCATGTTGGACTATTTCTATGTCAACACACTGCCTCCTGTGAGTCTTGACCCAGTGACAATTTGAACCCACGCCTAAAACTCTACTGCTGAGCCACTGCATTCTTCTATATATTTGACGTAATGGCATGTTCGCTCTATAAGAAGATTCTTGCGCTTTAAAATTGTGCTTAAAATAAAAACTCTGCAACCCCATGTTTTTTAAGTTCAAAAATATGTGTATAACAGTCAGATAAAGGGTGGCCCATGGCCTAATTATTTTCAAAACAAACCAATAGTTATTTATTTTTTAGCAGAGGGTCGCCCAGGACCATTTTAGCCAAATTATTTGCAAATCAGTGCTGTTGTCTTTTAAAGTTGATCCTTTATATATGTATTGGAAGAATAAAATTAACACCCTGGAAGGCATGTTTTTCAAAAGCTTAATAGAGGGTCACCCCAGGACCATTTAATCCAAATTATTTTCAAATTGGGTCTGTAGTTTTTGAAAAGATTTTTTGTTTTCAAACTTCTCTTTTTGGTTGCCATCTCCGTGGATTTGAAATCTTTGAACAACTTTCACATAGGACCATTCAATGATATTTTCTGAGAAATTTTGTAAAATTCCACCCAGTTGTTTAGAAGGTTGTTTAAAGCAATATGTTGACTGACTGGTGACAACAGACATCAGAGGATCACAAAAGCTCATCCTGAGCCCATGGCTAGAGTGAGCTAAATGGTTTATGGAAATATTAATGTTTTGCTTTTAAATAGAAAAGTATCAACCTACTTGGTTTATCAACAGAACAGAAAATGGCTGCTAAACTGTTGCAGTCACACCAGAAAATTAATTGTTATGATTATGATCATAACAGAGATTTACCAAACTGGATAGGTGGCATTGGAAAATGCTCTTAATAATGAAACAGTGTTTTTGATTGCCATTTGTCGCCAAATCCGGCGACCAATGGCAATCGAAAGCTCTGTTTCTAAATACTTTTGATCTATGTTTGCCGACAGTATTAACCTTTTCAATTGCCTGTGTTTCATGTTGACTGTTGTGAAAAAAACTACTTTAGTGGTGTGAATATAACAGAAATTGACACTGTTTGACCGTTTTTATTTGTTTTTGTTATGTTTGATTTGATTCTTTACGTCCTAGTCAACAATTTTTCAGTTATGTCAGGATGGGTTTTCCTACGTTGAACCAGTGATGAGCAAGGATTAATAATTATTGCTCCAGGACACAGCGTAGTGACGCCAGTGTGGCTCGAACCCACAACCCCTCGATCAAGATACAAGCACTCTACCACAGAGCCACTGCCCTACCTGGCTCTCATTATCATAGGTTGTTGGGATCACTGACTGAAACCGTCTGGTTTGACAGTGCCGCAAAATATTAAAATATGTTAACCGTTAAATTTCAACCCCAAACGGTGCCTCAAGCTGAGAGGTGGTACCAATTTTAACACATGTAGCCAGTGATAAGTCCTATGCGTTATAAACAAATGCATCCCAACGCATCCAATGAACTAAACGCCGACACGTCCATGAACTTATAAAAAGCACACCAACACTTCCATGTGATATGAGAACCAAGAACGATTAGAAACCAATATGAGCCAACGCCTACATGCAATTGCGTTGCTTACCACATATATAGGAGACCAAAAATGTTCAAACAACTTGCACACCACGCAAGTGTAGACTCGATTGGTGTGCAGGTTTGCCTGAACTTTGCTGGTCAGAGCAGTCTGCTGCTTGCATACAATGAGTTTGAAAGTAAATGAAAATCCTATTCTCATACATTAAAAAAGAGTAGCGCTACTCCTATATATGCTATAAGCAGCATTATCAATGGTTTGGCCCATATATCCTTTTCACATTTCTCAACCACAGATTTCCACACCATATCCTAGATTTAAATACAAGCCTCAAGATGTAAGAGATGACATTTTTATTGGATTCACTAGTAGGTATTTCAAATACTGGAAAAGGCCACCTGCAAGAAACAGAAAAGAAGTTCAGATACATATACTAGAAGAATCAATCAAGGATCATGTGCTGATCCAGAAAATTCTGTCAGGGGGTCCTATTTTTTTAGTCATCAACGTTTTTCACAGAGTACAGTATGGCAGGTCCAATTGCTTCTACAGGAGGGTCCATACCAGTATTTCTAAGAAACTGAAAGCCAATTGTGATTTTCCAGGGGAGGCCCCGGATCCTGTCTCTGGATCAGTATTCATGACCATAGTGCAAATTTCGGAAACATTGCTATTCTAAAGAACTATTCGCCATGACTGTAATAAATGAATAAGGTACAAATAAACAATTTTGATGTGATTGTAGCATTTCCTGATCATAATCATTTGTATTTTGATAAACATTCAGTTTTGCTTGTTTATGTTGGTGTTTTTCACACTTTTATAAATATATGTAGTATGTAGCATAAAAGATTGTATTTATACAAACAGCACAATATAAAGGATTTAGTGAAAATTTAAGTTCATCTTACATAAAATGCCTATATTTAGAATTTGAGCGTGATGCTGGAAGACCTTGAAACATATACACATTTCCCGTTGGTTTGGAAGAAATGAGCACCAGCATCTTAATTACTTGATTTAAATTGTTTTCAGCGTCAGCTATATTTGTGTGTTTTCTTCCACAATTTTACAGCTTAGAGATGCATTGTTCACTTCTCTTACTCCTTTTTGTTGTGTGGGTTTGTGTTTGGTCTTCGTTATGTTATGCAGTACTTGGTGTCCTTTCTGGTTTTGCAGTCAACTTGCTGCGAAGAGAAAGCTAGGTACTTCCCTTAAAAAATTGGTTGTCCACCCGATGTCTTGTGACTGTTTGTTTTCTGTCGCAGTGTGTGATTATGGTATTTCCTGGTCATACTCACTTCTTTGTAGTGATTTATGTGTGCAAACAAACTGATCGATAATGTGCCATATTCAGAGTCCTAAAACCACCTTGTTTTCATATCTTTTTACAGAATACTGCAAACCTGGTTTAAAGATCACATTCGTCCACCCAAGCACTCAATATACATACTGCAATTTTGAAAGCAAAGGCTTCAAAACGAAATTTTAAGGAAAAGAAGGTTGAATGAATCAACTGCCCCATGGATGCAGTCTATGATTCTGGCAATTCCTGGTCATATTCATTTTATTTTAGAGGGAGTTGCTAACATAACAACCAAGTGGGTCAGAAATATACTGAGGCATTGATAAGTTAGAGGTCTTTCATGCAATCCAAATATCTATGTGTCTTGATCCTAATCTGAATTAAAGGTGAGGTTGACGCTGTGAAACCAGTTTAAGCCCTCCAGTAAAATTTTTTTCTGAACTTTCCAAGGCGGTACTTCTTTTATGGATCATTTATGTTTTTTCTGTCTAGTGTTTGTTATGCCTTTGTGTGCGTCTCTTTATTTGTGCCTTGTGGTCACCTGCTGGGAAAGGGCCGACTTCTTGGCTCTTGTTTGTGGTGTCTAACTGTAAGTTTTTCACTTTTCCATTGGTATCCTGGGTCAGATGTGGTACTTGATTGTATTGATTCCTGATCTTTGTACCCTTACTTACTTTGATATTACCTTTTGACCTGCGCTGCAGACAAGTCGACATATGTTGTTCGGTTAACTTTTGAAAAAAAGTCATAAACATGTTTGGAGTGGACATTGTAATATATCATCTAGTGATTGGTGTGCGAGTGGGAATGGGTTGGACCTGTCCCCTCCCCCAGCAGTAGACGATTCACCAAAACATCCACTACAAACAATACCATGTGAAAATCTAGCAGCAAAATGAGCAATTTACCTATTTATCAAGAGTTAAAAAATATGAGTGTAACTTCTGCGAAATTTGTATGGTAGCATTGTAAATGTATGAAAATGCCTTAAAAGCGAGGTTAATTAGTTGATGACTGTATTCAAAACTTTAATTTGCTGAGGTATATGGTTGGATAAACAGTTGGAAATTTAGTTTTATGGCGACGCGCCAGCAGAGCCCTAAAAGGTGATTTCCAAACGTATATCCGACGATCGATATACTTTCCCAAATGAAAAATTTTAATATGGTTATCCCCATTCTAAAGCACTTCTGCAGTCTTGTCTCAATTGGAGCATTGCAAGCAGCAAAAAACCGCACGTCACCCAGTGATATGTGACGTAATTAATGACGTCAAACTATTTTCGACAGTATATCCAATCAAATATCGCATTACAAAAGCAAGTGCATTAGAATTCTGGTTTCATTGTAAAAAAGACAAATTGATCTTACCGTTTTATAAACCTGAAACATAAATAACAGATTCAGCATAACACCAATCGTAGTCACACACACCACTCTCTATACCTGTACTTTTGTCCCTGTTGAGACTCCCGAGTGTATAAAGGTCATAAAGGACTGGCCCATCTAATCTGTACTCTAGGGTAAAGTCGGGTATATTTGGACAGACAGCTAAATTCGGACAGAAACCTTGTTTATTTAATATTTCAAATATTGGAATAACAATAAAATAACTAAGCAAACAGTGAAAATCCTGATAAGACGGATCATAAGGAGCCGTCTCATCTGGATTTACACTGTTTGCAAATGTGTGTCCGAATTTACCTGATGTCCGAATTGACCCAACTTTACCCTTTATAACATTTGCAAACGTTTTGATATGTGAATATGTCACAACGCTTGCAAAATATCAGTCCTGTATATACTGCTGTATATAGTACAGGACTTTCCCTCCACAATACACAGTATCTTGGAACTGAATGGATACAAATCGAAATCCTTTCTTAAAAGGTCTTTATACATTTCATCATACGTTGTACTGAAGTCGTAAATATTTGGAGAAGTAGGGGATGGCCCAGGCAGCTTTACTTGGTTCCCAGTACCAAATGATCGAACATTGAAGCCCTTTTTCCTGAAAGAAATTAAAAGAAACAGCGTCAGAAATAGCCTTTCGTATCCTTGTTGGGACTCTCTATACACATGCATGGTACGTTTGTGACATTTCCACTGGTAGGTAGGTCATAATGTAGAGATACATTACGTTCTGGACAACAAAATATCCTATGGTTTATATCTGGTCAGTTTTTATGTATCTATAGGGAGTGACCCAATATGTTTCCCCGTTAATAACGTTCTCCTTGTCCCAAGGGAGATCTTGAAAACCAAGGCTGAAGTCCGAAGATTTCAACATTTCCAGAGAGACCTGGCGAACCGTAAATGCATTAAAAATGTCTAATCACTATAAATGTCTGCTTTAATTCAACTACAAATTCATCATTTCTAGACGAAACTTATGATATTAAATTTTGCACACGCCTTAAAGTAACAGGTCAGGTGTTCAAAAATCCAACGGTCATGTTGGGCCAGGAGTTGTTACTTGAAAAACGATATATTTCCACATGTTCTAGATATCATAAAGATATCATTTCAATGGCGTTTTTTAACCTTTTATGTTCTGGCTAATTCTTCATGTCTGGTTTGATATAATAAACTTGGGATGGTCCACTGAATATATATAGGTGCAACATGTTTTAATTTCTTTCTATATACTGCCAGACCCTCTTGCGAGTATTTTAGGCAGGTGTACTTTGTCTTTGTACACTCCGGGTTGCAGGATGAAAGCCTACAAGTAACCATATTTAAATTACCGTAGGGTTCTTTAACCTGCACCGGGGTGACTTTCCCTGCACAGGGGACATCCAGTTAACGTTCCGACCCGAAGGATGATGCACTTATCTAGTGTCACCCCTGCAAATGACACTAGAGAAATTTCCCAAATAAAATTGATTGTTTTCATTTCATTACGACATAGCCGACATTTTTTTCTTTCGTGTATGGACGGGTCTAGTAATAAGCATCTTGCTCAATGACACAACGCAACGCCTCTCCCTAGCATTAGTGGTATGAAAACAATACTCGCTATAGAGATGTTCAAGTTGATGTATTACTTCCCATACATAAAAGTCCAGTCATGTCTGGACGTTTCCCTGGGTAAATCCAGTTCTATGAACAGTAAAGATCAGATACGCCAACATGCTCTCGTGGTGACCGAACCAGAGACCTCTTGCTCCCAAGTCGACAGCATTGAATCAAATATTTGCTAAAAGTGCCTAATAGTTGGTATCCGTTATATTGGTCGCTTTGTGTTTCTAAACCAAAGCATGTGTGGGATCCCAGATACACGGGTGGGATCCCAGATACACTTTTAAAAACAGTACTTTTTGAAAATAAGCTAGCAACATGTAAATATAGTGTGTGTGTGTGGGGGGGGGGGGGGGATGAGGAATGACGTGCTTAGCCCCATAACATCTGTGTCCCTCTTGATTGGACATCTTATCGTTGAGAACGGTCGAAACGATTTTTTTGTCGTCCTGTACTGGGTCGGTACTAAGCAGCGGATAAAGTGCCAAATAAAGACAAAACACAGTTACTCCGGTCAGTTAAAAGTAGCATCCCTTCAATCTCCCACATTAATACGCTCTACCAACCTCAAGATGTTTTAGAAGGAAAGTAATATTTCAGTTGTTTAGTGGTTTGTTAGAAAAAAGCTCTTAAGATACATATATATGACAATACAAAGTGAGCAACCACAGATTAAAGGTCAAGGATACTTCCTTGGTAATTATAACCAGCGTCTCCTTGTTAACATATCTAGCTCAAGGTAGGGAAACACGTGACTTGTGGCGTAATATTTGTTACATCAAGGGCGCAGCCATATTGGAAATTGTAACGCTATGGTGCATGTTTTGGCTTATTTCTCTATAAGACAAAAGTTGTAAAAGCAAGCAACCATTTCGAGAGCCAGCCAACAGATCAAGTAATTTTAATATTTTATCTGGGACCACACACTACTCGTTGACCTTATTTTTTACTAAGACACGAGTTTTTAATTGGTTGGTTTTTGTTTGATTTGATTCTTTACGTCCCACTCAACAATTTTTCAGTTATGTTTGGATTGGGTTTAATGTTTTTAATTGGGCCATTGTGTTAGCTGTCAATGGCATTTTTCCGTGTCTAACAGATAACAGAGCATTCAGTGCATTTGTTACCAACGTAACTGAATGTTGATACAATGGCGTACGATTGCATCACAACTCACGTGTTCCATCCCCTTGTAGCTAGTAAAGCGATTTTGGCTTTGACGGATATGGTAAAATTAGGTCAAGGTCACCAAAATCTAATCATCTTTTTCCCCTCTTCCCAACTAGCAACACTGTATCACTGCAAGTTTGGTCAAAATCAATCCACTGGTTCAGAAGATAACGCACGTAAAGCATATTTCAGACATTTAATTGAGCCGCTGTGACCTTGAAAATAAGGTCAATGTCACTAAAATCTTATCAAATCTTCTCAGTCTTCCAACAATGTATCTATGCACGTTTGGTCAAAATGCATCCGCTGGTTCAGAATATAGTGAACAGAAACCCTACTTTGGACATTACAAAGTGCCTGTTTGGTATTGAAAATTAGGTCAAGGTCACCAAAATCTAATCAACTCTTCTCCTCCTAATATGGTGTGTCTATGCAAGTTTGGTAAAAATTTATCAACTGGTTCAGAAACCCTATTTTAGACATTTCAAAGTGCTGGTGTGACCTTGAAAATTAGGTCAAAGTCACCAAAACCTAATCATTTCTTCCCCTCTTCCCAATTGTATCTAAGCAAGTTAGGACTGGTTCAGAAAATAACGCATGAAAACCCTATTTTGGATATTTCAAAGTGCCGGTGTGACCTTGAAAATTAATTCAAAGTTATCAAAATCTAATCAATTCTTCCCCTTCTACCAACAATGTATCTATGCAAGTTTGGACAAAATCCATCCAATGGTTCAGAAGATAACGCACGGAAACCATATTTCAGACATTTCAAAGTGCCGCTGTGACCTTGAGAATAAGGTCGAAGTCACCAAAATCCAATCTTCTCCTTCACTTCTCCCAACAATGTATCTATGCAATTTTTGTCAAAATCTACCTACTGGTTCAGAATATAACACAAGGAAAAGAAGCTACACGGACGCCAACGCGGTCCGTACCAAATATAATATGTCCTCCCTCCCTTTGGATGGGCCACTGTTTGTCTCAGTAGATAAACCTTATACAGTAAGCATAATAACTTCAGCTTCCACAGCAATTGAAATTTCAAAATTAGTCCAATTCACAAGTACACTGCTCAAAATATTTAAAGGAACACCAGATAATTTTCCATAGGTGATAATTTTAAGCCCTGTCCTATAGACAAGCCATACATTTCACTAGACAATCGCGTAGAAACTCAGTCATTTGCTATCTTTGCAAAGAGAGTCAAAGTGTAGGATAAAAAAAGGTTTTGGCAAAACAATCACTGCTTAAGTTCATGGTTCAAATTTTGTATTTTTTAATTTTCTTGAAAATAACGATTTCTTCTGGAACTCTGTAGAATCTTTGGATTTTTAGTAGCGTAACCTAATGATTTCTAAAACATAAAAAGGCTATTGAATGTACAGAAATGATGGTGCTGAGGTGTTTGATTGAAAAGGTTGTCTTAAAATTCGGTTTTGAAAAAAGGGATATCTTTAACAAAATTCCATTTTTACATAAATCGTTACATGGAGATTTCTGGAAAGGGATTACTTCATTTTCATCAAGAATCATCATCCTTCATCAGTAACTAAACTAATCACAGGACACACATGTGTTAGCCTTGTTAATCCAACTCTTGCTTTTAGTCGGACTATGGGTGCATTTGCATTGTGATCAATGGCAAACCATGCAGTGTTCCTTCAAATATTTTGAGCAGTGTGCATTAGAAAACATATTTGACCAGAAAGAGGCCGATCAAGGATCATGATTTGAACAAACTGGACCCACACCCTAAATGTTACACGCCAATTCCCAAGGTCAATGACTTTCTGCTTCTGTAGATTTTTAAGGTAGGGGGTCATATTATATGGGATCATGTTACGACCATCTTGGTTATGCGACCATAGCAATTTGTGTAAGCACTCCCCCACACCCCTTCCTTCCGTATGCAGTCTTAATATGCTTTTTGCTTCAGTTGGTCTAATGGTTTAAAAAGATTAATCCACAAAGGTCAACATTGATCTTTGGTAGGCATCGTCTCATTAGTTTAAACATATCTAGACTTCAGCTTCAACCAACTGTTTCAAAATGTTCCCGTTTTAATGCATTAGGAAGAAAACTTGACCTTGACTTTCAGTAGGTCTAGGTCCACATAGGATCATTAATAGACCAAATTTGGAGTACCATATTCCCAGTGCTCATACAAGTCATAACTACAGGACCCGACGGTCCTGAAACGCTCACCTGATCTCCTTAATAATGTTAAAATAGGTCAAGATCAACTACAGCTTATAATGAAACTTATTTTGTTTTATGGGGGTTGCGGCCGTTTTGGTCAAGTGACCTAAAACAATCTTATGAATACTCCATCAAACAGCCCAGTGATTTCTGAGAAAAAGATGATTAGATAGGTATGTTACAGTCCAAATGAGTGGCCCTGGATAAAAGGTCACAGGTCAGCTTGACATTTGGTACTTGTATACAACCCTTGTCTCATTACGTTAAACATTTCTTGCAAGTATTATGATTTCGGCCTCAACAGTTATAGAAAAATGAACATTTTCAAGATTTTTCCAAATAAATGCATTAAGAATCAAATTTGACCTTGCCATAAAGTAGGTCAAGGTCAACTTAGATTCATCATTTGTGCAAATGTGGTAGGGCCTACATCCCCAATGATACATACCAAGTCCCAAGGCCATTGTCCTTTTGGTTCTAGAGAAGAAGATATCTAAAGGGTTTTTACCATATATGGGCGTGGTTGCCATCTTGAAGATGTGACCAGTACAATTGGTATAAATTTTGGCTAACCTATCATAAGGACTCTTCATATGAAATTTGAGTTCAAATGGTCTAGTGGTTTCTGAGTAATCTATGTTTTAATGTATAGATGGGACTCCATATATAAGCGATCTTGGCTGAAAAGTTAAAGGTCAACCTTGACCTTTGAAACTTATTTATAGCCATTGTCTAACCAGGTTTAAATTATCAAGTGAGAATAATGACTTTGGCCTCAACAGTTTTCAAAAAATGAAATTTTCAAAAAAAATCCCTTTAAATGCATTAGGAAGCAAATTTGACCTTCATGTTAAGTAGGTCAAGGTCAACTTAGGTTCATCATTTGAAAAAACTTGGTATGCCCCACATCCCAAATGCTACATACCATGTCCCAAGGTCATCGGCCTTCTGGTTCTGGAGTAGAAGATTTTTAAAGGGTTTTACCATATATGGGCGTGGCAGTCATCTTTGTCATGTGACCAAAACATTTTGCATAAATTTTGGCTAACTTATCATAAAGGGTCTTAACATGAAATTTGAGTTCAATTGGGCCAATGGCTTGTGAGAAAACTATGTTTTAATATATTGATGGGACTCCAATATGAGCACCCTAAGCTGAAAGGTTAAAGGTCAACATTGACCTTTTGAACTTATTTATAGCCATTGTCTCATTAGGTTAAACATATCAAGTGAGAATAATGACTAAAGCTTCCACAGTTTTCCAAAAAATCAACTTTTCAGAAATTTTTCCATTTAAATGCAATAGGAAGCAAATTTGACCTTGACGTTAAGTAGGTCAAGGTCAACCTAGGATCATCAATTGAATAAACTTGGTAGGCCCCACAACCGCAATGCTACATACCAAGTCCCAAGGTCATTGGCCTTCTGGTTCTGGAGAAGATTTTTAAGGGTTTTTAACCATATATGGGCGTGGCGGCCATCTTGGTCATGTGACCAAGACCATTTGAACAAACTTTCGTTCCCCTATCCTAAGGAGTCTCCATATGAATTATGAGTTCAATTAGCCCAGTAGTTTCAGAAGAGAAGATGTATGAAAATGTTGACGGACGACGAACGGACGGACGACGGAGTCACTGGTATACTATTAGCTCACAAATGGGCCTTCGGCTCAGGTGTGCTAAAACGGCCATTGTTCTTGTTCTACCATCCTAAGGAGTCCCAAAACGAAATGCGTGCTCAATTAGCCCATTGGTTTCTGAGAAGTATTTGGGAAAAAAACGGACAGTTAGCTAATACGGATGCCAAAGTCATTGGTATACTATTGACACCATTACCATGTAGCTCACCTATGACACACTGGTCCATCAGAACACACAGGCTTCGAGACAAATGCTGCAGCTTTTCAAATAGGATGCACAGACTTTAAAGCAAAATGGTGTATAATAAACAGGTCAAGGACATCCTTTCTATTTGTTCATAGTAGTTCGACGATCATAAAACGTAACATTGGCCTTAAAGTACGCCTTAGTCCCTAGATTTCAAACCGTATCTCAGTTCTGGCGTAATTACTGAAGCCACAAGATGATAATATGGATCATTTTGGAACTTGAACAAGACAATTTGGTATTTAGCATTGTGTCTAAGCTTCAAAAAGTTCCATTTAAACTCTCTTGATAATTCACATCATTCAATTCAATAAATTAGCTGGACAAAATCGGATTAGTATTAAGACACCATAAGCCTTTTAAAAAGAGCGAAACACAACGTACACTTCCACAAAACGCTTTGAGGCGTGACTGTAACGGTAACTGCATTGCATTAATTCAGGGTCATTACTTAAAAGGTCGAGGTAGATGTATACATAGTTTCCCAAATGCTGTTTATACTATAAAAAATATGGGTAGTGTTCTCGTGTATTCAGCGTCGTAATGTTAACAATACATGGTCTTGGTGGATGAATGACAGATGTGATTTAATCTCATCGTAATTCTCAGATTGAAGCAGGCTTTTATGAAGATGTGTTCTTTTAAGCTTCGAGACAATTAAATACTGCTCATATCTTTTTGAATACATATTTATGAGAAAAACGTTTTAAAATCTTCATATAATTTGAAAGTCCTTAGAAAAGTTCAGCGTTTTGTTTTTGTAGCTATGTGCGTTGTGAAGATTAATCAGGATTTTTAGGTTGACATTATTTTGGAGAGTGTCTTTCGGCTTCATTTATGCTGGCTACAATTCTCTTAGCAGACTAATAGCAGTATGAGCCTCGATTGTGCAATTAAAAGGGAGACCTTGAAACTATATGCAGATCAGGACAACCTTTACGTCAACTTTCAGATTTCCAAGGCTTTATTTCAGTCATCTTGACATTTAGGGTATTAAACTAACTGTCGTTAAAATTGCAAATGGACATGACCTACTTTAAAAATGTGTCACTTTTTATGTTTAAAAACGAATAGAAAGTACATGTCGCTTATTGTTTGTCAAAATTGACCCGAGACATATGCATATTCAATGACCTTTTACTCAGTCTTCGTGAATCTTCGTAAAATGTGCGCTTTAGATTGTTGTACAATTACTAATCTGAATGAAATTAATCACATTTCCCCGATAGCCTAGTGGATGGTCGAGTGTTTTAGCACATAAAAAGATGTGGGTTCGAGTCCAATAGCATTTAAGTATTTATTTATTTCGATTTGCTAGTTTCTTTGTCTATATTTTGTGCACAACTGGATACATTTATTTGCATCTGGCATGCGTTTGTGTAACAAATACAGCACTTGAATAATTTCAATAAGCCTACATGTGATTAACTCTTTGCATGCTGAATATTTTTTAGAATTTTGTTAAAATCTGCTTTGAATCAAAATTAACTTTTTCAAAAAACATTACAGGAACACTATCAGCCTCGGAGTGTCAAATGGATCAGAGCCGACGTTCTGTTGGTACTGAACTGGGTCCAAACTATTTGCAAATGTTATCAGCTGACAAGAAAAGAGTGGGGAACTTAGGGAATAATGAATAATACAAATGAAAGATGTAAAGCTCATCACAAGATGACTTAAAATATAATAACAATATTAACTTTAAAAAATAATGCAATTTGACTATTATATAAAAAAAGGTTCCTTCCAAGTTTCGATCCAGGTATGCTTGATCTGTAAGTTGTCAACTAACCACTAGGCTATCAGACCATTTGCATATACGAATTGACATTATCTTCATATTCTCTGTAAAAGCCTGACCAATGTCGGAGTACTCCACGAAAACGCACGAATATCACGAAGATTTTGGCGAAAATTAATCAGTCTAAGACCAATTTTGGCAGACTATACCTTCTTTGCCTGTTACTTTAATATCCTCCATTTTTCTTTGAAGCATGTGCGTCTTATTTGAGAATCCTCTGCATTTGTCACGAAGTCTGAACATTTCCATTTACCAGTGTGCACCAGCCATCGGGTCAGATAAGCTAAAATGTAGACTCCCCAATCCACACAGACTTCCTGGTGTGCATTCAGTATGCAAGTCCCTCCAGGGTCAGTTAGCGTAAATCACCATAAGTCAGTAAACTTCTTGGAAAAGTTTGATATTTCCCAAACTAATTCATATTTATACTAGAAATGTGTCAGGGGACACGGATGCCCCCGCTGTTGCGCAATTCGCATATTCTCAGACAAAAAGGAAACTAGAGGAACTGGCGGTCCTGAAGCGCTCACCTGATCTCCTTAATAATGTTAAAATAGGTCAAGATCAACTACCGCTTATAATAAAACATAGTTTGTTTTATGGGGGTTGCAGCCATTTTGGTCAAGTGACCTAAAACAATCTAATGAATACCAGTGATTTCTGAGGAAAAGACATTTAGATAGGTATGTTTTTTTGTTTTGTTTTTTTGTTGCTTTACGTCCCAAGTCAACAGCTATGGTCATTGCGGGACGGTCAGTTCACCTAACCACACTTTTTCCTGGGCAGGCTTGAACAAGCGGTTAACCAGTAATTCATGCACATACTTTCGCTTGTAACTGACAACAACCCTTCTTGAATGAATCAGCGGAAGGGAGGAGAATGACCGTAGAAATCATTTCATGATCAATCTCCACGAAAGTATGGGACCGGACCGGGATCGGACTCGCGACCCCTGGATCTGCAGTCAGACACGCATCTGTAGCCAGACACGTTACCGACTGCGCTACGGGTATGTGGCAGTCAAAATGTGTGGCCTTGAACAAAAGGTCACAGGTCAGCTTGACATTTGGTACTTATATAAAACCGTTGTCTGATTAAGTTAAACATTTCTTGCAAGAATTATGATTTCGGCCTAAATAGTAACAGAAAAATAAACATTTCAAGATTTTTCCCATATAAATGCATAAGGAACCAAATTTGACCTTGCCATAAAGTAGGTCAAGGTCAACCTAGATTCATCAACTGTGCAAATCTGGTAGGGCTCACATCCCCAATGCAACATACCAAGCACCAAGGCCATTGGCCTTTTGGTTCCATTTAAAGGGTTTTTACCATACATGGGCTTGGTGGCCAACTTGGTCATGTGACCAGTTCAATTGGTATAAATTTAGGCTAACCTATCATACGGAGTATTCATAACGATATTTGAGTTCAATTGGCATGGTGGTTTCTGAGGAGACTATGTTTTAAAGTGTTGAGGGGACTCCAATATGAGCGACCTTAGCTGAAATGTTAAAGGTCAACCTTCACCTTTGAAACCTATTTATAGCCATTGTCTCATTAGGTTTAACATATCAAGTGAGAATAATGACTTTGGCTACAACAGTATTCAAAAATGAACTTTTCAAAAAAAAACTTAAAATGCATAAGGAAGCAAATTTGACCTTGACGTTAAGTAGGTCAAGGCCAACTTAGGATCATCATTTTAACAAACTATGTAGGCCCCACATCCCCAATGCTACATACCAAGTCCCAAGGTGACCGGCCTTCTGGTTCTGGAGAAGATTTTTAAAGGGTTTTTACCATATATGGGCATGGCGGTCATCTTGGTCATGTGACCAAAATATTTTGTATAAATTTTGGCTAACTTAGCATAAGGAGTCTTTATGTGAAATTTGAGTTCAATTGGGCCAATGGTTTGTGAGAAAAACTATGTTTTGATATATTGATGGGACTCCAATATGAGCGACTTAGCAGAAAGGTCAACCCTGACCTTTGGAACTTATTTATAGCCATTGTCTCATTAAGTTAAACATATCAAGTGAGAATAATGACCAAGGCTTCTATACTTTTCAAAAAAATCTCAACTTTACAAAAAAATTCCCATTTAAATGCATTAGGAAGTAAATTTGATCTGGACGTTAAGTAGGTCAAGGCCAACCTAGGATCATCATTTGAACAAACTTGGTAGGCCCCACATCTCCAATGCTACATACCAAGTCCCGAGGTCATCTGCCTTCTGGTTCTGGAGAAGATTTTTCAAGGGTTTTATCATATATGGGCGTGGCTGCCATCTTGGCCATGTGACCTGGACCATTTGAACAAATTTTCGTTCCCGCGTCCTAAGGAGTCTCCATATGAAATTTGAGTTTAATTGGCCCAGTGGTTTCAGGGGAGAAGATGTTTGAAAATGTTGACGGATGGACGCCGGAGTGACTGGTATACTATTAGCTCACCCATGGGCCTTCGGCTCAGGTGAGCTAAAAAGACATTTGCTATGAACAAAAGGACATGTGTTATGAACAAAGAGTAATCATTCTGGAACCCACAAGATGATATATGGATCATTTTTGAAACTCGAGGAAGACATTCTGATGTTAAGCACTTTGTCTGAGTTGCTTTAAGTTGAAATTATTTGAGTTAGAGAATAAACATCACAAATTATGGCAAAATTTCATGAACAAAGGACAATAACAACTGAATGAATATTGCGATATATTCTATACTCAAACAAAAAAGAAACGTCCCATTTTCATGGTACTACATCTTTCGTTCAAGTTAAGATGTCGAAACAAAAATAAACCAAAATGTTTATCAAACGTCGGACACACAAAAATTGGTAATTGTTTGATTTTATTTTCTGAACTTGAAAGGTTATTGAACCTAATGTGCACACAGCTTTTTCCATTATCACCAGGTAATTACTCATCAAAAATGGACATATTTTATGTTAAATGACAACCAGTAGCATCCGACAATGAAAAAACATCTAAAAATCCAAAGTCTGCTTATTGAACGAGCGAAATTGCAGTTCAAAACCTTTAATTTACGGATCTAACTGAAATTACCTCCCTTTGAATTAAACAAATATGAATTTAAGAACTTCCAAATCTCCTTAATCTAACATAATTTTGAGACCGTTTTTGTTTTAATGCGTTGTGTTTGTTTATGACAACAGATACACAAAAGAGAACAACAAAAACTACGGCTCATATTGGGCATCAAAGGTTTACTAAATCTGTTTTATACCCCACCCCTTACTGCAAAATCATCAGAAAATTTCCATTATACATTGTCTTGATGCTGATGAGTCTTAATTAATCTTGAAATGCTTGTGATGGCAAAAAATTCAGATTTGTCCGATTCTATTTATTATGAAAATGCTGGACCAAAAATGAATTTTCTGAGTGTTTTCACGCTGCTCGTGATCGATGTTTTGTGAAGTCAGAGTTTGTTACAGATTAATGGATGTTGTCGTAAAAGCAATGCATACAGCTAGCGAGCATAACATCTTACGAGATAGTTTTTTCAGTGATGTTCAAATGTGCTTGAACGGTTCGGGATTATGGACACGCAAGCTATTGATGATGTGGCTTTTGATTTTAAGGGTACTCGAGTTATCTGCTTTGTCAGCGGCTCTACTGATTATCAAATGAATTTCTCTTAGGGGCAAATCGTTTCTAAATTATCACAGTTGGTAATGTGATATTTTGAATGAAATGCTTTCATACATTTGGAACTGGCAGACGTAAACGTTAAGCGGACATAACTTTATTGTTTCAGTATATTTTAGAACTTGGGAAAGACATTTTGGTACTTAAAATTGTGAATAAGTTTGATACAGTTCTGATCTAGGGACAGTTTATCACAGAAATTGCGATTTTTTCCCATCAACAAAGGGCATTAACTGATGATGGCATAAGGCCATATGGACCGTTATCAACCCGAGAAAGACAGCATGATATTAAACATTGTCTAATGTCAAGTAATTTTATAAAGCTGTGATCAAAATTACTGGACTTTGAGCCCTAACACCATCAACAATGGTGAATATTCATGAACAAAGTCAATAACTCCAGAAAGTATGGTGCAATACGGACCATTATTGAGCTGGTTGCTTTGCTTAGTTTGTCTTCCTGGTGTCTCGTGATTGCTGTGTGGCTCTTCCTCGGGGTGCCATGGGTTAGTATGCAGTTTGTTATTGTGGTATTTTTCTGATCATACTCACTATTTTTGAAGACACTTAAGTACTTAACAATGTGACCAAGTTTCATAAAATTCTGATCCGAAGTATTCGACTTAGAGAGTGGACATTGTTTCAAATGGTAAATTTTCAAAAACAAAGGGCCATAACTCCTTAAGGCATGGTGCGATATGGATCATTATCGAACTTGAAGAAGACATAATGGTACTTAACAATGTAACCAAGTTCCATCAAATTCAGATCAAAACTCTTTGACTTAGAGAGCGAATGTCGTTTAGTGTGAATACGGACACGTACTGACGGACGTACGGACGAACAGGGGTATCTGTTGAACATTTAATGTCCCTGCCAACTGTTGAACATTTAATGTCCCTGCCATTGTCATGGCGGGGCATAAAAATAGTGAAAAGTAGGGATTATCCCATGTAAAAGGTAGGGATAGTGGGACTTTTTCAAAACAGAATGATTTTTGCAGTTTAAAACTGCAGGTGAGAACTGCCCACTAACGAAAAAAAAATTAATCTGTGGAATCCGAGCTGGCGAAGTAAGCGAGGAAAATGAGTTTATTGCACAAATGACAATTTAAGTGGAAAAGTAGGAATTTAATAGTAATGCATTTTCAAGAAAATATAACGAAAAGTAGCAGCACAACAAAAAAGGAGGAACAGATGGCACCCTTGAAAGCATATTTTATTTGCCCTGAATCTGATAGATTCAATGTCGCTTTTACATTCAATTAAAACTTTTGGACAGACCTGATATACAAATAAAAGAATACTTCTGCCAGGCGAAAATTGCATTGATTTTTAAGGATACATGTATCTGACTACAACAAGTGCATACCCTGTTGTAGATCATACACGCATTTTGAAATAAGTATTTAACTCAAGCCACAAGCATGACAAATAGTCAGAAAACTAGCAGTCAGACACACAAATATTTTCGCAAAATTCCATGACTTTCTAGTTGTTGTTTTTCCCCTTCAAATTCCAAGTTTTTATCATGTATGGAAGGTTTTTTTGTGATTTTCCAGGTTTTTCAGTGCTCGTTGGAACCTGTTAATATGACGTCAGAACGAGCATTGTTTCAAAATGTGATGACCTTCCTGAATTAAACGAAGATTAAAGAGGCTTAACTTAAATAAAATAGTTGCTTTTGACGTTTCTCTATCACAACGATCACCAGAGATTATGCCGAGTGCAAAATCAAAATAAGATATACTGAACTACTAAAGCAACCTGACACTTTTCATTTGCTTCAAACTAGTAAATAACAAATTATAGAGCTAAGCCGATATGCTTATTTTAAAAGCAAGTCATTAGAAAGTATTCTTCGAAAAAATATATTTATCAAATATCGAACATGACGTCACGACGTCAAAAATACCGTTTTTATCACTTTTGCCTCGTGAGTGTATGTCTAGATATTTTTTGAAAACTTTTTTCATGTATGCAAGGCCAATATCAGTACAGACAAAAGTGCATTTTAAAAATTTGCAATTTCTAGCTGTGCCGTATGATATGGGGGTTTTAAGTTGTGCTTTCGACGTTGTCAAAACAGTAGTGTGTTTTCCTTTGTTTAAGCAATTTATAGGAACTGAAATGACTTGCAGTCAAACAATCATTGAAAGAGAATGCAGTTTCAAGAATCATACCTATGTTTCGCGTCACGTTAAAGGGTAAAAGCGGAATAAACCAAATTTTACGTCAATTAAGAAACAACGTACATTATGGCTAATAACCGTTTTTTCTTTGTCAACGTATGTCACCGTTTAGTGTGTGCTGTCTACTTTGTTATTGTGCCAATTTGCTACACTTCACTTTAATCGCGTATGAATTTCAAGGTTTGCAGTATACACATATCAGCATGTAAATATAATATTTGACGTCGCTAAATGGACGTAGGCGGCAGCTACGGAGTCCAAAAGGACTGAAACATTGTCAAAATACATTCCAAACAAGAAACAAAGTGAAAAAAAAGTTGATAAAGTGGCAGTCCTTCTAGAAAGCTCATAAAACGCTGATAGCGTTAAACTGGCGTTAAGAAAATGAAAATATGCTTCTGGGTTAAATGGATGCATGCTTTATCTGAATGCCCAGAAGATGTCAACGAAATAACAAAGAATCACACTTAGGCGGTTTGTGGTGATTTTTGCGTGTTTTCTTTGTTCTTGCAAAAATTGATTTTAGGAGTTACGTGACGTTTTGATAGCTGACGTCTGAAATTGTTAAGCTTTTCAAATAATCTCAGTGCATCTTAGCCTACCATTGTTCAACTTTACACAATGGAAAGACAAGTGTGCATCATATTCATTTACTACCAAAAAATTGACATACAGTATGTGTCAGGTTTCTTTAGTAGTTAAGTATATATAAACGCACAGGTTACACGTGCAAAAATGTCAAAATGAACTTTTAACGAAGCCGAAAGATTCGCATGAGTGATTCAGAATTTTGTTTTGATGCCATCGCATTGATAAAATATTTAAAAGTAAAGTGGTTGTAGCTCCTAGATATAATAGGTTAGGAGAACTATTTGATTACAAAAGGAGCTCTAGCGATAAGGCGTACCGTTGTCCCTAGTTGGCCACAATAACAAACGCGAATCATTCGAATAGCCCAAAATACTTATAATTTCAAAGGTAATGTAAGTAAAATATAATCACGTTAATATTAAAATATGTCTCAAAGGCCCTACATATTTTAAAGCCGGAAATATTGCTATTTTCGCTGACCCCACCCCCTCACCCCCCAAATTTTTACACCTTCGTACTGAGTATTAAACATTTTGACCACATTATGAGAGGACAGTGACATCGTTACTTTTCAAAACGTAAGTGCTGGCATGTTTAGGATAGAAACTACTTTCAATTCCAAACGTTTTAAAATATTCATTCTTTCGGCGCACGCGTACGTAATATGCATGAAAACACGACGCTTGCCATTGGAATGTTGAATTATGTGTCATATCAGTTTGTTTTAGTGCTCTCCATCCTTAGACCCAAGAAGCCCTTTGGACTAATTTGTTTGTTTGATTTGATTGTTTACGTCCCATTCACAATCTTTCAGTTATATAGGGACGGGTCTTCCTGGGTTGAACCAGTACTAAGCTAGGATACCATTTGGACTGAGAAATGTCGCTTCAAATATATACAACATAATTATGTAAAGGGCATCTTGGGTCTAGGAGGGGGAAACAGGGTTGTACTTATATCTAACAACTGACAAACATCGACCGCTTTGCAAAACCCACAGTTTTATCAACTGTACAGACAAGCATAATTGACGGTTTCATACTTGTTTTTAATAATTTACCTTGAGTTGCCTTTATATAACTTATAATAGCATGCACAGTACGTGGCCAAAATGAATTTTTATAACAAAGCAGGGTGATAAAAAAAACAGAAAAAAACTCCTTTTTGTTTCAAACATCCAGTCTAGAGTGCAATGACCACTGGTCTATATGTCTTTGGTGAATATGTGCAGCGTCTGCAGTCGTTCTTTCAACAAAATAAATAAAATGTCCCATTTAGGGAAACGTTCGTCTTATCGCTAACCCTGTCATTCTGACCATTCATTTTGTTTGTTTGATTTGATTCTTTACGTCCAAGTCTAATTTTTCAGTTATGTCGGGACGGGTCTTCCTGTGTTGAAGCAGTACTAAGCAAGGATTAATGTGACTTGCTCAAGGACACAACGCAGTTACGAACTAAAGCTCGAACCCGCAACTCCTCGATCTCGAGTCAAGCACTCTACCACTGACCCTTGAAAAGAGGTACTGCCACAGAAGGATAATTCAGACTAAAAGCAAAACGGGTCAGTTATTTTTATGAGAAATCCATTTATAAAACCTATTTTTTTTTAAGAACTGACACACACTAGGGCGGAGGGACAAAGTAAGGAAGAAGGCAAATATCAGGAATCGATACAATAAAGCACCACACCTGGTCAGATACCACATGGGGGAGTTTGTTTGATTTGATTCTTTACGTCCCATCAACAATCTTTCAGTTACAAAGGGACGGGTCTTCCTGGGTTGAACCAGTACTAAGCTAGGATTAATATGTCTTGCTCAAGGACACAACGCAGTGACGCCCGCGAGGCTCGAACCCGCGGCCCTTCGGTTTTTGTTTGTTTGATTTGATTCTTTACGTCCCATTAACAATCTTTCAGTTATATAGGGACGGGTCTTCCTGGGTTGAACCAGTACTAAGCTAAGACTAGAGGACCTGAAGGTCCTGAGGCGCTCACCTGATCTCCTTAATAATGTTAAAATAGGTCAAGGTCAACTACAGCTTTTAATGGAACAAATTTTGTTTTTACCACATACATTTTGGTCAAGTGACCTAAACAATCTAATGAATAATCCATCAAACAGCCCAGTGATTTCTGAGAAAAAAATGTGTAGATAGGTATGTGGCAGTCCAAATGAGTGGCCTTGGATAAAATGTCACAGGTCAGCTTGACATTTGGTACTTACTAGTAATAAACCATTGTCGCAATAGGTTTAACTATTATGAATTTGGCTGGTTCAGTTATAGAAATGAACATTTTAAGATTTTCTCCATGTAAATGCATTAGAAATCAAATTTGACCTTGCCATAAAGTAGGTCAAGGTCAACCTAGATTCATCATTTGTGCTAACTTGGTAGGGCCCACATCCCCGATCCTACATACCAAGTCCCAAAGCCAATGGCCTTTTGGTTCCAGAGAAGAAGAGATTTAAAGAGTTTTTACCATATATGGGGATGGTGGCCATGTTAGTCATGTGACCATAACAATTTGTATAAGTTTTAGCTAACCAGTCATAAGGAGTTGTCAAATGAAATTTGCTTTCAATTGGCCAAGAATTATCTGAGAAAACTATAGTTTAATATGTTGATGGGACTCCAATATAAGCGACCTTGGCTGAAAGGTCAAAGATCAACCTTGACCTTTAAACTTATTTATAGACACTAGATTGAACATATCAAGTAAGAATAATGACTTTGGCTTCCACAGTATTCAAAAAATCAACTTTTCAAAAAATTTCCCATTCAAATGCATTAGGAAGCAAACTTGACCTTGACGTTAAGTAGGTCAAGGTCACCCTAGGATCATCATTTGAACAAACTAGGTAAACCCCACATCCCCAATACAACATACCAAGTCTCAAGGTCACTGGCCTTCTGGTTCTGGAGAAGAAGGTTTTTAAAAGGTTTTTACTATATATGGGCGTGGCGGCCATCTTTGTCATGTGACCAAAATATTTTGTAAAAATTTTGGCTGACTTAGTATAAGGAGTCTTCGCATAAAATTTGAGCTCAATTGGGCCAATGGTTTGTGAGAAAACCATGTTTTAATATATTGATTGGACCACAATATGAGCGACCTTGGCTGAAAGGGCAAAGGTCAACCTTGACCTTTGAAACTTATTTATAGCCATTGTCTCATTAGTTTCAACATATCAAGTGAGAATAATCACTTTGGCTTTAACAGTATTCAAAAAATCAACTTTTCAAAAAAATTCCCATTTAAATCTATTAGGAAGCAAATTTGACCTTGACGTTAAGTAGGTCAAGGTCAACCTAGGATCATTATTTGAACAAACTTGGTAGGCCCCACATCCCCAATGCTACATACCAAGTCCCAAGGTCATCGGCCTTCTGGTTCTGGAGAAGAAGATTTTTAAAGGGTTTTTACCATATATGGGCATGGCGGCCATCTTGGTCATGTGACCAGGAACATTGAACAAACTTTCGTTCCCCCATCCTAAGGAGTCTCCATATGAAATTTGAGTTCAATTGGCCCAGTGGTTTCAGAGGAGAAGATGTTTGAAAATGTTGACGGACGGACGGACGGACGGACGACGGACGCCGGAGTCACTGGTATACTAATAGCTCACCTCGGAGCCTTCGGCTCAGGTGAGCTAATAAATGTGTCTTGCTCAAGGACCACAACGCAGTGACGCCGGTGAGGCTCGAACCCGCGGCCCTTCGGTCTCGAGTCAAGCACTCTACCACTGAGCCACTGCGCTCCCCACATGGAGGAGTGACAAAATACAAGAAAGCATCACACACAAGAGAGCCATTGTCAGCCATTTCCCAACAGGTGGCCACACGGCTGCAAGAAACAAACTACAGTCGGCTGCAAGAAACAAACTACAGTTAGGCAAAGACAAACACAAATTACAATAAAGACCAACAAAAAGAGCACCACCTTGGAACAGTCAATGAGAAAATTACTGGAGAGTTTAACTTATTTCACGGTACATGCCAAAAACAATACCCCCTCAACTTTGCGAAGTTGGGAGGATAATTATACATGTGTAAAATATCAAGGATTTATGTCGTGTTGTTTCAGACAAGAGGTTTTGTTGTTTTCTCTAAATAAACCTATATAAAACTTCTGACCTTTTAGCCCAAGGCCATAATTTGCGCAAACTTGGAATTTAGGCTCTATAGACCAGAAGAATTTTTAATGCTTCCCTATATAAGCCATTTTTACCCCCAATGACAATTTGAACACTCTTGGTAGAGGGCTACTAGGAGATGCTACATACCAAACAACAAGACTCAATGCCTAATGGTTTCAGACAAAAAGATTTTAATGTTTCTCTATACTGTGCATGCCTATGTGACACGTGTGACCCCGAGACGAGCATGACATTCCATTCATTCTACGTTAAATGGTTAAAATATGAAAATACACTGTCCCACGCTTGTAAAATATTCTAACGGTATGATACGTTAAGGCATTGGGTTTTGTATAACTCATCTAATAATACCTGTTTGAGGTTTCTTACATAAAAAAAGTTTAGATTATGAATAGAAAAATGTAATTTTTGAATAGAGCATGCTTCTAAATCTACCAAATTCTCGTGTCCCTGGTTTACGTTCTTCATAAGTAGTTATTTTATAGGTCCATTTCTATGTATTTTATCCATAATTTTTTTTGGTGTAAACCTAAGATACGATTAAATAGACTGTCGATATTCTTTACTTATTTCAGATAAAGAAATTTTGATGAAAATAATAATAACTTGCCCCGATACGTTACAGTCTATTTCTTGGTAATAGCATTGCCAAATTCTGTTTATTTTAAGCATGCAACTGATTATTTTAGATGCAAATTAATCAGTGTAAAACATTTAAACGACAAAACCGTGCTGTGATCTATCTTAATTAAAAAAAATACAAGGGTTTCATCCAGAATACAAAAACACCGATACGTGACAGTGTTTTTCGAGTGCACTTCAGTCTTTTATAAAGCTTAACCCTAACCCTTGCCTGCACAATACTGCCGAATGTTTACTTAAGGGAAAATAATATACAGTAGTACCACGACCTCTAAGTAATGACCCTCGATTCATTCAATGCATTTACCGTTAGAGTCACGCCTCAAAGCGTTTTGTGGAAGTATACACTGACCCAAAATGAAAACTTTACACTTTATTTCTTTGAATAACTGTTTTGTTAGTATACATGTCGTTGTAAGATTTACGCGTGCTTATCGAGACTTCGTCGCAGATAACGATTATCAGATCCCAGGTCTTTTCAAGTGTCAACGCCTGAAAAACGTGTTTCGTACGCTGCACGTGCTGAGGAACAGGTGGGTCATTAACAGCTTTAAAACCGACAAGAAAACTTTTGCAGCTGAGCCCTGGTAATAAAAAATAATTTATTGTTACAAAACGCTTCGATTTAGTGACGCCACGTCTTTCAAAAGATCAAAGAAACCACGTTATTGGCGTGCTCAAGGCGGGGTCTACGGTAAATGATATCGCACATCAATTTGGGTGCTCTAGACCGACTATTCATTATCTTATGAACCGGTTCAACAGAACTGGGTATGTCAGAGTTCGTGCAAAGACCTGGTCGCGCAATTGTAACGACGTTACGTCCTTATCGCGTAAACACGTAAACTCAACCACGTAATCGTTTTAAACGGAAATTATTATTGCTCGTCTTTACGGGGTTCATGCTCTTAAGATAGTTAGTCATTTCGTGCAAAATAACGGCCTGGCATTTTCCAGCATGACAACGCAAGGCCTCACACAACACGTAAATAACCACACAATTCTATGCTAAAAATTACGTCAACCTCTTGCCTTGACCTGCTTCATCCCCGGATAAGAACCCCATAGAACATGTATAGGATGAATTGGGTCGGAGGGTCAGGTCCAATCATCAAATGGATGCGTTAATAGACTCCAATATGCACCTCTGTTAGCATTTCATACGTATCCCTAACGTGCCCATACAACGTTACGTAAATTCAATGAGGCGACGTTTTCTGCTATGCATTCGTAAAAAATGAAGGTCACACTGGTTACTGATGATCTTTTTAACATCGCTTAAAGCACGCAGTCAGTAATTTCTTGTTTCCAAAATCTGTGTAACTGGGTTAATTGTTTTTAGAATTTTTCATTTTGACCCCTCTGAACTGAATTATTCATAAAAATGATGCAATTTATGTTTTTCATCCAATATTTTTTCAGAGACATCGATAAGGCATTGAAGATTCCATGACCGAAAAAATTAACCCTGAAACTTAACTTATCATCAAAATATATACTTTTGAATACTATGTAAAGTTTTCATTTTGGGTCAGTGTAGCATTCGTGGAATACTAGTTAAACCTGGCTAAAATGGACTTAGACATTTTATTGGAATAAGATAAGATACGTGACGCTCGATCTCTATACTGATAAATCTCAAGTGTACACCTGTATGCACATGTGCTATGTTATTTATATTGTCAGCGGAAGCACTGCATGGGCACTATGTGACTCATAGCTTCAGGTTATGAAGCGGGACAATTTGGAACTTTTGGATTTTACAAAATCACAGATCTTTGAGAAACAAAGGTACAATATTGTTGAAAATATTATATTGCACAATATGAAGCATTTGAAACTATTTGAAATATGAAATTCTAGAAAACAATTAGCGAAACAAATGAATTTTTGGTAAATTTGAAAAAAGAAAACATTGCCTACAACAGATCCTTTCAGCGTAACGTATTTTATGAAAAGTCACGTATCTTATTGAAAACAAAAATGAAATATTTTGTAATAGCAAGAATAATTCAATCATATTTTGTTATACAATTGAATTAACAGCACGTGTGAATATTTTATTTCAAGAAATATTATACTGGGCCCTTTGAGTTCAGATTATTTTGCATAACGTATCTTATGTTTTTTCTAACGTATATTAAGAAATCAGCGCTTCCTGTCATCTGTTCAACTTAGGAAAACATTGACGCAAAAGATGTCGTGGCTGGTTAAAAGTGATGTTGTCTTTGGTCACAATATTTCCTTGTTAGTGAAATGGAAATAACCTGATTTCTTCATATGAATCTTGTGTATTTCATGTTAGTTTTTAAAGAGTGTAAAATAGGCTATTCAAATGTAATTGCAAATGTAAACTAGAACACATTCGATGGCGCGCCATCGCAAATCCCCACGCTCTCGAAGAAATCTAATGGTAATTGACCCTTTGACCTCATCCCAAGGTCACCAGTTTGATCTTAGGTTAAAATTTTTCAGTGTATCCTGGTCTACTGCAAATTCCCTTTAATTTGATATGCCACATGACCATGTTCAGAAAATTAAATTTTTGACCCCTCCCCAAGGCCCCAGGGGCTGGGGACCCAAAAAATTGTGCCGCTGCATGTGCAATTCATGTAAGTAACTAACACACCAAATCTGGTTGAATTTCGGGAAAAAAAAATTTGGCCCCCCAAACCCCATGGTACCCCCAAGTCCCACCCCTGGGCGTGACCCAGGTGCCCGAATGAAAATCCCGTCTGATATGTTATATATCTTTCATATGTGAGAAGATCCGAAAAGTTTGGTTTAAAAATCTTTGAAATTGACTTTGTAATTCAGATTTAATGATATTTGACCTTTTAGCCCCTAGGGCCACAGGGGGCGGGACCCAAAAAATGGTGCCGTTGAATATGCCATTCATGTAAGTAACTCACACACCGAATCCACAGTGTAGGACCGGAAGTGTACGGTATTTGTGCTTGTACATTCTTTTGAGATTGTACATCGACGGATAAGTTATTTGTGCAATGAAGCGAGGGGTAGGTTGACAAGAAGTTTCTCTTTTTTCAAACGCCTTTCATTCTAAGTGGAATTCTGGTGGATGGAAATTAGGTTACACAGGCTGAGCTATCGATTTCCACTATTCGATTTTTTTCATTAAATCCGAAAGTTTCACAAAACAACGAAAATCACGCTATCACCTGGTTTCGTCCGAGTTTCAGTGTCTTTGCAAGCTCGATATCTTCAACCAGACATTTGTTTATTTCAGTTTTTCACTATTTTTCACATTTTTAGTAATCTGTAAACTTAGTTTATAGGCTTGTTTATCGATGCATACAATAAAACTGTCATGGGAGGGGTTTTTGTTTGCACTGTTTAATTCCATATTTGTACGGTTATTTGAACGGCAATTGAACCGGTATTTGGAAATTGCCATAAAAATTTGTACAGTCATCTGCAGCCCTATACCTCTGTAAGAAAGCGTATTTGTGATAAAAAAAAAACTCTTTAGTAGCTGATCATAAAATATATGCCAGAGAATATCTTGAATAATGATTCAAGTTATGTGAAGTCCTAAAATGAATCTTGAACGTAAGTTTAATACAACACTCTGATTCCAAATCTTGGATACCTCTCCAAACTTCAATATTTGGGTGCATCCATGTTTAGCTCCCCTGAGCTATACTTAGGGGGAGCTATTACTATGGTCAGTGTCCGGCGTTCGGTGTCCGTTAACCTTTCCTTTAAATGACTTCTTCTCTGAAACTACTGGCCCCGGGGTGATTTGGTTCAAATTTGGTCACAAGCATTATTGGGTGAAGGGCTTACAGATTTTTACAAATGGTGAGGCCCCGCCCCCTTAAGGAGCCAGGAGGGGCCCCAAAAGGGGTATTTTTTGGACAAATTTAAAAAAAATCTTCTTCTCAAGAACCGGCAGAACTTCACTTAACGACACTGACTGACTTAGTTTTTTAACCGACCTTTCATCGTTCTTAATAACTTTGGCGGGACAACAGAAAGTGGGACATGTCAATGAAAATTTTTGTTGCGTCATAGACACGTAGTTATGCAAATTTAAATCTGTCCATTTTGTGACATTTGTGATTGTTTCAAAGGTAAATTATGAGTTCTGTCGTTGCTACGTCTGGCTAATGCATTGAAAGAAGTCAAGTAATTTCACTTACATACATGTACATATGTAGTCAGGCAATAGCAGCTGTTCAATGATATACGGACTTAACAGTGTTTGCATATTGCTATAGACACAAAAGGGTTACTACATATATTCTATTGAATTTGTTGTTTTGTCGATTGTCACCTGCTGAAGTACATATACGCTGATTTTTGTTTTATTTTCGGGCAGATGTCATGTCGAGGATGTTTTATATAGTGAATTGACTCGATGTAACAAAAAAGAGCTCTAGATAAAAGGAATGTTTAGCTTGCTAAATCCTTTATTTCTCATCCAAACCCTTAGTTGAAGTATCCATTACAATCGTCTAAATGAGACGATTCTAATGAGCACCGACAACATGGATTTGTATGAGAACTACGGGATATAGCGTTGCGAAAAGTAAAATTTTATTTATTAGATTTTCTTATTTGTTCGGATCTGTTTTAACCGTTCTGCTTAAAATCAGATATCTTAAGTTATTTTATGGTATTTTTGTTTATTATAGCCTTCTGAAATTTCGTTTAAATACGATTTTCTGTCAGTTTTTAAAAGCTCGTGTATTTTTTCTTGTGCGGTTGCCTCCACTGGCCGTCCTGGACTGTGCTTGTTTTCAAAACCAACATATCCCCTTTTTAAATTCGTCAGTCCATCGGTAAACTGTAGTTTTCGGAAGAGCATCTTTACCACTAACACTTTTCAGGGTATTCAGTATTTTAACTCTTTTAGTATCTCTGTAGTACTCGATTTTTATATACGCTCGTTGTTCAACGGCAGTGAACGTGGCCATTGTGCTTCGAATACCAGTGCGCGACGTGACGTCACGATTGATGACGTCATCATACGCACACCTGACGTTATGTGCGAATGGCTAACATTTCATCTGTCTAGCATGTAAACTGATTGCGCTATAGAAAAAGTCCAATTCCTAATTGGATGACCCTCGTATGATCTAAACATCTGGCAATACAATTAAGAGGATTTGTCCCCGGATGACTTGCATCATACTCAGATCTAATTCCAAACGCCTATGTACGTATCGACTGGCCAGATAAAACTTTCAGTCAATTGAATCGCGTTATTATTGCCGGACTCTGTGTTTTATAAACTATAATTTCAGCCTAGATTTCTTTTGGCTGAGGGTTTTCGCCATTTTCAGACCGAAATGCAGGCTCCAATGCAATGGGAGTCATAGTATTAGGAAAGGGGATAATTTTTCCAAGGGGATCAACTATTTCATTACACTGGCACTTGAAATTTAGCAGTTTAACTTGCTGCCATTACGATATACCATGATATTATAACTTTAACGTCTGTACTTTGAAAGCGACAACCCTTTATCTATTTAATTATGACTAACAAAAGAAATAAAATGCGTTTTCTGAAAATTAGCTTACCCAAATTACTGTACAAACTAATGACAGATACCTGTACAAACGCAAAGTTGACTTTTGCAAATACCCCGTACAAAAATTAGCATTGAAACTGATGACCTACTTAGCATTTTTACCTCATTGTGAGAATAAACTCACATACACTTGATAGTGCCGTTCATTTTTATTGCTGTTTTTTGTTCTTGACATATAAAGTTTCAAAAGGATACTCGATAACATCTCAAAAACGGCGTCTATTTTATGTCAGATGTTTTCACAATTCTTATGTTGACATGATTAAAGTCTTTTCGTTGCGAAACCGTGACTTTGAATAACATGTACATGCACCTGAAATGTCCCCGAGTCATTACGCAAACAATGCCGATACTTTATTTCACAGAAAAATAATCAAAACTGACAAAAACTACAAATCTGCTTACCGTTTCCAAGCGACCGCCTTGCACAAATAACTTATCCGTCGATGTACAATCTCAAAAGAATGTACAAGCACAAATACCGTACACTTCCGGTCCTACACTGTGGAATCTGGTTGATTTTTGGAAAAAAAAATTTTTTTTGACCCCACACCCCCCCCCCCCCACGGTACCCCCAAGTCCCACCCCTGGGGCATGACCCAGGCGGCCAAATGAAAATCCCGTCTGATATGTTTTATATCTTTTATTTGTGAGAAGACACACAAAGTTTGGTTTAAAAATCTTTGAAATTGACTTAGTAATTGAAATTTAATGATATTTAATGATATTTGACCTTTTGGCCCCTCCCCAGAGCCCCAGGGGGCGGGGCCAAAAAAAAATGTGCCGTTGCACACCCCATTCATGTTAGCAACACATATATAGGATAAACATTTCTCATTAGTTATTGTACTAGACTCACTACTAGTCAATTTAATCAAACAAAATACTGCAGGGTATGTCATAAAGTGGATTATCATTGTATAAACAGATGAGACTCCATATGTGTAAGATACGTTACAAAATGGTCTGTTTTTCAGAATGTTTATTGTGGTTATATAGAATACATAGTGTGTATGAAACCAAATGGATGTAATCATATAACATTGCAACTTAGAAATTATACGAAAATGTCATGTGTAAAAAGGGGTATTTGATTTTTATCGATTCAAAAAGAGATAATGTTAATCAAAAATATTTCATTCAATTTGACCTTGAATCTTCTTGCGCAGTACCACATGATGAAGACCACCATTGTTAAACACTTATTGCATAGCTATACATCATTCCAAAGGGTATTTGAAACACATAGTTTGCATTCTCTAATTATTCACCAGCGCGTCACCATTGGGCGAGTGTTCGATTCGAGCCTGTTCCATAAGCAAGTTGCGGAAATGAATCGATTGTTAACTCCCCAGCAGCAGTGTATTTTACTGTTCTTTCTCAGACTCCCCGTCGACCAAGCTACTTCCAAAGTTCAACCATTGCTTTGGATACCGGATTGCTTCTTTAAGCAAAAATGCCTATTAGAGACCTTACCACTGAGCTAGAATCCCAATCAAACATGGACCCTTCGGATATTCTAGACTAAGTGTGACGAAATAACTAGATGTAGATGGGTCAGTTTCAATATGCCCCCCTAGGCATTATGTGCATTGTATTCGATTGAGGAATACGATTGAATGACTTAATACATACTGCTGGGGAGGGGGTTAACTCTACCATTGTTCAGTGTGTTCATGTGCAGAGTCTTACTGGAGTATGCATATTTCATGTGTTTTATTTGCTTCCAATGGATTATCTATGTACAAATCGTTAACTAAAACAAAAAATACCCAGAGCTCGAAGCACATGAAACACTGAAAAGAGTGGCTTCAGCAAATGCAATATTAAAACACTATATAAGTTCTTTAATAACTGTAAAACGTCATGCGATGGTTCTAAGTTTTTTTAAAGCTAACCTTGTATTGAACTACACTGAGTATTTTATCCTTATATGAGTCAATGTCAAAATTCGTCAAATTTTGAAAGAAGTAAAAGGAAAAATACGAATCAAATAAAATGATATTTTTTTCGCGAAAGTAACAAGTTGTTTCTGAAAATACTATGAAAAGCGAAAAGAAACCTTAACAGCCAATCAGATCCTTATAATTAAGTTTCAAAGATCACATGACCAGATAAAATGTCAATACCGTAACAAACTTTATTTCCTGTTTTTTCTTCAAATCTCGTCATGGATATTTATTTTGTTGAAATGGATAAGTTCAATAAATCATGTGTTTAATTGTGTCAAAGGTAAAATTTTGAACAAAATGATTATTTATGACAATGAGCAAACGTAAAATGCATTTTTTTTATCTTTTAAGTGATTTTGCATACTATTTTCTCAGTATTTTGTTTAAAAACCACATTTCTAGAAAATTACAATGCTTTGGTATGATTGTAATCAACCAAAGGAATTGATCAGGTACTTAAAATCTACATGTTGTCTCTGCCTGATATACTTTTTTCCCAAAAATATCACTGTTACAGTACTTGACAAAAATGTTACGGTATTGACCTTTAAAGAATATATGCTAGCGTAATTCTTCTGTTTAAGATTTGATGTAGAGCACTGTTGACCAGATTGCAATGTTAATACTCTTGACACATGCATGCACAGAAAGAATTTTGGAATATATGGTAGATTGCATTTATTTCAAAATATTGTTACGGGTTCGACAAAACCGTTACAGTATTGACAAACCCTGCCTGAAAACAAAACAATATGTCAATACCGTAACAAACTGTTTATACAAGTTCATCATTCAATTTGTGATTTATGCTTCTGTTTAAACTTGATAGAGCATTCTTATCATAAATTCACTTAATAAGCTTGACTAAAAACTAATATCTTTGCATTCAAAACTGTACTTTTTTGACAGCATATGTCAAAACCGTAACAAGATGTGTCAATACCGTAACATTTTCATCGTTACGGTATTGACTGTTACGGTATTGATATATTCTACATATTTTTTTTACCTAAAATAATGATTACTCTCTAAAACATCGCAACAAGAGTGATTTTTGTTGAGAAATTTTATTTGGTCAAGATGTTAAAACCAGAAATTTTTTATCAAATTCCATTGTCCATTTTTGTGTTACGGTCATTTGACACAAAAAAAAAATACTATAAAAATTTCACTCACCAAAACAGTATTTTCTTTTGCCCGTTCTGTAGATGCTTGACAAAACACATGTATTCTTAGTAAACAGAAAGTGTCAAATTAGTATGACAGAAAACAAGATTCAGCACCATTAGGGATCCAGTATTATTTTTGCAATTTATCAAGTGTTACGGTCTTGACATAAACGCTTGGGACAGAGGTTTTTTGGCAAAAAAATGCAAAAAATGTAATGAAAAATCACATATTGAAACCTCCTACATTTACTTTGATAATGCTTTTATCAATACAGCCAGTTAAAATTCCTGAGAAAATAACAGTTTTTTTGATAATTCTTGTTGAAAGTTCAATTTTTTCCGCTGGACGGGCAAAAATGCCAAAAAATGGGGTTTTAATCCAATAAAAAATATAATAACACATCAATATTTTTCAGTTTTATCAGCTAGCCTTATTAAGTATGATCAGTAGTATTGTGTGAAGAAAAAAAATTCATGATCACATTAGTGGTTTTCATAAAATATGAAATGGACAAGAATTTTGACGAATTTTGACATTGACTCATATATATTGTAACGTATCTTACGTTGTGTAAATAGCACCACCTGTTTACGTCAATATTTTTCTTTCAAAAACGCTTTATTTGGGTACACTAAAGTTAGTTTCCGTATATATTAAACCGATATTTTATCAGATACAAACTTCATATATCAACTCTAAAGTGTGCGATTTTCAACTTGACTTCACAATTTGCCAAGTTAACGTAGAATAAATGATTCAGCATAGGGGAGACAATAATTGAAAAGTGTCACGAAAGCCCTGTACAGAGGCTATGCCCTGACGTTGGTACTAAGGGCCCCCCAGGGGTTTTGGGGATCTGGGGAGAATGGCTATTTATTTTCAGGGAGCTGGGGAGCACTGGTAATTATTTTAGGGGAGCTAGGGAGCAAGCTCATAATTTTGGGGATATAGGGAGCCTTGTCAAAAATCAAAAAAATTAGGAAAAGCCTCCATTTTGTTTGATTTTTTCAAAATTTCTTCTGCTTCTGGTCGGCAAGCCCCCCAGACCCCCCTTGTAAATTCTTAATGTATTTCTATTCATACTAACATGCTCATCTAGATTGAGCTGAGGGAGAAATATGGCAACTAAGTTTTCTTGTTGATTTTTTCCCTTAAAAAAGTTGATTTTTAGGTTGGTAATAACATTCTTTGGACGCGCGCCAGATCACACCATTTTTGTCAAAAAATTTCCGGAGGAGCAGGTCCCCGGACCCCCCAAGAAACAGTGTGTGTACACAATGTTACGGGGCCACCTACACACCTGCTATTTTAGTATCTTTTTAGATAATTAGCCTTTTTAAAGGAATTTTTGATAAATGCTTATCAGATATATACTTACTTTATTTAACTGAAGTTAAACAAGCGTATAGGCACTGATAGCAATTGTAGAAAAGAATTTTTATAGTTAAATGCTTTCACTAAATTGCCTAAAAAATCTAGTTTAAGCTGTTGGAAAAAATCAGGCCCTGTTCCCCCCAAAAAAAACCAATTGGTATGTCTCTAAACCTCCAAGCCTACCCTACCAGGTACAGCAACAACATTTTAAGGATGGCCTCGTACTTTGACCCATATATAATACATTTCATTGAAATGAATTATATGTCATGCATTCCATGGCTTTTATATGTCATGTATTCCATTGCAGACCTGTCTTTACATGTATAAGACAAATACTAAGTGAGCATTAAGTCATGCGCTCTTATATAGCTTCATAGTTTTTAAGTTTGTGATTTTATCCAGCGGATAGATAAATACATTTTAGGGAGAATTGGCTTATACTTTTGGGGATATGGAGAGAAGCTGAACTAGTTTTAGGGATTTGGGGAGCGAATGCAAATACTTTTAGGGAAACAAGGTAATTATTTACAGGGAGACGAGGAGATGAATGCATTATTTTCAGGGAGCAAGGGAGCACAGACCCCCCCTGGGGGGCCTCACTAAGATGACTATTATTTTCAATTGTGTCGTCGTCCTGTCAGTGGTCTGGAGCAGAACAATTAATAAATTACTGTAGAGGACATAACAAGGAACACTAATAGTGAAATGAAATAACTTTTCCTTGTACATTTTTCAGCTCTTCGGCCTATTCATTCATTGGAGCCAAACCATTTGAGCGTGGACTCGCGGTTCAGAAGGTAGATATTGCTTCATAGCTTTGGCTCGGACTAGGTCCGAGGCTGGCCATGTGAAATTGTTTTTATTTTGGGGCCGAGATGTCTTTTATGTTCTTTTATACCAACAACGGAGCAAAACCGTTTGAGCGTTTCGTTACGTGTGTACATGAAGACCACTTTCTCGCGCTCGATACTGGTTTGATTCTACAGCAGGAATAGCTATAGACTCTTTACACAGTCCAGTATTAAAATATGTATTATGTTATATCAAGGGGCGTAATGCAGTCTATATAGAGTAGCTCATTTGGTATGGATGGGCAGACTGGTCAAAGTATTTTGTGCTTACCCACACGTATTAAAGAGGCATGCCACTTAATTATAATCAATCCTTATACATAAGGCCCCATTGTTTTGCAAATGGCGAGTAATTTTGTATTTACGCCTATTGCAGTGATTCACACTTTTGGGCTTATGAGCCCTTGGTCTCGAGTCAAGCACTCTACCACTGAACCACTGCGCTTCCTGAACCTGCTATGGTTGAAGCTGCTACATCAAATGGTAAAGGAGATTCATTTACAAGAATATACATCATTTGATCTTTGACCTTGAGTTTGGGTCACACGAAACATAGCCCAGTAGTACCTTCCGACACCATGTGACCTATGCACCTTTTTTGTTTGTTTGTTTTGCTGCTTTTCGTCCCAAGTCAACAGCTATGGTCATTGCTGGACGGTCAGTTCACCTAACCACACTTTTTCCTGGGCAAGCTTGAACAAGCAGTTAACCAGTACTTCGTGCACATACTTTCGCTTGTAACTGACAACAACCCTTCTTGAATGATTCAGCGGAAGGAGGAGAATGACCGTAGAAATTATTTCATGATCAATCTTCAAGAAAGTATGGGACCGGACCGGGATTGAACTCGCAACCCCTGGATCTGATGACCTATATGCACCTGTAAAGTTTGAAGTTGCTATGTCCAAAAGTTTAGGAGATGCATTGTCAAGAAAACACATTATTTGATCTTTTGAATTTAGGAACATGGATTGGTCACCCTAAACTTTGCCCAGTATCCCCTACATAATGTGACCTATGCACCTGCAAAGTTTGAAGCTACATCCAGCGTATAAGGAGGAGATACATTTTAATTTAAAAGAAATGGGACAAACTGACCCAAACTTTGGTTTTAGATTAATATACCAATTTTTTCTAAAGGGTATAATATTAAATGATTGATTTTATTTATGCATGTTGCTGGACCAAGGTTAAAGTTCAGCACTCAACTTTAGCAGTCCATTTGGCCAGTTTCTTAGTAAATGATATACAACCCAGTCAACAATTTATCAGTCATTGTCAGACAATTTCTCAGTTTGAACCAGTAGAGCCGATTATAAAAGGTCTTGCACAATGACACAAACCGTGCCCCTGGCAAGGCTCAAAACAGTGATGCATCCATCTCAAATCGCCCACATAAATGGCCTTATTCTTTAAGACTAAGTGTCATGGGCCCTGAGTAGGGTACAATTGATGGATCTTAATTTTTTTCTTATACAACAACAACAATCTATATACTTCTTGTATTTACACAATTAGATAATAACAAAATCAAACAAAATGCCGATTAAGTTAACAAGATAGTTTCTAGATTTTCTTATATTCAGAATTGCAACCCACTGCAATGACTGCATCAATTGCATTTGTTGAAATTACCACTAACTAGATATGGTTTTGTTTGTTTTGTGTTGATGCTGAACAACCCAGTCAACGATTTTTCAGTCATGTCCATATGATTTCTGGGTTGAATCCAGCCAGTACTAAGCGGAGGATAAAGTGTCTTCCTCAAGGACACAACACATGGCTCCGTTACATCTCAAACAATGACCTATATTACAGTGACTGGAAACTACAATTACACTTTTCTCCAATTTCTGGGCATCTTTAATACATGTGAGTATACTTCATAGGTACAGATAAGCAAAATTTTTTGGCATAAAATTGCAATTATTTTCTTATCCATCAGTCCCCAGACTCGCCACACATGTTGGGGGTGGTCAATTTGAGTACCCACAACATAGTGCATGCCAAACTATACTAAAACTTCGTTCATTTCTACATGCTCATTACACTAAAGCATAAAAAAAAGTTGAGAAGTTTGTGAAAAACCTGTTTTATGGTGAAAAACACTCATTTACTGAATGGACATGTTGTAGGTCAGTGATTTTATTTGGAATTTTGAGAAGCTACCTTTTTCTGAACATTTGGGAAAATACTACATAAAAATTTGGAAAATAAGTGCTAAAATATATGAAATAGGGAAAATAAAGGCCATTTTTGGATTGGGAATGACTCTCATATAAGGCGGTTAAAGTTGTAGAGAAAAATTAGCGCCAATTTCTCCAAACGGTTCTAACGTCCAGAATACTGCAGTTAACTCTGCGCATAGATGCACTCTTTGAGCATTTTAAGCAAAGCGCAAATAAACTAAGTCAAATATGTCAGTCAAAAAGTTTCATTGCACCGCCCTGATTCACTTACTAAGGCGATGGATGGCTTGTTCAAATATATTGGTAATCGCGCCTTATTCCCTCGTGCGTTAAGCTATTGGGGTCATCTCGAAGCCGTCCATTTGGCAGCACGTGCATAAGAGAAAAATGGCAAGTCATGCGAAATCCCAGCTTCTGTACTTACAGATGATCATGCTCAAAGTAGATTCTGAATATGCACGGTACATTCTTAGTGTGCATACAACAAGATTTAACTATACACAGCCATTGAATAACAGTATATATACCCCTTGTGAATATTCTTTTGAGATGAACCCTTTTTGTCACGCCTCTACGAACTTTATCTGTCAATAAACGACTTTGAAATTTTGGCTGAATTCAATGTTTTGCAAAATCTTCATCTATGTGCACAAAAATCTGTTTGCGTCACAAACTTGGGACCTTTTGGAGAAATTGGCGCTAATTTTTCTCTACAACTTTCATCGCGAACACGGTTTGATAAAATTAATAAGAAAAAAGTTATCGCCGAAAATCAATGTGAAAAACATAAAAAATCCAGTTTATGCTAGGATAAATGTGTCTTGCTCAAGGACCACAACACAGTGACGCCGGTCAGGCTCGAACCCGCAGCCCCTCCGTCTCGAGTCAAGCACTCTACCACTGAGCCACTGCGCTCCCACAGCACTAGTTTTGAGCCATTTTGTATTCCCACCAGAATCTTCAGGAAATACATGTATCAAGGCTAAATGTAGAATGCTTTATATTCTGCATAGCATGCAAAGTTTTTTAGGCCTGAAAGATGTTCCCTCAAAGATGACACATTTAAAAATCTTATGATGTTTAAATGTAATCATCAAAGTAACAATTTAAAAATAGCTGACTGAGCAAAAGGTTGCAGTTGTGTAACAGACGATTTCCATTTTACATACTTTATAAATCTATCTTGCTAGATGTGGTACTGTCTATAAAGTATGTAGGCAGATATAATGTATGATGTATCAAACTTTAAAACCTGTGCATAGTGTATATATATTTGTTTAACTTTAATAAGAACTTGAATAAAATTTCATCGCTAATTGTTTCTCATTTATTTAAGAAATAACAGTATAGGACATGGCTTTATATTATATAAAGCCATGTCCTATACTGTTATTTCTTGAAGTTATATATAATATATAACTTCAAAGACCCTATCCGTCTTTATAATTTTAAATGTGAGTACTATATAGCATTGCAATTTTACATAAAAACTTCAAAAGTAATTAGTAATGTATTTGATAACATTTCTAAAGTAATTGTAATCATTACATTTCTACAGGTCTTGTAAATGTAATGTAATTGTAATCATTGATAAGTCAAAGTAATTGTAATGTATTTGAATACTTTTCAAAGTATTTGGCCCCAGGTCTGTTTTCGGTGACAACTTTTTTATTATTAATTTTAGCAATTTGTGTTCGCAATGAAAGTTGTAGAGAAAAATTAGCGCCAATTTCTCCAAATGGTTCCTTAGTCCAAGATGCTGCTGTTAACCATGCGCATAGATGCACTCTTTGAGATTTTTCATCAAAGCTCAAATAAACTAAGATAAATATGTTCAGTCCAAAAACCACATTGCGCCGCCCTAATTCACTAACTAAAGCGATGGATGGCTTATTTAAATATATTGGAAATCGCGTCTGGTTCACTGGTGCCTTAAGCAACTGGGGTCATCTCGAAACCGCCCGTTTTGGAGCACGTGCATAAGAGAAAAATAGCATGTCATGCCTAATCACAGCTTCTGCTCCTACAAATGATCACGATCAAATTAGATTCTCTGCTTTATGGGTTTGCAAACAGCAGGGTTTTGATAAGCACAGCCTTTGAATAACGGTTCGCTCACCCCTTGTGAATATTCTTTGAGATGAACCCTTTCTGACACGCCTCTACGAAATTTACATGTCAATAAAAGACTTAGAAATTTTGGCTGAATTCAGTTTATCACAAATTCTTCATCTATGTACACAAAAATCTGCGCCATAAACTTCGGACCCTATGGAGAAATTGGCGCTTATTTTCCTCTAAAACTTTCATCATGAACTCATTTTGCAATAATTGAAAATAAAAAACTTATCCCCGAAAATAATTGTGAAAACATAAAAACTAGAGTTTAACAACTGAGCCACTGACTGCACCATGTGATTTATCTCCATATACTTCCTCTCACCCTTGCGGACATTATAGGCAGGGATTTTGTTGTTTATTTTTGTTGTCTCATTGTGAGTTGGGTTTTCTGTTGGTTCTTTTTGTCATCCTTTCTAGTAGTTCAATCATCTTGCGGAGGGAGAGCTGTAATTGCTTCACTTCATTGTTTTGTTTGTTTGTTTGTTTACGTCCCATCAACAATCTTTCAGTTATAAAGGGGCGGGTCTCTGGGTTGAACCAGTACTAAGCCAGGATTAATGTTCTTGCTCAAGGACACAGGGCAGTGACGCCTGTGAGGCTCGAACCGGCGGCCCTCTGTCTTGAGTCAAGCACTCTACCACTGAGCTCCACTCTACCATTGCGCTCCCATTCTTCACTTCATTGTGCTTGTGTAGCTGTCCCCGCTTTTTGCTGCAGTTGGTTGGTCCGTGATTGCAGCATTTTCTGGCAATGCTCACATGCATCAACATTTTATCTGCAAGATGAATTGGGAGCCAGGTGTGTCACAAATAATAGATTTTTCAAGTCACTGAAATATAGGTCACTGGTCTCAATCCTGTGACCTCTACCACTGGGCTCCTCAACCAGACACTGTAAGAGTGCGTTTTTGACAAATGATTAGGACTACATCCTTTCACCAAACAATACATTCATCATCTGTATACGTTCAACTATACCTCAATATGCTATGGGCTTCCATACTTCTGTTTTGATTGCTAGAGCAAACAACCGCTATCGCAAACTCATCCATTTGGTCTGATATTTACTTATTCATGTGATAAAAATTAAGGAGAAATGTGACTATGGTACTTATTTGTTATCTGACGCTACGTAGATAAAGGGTAAATGAAGATTAGAGCAGATATTTTAGCTTTATTTCTGATACCTTTTCTGTCAAAATATTTTTGTTGTACTTCCTGTTGGGAATTGGTAAAAAAATAGGTCATCAAAATAAATTGAACGAAATTTATAAATTGCAATAACAGTTTGATATCGGCATGCGCGTTTTTCTCTTATCATCTTGATATCTTAATTTTTAATCCCGAAAGCAAAACGCAAAGTATATGGTAGGGTTATGGATTAATAACGTATTTTGAACAGGTGATGCGCAATGTTTTTTCGTTGGAAAAGTAAACTTCTTTATGTCAACCTAATTTTACTGGTTCTCAGCTCAAGATAAGCGTTGAAAATTCAACTCCCCAGTACCACATTGATGGAAATGATTAAGATCGTTACAGGGACGTATATCTTACAATCAAACAGAGCTTCATGCCAATATCTAACCGTTAGGTGGCATGACTATCGCATACTAACCTATATGATTAGAACATTGTGGGTGCATGCGACATACTTGTTTACCGATAGCGTCATCAAATCATGTGATTCGCCCGATTGGCTGATTCATTATTGTTTATCAAGTGCGTCATCACGTGTCACTGAAACGGTTTCAATGAAAATGCCATGCTAAGAATAATTTCAAAAATGTTTTAGTGCATACAATATGATCAGTCTATGGCTGAATACCGTAATACCTATTATTGTTATGACTTGGCTACCCAAACTGACTAGATATCTCCATTGAAGGATTATCTATTGGCATTTAACGCTTGTTACTTTTTTAACGTAGGTGTTTTGAGTAATGCGTTCCGCGAAACAGCACAAACCCGACTTTTCAGTCGTGATGTCCCATAGCAGACAGGTCAATTCTTTAGTATCGCGCCTGCGCAAGACGATGAGCTTCATGCCTACTGTGCAAGACCGGTGCAGAGACTTTGACCCATTTTCTATTACAATGTGCAATCCTAGAAAGCACTAAAGCACTAGAGAGCCTATTCTTAAGGACATTAAATACATACTAAGCCATCGTGATATAGACTTTAATAATAGTGAGATATTGCTCCAACTGTTAACTGACTGTTCAGTCATACTCGATACAGAAACTGTTAGTTTTTGTTTGTTTGATTTGATTCTTTACGTCCACTCAACAATCTTTCAGTTATGCGGGACGGTCTTCCTGGGTTGAACCAGTACTAAGCTAGGATAAATGTGTCTTGCTCAAGGACCACAACACAGTGACGCCGGTGAGGCCCGAACCCGCGGCCCTTCGGTCTCGAGTCAAGCACTCTACCACTGAGCCACTGCGCTCCCAGAAACTGTTAGTGATGTCATTTTCCATGTCAGAAGATTGTGTCATGCTTTGCACGTTGAGAGGTACCAGAGACTTTCTATTGTACCAAGAAGGAAAAGAAAAGCAAAAACTAAGAAAAAGGCTGTTAAAATCTGATTTAAAAATAAACTTTTAAATTTTTTTAATGATATATTATGTGGAAGCCGTGGCTCACCTTGATTCAGGTTATTTTACAAGATATTTTAGAGTGTAAATAGGGTGGTGGATTATTCATCATTTTAACCTTTGATGTGCACATATAACAAGACAACTCTTCAAGAGGTGCGTCGACTTCGGCGGAATTTATACCAACCAACCATAGGCGTTTATTGGACAAGGGTACAAATTATCAACAAGTATTAGCTCTTCAAAAAAGCTGGCAGACGTTAAGCCCTATCACTGTATGTATTCTTTCACAATGCAAGTGCCGGACCCAGGGGGAGGGTACTCTGATATTTTCATACATACCTAGGCTCGGTCCATTTTTGTTTTTTTTTAATTTCGATATTTTTTGCGTTTTCAGAAAAATGAATATTTTTTTGGGTATGAAAATTTTGTGGATATTTTTTTGGGGTCATCACGAAAGTGGACTGTATTTAGAGGTCATTTCTATGCATTTTAAGGTCTTTTCTTAAGGTCAAGGTACAGAATTGGGGATATTTTTGGGGGTTGCTTAAATTTCAAATATTTTTTTGGGTGCTTGAAATTCCTGATATTTTTTGGGGGTGAAGGGCAAATGCTGGGTCCGAGCCAACGTATGCAGAAAAAATGAGAGTACTCCCCCCCTAAGGGCTGGGGGCACGTGCCCTTACCCCTGAAGAGGCTGTGAGTGTTCTAAAAAAAAATGCGCATTATATGATATTGCGCGTATATACCGTAATGGTTTGGTGGAGGTTTGGGGTGGTTTTGGGTGTTTCAAGAGGTATGTATTGATCAAAATTTGGAGTTACTGCGCATGGCGCAAAACATCCTGTAGTGAAATTTTTGCTTATGTGTGCACTGAAAAGCTTTCTTTCATGGATTATCTGCGTACAGCGCAAAAATTTGTATATGATTGGAGTTTGTGCGTAGATACGCAGAAGGCTCTATATTAGCGATTTGGATCATTTCTGCTCACGCAAAGTTGGAGATTTTGCGTCCATTCGAAATCTTGATCTTAAAATGAAAATTATCAAAGTAAGTAAAGATGCAAAGATCATGAATCGATACAATCAAGTACCACACCTGACCCAGGATACCAATGGGAAAGTGACAAACTCACAGAAGACACCACAAACGAGAGCCAAGAGGTCAGCCCTTTCCCAGCAGGTGACCACAAAGCACATATAAACAGACGCGCACAGACATAGCAAACACAAGACAGAACAAAAACATAAAAGATCCACAAAAGAAGTACCGCCTTGGAACGGTCAGTAAAATATTTTACTGGAGGGCTAAAACCGGTTTAACGGCGCCAACCTCACCCTTAATTCAGATGTGGATCAAGACACATAGATATTTGGTTTGCATGAAAGACCCCTAACTTATCAATGCATCATCTCCTAAAACATATAAATCAAGATTTAACAAGGAGATAAAGCAAGGATAAGGACTCAACAGTAAATTAAACTGAATACCGGAGCAAAAGAAATCCAACAGGTAAACCCCGGTGGGCCCGACAAACAGCCAAAGCATCAGGCCCCTACCATCTCATCAATAGATAAGTCTTTAAGTCGGAACTATCATAGAGTCTGAAGTCTGACCCACCGGCGTGCAATTAAAGAGGAAAGCAAAGTTGCCAACCGTGATTGGGTTGACTACCAAGCATGCAGTCTGTTGCAATACATTAATGTTATAGCCAATCTTTTTATAATGAGAAATTATTTTAATGAACTGCGCTGAAAAATTATTAGAGCCAACAATCTTCTTCAATTTATACACCAAGTCACCATAGAAATCAGGTTCCGAAAGTCCTTGGCGCAAGAGAGATTTAAGTCCAACTTGGAATTTAGAAATCAAATCATAGTATCGTCTATAAAATTTAGAAGTCTTCCATGCTGGATTATTTGCGCATTTAGAGATATGATTACCACTGATTAAAACAAATGATAAGTTGATCATTTTCGCCAGATATCATCTGCGCACGTACGCAGATATTCCCCATTATGAGTTTGGTCTTCCAACGCTGGATTTTTTGCGCATGTGACCAAGAACATAGACACCGTGGGTGTATTCTGCGTACGTACGCAGACATTCCTAATAATCATTTGTCTTCCAATGCTGGATTATTTGCACAAGCAAATAGGCGCATGGGTGTATTCTGCGTACGTACGCAGATATTCCTAATAATGATTTTGATCGTCTATCGTTAGATTATCTACGCAGGTGAGCAAGTACCTCATAGAGACATGGATGTATTCTGCGCAAATACGCAGATATTCTTAAGAATTATTTGTCTTCCATCGCTGGATTTTTTGCGCACATGACCAATGACATAGACACATGGATGTATTCTGCGTACGTACGCAAAAAACTTCCTTCCGCGTTTCTATTAAGAATTTGCGTATATGCGCAAATAATCCAGCGTTGGAAGACTTTGTTATCCGAAATCATTATTAGGAATTTCTGCGCATGTACGCAAAAATCTACCACGTCTCTATTAAGGATTTGCGTATATGCGCAAATAATCCAGCGTTGGAAGACTTTCTTATACGAAATCATTATTAGGAATTTCTGCGCATGTACACAAAAATCTTCCACGTCTCTACTAAGGATTTGCTTATATGCGCAAATAATCCAGTGTTGGAAGACTTTGTTATCCGAAATCATTATTAGGAATTTCTGCGCATGTACGCAAAATTCTTCCACGTCTCTGCGTATATGCGCAAAAAATCCAACAAATCATTACTATAAAAAGCTCAAATAATCCAATAGGGGATGTTTTGCGCCCTGCGCAAAAAATCCAGGTATGGAATACGTATATACCTGGTTTCAATGGACAGCACGACGGTTGTGCTAACAGATAAGTAAAATTCAAATTGGCAAACGAGTTTGCCTCGTGCTAAAGGTAGCCCTACACATTCACGGACAGTTTTGCTTCACGCTGTAGGTTAAGATATTTGATACCACGCTAGTCGTTCGGCATCGCATAAATGTAGCCTGAGCAAGGCATAAAGGTTCGATCAAAACCTGAATTTGTTGTGTGATTTGCACAAAAGGTTATATATACGGCTGGCCACGGCCGACTGTAATCAAGGAGATTGCAGTACCACCGTGCATAACCATATCTGACTCTATCGGTGCAGAGCGGACTCTATCTGTGCAGTCCAGACTCTATCTATGCAGCCCAGACTCTATCTGTGCTTGTGTCCGACTCTATCTCTGAAAACAACATTGACATGTCATCTAATAAAGCGAAAAACGTTTGGAAAAGCATGCATAGCAACCAGAGGACGACTACTTAATGTAGTATGAACATTTCATGCAGTTAACAGTCAGTGAAGTTTAGTGTCTGTCACGATGGCCTTCAATTACCATGTGGTTATCCAGTGCCTTCGCAAAAGGTAAACACTTGTCATTTATTCACAAACAAGGTGCAAATCTCCGTCAACGAGTCACTTTCAGTATTCAAAATCAATATTGATGACCAAATTTTATCAAAGACCTCTGCAAATTCAAGTAAATAATGCTATAAACAGCAGTCAAAGTGGACACTGGGCTAAACTTTACCCTCAACGGTCAGCTTTGCAACGTGAAATAAAACCCTGTAATAAACATCGGGCTAAATACCCAAATAAACTGGAAGACTAGAGTTTTGGAATTTCCGTGTGCTGATTGCCTTTTGCTGAATAAGACATATTTCATATGAGTTTTTACCGTTTTATGTACCCCCTCTTACATTTTCCACAGATAGAGTCCGGTATTAGCACAAAAGGAGTCGGGTAAACACAGATAGTCCTGTCTGCACAGATAGAGTCCGATATGGTTAGGCACTGTGAGTAGGACTCACATATCAAGGCCATACTTCTGTAGCCAACAAAACAATTACCATGTGGTTATCCAGTGCCTTTGTCTCTCTCTCTCTCTCTCTCTCTCTCTCTCTCTCTCTCTCTCTCTCTCTCTCTCTCTCTCTGTCTGTCCGCCCGCCCACACGTCTGATCCCCATAACCATTTCACAACCGAAACATCCCACAAAAAAGGATACTCAAGTAGCGTATATAACGCCGCCAGACACTGCAGTACATTCCGTATAGGGGTTCTGTATTTTATATTATTTGTCTAGCAGAATTATGATATTTCTCTCAGCCTGTAGCAGCGACATGTTTGTCTTTTTGTACAGTGGAGGCATAATCCATATAAATACTTTGATTTATGTGGGGGTTGAACCCACAAATGCGGCGTGTCCGCCTAGCACTGCAACGTCTGATGTCCTTAACCATTACACCACCGAGGCATCTCCCAAAAAGGATGCTCAAGTATCGTATATAACGCTGCCAAACGCTGCAGTACACTCTGAATATGGGTTTTGTATTTTATATTAGTTTCCTAGCAGAATTGTGATATTTTTCTCAGTCTGTAACAGCGACATTTGTCTTTTGTACAGTAGAGAAATTTAATTATTTTGACTTCTGTGGGGGATGAACCCACGAATGGGTCTAAATCTATTTATAGATTTTCATTGTTCAGAAAGGATGAATACTTGTTGATTTTGTGGACTTTTGCCACCATTAAGGTCGCGATAGAGATTGGGAATATATTGGGGGGGGGGGGGGGGATGGGGGGTGGCTACTAAAATTTCAAGTATTCTCACGAGCTCAACATACCTGAAATGCCTGATACTTTTTACATTCTAATATGAGAGGGCATGGGATGATCAGTATATGCTGGGTCCAAGCCTATGTAGCAAAAAACATGCAGAGTACACTTTAGCACTTGGTAAACAGAATACCGTCGGAATAAGTAAGTAGGGGTGCAAAGATCAGGAATCGATATAATCAAGTACCACACCTGACACAGGATACAAATGGTAAATTGACAAGCTCACAGTTACAAATGTAGACACAATAAGGTCAGCCAAGAGGTCAGCCCATTCCCAGCAGGTGACCTCAAGTCACATATAAACAGACGCATATAAAGGCATAGCAAACACAAGACAGAAAAACATAAAAGATCCACAAAAGAAGTACAGCCTTGGAACGGCCAGTAATATATTTATTGGAGGGCTTAAACCAGTTTCACAGCGCCAACCTCACCCTTAATTCAAATGTGGATCAAGACACATAGATACTTAGTCATTCGTTTTGCTAGAGCATCTAGCTATGTTACTGACTTCAACACTCGCAATAAATTGTTAACTCAGAAACTTCTTATACAAGGCTATCTGTATCATAAACTTCGCCTAGTTTTAAACCCAATCACTATGGTTTCCTCATTAATTGCACGATGGTGGGTCATGCCTCAGACTCTATGACGGCTCTGACGTAAAGCTTTAATCGGTGGGTTGGTGCCTGATGCTTATCTGTAGCTGGATCCACCGTGGCTCAACTTGAGTTTTTTTAGCTCTGACTATCTGTGAGTCATGAGCCCTTTTCTTTGTTTCATCATGGTATGTTAATTTAATTGTTGCTCCATGCTGATAAATTGCATTTGTTAGAAGGCCTCCATGCGAGCTGAACATTTCTTGTACTTCAACAACAGCATAATCTAGGGCAAAGATAAAATGCATTTAAATGCACCAGTAAAATGCATTTAAGCCCCCCCCCCCCCCCCCCCCGGTGGCTTAGGCTGATGTCCATTCTAAGGCGTTGGTTCTGTTGTTGTTGACTTTTTGTTTATTGTTACTCCCATTGTGGGAGTCTGTAATTGTTCTATGTTTTGTTGTATGTTACTTTATGTCCATTCTAGTATTGCATCAACTTGATGGGGAAGAGAGAGCTGGTTGCTTTGCTTAATTTGTCTTCATGGTGTCTTGTGATGGTTGAGCGGCTCTTCCTCGCGGTGCCACAAGGTTGTCTGCGGTTTGTGATTGTGGTATTTCCTGATCATACTTACTAACTATTTACGCAAAAACCTTTTCTAAATTTTATAGACGATACTATGATTTGATATCTAAATTCCAAGTTGGAATTAAATCTCTCTTGTGCCAAGGACTTTCGGAACCTGAATTCTATGGTGACTTGGTGTATAAATTGAAGAAAATTGGTGGCTTTAATAGTTTTCCAGCGCAGTTCATTAAAATAATTTCCCATTATAAAAAAGATTGGCTATAGCATTAATGCATTAAATGCTGGCTTGGTAGCTTTATGATATTTCAGGGGATCCGAAGCAGCTTTGCTAAAAAACCCTATAACTTTGTGATTTTTCAGGGGGAGGGGGCCGTTCCCCCTGTCCCAATCGAGATCCGCGCATGAGGCCGATTTGGTTATAGTCGATTTTACATGGGCCGAAATGGTTATGGGCTTAAATATCCAGTGACCTCTATTAATATCAAAATAGCTGTCCTGGTTAAAACTAATTATGTGCTTATTACTTCTAACTAGGAAAAGCAAAGGTGTATATCAAATGCGCTAGTGCGCAAATTGATTTGTGCCATTGCTTTAATACCTATCATATAGTTTTATATCTCTACAATGTAATTAGCATGGGTATGGGGTGGTGGTGCCCAAGGTGAAAAGTTAACACATTTAGAGGAGAATCTACGCATTTAATGGTGGAAACAATTATACATAAATGTAACATGTTATTCATCTAATATGTATGTGATATATGAAAGGAGGAAACTAATAAAAACAGATTAATTAAATACTTCTAGCTTAAAATAAAGGTAACTAGACTGCAGTTGATGGTACACCATCGCAAATACACGCTTTTTAACTTTCAACCTTGACCCCCCAAGTTCACACACAATGTTGCCAGGGTACTCTCTACATAATGTGACCTATGCACCTGCAAAGTTTGAAATTGCTATGTCCAACAATTAAGGGGGAGATGCATTTAGAACATTATACATTATTTGACCTTTGGGTCAAGGTCACATGAAATGGTGCCCAGTACCCTTTATATTACGTGACACATGCGCCTACAAAGCTTTAATTTGCTATGTTCAATGGTTAAGAGGGAGATGCATTTACAAAAATAAGAGCTTTGAACCAAGATCACACGAAATGTTTCCCAATACCCTCTACATCATGTGACCTATACATGTACATCTGTGACGTTTGAAGGTGCTATGTCCAACGGTTAAGGAGGGGATATATTTACAATAAAATTCATTATTTAACCTTTGACCTTGACATTTGGGTTGAGGTCAAACGAAATGTTGCCCAGTAATCGCTTTATCATGTGGCCTATACACCTAAAAATATTTGAAGCTTGGATTTTTATTAACTACCATGAAATATAATTGCAGCAAAACAATGGCTGTGTTTCTTTGGCACCAAACGGCGTACGCCGCTGCCTTGCCTGTGCCTCCAGCTTACCCCGATCACGCGACCAGGAATGAGTAGTAAGCCGCTGCAATGAGCAAAAACGGCGCAACATTACTTACTTTGTGGTACCAACCGTTAAGAGGCGAAACAGGCCTCGCCGCTTCCACGCCTTGGTTGAAATTCGGCGAGATTGGCATATGCCGGTAGTGCGCATATGGGGTGAGCCGCCACGTCAACCAAATCGTTTGAGTGCCCCGCTGGTTATGGACTAAAACCCGCTTACGCCTGGCGAAGCCAAAGAAATGCACCCAATGATACATCATCTATATAAAGAATGAATGGGCAAATCACGCAAAAAATTGCCCTACCTTTCGTAGATACATCTTCCTTTTGCCAATCGTAGCTGACATCCAGTGATTCAGGATTTTTGCTTAAAATTCGCATTCTAAAATTATTCAATATCAATATCCTAATCACAAATCACGAATTTACTGCAATAACGATAAGTTTCCAACTTTTCTTCCATATTGAAATGATCCTTTTGCAAAATGAATGTTCCTTTCGCAGAGGGGCCAAAGCTGGCACCTGGCACGGATCCTAGCATCCAGTTTTAATTTTCAACGCAATTTTTCAACAAAACATCTCCACTGTGGTCATACTACTACGGCAATTTGGTGTTCGTCACCCACTCCGGTGTCACAGTAAAACTACTTTCAAAAAAAGGCTGACACAAACGAGAACTTTCGAATATGTTTGCTTCGAGATTGCATCCCCTAGTTAACAACCTCTGTGTTGTTTTGCCAGATAATATCAGATTTTCAAATGTATTTTTGTACAGTAATACTATAATATTATCAATTAAGGTTTAGTTATAATTATATGGTTTTGTCATTGACTAATTATACACGATGGCAAATTGTAATTAGTTATGTCATGCCTGGCGTAATGATCAAAATTTGATCGAGCCAGTAACAAGAGATAGATAGATAGACATCAAACGTAAAATTTCATAGATCTAGACTCGAAGCAATATCTATCTGTGTATTTTCGTTCGAGATCTAGATGAGGTATCGCCATTCCGCACGAAAATATTTTCATTCCGGTGTATAGTTATACCCAGTTCTGGGGAGTTTGACTTGGCATATGGGTTGGGTTACGGGTTTTACCGGCTTTGGGAACCAGTACAATACGAAAAACGCCATTTTGCTCAACTTGAAAATGGAACGAAAGAAAATGCGATATTTTGTCTTATACCAATAACAAGTCGCCCCGGAATTAATGTAGAATAAACATAAATGGCTAAATGTTTTGCACTTGGTACATTACCTTTGTTATTTAATGCGGTCGTCGTCCTTTTAAACAATTTTAAGGTCACCACGTTTTTGCTTCCAGTTCCAGTAACCGAACCCAAAGTGGGCCATGCGTGTATTTATCAAAGAAAACACTTAAATGCTTTAATAGGTCTATTCAATTGACAGCATGGAGCGACTATAGAATATGTCCGCCACTTATCTGACCCATTCTTTCAATAGCTAGATTGAATATGACATAGGTCGGGTCTGAAAGCCCCTGCCGAGCCGAGCTGCCGAGTGCCGACCTACACAGTTTATTTTTTTAAATTCATCCTCGGTGAAGATTTTTCATAAATAATTTTTATTTAATATCATCACATAGACTAAAATCGATAAGTGGAACAATGATAATAATAGTAAATAACAATAATTTTGATTTTATTGCACGCAGGGGGTCTGAAAATCACAGCCGAGTGAACCAAGGTTTCAGTTGATTTTTATTGGAAATTTGAGAGGTCCACAAGCGAGTTTGGCAAACATTCTGAAAATTAAAGATAATTGAAGAAAAAAAATTAAGGAATCTTACTTAAAATGCGTTAATTTCACGAAAATCGTCATTTTCCTAAAGGCCACATCCGGGTCTATTTATAGACATTTTGATTAACCTTAATGAAATGGCAATTAAAATCAAATTATAACTGTTAACTATTATTATTAATCTTCCACTTATTGCCTAAAGTCTATGTGATGATTTTAGATAATATTTATTTTTGAAAAATCTCCACAGATGATGATATTGAAAAATAAACCATGTGGGTCGGCAGCTCGGCTCGGCAGGGGCTTTCAGACCCGACCTATGACATAGTTGCTTAGCAGCTACCAAGCAATCCCTAACCCTTTCATGTAATCTATGTTCAAGCACATTTACCCTATGAACCAAACAACTTATGGTGGACAGATTCTATACTTATACCGACAGGAGCTTAGCATAGATAGTTTAAACCCCGGAGTCCAAACTGCTGAATTACCACCTGGTAAGCCATTAAGAATATAGGAGGAGCTTATCTCTGCTGTAGCCTGTGTGTATTTTAAAAATAATTCAATTGTTGTTTACAATCTATGCTGAACTTATCGTCTGCTAGGAGAAAGAAATCTTACCCAAATGATTTCAGCAGAATATATCTACATATTTAGGGTGTGCATTCATTTAATTACCATATTATGCATAAAACAGTCTTATTCAGTGGCTTGAGAAAACCTCCTTTTGCCCATATTTTCTCTAAGAGTTCAATTTTTCCCATCATCTCTTGGAATTTGAAGTGGCATGTGTGTTTGTCCTTGATCTAAATAGTTGTGTAAAGACTAGAACTGGAACTTGGGCACTTACATTACAGAAAAGGGTTGGTGGTGAACAGGTTCATGAAGATTATAATGTGCATAGAATGGATCAATTACTATCACATGCTACTGTAAAATAACAAAACCGTACTATCCCACCTATTACATGTGTTTATATTATATTATAACTGTTTTCTGTCTTCTCCTGAACACCTCAAGTAAATGGACTTTCCCTCTTTATCTGAGATCATCTGAATCAGTTCCCACGGTATGTGGCATAAATATACAATACTGCCTGCTCCAGTCTACTGTAAGGCTTTGTACATGCTAAATTGGCCTGTAAATTGGATATTTGTTTGTTTAACAATTATATACAAGAAGTAGAAACATGGCTACATGGGAGACAATATTAACATTGGATTTCACTAAAGTAAGAACAGTTGGAAACTATTAATATTTTACTTTATTAGTTACAACAACTGGGATTTTGAGGGAAGTAAAAAAATATCTAATTCACTTTGAAATGCTGTGTCATCAGGACACTGAGATGTGTCTACACAGACTCAGGTTCGTGGTTCTCTGATTAACGGTGGGTCATGCGATGAAAGTACTTTAACTCAATCATCTCATAGGTTTTTAATAAGACAGACTTGAATCAGTAAAATATCTGCTTGCTTTCCATGTGCTAATTTCCCGCCAAATGTCAGACATTACCTTTCTGTAGTGGATGACTCATACAGCAGCTAGCTATCAGCCAATGGTAGAACTGTCAATCATTTGTGGGGCAAATTCAAATTTTGTAGCAGACAGCAAATATTTTTTTCTGGAAATCATATTTATAAACAACTTCTGAGTTTGAAAATTTCAGGGATTCAAAACATCACTTTAAAGAATAACTAAGCCAAAAATAGTGCTTATCTGTGCAGTAAGTCCCAACATATTTGAAATTATTGAGGAGCATGTTAGTCTGTTGTGAGCAGAGTGTACTGGAAACAACTGGCCATTTTATGCTTTGGTTTTCTTTTATACTTGTACTGCGGTCTTTAAGACAACTGATGCTTTTTTGGAAGGCAGTGTCTAGGGGTACGGATCCGTACCTCTAGCCTGAGAGTAGCGATAACAATGATTTTCTAAATTGTGAATTTTTTCAAAAATAAAAACAGCACTGAAAAGCTAATTCCAGCTAGATTGCACTTCACCTGGCACAACTGATTTTGACTAGGTTTTTAGGGTCTGTTTGCTTCTAAATTATTTGTTGAAACGTTTGATATGGTTTGATGTCATACCCTTAACACAATTGAGGGGGGTATGGGGGCAAAAGCCCCCATTTATCATATGCTACATGAACAGACTGTACCATGGTGCCCGGTAAAGTGCAAGTGTCTCCTAATTCCATTAGAAAAATAACGGTGTTAAATTAGGCCTAAATGAAATATATGTGTGGTTCCTGTTGCCTATCTACCCTAATTTTTTTAACCCTACCCTAAACATTAAAATGGTCTTTGGAGAAAAAATGCCTAAAATGGGCACTTTTTCAGATTTTGTCACTACTTTCTTTGTTAAATGTTATAACAAAATTTAATAATTTCCCTACCTACCTACCCTAAGTTTTGTTGGTATGCAACAGGAACCACACATATATTTCATTTAGGCCTTAACACTGTTAATGTTTCAAAATCCGTTAAGATATGCTATGTCAAACTAAACAACCCCTCAAATTTTGTCTGACACTTAATTGATCAATTTACACATTGCTCAGTCAAGTAATTTTATGCTTTACTGGTTGCTGTGTATTGGAAAAACTGCATTGTATTGTTCAATAATTATATATCTATCTTCTGATACTGCCTACGCCCTCACGAGCATTTTTGGCAGGCACTGCACATCAGGGTTATGAAAAAGAGTAAAAGACGAATGAATTGTAGTTGAATGGTTAAAATTTAGATCAAATGAGGCAAGAATAAAAACAACTCTCTTGGATTGATCAGTAAAAACATAAATGAAGACAGTACTTAAAACTGGTGAAAAGGGACAGGTCTGAAACTATTAAAATCATGTTAAAATATGCAGTGTACTGTCTAGGGTTTGGGATGCTGCAGTTGTCCAACTGCTGCCTTGAAGATCTGAAGACTTTGAGCAACTGCAACATTGGCTGGGAGGGCATTCCACTGGACAATGGCCAGTGGAATGAAAGAGTATTTATAGTAGTCCTTGCCAGTATGAATTTGACGGAATGTCATAGAATGGCAATACCTGGAGATCCTATGTGTGGGCTGCATGTAGTCAGCAAGGGGCACGGCCACCAGGCCATATACAATTTTGTAGAAGAGGCAGAGATGGGCCACAGATCGTCTCTCTTCAAGGGTCTGCCAGTTCAACTGAGACTACAATGAAGTGACACTAGTTGTCCTGGCGTAATCACTCAAGGTCCACTGGGCTGCATGTCTTTGGACCATTTCTACTTTATGGGTCTTGTCTTTGGTATTCTGGTCCCACACTGCTGAAGCGTACTCCAGCTGGGGACGAACTAGGGATTGATAAGCCATTTCTTGGATTTGAGGGGACTTAGTTCTGATATTTCTTTTAATAAATCCGAGTGACCTGTTGGCGTTGGCTGGGATTCTGTCCACATGAGTGTTCCAGCTAAGGTTGCTGGAGATATGTTATACTTTTAAAATATCAAAGAACCCTTGAAGAAACCAGCAAGAGGGGACAGGAAACTTACTACATTAAGTGTTGCTTACAGCTCTGCAGCTGTCTTGCTTTTCACAGGCTTTTTAGAATGCACCGGTATCGAGGTGTGCTTGATTACCTCTTTTTTGGTTAAACCCTACAAGCCGGACTCTTCTGGTGCAAACTCCCCAGCTTACCTTTGTATCCCGGAATAGGATACCTGACATTTCACTACAACTGTCGCATTGCCGACAATGCAAACACTGGGTGTGTTTGAATGCTCTGCGCACAAATGCGCTAATATTTACGCCTCTAAAATTAACATCATTTTGTAGAGGAAATCCCCAGCATCGAGGTACCTTTTGTGTCCTTTCGTATGCACTATTGGTGGAGATATTCGGTTTTGAAAATTGACCAATAAAAAAAAAAAGTCGCTGAATCTGGTGACATTCTTCTGTTCACCTCGAATTTTTTCAAATGAAGCGTGGCAACAGGGATTTCTCTTAGTTTTGGAGAAGCCGGCAGACATTGTCATGAGCCTGGCAAAATTCACTTCTTTATAGTATAATCTATGGACCAATTTATCAAAGTAGCTGGCACAGAAGGCAAAGTAGGTGGCTATTTTTGCCGGCTGCCGCCTCTTAACGAAAACACTGGGCAACTGATAAACTTGATATGACTGCAATCTATTCTTAATGGACATTAAAATTGATTATTTGTCATTCTAAATCACGTAAACAGCCAGAATAAAACACTTCTTCAACTTACTCTTGATTTGTTGTCTATCCGCCATATTGAAATCTCGCGATACTTCAAATTCCGGCGAGTATTCTGTCAAAACACCGCACTGTATCCCGGTAAAACCCTGTAAAAATGCACCACTATTTCCCCTGCTGTTTACGCGGGAATCAAAAGCCTTGCATATTCACGGCACTACCGGGACTTCTTGGAGATAAAATCACAGTACTTTAGCCCCGCTATCCCCGGCCTTCCCTGTAAACGTTTACACAAGTTCCACTAACCGAAACGATTCCGTTTACACATAACCTCCAGATTGAATTTTTTTCATTATGCAGATCAGTAAAATCGCCGATGTTGCCCCTAAAAACCCTTTGAAAAATGTACCTCGTGGGAATATTCAAAATTGTTTCTGGTTGGGTGTTGTCAGTTGTGATAGATCTCATTTCAAGTAATTGGAAAGTGATTGCAACATTGGCAGACTCGTACATTATGGTCATTTTCTTCAGTTTCAAGCGTGAACACACAATACATAACTGCGAATCGTCACATACGCATCAATACACATGCCGACAGGAAGTAAACAAAAAAAAATCACATGCGTCTCCTCTTTGCCTATACACAAATAACTGTTAAAAATGCAGGAATATAATTGTTCCAAGCAGTAACTGAGTGAGACAATATTCGGGACATTTTTATGGCCCGTTGTGCATGTCCGCCATAATTTCAAATTGCAGTAGATACTTTATCAATTACAGCGGAATCCGAGAAAACAAACTATCTGATTGATGATCCGGATTGAGATGTGACGTATCACTGTTTAAGAGATTTTTTTTTCATTAGGAAATGCAACCAATGAAATAAACCACGCTTGTCACTTGCTAAAGTTTGTGTAAACGGTAGGTCTATTTTGTAAACGTTTATTGCAGAAACACAAAACGGTGCCGTTTACACGTGTAAACGTGGCAGCCCTACGTGGGGTGGTAGCAAATGACTGGTGCATTACTTCTGGAATAAAAAAAATCCAGCATTCTTTCCTTTGTTTCTCCAAAATTTGATGTCCTTTTGTCAAAAAACCCAAGGGATTTTGATGCAATATGACTTCTGTTACCACGAAAAAAATATCTTATGTTCCCTGTCCTTGTTTCTCTCAAACCCCTGGGAGGGCCAAATATGTTTTTTGCAGGGCCATTTTCTCACATTTCCTTCTAGACCTCTTTTAGTGAACAATTTTGCGATGATCAGAGATTAATAATATTAAATGATAAACCGTGTGCTGTCAATATTCGTCTGCCTCAGGGTGTGAAAGACAGTGGTTAAACAAACATGATTAAGACATGTGTTTTAAAGACAGTAATTATAATTGTGCCGCGACGCGACAAAGCCTGTCTTCACGTTGTCTCAAACCAGTTTACTCAGATACAGAGACTAGCTAGAAAAATGAAGGCAGTGGCACAATCAAACTATCAGACATATTTGGTTACCTTCGTGAGCTCAAACCAGCAATGCGAGCAATCTATTCTGAAATTGTGATTCTCGTCATTATACTTTTTGTGATTCCAGCAGCAAATGCCACCAGTGAAAGAACATTTTCAGCTTTGCGCAGAGTGAAAACTTATTTAAGGAGTACTATGACTCGGACGAGAATGAACAATCTTATTACCTTACATGTACACAAAGAAAGAACAGACGCACTTGACTTGAAAGCAATCACGAACGAGCTCACTGCAAGAAACGAACAACGGAATGTTCTAATTTTAGTTGTGTAGTTTCTAAACTATTTTTTAAACGTATACAGGTTACACCTGTGTCCATTTATAACTCAGACCACCCTGCACATCCCCGCAGTCTGAAGGGTTTACACTGTGTACTCTATAGGCACAATACCCTCATTATCCGCCCAGCGAAGACTGACAATCAGACAGCTTAAAGGCACAGTCTGATTTTAGACTTCTCTTGGCGCACAACTATTCTACAGAATCATGCAGATAGGCGAAAAAAGTTCAGCGTGAAATGGTGAATATTTCTCATCAGTCAGTATGAACATTCGTAAAATGGTCTCAAAGTGCAGCAGAATCGCTTCATTAGTCATCTTTAATTACAAAATATTCAATTTCCCCCAAACCCCACTAACGAGAGGGGGACGTTCGGCACTCGATGAAATTCAACGGCGTTCAATGGCCTACCACTTTCCAAAAGCCGACGACGGCCCTGAATGACTATCCATTATCATGATTATATCAGTCTAGCATTTCTGAAATAGAATTTTAACATTAAGTCTGTATTCATAAAATTTTAGTCCTTGAAAACTGAATCTATAGGAGAGTCTTTAAGAAGTCCTTAAAAATTCGTTGAATTTTACTCAAAATTGCTAGTATGAACCTTGAAGTCCAGGCACTTTTAACTCCAGGCACTTATTCTCTTGTAAACTTCATTCACTGAGTAGACTAGTGTTGTGATGATTAATCAAAATAATCTTTCAATTAGTAAATAGAGCTGCTGTCGTTAGGTATGGATTAAAATTTGGTGGTATGGTTTTGCGCTCTCTGCAGCTTTCAGAGAGATGGCCCTGTCCGCAGGATGAAATTTGTTTCACTTGAGACAAATACGGTGGGGCCTTTTTAAAAATCTATCTTATTCTTCTTTAAGTTCTTTTCTCTGGGAGGAAAACTGACATATTGGTGACTGGGACTTAACTCAACAATTGATTAAATCTTTTTTTTATTTTTGTATACATGTATCTTGAAGCAATATTTCTTTGCTTATGAATTGTTACGTGCCAGGCACTCTCAACTATATGCCTATTTAAGGTATATTTCACATAGCTTCTAGTATATATTCAATCTTTGACAGCTGCGTCAGAGAGTTGACTCTTTGGCTCTGGTTAGAGCATTGGTTTTGTATCGGGGCGACCCTAGTTCGATTCCCAGCAAAGATACAGGAAAATTTTCAGCTGTGCTTTACATTGTTACGTCATGTCGTAAGAGAGCACTTTGGCAGACTTGATCGCTAAGCATGTTTGTTTACTTTTTTTTCAGGTGAAAGTTAATTTATAAAAGACATGATGCAAGGAGGGGTGGCAGTAGAGCAACACCAGGCTCTTCCCCAGCCTGGTTTCTTCCATATGCCAAAGATAGAGGTATGCTAGTAATCGCATAGGTTTAGATTAACAAAATATTTGTGCGTAAAATTGTACAACGGTGCAAGTAGCAGATTAGCAAGAGCATAGTTCATAAAATCAAATTTGGTGATATAGCTGTAATGTAAATATTATGCTGCGAATTTCGCATGCAAAATACTTAAATATTTACAGGTTTTTTTTTGGCCCGTTTTGACGACCGATATTCGGCCGTGTTCCCAATGCCAAAAAGTATGTTTTTTCCCCAATTTATATAAGAAAATTCCCAATTCAAGGAACAAAAAAAAACGGGAGAAAAAATAACAAAATATCGCCATTTTACGATGTTTATGTTTGTGGTTGAAAGAGCGGGTCCGAACAGTCCGAATGATACAAGGGAAATAACCAAATATTGCAAACTCCCAAACGGTAACGTCCCTTTGCGGCAATTCAGCAGAATTTATTCGAGAAGGTGCCGGGAAGTTTGTAATAAACACACATGGTTTATTTTACTGGTACCCTACTCTGGCGTATTAATTTAGATTAAACAGGGCACCTTTCTCATAACAAAAAAAGAAAAAGCTTGTAACATATTTTCGCGATGTCGCACAATACGAAATATTACAGAAAGAAACTAAAAAAAACGGAGTCAAGTAAAAAAAATAGATGTGCTTTTTCGTCAGCAAGCATTAGCATCGGAGAATTTTGCAAATATCACCCCCAAACAGACCGAAAAAGTAGAAGCATCGGCCGAAATTGCCGAATCGTCTGCTTCCGTCGACATCCGCTGGTGTACCTTCTCAGTGTGATGACACTCATTCAAATCATGACAGCAGCGATGACAATCAATCAAAACATATGTTGTGAGTACTCAAAAGAACCATCTTAATAAGAGGGTTCTTTTGAGCACCCACAACAAATGGTAAATCAGATTGTAAATCAGATTTCAGAATTTGCTTATGAGTCAGTGAAGAGTAAGAAGTTGAATAAACGAAATACTTGATATTTTTGTCTTTATTATGGGGTGTGTTTTTTCCCAATTTTCTATAAAACGACGAGAAAATTCCCAATTCTAGGGGTCGGGTCATGTTCCCAAAATGCTGAGAAAAAACCCTGATTTATAATTATCATTTTGATAGTTTTTAATGTTTTCTTTCATAGAATAACCCTGGTCCTGCTGAACCCACAATTATACATATTTGAAAACATTGTAGACCCAGAACAGCTAGCTTCTGATGAAGCCATCTGATCGGGATCCATGCTGTTTTCCACTAATTGAATTACATGCTTACAAAATGAATTGATGCATGTTAACAGGATACAAATTAAAGGGGAAGGTAAAATATAAAAAAATATTCAGCACGAGAAGGGCTAAGCAATATGCACCATTTTAGGAAGTATATATTTGGTGTCAATTTACAAGTTTTCTTAAGTCATTAATTGGGCTTTCATAAGCCAGTGAGAACATTCTTACTTTCTTGTTGTGGTCATTGTCTGCTTATCAAACCTGCTAAAACTTTTTATAATCTTTATTTCTCAAAAATAGGATGTAAGCAGTTTGGAAATTAATATTTCTGATCAATTAGCCCTTAAGACCGAAAATCGGACTCTTAACAGGTTTCTTGTCCAAACATATTTAACAGGTATTGTTATGCTTGATGACCACAGCCAAGAAATGAGATGTTTTCAAAACAAATCAATTAACTTGTTTTTACTTCAAAAGAGAAAGGTGATAAATGCCTACTCACAAGTTTTGATTTTAACATGCCATATTGGGGAGACCCAAAAAAAAGAATTAATTAAGAAAAAGCACACTGTACGAGCAGGACAGGACTTTCCACCTCTCACAGTTTTAGTTTTGGAATACCAATGCAATACTGGCAGTCAAAATTGTAGTTTTTGGAGTACCAAATTTAAAGCTGACATTTTATATGTTTTAAGGAAATTATCAGGAACGGACTTCCTTCCTTGTGTAGTTGGATAACCAACTGAAATGACTTTTGAATACAAAGTTTACTTCTTATTGTTTTGGATTGAAATTTGTCATATATGATTTATTGAACTTATTGAAAAGAAGAATAAAGAAACTACAAATTAAATATCGTTATAATTAACTGGCGTTCCTTGTACTTTTTAGTGTAGACTCATTAGAACTTTTATGCCACAAACTCCTGAGCATAATATTAATATAAATATTTGCCATATAGTGACAGGTATTTTAGTACTGATTGGCAGTTTAAGATGTTTAAAAGAGGAAAGCCAATGGACATGATACTTGTTGAGAAGGTTTCCTTAATTTCAGTAGCATATTTTGTTGGTACACATTGGAATTGCCTCACTGAGGCAATTCCAATGTGCACCTACAACATATGTTAATTCAATAAATAAGTATTTTTCACCATAAACTTTTTTCACAAATTTCTCAACTACTTTTTAATGTTTTGATCAGTGCAAATGGACATGTAGAAAGGGTCAGTCTGATTACCGCAGGATACCGCAGGATACCGCAGGATCCCTTGATATGGGCGTTTTCAATGGAATTTACCATATTATTACATTGAATAGGCATTTTATAATAAATAACAGTAAATAACTTCACTTGTCTTTGTTTTTGTTGGTAAAAATAGCCATGCAATAAACCAACTGATTAAAAAAACACCCTGTCACATTAGCCTAAGGATAACACAATATGGTGTTATTATTTCAAATGCTAAATTTTGACAAATTATATCATTATTTCTTATTTTTATATTTGATATATTTTTCATAACTATGAATCATGATTTAAGGTTTTCCTAGATTGAGATATTTGAAATAATTTTTTGACGAATCCTGCGGTATCCTGTCGTGTAATATAACATGTGTGACAATATAAAATAGATTTCCCAATTATATCTTTAGTTAAGAGTTAGGCCTAATCTTGCTGGTAAATGTTAAAAAATATGTATTAAATGATGTTTCCCGCTTTTCATTGAAGAAAATTAAATATATAGTAGCACTTTGAGGGATCCTGCGGTAGCCTACCAGTGCTTCATAATGCTGGTTTGAACTCATTAAAAGTTTTTCGTACATACTGTTTTTGGGCAGTTTTTAGTATTGTTTGCTAAATTTCAAAATAAAATGTCACCAAATCAAATATATTCAGCTTTTTATAGAGTAAAATGATATAAATTATAGCATTTTAGGGATCCTGCGGTATCCTGTGGTATCCAGCGGTATCCTGCGGTAATCAGACTGACCGCAAAATGAACAAGCTATTGTGTAGTTTGGTGTGCACCTGGATAACAATAATGGATAGCCAATTTTATATTATTGACAGCTTATCTTTTGATGTTTCATTGGACTGAAATGCTAACTTGGTGGTTGCCTGGTTGTAAATATTTTCTTACCTATCAGTTTTAACATATGTTTTGGGTGCTCAAACGAACTGTCTCATCGAGACGGTTCTTTTGAGTACCCACAACATATGTTTTAGTTGAGAAATAAGAAAGTTATTTTTCTGTTATGCATTCTTAACTAAAGGCCTGTAATTGATTTTTTTCTAAATAGGCCATGAAGCTAGAAAACCTGGCTTCTGGATTTCTGACAAAGTGAGACAAAAACATGTCTGCTCAGCTACAGAATCTAGCTTGAATACAATTTTAAGGGATAATTCTCGCTCAGAATATCTCGAGAATATATTGATCAGAATTTTTCATTGAAAACTTTTGTGAAGTTCTTAGCAACTTTTGCTACAAGATTTTTCTCACATTAAGCCGATTTAAATGAGATTTTTAGAAGCAAAATGAGCAAATCTTTCAATTTCTTGCACACTGGATAAGGATATCTGAGAATTTTACCCTGGGAAAATAATTCTTATCACATGAGGGCTCTGTACATAGGTTGTATTGGGACTCATGCACATGGTCGTCAAGTGAAGCATTGTTATGTTAAAAGTGACATCATCATGTCATGTCTCATCTTGGCGTATTCAGGAACTTCTGGGAGATTTTTTTAAAAACATAAATTGCAGTATTTAATTGTGAGCAAGAAAAAGAATCCATTAATTTATTAGTGTGAGGATGTGATTGAAAAATCTGTGTTTTCATTCAGTTCAGGCCTCCATACGAACTTGATGAGAAAAATGAGATTTACACAATAAAAAGTTTGCTTAGGCCTAAATTAAAATTTTATTTGTTTTCTCCTTACCCGACCTACCCTGAAAAAAAGCCCTACTCAAAAAAGTTTATTTCAATTTTCAGTCGAGAATTTTTTTTTTAATTTCATTGCAAACTTTGAAAATTGTCCAATGTAAACAGTGTTATCTTAATAGCAAATTGTTTGTGTATTTAATTTTATTGCCTAAAGGACAACTATACAGTAAAACCTGTCTAAAACGGCCGCTCAAACATATATGCACAACAAAGGTCGTTAAGACAAATGGGCGCTAATGCAGGTCGAAAGTATTGCAGAATGCTCCTCAGGGAGCATTCTGCAATAATTTTGACCTGCATTATGCGATAATGGGTCTTGAAAAAGCAAACAATTTTTTGGTCTTTTATTGAGTGGCCTGTATACAATTAAATTTAATGGGTATCCATTTTGAGAAGTTAAAAAAAATTCCGACCAACCGACCAATACCGGTAAAACAGGGTCCGGTAAGGGGAAACAAAAATATCTTTAAGGTTGGCACTATTGGGACGTATGTTTATTTTGCAGTTGCCCAAATACCAAAGAGCAGCATCCCACATTCCATTTCACGTACAGAAGTATCCGCTATCCACTGCTACTGGAACTCCAGTTACCAATCAGCCTAATGCCACGCCTGTGATGCCCGATGCTCGAACACTGCAGCCAGCGCCGGGAGAGGCCAACACTTCGGACCCGACCAATTCGCTGTTTGATGGCAAACGTATGAGAAAAGCTGTGATAAGAAAGACTGTGGACTATAATTCTGCAGTTGTTAGATATATTGAGGTAGGTTAACAAGAAGTCTTAGGGTTACCATTGTCAATGTAATATGCCAAACGCCCATAGACTCCTATCCAAGCAAACTGAGTCAGGGCTCACCCTGCCATTAGCCATTGTAGCCATTTGCTACAAAAATGTAGAGTGGCTACAAATATTAGTCATTGGCTAAAAGGTGGTTCAAAAATTACATATTTGCTAAAAAGTGTATTTTGATCAGCTTTTGGATTTTCAAATATTGCTTTTATTATTCCTTCATACTTTATTATTTTACTCTTCGGGTGCTGGATCTTTGCAATACCATCAGTGTCAAACAGTTTGGATCCAGATTAGGCCCGACATTTTGTCGGGCCTGATCTGGGTCAAAACTGTTTGCAAATGTTATCAGCAGACAAAAAAGTCGACCCTAGCGGGCAAAGAGTTACCAAACACATTCTTAATACTAATTTCTGGCTAAAACTTTGTCTAAAGTAAATTTCATTTGTTTCCAACTTTTTCCATTTGGCTACAGTGTCGGCTACAGCAAATTCTGAGCCAGTGTTAGCCCTGTATGTATCTTCAGTGACCGGGAAAGGCATGCGCCATGCGCCATAGTCCCATTAAAAACGGAAATGTCACATCGTTTTTTGCAATGGATGCGCCCAGGTCTCTTTCCGATTTTTACGATCATTTTCGGTACGAAATAGGTGAGTACGAAATAGGTGAGTACAAATAAATAAATACAGACGCTGTGATTCATGCTTTTCATTTACAATTAAGCACCCGAGTAACTACACATGTTTTAATGACGTCATTGGTCTGTGCGAACGCTGCAAATAGTAAACATCCTCTGCGCTGTAACGATCGCGGATCAAGAGTTATTTACTTTTGTTTTGACCATGCCACCTAAAAAAAAATTGAAAAGACCGGATAATCAGGGCCTAATCAGTAACTTATTTAAATCATCCACTCAAGATAACCCATTTAACCCAGTTTCATCTCAAACATTGCCCGGCCCCGAGTCCGATAAACAACCTGTCACAAATGTCACAGAATCTGACTCCACGCAAATTGTAGACCGAGTGTCGTCGTCTGAACAAAGTTTGCCATCTACGTCAGATGAGAATTTGTCACCATCGTCTTCGGAGCAGTCGGGTCATAAGGCTAAGAAAACTAGGAAAATACAAGATAATTGGTTGAAAATGTCACATTGGTTTTCAAAATGTCACATTGATTTTGGATTATGAAGGGCCATTGTCGCATAGAAAAAAATTCTTTCCCGGTCACTGTATCTTATAGGGCATTAACACTCTAGTATATGAAGTTAATTCCTAATTCAATCAGTTCTGGGAGCGCAGTGGCTCAGTGGTAGAGTGCTTGACTCTAGACCGAAGGGCCGCGGGTTCGAGCAACAACGGTGTCACTGCGTTGTGGTCCTTGAGCAAGACACATTTATCCTAGCTTAGTATTGGTTCAACCCAGGAAGACCTGTCCTTGTTTAACTGAAAGATTGTCGATGGGACGTAAAGAATCAAACAAACAAACAAACAAACAAATTCAATCAGTTAATTTAAGAGAGTGTAGGTTCTCAGTGGTAGAGTGCTTAACTCAAGACCGAGGGGCCGTGGGTTCAAGCCTCACAGGCGTCACTGCGTTTTGGTCCTTGAGCAAGACACATTTATTGTAGCTTGGTACTGGTTCAACCCAGGAAGACCGTCCCTGTTTAACTGAGAGATTGTTGATGGGACGTAAAGAATCAAATCAAACAAAATCTATCAGTTAATTTCATTATTAATATGGCAGTGCTTCATAATTTTTTAGAATTCTGATGAGACCAAATGAAAAAAAATACCTGTGTTTAGGGTAACCTGACCCTATCTAAATCTACTTGTGAATCCTAGGATTTTTTCAGGCAGATGACAAAATCTGCCGCTGACAGGCAAAGGGTTAATGAATACATTTTATTTTCTAGAATCGTGTTTGGCAGCGAGATGGCAGGGACCACAGAGCAATACAGCCTGATTCTCTTTATGAGCTATATGTATGTATCTTTTTCCCATGTCAGACCATTAGAATTTTCCGTAAAGCTACTTACAAAAAGTCAGATTGATCCATTATATATATTGAGGGGTGTAGTGCAAACAGTAGGAAGTCTGATTGCTGATCCAGGTATCGTTAGTACGATCCTGGCCCGGCCCTATACTTTTGTGGAGATTTATCACAAAATATTTTCTATGGTCATTGGACATTCTCCTCCTGCTGATCTCAAGAAGGGGTGTTGTAATTTACAAGCAAAAGTATGAGCACAATGTACTGGTTAACCGCTTAGTCTTAAGCTTGCTGAGGAAAAAAATGTGGTTCCCTGAACTGACTGTCTTGACATGACCATAGTTGTTGACTGGGATGCTAAACCACAAACAAAACAAAATAAGGAAAGGTGCTAGAAAGAAAACACCTTCAAAACAAAATATATTCATAAATGGTCACAGGTTTTATACCATCTTTACCAACTTTAGCATGAAATATCACTTGATGTGCATGGTCTACACTGATGTAGGTGGTATAAAATAGTTATACTATGTTTGTCCACCTGTACGTAAGATAACCCACTCGCTAAAGCTCGTGGATTATCTCCACGTACAGGCCGACAACCCATGGTATAACTATTACTTAGCCCATGACCCGCCCACTTCCTTTTGTTTTCAGCCAATCAGGAGCAAGAAAAGGACCATATTCAGCGTGGTATATTTTCCATAACCCACACTTTTGTGAGACTCATTCCCATAACTTGACAAGAGGAAATTGCAGTCCAAAATGTTAATTTCACCAAATTTATTTTTATTTTTAGAACCCTAAGTAAAACTGTGATAAGAATATTGACACAAAATGATGTATACTCATGTCCAATGAAAACGCACCACCCTTCCGATGCGCATATTTGTGGCCTATCAAAAGCTGTGCAAAAATGTGTTATTTATAATTAATATTTAGGACAAATGCGATGTTTTCGCACAAAAATTTCAATTCCAGTGACTCCTTTAACACATGACGTAACGTCAGCCTCAAAATTGCGTTAATCGCATTTTTGGCATATACAAAAATACCCCAAAATCTGGTTTAAATGTTTTCTGTTTGCAAGTAGATCCTCTGTCATTTCGCCACAACTTTGACAGTTGTGACGAAACAGCCAACGCTACAATAACGCGAACAATGTCACTATGTAAGCTTAAATATGGAGTGGTCAGACAAAACTTGACGTAAAATGTTTAATTGCGATTTCTACAGTCCTAGTGTTCTACACAATGCTTATAATCGTCGTACAAACTCACACACATGCAAAACGTCATACAAATCCTCTAAAAATGTGACGTTGCATCATTGACGTCAACTTTGAGCGCGTCGCCAGCCATTGTTCGCAACGCTAGCGTTTTAAATCTTCTAAAATTTGTGTTCATCTGTTAGTGCGCGTATTATCTAACATTAAGTTCAACACAGATACTCTTAAGTTTGTGTAAACGAGGTTTTAGAGATTGACGTTTATCAAAAAACGTTGATAACTACGCTCCATCGATGTTAACGACCCGCTACACGAGCAAGAAATTTTCTTGCTACAACCTTATGGTAATTTTGTATCAGTAAAAGAAGGATTCTTTGAATGTCTCGATTTTACGCATAGTCTAAATTATGCCAGTGATGTCACATCGTGACGTTATAGCCGCTTCTAAGGCAAGACGACTATTCCTGGCTATCAATTTAGAGACTTTTTGCAATTTCTACAAAGAAAAATGCGAGAATAACGCTTTTGAAAATTTTGACACATTCGATGGCTGGTTCTGTGACTTTCTGTTTTGACGGTTGTTTTGTTAAATGGTTCCAGCACGTGTCATCAGTGATCATTCGGTTTTAAAGACCTATCAGTAACTTACAGAATTGCTACAGTACAATAAGACGCAATTGCAAAAATAAAATTTTAAGGCGTTAAAAAGATATAGTCATTTTTGAAGGTGGTGCGTTTTCATTGGACATGAGTATAATTTTCAAATGTTAGCAGTTTCACAGAAAATAGGTGACTGCATCAGACACTGACCAGGCTGCGCACGTACATTGAAGCCTGGTCAGAAATTACACTGCTTATCCCAAAATGCTTTTGATAAAGACAGCATGACCAAACAGCACATAAATATACATGCTGATCTGAGTGTCTCCACTGTTTGAGAATCAGGGTAGAATGCACAAACAGTGGGGACTGATCAGCCTATACATCTGTGACGTGTGATCAATGAAATGCTTCCCAGATAATTTTGAAAAAAAAATCTCACAAAAATGCTGCTAATAAAATCCATTTGTCCCATGTAAACACATCAATGGCTAAAAAAGAAATGAGAGACTCCTAAACGAAATGCAGCAAAATGCTACATAATGTGTACATTTCAGAATGTGAAACCAACACAGGAAACATCTGGGTCAGGGCTAAATAGGTTATACAATGTTTTGTGTTTGTTATGAAATATACACTCGGGAGCTCTGCTCCCTCGTATATATTCCATAACCAACACAAAACATTGAATAACCTATACATAATTTCCAAAAAATTGTATTTCTTTATAGATCTGAAGAATAGATAGATTTTGTCTTTTTTTTATCATTCATGCTCCAATAAAGAATAGATATTTAAACTCATTGCAAAAACATGCTTTGCAAGCTGCACCTATTATTGGGTTTTCTCAACTCTTTAAAAATGCAATCGTTTATGGATACTGTAACTTAATGTAAGATCCACTATTTCCGATTGTTGTATAGATTATCAATCAAATTATGCTCTCTGATAATCAAACAGGTCCCTTTGATAAGACTGCATAATTAAAAGTTAATTTTCTTTTTCCTCAACCAAAACAAGTCGTGGACACTCAAAAAGAATGGTCTCAATGAGACAAATGTTTGAATTGTTGGATAAGAATTTTTTTAAAATTAAGCCTTAAAAATGTTTTGTCGATCTATGTATGTATAATCGATAAAGATTTTTGGCCCCCCCTGGCCTCGAGATAAGAGTGCGTAACTGAAAATTATTTTTCTTATTTCTCAACCAAAGCGTATGTTGTGGGTACTCAAAAGAACCGTCTCAATGAGGCGGTTCTTTTGAGCACCTAAAACACATGTTTAAATTGATGGGTAAGAGAATAATTAAAATTTTATACTCAAAAATTTTGCTTAACTGAACCTATGGGTCCCCATAGGCATACTCAACATTGCTAATCATATTTCAGATGAATCCTCCCAATAATATGGTGGAGAAGCCGATGAATTGTTTGACTACCAAGTTTATGAGACAATCCACTAATAAATTCAGATGTCCTATATTTACGCTGGCGGTAAGTCGATCAGAGTTGATCATTTATGTGTTTTTATCAAACAGTTGATCCTCTGAATAAAGATCACCTGTCAACATAGGCCAGGAGGGCAGTCAATCAGAGTTGATCATAAATATGTTTGCATTAATCAGTTGAACCTGTGTTAAAGGCCACCTCTGAATAAAGACCAACCTGTCAACAAAGGCCAGAAGCGCAGTAGCTCAGTGGTAGAGTGCTTGACTCGAGACCAAGGGGTTGCGGGTTTGAGCCTTACCAGCGTCACTGCGTTGTGTCCTTGAGCAAGACACATTAATCCTTGCTTAGTACTGGTTCAACCCAGGAAGACCAGTCCCTACATAACTGAAAGAATGTTGATGGGATGTAAAGAATCAATCAAACAAACAAATCAAATAGTTGAGTCTGTGTTAACGGCCACCTCTGAATAGAGACCAAACTGTCAACAAATGCCAGGAGCCCAGTGGCTCAGTGGTAGAGTGCTTGACTTGAGACCAAAGGGTTGCGGGTTTGAGCCTCACCAGCGTCACTGCATTGTGTCCTTGAACTAAACACATTAATCCTTGCTTAGTCCTTATCTTTGCTTTATCTCCTTTTTATATCTTGATTTATATGTGCTAGGGGATGATGCATGGATAAGTTAGGGGTCTTTCATGCAAACTAAATATCTATGTGTCTTGATCGACATCTGAAATAAGGTTGAGGTTGGGGCCGTGAAGCCGGTTTAAGCCCTCCAGTAAATTATTTTACTGACCGTTCCAAGGCGGTACTTCTTTTGTGGATCAATTGTGTTATTTATTTCTTGTGTTTGTCATGCTTTCGCATCTGTTCATTGCTGCCTCATGGTCACCTGCTGAGAAAGGGCTGACCTCTTGTTTGTGATGTGGTATCCTGTGTCAGGTGTGGTACTTGATTGTATTGATTCCTGATTTTTGCCGCCTTTCTTACTTTGCAAGAAACTGTTATTTTCATGTAATACTATTGGTTTGGTCTAATGTTCAAGGGTAACAACCTAGCTCATAGCATGGATGTTGTCTTTGTAATCATTCACTCACAAGTATCGAAGCGTGAGACACGAGGATAAATTTAGCAGTCACCCGCTTCGATATTTGTGGGTGAATGATTATAAAGGCAACCGCATATCGGGGCATGACCATTATCTATTCTGTTCAAGTGTGATGTTAGGCACCGCCTGCACTGCTTAGTTTTGACAGACACTAGTTTGTATAAATTTACGAGGGGAAAAACTTACCTTGTAAATCAAAGATGGCGCCATACTACGTGTTTACAACATCCATGATATGACGTAGGTTGTTACCCCTGATGTTGGCAATGTATGTTGATATTCCAGTGGACACCAGAAGGAAGAAGATTAGTGACTGGGGCCTCTAGTGGGGAGTTTACACTATGGAACGGTCTTACTTTCAACTTCGAAACTATATTACAGGTATATTTATGGCCCTCTTGTTTGATATAACTGTAAAAACACATTTAAAATTGACTTTATCTCCGGTTCGTCAAAACAACACAGAGTTTGTTAACTAGAGGATGTGCGGGGAGTTTACACTCTGGAATGGTCTTACTATCAACTTCGAAACTATATTACAGACAGTCTTGATTTTTTTAAGTTGAAAATACTAAGAAAGAGGGCAAAGATCAGTAATCGATACAATCAAGCACCACACCTGACCCAGGATACCAATGGGAAAGTGACGTCACAATTAGACATCACAAACAAGAGCCAAGATGTCAGCCCTTTCCCAGGAGGTGACCACAAGGCATCAATAAACAGACGTGCATGAAAGCATAACAAAAACAAGACAGAAATAATATAGATGACCACAAAAGAAGCACCGCCTTGGAACGGTTAAGTAAAATATTTTACTGGAGGGCTTAAACCCATTTCATGGCGTGCCAACCTCACCCTTAGTTCAGATGTGGATCAAGACACAAACACAAAACATAAATAGAACAAATGATCCACAAAAGAAGTACCACCTTGGAATGGTTAGTAAAATATTTTACTGGAGAGCTATAACCAGTTTCATGGCGTGCCAACCTCACCCTTAGTTCACACATAGACATTTGGTTTGCCTGAAAGACCCCTATCTTATAAATGTATCATCTATTAGAACATATTAATCAAGATATAAAAAGGAGATAAAGCAGAGATAAGGACTCAGCAGTAAGTAAAACCTAATACCAGAGCAAAAGAAATCCAACAGGTAAATCCGGGTGGGCCTGGTTGTCAACTCAACTGTACCAGGTTTTTTGTAAGATGCATATATTAAGGGGATAACTGATTAAATGTATTCAAAATTTTCATTTTGGGAGATATATCAATGGATATGTACGGTCAGAAATTGTTTTTAAGGCCTTGGCGATGATGCACAAACAAAACCGTAAAACATGATTTCTGACCGTATATCCAATGGTATACTCCAAGCGAAAATCTTGAATATGGTTATCCCCCAGGGTTTGCACAGGCTTGAAAAGTACTTGAATTTAGAGGGCTTTCTTGAAGTGCTTGAAAATTAGATATGCCTTGAAAACTATTGGAAAATCACACAAAGGCCTTGAATTCTTCTATTTTCTGTAGGAATTCACACTGTTGCTCTAGAGATGTAAATCAGAATAAAACTGTTATACCTTAATTTGGTGCAGCAAATACTGCACCACAATTTTATACTAATTTTCTAGTACTAATTTCTCCATTATCTCAGTCTAGCATTTCTGAAGAAAAATTTTAACACTTCAAGCAGGACTTTTCATTAACCTTTAGTCCTTGAAAACTGTAGGATAGTCTTTAGAAATCCTTGAAAAAGTCCTTGAATTTTACTCTAAAATAGTGAGTTTGATCAGGAAATACCACAATCACAAACCACAGACAACCCTGTGGCACCGCGAGGAAGAGCCGCTCAACCATCACGAGACACCAGGAAGACAAATCAAGCAAAGCAACCAGCTCTCTCTTCCCCATCAAGATGATTGCAATGCTAGAATGGACACAAAGTAACGCACAACACAACATAGAACATTACAGACTCCCACAATGGGAGTAACAATAAACAAAAAGTCAACAGCAACAGAACCACCTCTTTAGAACGGACAGCAGCCTAAGCCACCGGGGGGCTTAAATGCATTTTACAGGTACCAAATCTTCGCCCTAGATTCAGATGTTGTTGAAGTACAAGAAATGTTCAGCTCGCATTGAGGCCATCTAACTAATGCAATGTATCATCATGGGGAAACACTGTAATCAAATTAACACACCATGATGAAACAAAGAAAAGGGCACATGACTCAGAGATAGTCAGAGCTAAAGAAAACCTCAAGTTGAGCCACGGTGGGTCCAGCTACCTGTATGAACCCAGTCCCCATTCTAATTATGTGCTTCTACAGTCTCGATTAATTTTAATGTGAGTGTTGTTAGTCGCATGAAGCTGCACATCATCCACTAAAATTGGACTTAATTAATGATGTCAATCATTTTCCAACTGTATATCGCAGGATATACTAATTTAAATTTTTGACCTTATCCAATCAGACCACGCATTCTGGAAGCAAGTGCATTTAAAATACCGTTTTGAAGCTACTTCAAATAAAACTATTTTAAGTAATATCGAGAATAATAAAAGTTGTAATTTCCTTTATATAGAGGAAATAAATCCTCAGAATTGAAGGGTTACTAAGACTAGACTCACCAGAATCCCAAGACTTTATCCTCTGCCGAGGTTCACCCAAGAAGACAGGAAAACATCCAGCAGTGTTCCCACAAGCTCTGGAAATCTTGGAAAACCTGAAAAATCACCCAAAAAAGTTCCATGTATGGAAAAATCATGGAATTTAAAAAAAAAAACCCTTAATGATCATGGAATTTTGTGAAATAATTTGACCAAACCACCAGTGACCAGAAAACTAGCTGTTAGACACACACAATTTGAGAACAGAAAGTGAGGTGTAAAAAAAATAGAATTACCATGGATGTCTTACTTGGTAAAACTTCAGCGAGGCTTCTTTCTATTTTTCTCACCTGTATAGGCAAGACAGGTAAGTCATCTGCTGAAATACCATGGGCAGCTGAATGAGTGATGCTTGTCTTGAGTTTGTCCTATACATCTAATGCAAAATTGTGTATTTATGTTGAAGAGAATATAGAATTTTGAGGGAAAAGATGCTCAAAGAGCGTGTTTGGTTGAATACAATACTGAGGTACTGATATATTCAGCTTTAAAATATGTCATTTCCTGGACACACATTACAAATGGCATAGTACACATGAAAAAGAAACAAAGTAGCGCAGATAATGATTTTTTACAACTTTGGAGATAAGGATGTGTACTGCATATGTATGCACTGTATATTGATCTGTATGGATTGTAATTTGGGCCTCGCGACAAAACCTGACTCCTGGGTTTCTGACAAAGTCAGACCCAAGCCAGTCCCCTCAGCTACAGAGACTAGCCAGAAAATGAAATTTGGCTCAAATCAAGTCTAGATATGATAATTTTTAAAAAGCAAATAATAAAGGCACTGATCATGATGCGCAGGCTGGTCTGGGCCTTTGTTGTTTGCATACATTCGAAGACAGGTTTACTTACGTCAAGGCACATTTAAGACCTATTGGTACCACATACACATAAAAAATTAGGGACACAAAAACACACACATTTGTGAATCATACATGTCCCCAGGTAAAATGTATCACATAGTGACTAGATAAACACAATTTTCAGCCTAAAATTGAAAATATTTTCTAATCAGTCAGATTTAAATATGTTTTGGGTGCTCAAAAGAATCGTCTCATTGAGGCGATTCTTTTGAGTACACACAACATATGTTTTGGTTGAGAAATAAAAAAAAAAAAGATTTCCATTACACACGTTTATCTAGAGGCCTGTTACAGTGTATAAGCAGTTATGCTTAAGTACAATCAGGGATCAAATTTTAGAATTTTTGCCACTTGCTAAATAGAGCAAGTGATCATTTTCTTACTTGCTAAAGTTGATGTTCAACTTGCTTATTCACTCGAACAAATTCAATTATAGCATATATGTTTGACAAGATGTGTGGCAAAAATTTATTTAAAATATTGCCTTACTGAAATCACATTTTTGGTTACCTCACAAACAGTGTAGATCCAGATCAGACGGCTTCTGAAGAAGCTGGCTGATTTGAATATACACTGTTTCAGAAGCGCTGGCTGATCAGGATCTACACCGTTGATCAAGTAGTTTATGCATAATGTGGACATAAGTTGATGTGAGAATGCCTTGTATTCACTTGTTAAAAATAGCAAGTAACGGTAATTTCAACTTGTTTTTTGGGAAAAACTACTAGCATTTAGCAAGTTAGCAAGTGCTAAATTTTATCCTTGACAATATGTAATAGTTTTTGCCCTTATCTGTGTATTACAGGCCCATGAATCTTCCGTACGTGCAATGAAGTGGAGTCACAATGACCAGTGGATGATAACTGCGGACCATGCTGGCTTCATTAAATACTGGCAGAGCAACATGAATAATGTGAAAATGTACCAGGGTCACAAAGAACCGATAAGAAGTTTAAGGTGGGACATTGCGCCAGTCACTGGCTATTCTCAACTTGGCAGTAAGACAAAACTATGCTTTAGTATTACAAGTATTATATTAAACAGATATGAAGCTTTTCTCAATCTAGCTAGTAGCGTTGCAGTAAACATCATTTTCTTGCATTTCATGAATGAACAAAAGTATCCACATTTTGTAAGTATTGCATTGCCTTTCGTTGGAGTGGATTTGCAATGGTTGTCCACAAGCTATTTTTCATACATTATAGACGAGCTGTGTAGAAAATTAATGAAAAAGTCCCAAACATGTAAATTGCAAATATATCTCTATTTGACTAAATATGCATTGTTTCCTAGTCACTGGATATTGGGCTATTTTGGTTTTAATGTTAAGTCATTTGATAAATTCTTTAGTATTTATGAAAAATTTACGCCACTTAATTTTATTAATAATATTAAGTTGATAGTTTTAATATGTAAGCCGCAAAAGTATATTTGACAAAATATGCATTGCTGGTTGGCCAGGGGCTAATGCAAATTGCAAAAGTATCTCTATTTGACAAAATATGCATTGCTTGTGAGCCAGGGACTAATGCAAATTGCAAAAATATCTATGATGAAATAAAAATTGCTGAAGAGCTTAAATGCAAACTGCAAGAATACCTCTATTTGACAAAATATGCATTGCTGGAGGGCCGGGGGCCTATGCAACTTGCAAAAATATATATAGCAAAATATGCATTGCTGGTGGGCTGGGGGCCTATGCAAATTGCAAAAATATTTATAACAAATTTCGCATCACTTGTGGGCCAGGGGCTAATGCAAATGGCAAAAATGTCTATGATGAAATATAAATTGCTCAAGAGCTTAAATGCAAACTGCAAAAATATCTCTATTTGACAAAATATGCATTGCTGGTGGGCTGGGGGCCTATGCAAATTGCAAAAATATAACAAAATACGCATTGCTGGTGGGCCGGGGGCTATTGCAAATTGCAAAAATATCTATAATGAAATATAAATTGCTGAAGAGCTTTAATGCAAATTGCAAAAATATCTCTATTTGACAAAATATGCATTGCTTGCGAGCCAGGGGCTAATGCAAATTGCAAAAATTTAAATGTTGAAATATAAATGCTAAAAAGTTCTAATTGAAATAGCAAAAATATGTATTTGACAAAATATGCATTGCTGGTCGGCCAGGGGCTAATGCAAATTGCAAAAGTATGATATTGACAAAACGCGCATCGCTGATGGGCCGGGGGCTAATGCAAATTGCAAAAATATCTACGAGGAAATATAAATTGCTGAAGAGCTCTAATGCAAATTGCAAAAATATCTCTATTTGTCAAAATATGCATTGCTTGTGAGCCAGGGACTAATGCAAATTGCAAAATATCTATGATAAATATAAATTGCTAAAAAGTTCTAATGCAAATTGCAAAAATATCTCTTTTTGATAAAATATGCATTGCTGGAGGGCCGGGGGCCTTTGCAAATTGCAAAAATATTTATAGCAAAATATGCATCGCTTGTTGGCCGCGGGCTAATGCAAATTTCAAAAATATCTATGATGAAATATAAATTGCTGGAGAGCTCTTATGCAAATTGCAAGAATATCTCTATTTGACAAAATATGCATTGCTGGTTGGCAGGGGGGGGGGTCTATGCAAGTCGCAAAAAAATTATTAATAATATGCATTGCTGGTAGTCCAGGGGGTAATGCAAATTGCAAAAATATCTATGATGAAATAATAGCTAAAGAGCTCTTATGCAAATTGCAAAAATATCTCTATTTGACAAAATATGCATTGCTTGGGAGCCAGGGGCCTATGTAAATTGCAAAAAATGTCTCTTTTACAAAATATGCATTGCTGATGGGCCGGGGTCTAACAAATAAAAAAATGAAGGTTCATTTTGAGCATCCAAAACACATGTTTAAATTCAGTGCATTCATAACTTTACGCTCAAAACATTAATTTTGATTATTGTTTGCAAGGAGTTTCTTTTAAGAATCGGACTGGATGAAAATTTGTTATTAGCTGATTGAGAAAAGCTTCATTCGTTCTGATAAGACATGTTTGATTTTGTCATGTTTTTTGTTAGCTTTATGTATAAATAAATAAAATTATGGATTACATGTACAGATAGACCTGTATGTTTGCCATAAAGGCAATGTCCCCTTTGGATAATAAAAATAATAAAGAATATCCCCCAATTCATTGCTGGTCCCTTTTCCAAAAGCCCTTACAAAGATATCTTCTCTTTTTTGTGCACATACTTTCGCTTGTAACTGACAACAACCCTTCTTGAATGAATCAGAGGAAGGGAGGAGAATGACCGTAGAAATTATTTCATGATCAATCTCCACGAAAGTATGGGTATGGGCCGGTCCCATATTTTCGTGGAGATTGATCATGAAATAATTTCTACGGTCATTCTCCTCCCTTCCGCTGATTCATTCAAGAAGGGTTGTTGTCAGTTACAAGCGAAAGTATGTGCACAAATTACTGGTTAACCGCTTGTTCAAGCCTGCCCAGGAAAAAGTGTGGTTAGGTGAACTGACCGTCCCGCAATGACCATAGCTGTTGACTTGGGACGTAAAGCAACAAAACCAACCAACCAAATCTTTTCTAGCCATTAACAACGATTGTCATCTGCTCACATATCTACCTCCAACCTTTGGAAGCCGATATTGCTAGCAATATGGACCCAGATCAGACTGCTTCCTTAAGTCTGATCTTGGTTCATAGTGTTTGCTGCCATGATCAAAAGTAATTTGAAGTGCATTTGGATATATACTGCAGGTGTTAAAAGCAGACAAAAATTTTCGAGGCAAAAATTTATTAGCATGCTAAGGATTCATATATTCATTAGTATGCTTTTGGCTATTAAGCATAGGAACCGGAACTAGGATTTAATAGAATATAGCCTTTGTTTGCACATGTTTGAAATTCATTCTAAACCCCTTCACAAAGAAGAGAACACTTGAAACAAACCACCATATAATGTATACTGACAGACTTTAATTACACAACATTAACTTCACTTTATATCTTCCAAAACTCAGTTGAATGTAAACTTCCTTTGCTTCGATTATGTCATCATGAGATGGCTTGATCAGCAAAAACTTTAGTTTTAACTGTACAGCCAAATGCGTCGTATTAATTAAGGTCACTGAAATGTTTCTTAAGTGGAGGAGATTTTAAGCCATCGAATGAAAGGATACAATTAGATGAATGTCAAATAAGCAAACTTACTGTACCGCATACCTGCCAAACAATATGAAAGTGATTCCTCAATGACAAAAGAGGTCCATGGCACAAATTTGATACTTCTCGTGTTGCTCGATTTAAAGAAGTAGGGAATCTTTCACCGATAACATTTTGTCACAAGTAACAACTGACTCCTATCTCAAAAAGGATACATTTTCAGATCGTTAAATTCATTTTGATTTAGACATTTTTACATGTGTTAATTACAAATGAACACTCTATAACATACAACCAAAATGATCATTTTGCCTTCTTATTTTAGTCAAAAATTAAAGTTTCTATCCAAGTGTTGCGTTTTTAAAGTCCGTCAGTATATGAAAATAGACTACGTCATTTACTTAAACTATTGGGACACCGTTAACTTCGAAACCTTAAGTTAACTTTTATTATAGGGGTCACACATGTTTTTTCATGCATTAACATTTGCCGTGTCCGGAGGAAGCTGTTTGAACCCTAGGCTGTTAGGTTGAGTGTTCAAACATCTTCCGAGGGTCCAGGCAAATGTTAATGCAATGAAACAAACATGTATGACCGTTATTCTTGCATATTTTACCTGATTCCAACCAAAAGCCCACTGTAAACACCGCTAATACCTTAAATACCATTTTTCCTACACTGGTTTTCATCAAACAAAATGGCTTCTGTGTTAAACTTTCAAACACCATTACGTCGTCACAACGACATAAAGTGTGCAATGTTTCCGCAAACAATAATTCCACGGAATGATAAGTACGGGCAGCAACACTTTCCCCTGTAATGTCAGAAAAACAAATCAGGGCTCATTTTAAGCATTATCAAATTAAAACCCATGTTCAAACAGCATGTGACTAGGACCTCTGGGAACTAGGGGTTGTTAGTTCAAATCTCACAAGTGGACAAAGTTGTTTCATTGAGCAAGACACTTGATATGACGTCGCGTCTGGGAGTGATATAATGCCACCCATTAGAATCAATAAATCACTAGTGGTTTACAGATTTTGGTAACTATATAATGACATCCGTAATAACGTCTCATATATATGGCAACAGTTTTTGGGACATATGAAAAATAGAATATAACATTTGTGACCCTCAAATTAATCTTTGTTTTGAATAGTTCAGCTAACGTCTAACAGTTTCATTATACTAGGAAGCAAACATTTTTATCTCTGCAATTTTCCCTAACAGGAATAGGTGGATGTTATTCATTGAATTTAAACACAATGAAATCCTGCAAAAACTGATATCAGCGTCTAAAAGCATTATTCATTCATTTCATGCAGTTTTGTGGCCCATGTCTCCGATACAAAAAAAATGACTATCATAACAGTTAGGTCAAGATTAAAAATGGCACAAAATACATGTCAGTTAACATTTTCTACCCTTTTCTTTCTGCTGTTTCACTTGGCAGTAGGGCCTCAAAGATGTCTGAAAAAATCAGACTAGATCGTAAAATTGATTTTCAAAATACATTCTACACAAAACGCATCAATATTATAATTGATAGTACTGGTCCTTCAATTATTTTGAGGAGTATATTTTAAACCCTGTTTTGTGGCATAACACAAAATAAATTTGGCACTGAGAGGAAGGTTTCACCAGAAAGTCGGCAGCGAAAGAGTTAATACTGGTAAAGCCATATAGAGTGCTAAATAAAGGCGCAACTTCCCTATGCCTTATATCAAGGTCCATGCTTTCAAGAGTGTTTTAGAAAATTTATGGGCCATATAGGTTTAGATAATCTAAACACAATTTTTGAGCCTAAAATTGTAAATATTTTCTTACCTGTCAGTTTTAACATATGTTTTGGGTTCTCAAAAGTCTCATTGAGACGGTTCTTTTGCATACTCACAACATATGTTTTTGTTCAGAAATAAGAAAATTATTTTTCTGTTATGCACTCTTAACTAAAGTCCTGGACCATTTTGTGCCACACGGGTTTAGATAAAAAAAATTATTCAGCGTAAAATTGTAAATATTTTCTTACCCATCAATTTTAACATATGTTTTGGGTTCTCAAAAGAACTGCCTCATTGAGACGGTTCTTTTGAGTACCCACAACATATGGCTTGGTTGAGAAGTAAGAAAATTAAATTTTCGTTACACACTCTTAACTTAAGTCCTGTCCTACTAACCATTGATCACATTTAATTCAAATAAAGGCTATGCTCTTTTCATTATTTTTTATTTCAAATAAAGGTTATATTTTAGTATTTACATTTAGTTCAAATAAAGGCTATGCCCATCTCTAAATAGTTTTTATATTTTAATTCGAATAAAGGCTATGCCCATCTGTAAAAAGTATATGTACATTGGAATAAAGGCTATGCCCACTGTAAAAAGTTTTTATATTTAATTCGAATAAAGGCTATGCCCAACTGTAGATAGTATTTATTTTATATATAATTCTAATAAAGTATATGTAATTGAAATAAAGGCTATGCCCACTGTAAAAATTTTTTATATTTAATTCGAATAAAGGCTATCTATGCCCATCTGTAAATAGTGTTTATATATTTAATTCAAATAAAGGCTATGCCCATCTGTAAATACTGGTAGTGTTTATATTTAAATCGAATAAAGGCTATGCCCATCTGTAACCATTATTATTATTATTTAATTCGAATAAAGGCTATATACCCATCTGTAATAAGTATTTTATATTAAATCAAATAAAACTTATGCCCATCTGTAAATAGTATTTAATTGCCCATCTGTTCGAATCAAGGCTATGCCCATCTGTAAATAGTATTTATCTCATAATTTGATTGAAAATAGAGGCTATGCCCATCTGTATATAACTCCAATAAAGGCTATGCCCTTCTGTAAATATACAGTATTGATGTTTATTTATATTAAGGCTATGCCCTACTAAAATATGTATACAATCGATTTATTATGAATTTATAAATATTTGATTTAAATTCTCTGCTATTTTATGACTTCACAAATAAAGGCTATGCCCAGCTTTATAAACTAACATTATTTTAATAAAGGCTCTGCCCTCTTTGTGATTTATTTTGCAGTATAATTTGATATTTGTTGTCTAAGAGAACTCGCACAAAACGTGGACCAATAGGCAAGCCTCCAGATAAGAGTAAACATTTTTTTTTAAATTTTAGATAAAGAGCATATTATTCTTACTGCTCAACTAAAACAAATGTTGTGGGTAATTGAAAGAACCCTCTCAATGAGACGGTTCTTTTGAGCACCCAAAACACATGTTTAGACTGATGGATAAGAAATTAATCGCAATTTTACGCAATTTTTTTTACTTATCTGGCCCTATGAAATGAATTATAACGTATGTTGTGAATACTCAAAAGAACCGTCTCAATTAGACTGTTCTTTTGAGCACCCAAAACACATCTTTAAACTGATGGATAAGAAAATAATTGCAATTTTACTCTAAAAAGTTTGCTTAAGAACCGTCTCATTGAGAAGGTTCTTTTGAGCACCCAAAACACATGTTTAGACTGATGGATACGAAAATAATCACCAAAAAATTGCTTATCTGGATCTATGCATAGGGCCAGTTAAGCAAACTTTTTCAGCATAAAATTTTGATTATTTTCTTATCCATCAGTCTAAACATGTATTTGGGGTGCTCAAAAGAACCGTCTCATTGAGAGGGTTCTTTTGAGCACCCACAACATATGAATTGGTTCAGAAATAAGAAAATGGATTGAATGAATTATTTCTTTACGTCCTATGTTATAAAGGGACAGGTCTTCCTGGTTTGAACCAGTACTAAGCGAGGATTAAAGTTCTTGCTCAAGGACACAACTCAGTGACACCGGTGAGGCAAATAAGAAAATAATTTTCAGTTACACACTCTTATCTGGGGGCCTATTCATAGTTGTTTATTTCTACACATTACTCTGTTAAGCTCTCATTTCAGAATAAACCGATTAACCTATCACCTTGTCTGTTGTTTTTTCACACAGTTTTTGCCCCACGGACTCAAAGTTTGCCTCCAGTTCAGATGACGGCACTGTTAGAATCTGGGACTTTATGCGATGCCATGAGGAGAAAATATTACGAGGTACGATTTGTTCATAGCCATAGCGCTTTGCCTCAATTGCTGACTAGATTTGGCTTATGCAAGAAAAAGAGCTCATTGCCTTGTTTGAACTGGGATCCTATTTCAGGCATTTTGCCATATTTTAGCTCACCTGAGCTATAAGCTCAAGGTGAGCTTTTGTGATCTTTTGATGTCTGACATCCACCCTTCCATTGTTTATCTGTTAACAATTGCTTTAAAAGACATCTTAACCATTAGATGGCTTGTCACCAAACTTCAGGCCAGCCTTAAAATATTTTTGTTTCCCCTCACCCAACCCAGTTTTACCGGTATGGGTCGTCGGTCAGAGACTTATTTTTTTTAACTAAAAATCTCAAATTGGATACCCATTAAACTTAATCGTATACAGTAAAACCCGTCTTAAGAGGCCACTCAAAAAAAGACATCGCATAATGCAGGTCAAAAGTATTGCAGAATGCTCCCAGGGAGCATTCTGCAATACTTTCAAACCTGTATTTAGCGCCCATTTGTCTTAAAGACCTTTGCATATATCTTTGATTGGCCGTTTTAGGCAGGTTTTACTGTATAGTCCTACTATAGGCAATAAAATTAAATACACAAACAAATGCTAAGATAACACTGTTTACATTTGACAATTCTCTCGGGTTGCAATGAAATTAAAAAAAAATTCTTGACTGAAAATTGATCGGTTGGGTAAGGGGAAACAAATAAAATTTTAATAAAGGCCTCACAGGAATGATCCTTGGCCTTTCAAATTTCTTCAAAGATTTTTATTCCATGCAGAATTTAGTTACTATTTCATCAGACAGTCTTGTCAAAAACTTCTGGGGGAAAAATGATAATAATTTGATGCAAATAGTCCTTGGGTGACCATCTGTTCAAATAATTCAGATTGGTTGAAAAGCCATAGGCTCAAGGCTAGCTATTATGATCAGGCAATGTCTATATATGGTCCATTGTGTTTGATTTGATTCTTTAATTCCCATCAACAATCTTTCAGTTATATTGGGATGAGTCTTCCTGGGTTGAACCAGTACTCAGCTAGGATAAATGTGTCTTGCTCAAGGACCACAACGCAGTGACGCCGGTGAGACTCAAACCTGCGGCCCTTCAGTCTCGAGTCAAGCACTCTACCACTGGGCTCCCTGTGGTCCATTGTGTGTCTTCAGTCGTCAACAATTGCTTCAAACCTCATTTCCTTGACCCATAAAAGCCTAGTGTCTTTTTTGTGGGGCATAGGCAAACAGTGCAAACCCAGATCAGACGTGGTTTGCCTACAGTAAATTCTATCAAAATTTGGATAAAAATGAAAAATAGCACCCACCAAACCTTAAAACAGAAATAGACTTTCCCAATTAATAAGGGTAGGAAAGTCCATTCGGCTTAAATGAGTTATGGAATAGATGATTCTGACAAAACTTCGAATGATTGACCCTTATATGGCCTTCATCGATAATTGTTCAAATCTGGAGGCCTGGAGCCTTAATAAAACATTTGTAGTATTACCTAGCAGTCCTTTACCAAGTTTTTCAGACCACATACTGCCCTGATTTTTTGGGTCTAATGTTTTACGCAAGATAACCAGGTTTTATTAGCTCACCTGAGCCCAAGGCTCAAGGTGAGCAGTTGTGATCGGTCTGCGTCCATCATGCGTAAACTTGCACAAATGGTTTGCTTTGCCAAACAAGAGGGCCGCCAGAGCTCCAGCTAAGAAATATTTTAAACCACATCTGAACCACTGGTCCAAATTCAAAATAATTTCACAGAATTGTTCCTCATGATGCCTTCTACCAAAATTGCACAAATGGTTCTGCCAAACAAAAGGGCTGCCAGAGCTCTAGAATTCAAAATAATTTCATAGAAATATTCCTTATGATGCCCTCTACCAAGATTGCTCAGAATTTGCAGCTCGGCTGAAAAATATGGCTACCAGAGCTAAAAATAGAAATGCTATTAAATGATACTCTTTAGCCGCAGGCCAATACATCATCTCATGCGCTAGGATTCAGGTGAGCGATCCAGGGCCCTAGGCCCTCTTGTTGCATGTTAACAACAAAAGCTCAGGACTTGCCTCACACCGGGTAGGCGGCAATCGAAAACACCAATACTATCGAGGAAGGTAGATAAAAAATTGCTAGAAACAGTGTTTTTGATTGCCATTTGTCGCCACACTGGTGACAAATGGCAATCAAAAACAATGATTCTATCAATTTTTGATCCACGTTAGTTGATTGTTGATAGCGTTTTGGATTGCTGCCTACACGGTGTGAGCCTGCAGAGTCTGATCAGCACCTTTGGTATTGGCTTCCTGCAAAGTATGCTATCTAAATTTGCTTAATACATGATAAGATTCTAGATAGTCTCTGTAGCTAAGCAGACTTCTTTGAGCATGACCTGTCTGGTCAGAAAAAATCTTCTTGTCTGAAGCCACTGGGCCCATAGCCTTGGTATCTGTTATGTAGCATCACCTAGTGATCCACAACTAATGGCCCTCAGGCTCAAACTGGCCCCACACCTAGAATCACATTTATTAGCTCACATGAGCTATTGGGATCAGTTAATGTCTGTCATGTCTCGTCAACAATTTGCTTTAAATGATAACTTCTCCTATACAACTACGTCATTTTAAACCAAACTTCACAGGAATGATCCTCATGTGACCTACAAAAATAGCTAAAAAATTTGATCCGTCAAAAACATGACAGCCAGGGGGCGTGGCTTATCACGATAAAAAAAACTTTAAAAATCTTCTGAAATCAGTGGTCAGAATTCAAAATAATTTGGTAGATCCGTCAAAAAACATGGCCGCCAGGGGACGTGGCCAGTTTCCCTTATATACCTATGTAAGAAACTTTAAACATCTCCTCTGAAACCGGTGGTCAGAATTGAAAACAATTTAGCAGAAATGGTGACTAGGTGACCCTCTGCATAAATAGCTTAAACAGGGTTTGCACAGGCTTGAAAAGTAATTGAATTTAGAGGGCTTTCTTGAAAAGTCTTAAAAATTAAATCTGCCTTGAAAAGTACTTACTCTAAGTCCTTGACAACTGTTGAAGAGGCTTTTAGAAGTCCTTGAATTTTACTCATACAATCTGTCCAAAAACATGGCTGTCAGGGGGCGTGTCCAGTTTCCCTTATACACCTATGTAAGAAACTTTAAACATCTTCTCTAAAACCTGTTAGCAGAATTGAAAATGCTTTGGCAGAAATGGTGACTATGTGACCCTGGCCTGTATGAGTATAGCCAAAAGAAATTTAATCTGTCAAAAAATATGGCTGCCAGGGTGCCTGGCCAATTTACATCATGCACCTATGTGAAAAACTTAACATCTTCTCCTCTGAAGCAAGTTATCAGAACCAAAAATGATTTGGCAGAAATGGTGACTAGATGACCCTCTACAAAAACAGCTAAGAGAAATTTGATCCATCAAAATAATGGTCGCCAGGGGGCGTTGCTTATTACGATAAAAAAACCCATTAGAAATATTCTCCTGAAACCGGTGGTCAGAATTCAAAATAATTTGGTAATAACGGTCTTTGGATGATCTCCAAAAGAAGATAGAACGAATTTGATCCATCAAAAATCACAAGGGACAGGCTTATTGTGACGGAAAACTTTGAAATTCTTCTTCTCTGAATCCACTTGGCCAATTTCCCTTATGAAGCTGTATAAGAAACTTTAAATGATCTTACCTCTGAAGTCAATTGTCAGACATTTTACTTGAAAATACACCTGACAAAAAAAAGATACACATGCCGTAACATTTCTCAATTTTCTTGAAAATAACAATAAATTCAGTTGTTTATTATACTGATCTTAAGTGTGTTGATCTAACTGTATTCTATAAGTTTTACACAATTAGATTCAATACACCTTTTGTAAATTGTAAAGGAACAGGGTTGGGTTCATTTTTAAATGTCACAGAACGTTTAATTAGAGGTATGGTCTCAAACAGCCAGCAAACCAGAGGTGCACCGGTGACGCATCAAACCAATAATGATTCTGATATCATTCTCGGCTCGGACCCATTATAAACAGACTGGTCACTTATGGAAATACAAAGCTATGTTGTCTAGCCTTTATTTTAACGCTGTTTCACATTACTACAGCCATTTAAATTGATTCTGAACATATCCAAGATTATAAGAAGTTACTCCTCAGAGTTACTCTCGGTATGCGAAGTTGAAATATTACAGTTACAGTAAAAAAAAATAAAGTTTTCTCATCTTTAAGGTTGATTTCTGACGCTTTTCGGCTAAAAATGCTGAAAAAAGAAAAATATGGTACCTTGGTTACTTGCCAATGTTCATAAAGCCAGATAAACTTTCAATAGATATAACAATGCAGACTTGAAGATAGTACATTGAACCGTTGCTTTTTGAAGGAAATCCCAGATATGCAGAGTAATGACAGAGAAATTACGGAGATATGATTATTTAATCTTCAACATGGGTCAGTTTTGAAAGCTAATGCTCAACAAGGTATTTCCAATGTATACATTTACCTGTATGTCAGTTACCAGTCTGTATATTGGGTCCAAGTTCTCGGGGATTGCTGCCCATTCACGACATAAAGCAGTGATCATTTGTGGACATGTTCTAACATCATGATAACACCTAGAGTTATACCCTAAAATGTCCCAAACATGTTCAATCAGTACCTGGCCCCAAGGTTATAAAACTTTTTTCATGCTCAATTCAACTGAGTACGAAGTTTCAACTGCTCATAAAAACTAAAATACCGACAAATAAAAAAGTTTCTTGTTTTAAGTCTCTCAGATGTTGTATTTATCATACTAATAAATGTTAAATTTGCCAATATTTATGAGCAGGATAACTTTTGTGCTCAGCTGAGTCTATAACTTTGGTCTTTTAATTTTAGAAATAAAGTTTGTATTTTTAGCTCACCTGAGCCGAAGGCTCATTGGTGAGCTAATAGTATACCAGTGACTCCGGCGTCCGTCAGTCCGTCCGTCCGTCGTCCGTCAACATTTTCAAACATCTCCTCTGAAACTACTGGGCCAATTGAACTCATATTTCATATGGAGACTCCTCAGGATGGGGGAACGAAAGTTTGTCCAAATGGTTTTGGTCACATGACCAAGATGGCCACCACGCCCATATATGGTAAAAACCCTTAAAAAATCTTCTTCTCCAGAACCAGAAGGCTGATGACCTTGGGACTTGGTATGTAGCATTAGGGTTGTGGGGCCTACCAAGTTTGTACAAATGATGATCCTAGGTTGACCTTGACCTACTAAACCTCAAGGTCAAATTTGCTTCCTAATGCATTTAAATGGGAAAATTTCTGAAAAGTTGATTTTTTTTAAAACTGTAGAAGCTTTAGTCATTATTCTCACTTGATATGTTTAACCTAATGAAACATTGGCTGTAAATAAGTTCAAAAGGTCAAGGTTGACCTTTGACCTTTCAGCTTAGGTCGCTCATATTGGAGTCCCATCAATATATTAAAACATAGTTTTCTCACAAACTATTAGCCAATTGAACTCAAATTTCATGTGAAGACTCCTTATGATAAGTTAGGCAAAATTTATGCAAAATATTTTGGTCACATGACCAAGATGGCCGCCACGCCCTTATATGGTTAAAACCATTTAAAAATCTTCTCCTCCAGAACCAGAAGGCTGATGACCTTGGGACTTGGTATGTAGCATTGGGGATGTGGGGCCTATCAAGTTTGTTCAAATGATGAACCTAATTTGACCATGACCTACTTAACGTCAAGGTCAAATTTGATTCCTAATGCATTTAAATGGGATTATTTTTTGAAAATTTCTTTTTTTGAAAACTGATGAGGCCAAAGTCATTATTCTCACTTGATATGTTAAACCAAATGAGACAATGGCTATAAATAAGCTTCAAAGGTCAAGGTAGACCTTTAACTTTTCAGCCAAGGTCGCTCATATTGGAGTCCCATCAACACATTAAAACATAGTTTCCTCAGAAACCACTAGGCCAATTGAACTCAAATTTCATATGAAGACTCCTTATGATAGGTTAGCCAAAATTTATACCAATTGTACTGGTCACATGACCAAGATGGCCACCACACCCATATATGGTAAAACCCTTTATATGTCTTCTTCTCTGGAACCAAAAGGCCAATGGCCTTGGGACTTGGTATGTGGCATTAGGGATGTGGGCCCTACCAGATTTGCACAAATGATAAACTAGGTTGACCTTGACCTACTTTATGGCAAGGTCAAATTTGATTCCTAATGCATTTATTTGGGAAAAATCTTGTATTAAGTACCAAATGTCAAGCTGACCTGTGACCTTTTATCCAAGGCCACTCATTTGGACTGCCACACACCTATCTAAACATCTGTTTCTCAGAAATCACTGGGCTGTTTGATGGATTATTCATTAGATTGTTTAAGTCACTTGACCAAAATGTCTGCAAACCCCCATATATGGTAAAACAATATTTGTTCAATTATAAGCTGTAGTTGACCTTGACCTATTTTAACATTATTAAGGAGATTAGGTGAGCGCCTCAGGACCTTCAGGTCCTCTAGTTCAAGAATACAGTAAAAATACTCAATTTCAGGTAAAATTTTACCATTTTCGTAAATGTTAACAAACGACCACTATCAAAACAACAGCATTTATGTTAAAAATCAACTGTCTAGAATTATTGAAGGGATGTAAATAATTACCAATAAGAGAAGAACACCTATTTTGATAAGATGATTCACTTTTCCATGCAGTTTTCAGCTGTACTGAACATATTTATTGTGAAAACATAACTTAATTCTACTTTTACAAATGATTTAAAAAGAAAATATTTTTTTTCGAAAAATGTTCATAGTTACAGACCTAGTCTCTTCAATGGAATTTAGTGACTTTTTTTCCAAATTTTGAAAAAAAAAATCTAAATTTTTTTTTTTTTATTTTCTTTTTAGAATTTTCATTCAGTCACCACACGCACTAGCCACATGGTGACATTCCACTACCATTGCGTATTTTTTCTCGTTCAATTTAATGGCAATAGTATGTGTAATAGCTAATTTGAACACAGACTAATAAAGGCACAGATATAATAACAGGAATAGAATTAAACAAAAATAAAACCAGCTCTCTCCTCAGCAAGATGACTGACACAAAGAGCTTGATAATAGAAAACAGGACAAATGCATGGGTGGATTCAGAGGGGGACAGAGGGTCTGGACCGCCTGAAAAATCACAAAAATATAGGTTTCTTAGCAATACTGGTCGGGTCCACTGTAAAATCACAAAAGCTACCAAGCCAGCATTCAATGTTGGGCTATCATTGGCCAGCCAGCGAAATGCCATTTAAATGACGTTTCGCTTCGCTGGCGGGCCAGATGATGGCCCATTTATAGTGATATTTGGATTGATGATGGCCTATTTATAGTGATATTTGGATCAATGATGGCCCATTTATAGTGATATTTGGATCCATGATGGCCCATTTATATTCGGATCAGTGATGGCCCATTTATAGTGATATTTGGATTGATGATGGCCAATTTAAAGTGGTATTTGGATCAATGATGGCCCATTTATTAGCTCACCTGAGTCGAAGGCTCATGGGTGAGCTAATAGTATACCAGTCACTCCGTTGTCCATCCGTCCGTCAACATTTTCAAACATCTTCTCCTCTGAAACCACTGGGCCAATTGAACTCAAATTTCATATGGAGACTCCTTAGGATGGGGGAACGAAAGTTTGTTCAAATGGCATTGGTCATATGACCAAGATGGCCGCCATGCCCATATATGGTAAAAACCCTTAAAAAATCTTCTCCAGAACCAGAAGGCCGATGACCTTAGAACTTGGTATGTAGCATTGGGGGTGTTGGGCCTACCAAGTTTGTTCAAATGATGATCCTAGGTTGACCTTGACCTACTTAACATCAAGGTCAAATTTGCTTCCTAATGCATTTAAATGGGAATTTTTTTGAAAAGTTGATTTTTTGAATACTATCAAAGCCAAAGAGATTATCCTTTCTTGATATGTTAAAACTAATGAGACAATGGATATAGATAAGTTTCAAAGATCAAGGTTGACCTTTGCCCTTTCAGCCAAGGTCGCTCATATTGTGGTCCCATCAATATATTAAAAAATAGTTTTCTCACAAACCATTGGCCCAATTGAACTCAAATTTCATGTGAAGACTCCTTATGATAAGTTAGGCAAAATTTATGCAAAATATTTTGGTCACATGACAAAGATGGCCACCATGCCCATATATGGTAAAAACCTTTTAAAAATCTTCTTCTCCAGAACCAGAAGGCCAGTGACCTTGAAACTTGGTATGTAGCATTGGGGATGTGGGGTCTACCAAGTTTGTTCAAATGATGATCCTAGGCGGACCTTGACCTACTTAAGATCAAGGTCAAATTGCTTCCTAATGCATGTGAATGGGATTTTTTTTTGAAATGTTGATTTTTTGAATACTGTGGAAACCAAAGTCATTATTCTCTCTTGATATGTTCAATCTTGTGTCTATAAATAAGTTTCAAAGGTCAAGGTTGACCGTTGACCTTTCAGCTAAGGTAGATCATATTGGAGTCCCATCAACATATTAAAACATAGTTTTCTCAGAAACCACTTGGCCAATTGAAACCAAATTTCATTTCGCAACTCCTTATGATTGGTAAGCTAAATTAGTACAAATTGTTATGGTCACATGACTTAGATGGCCACCACGTCCATATATGGTAAAAACTCTTTATCTTTTTCTCTGGAACCAAAAGGCCATTGGCTTTGGGACTTGGTATGTAGCTTTGGGTATGTGGGCCCTACCTTGATTTGCACAAATGATGAATCTAGGTTGACCTTGGCCTACTTTATGGCAAGGTCAAATTTGATTCCTAATGCATTTATATGGAGAAAATCTTAAAATGTCCATTTTTTTTATAACTGTTTAAGCCGAATTCATAATAGTTAAACCTATTGAGACAATGGTTTTATATTAAGTACCAAATGTCAAGCTGACCAGTGACCTTTTATCCAAAGCCACTCATTTGGATTGCCCCACACCTATCTAAGCATCTTTTTCTCAGAAATCACTGGGCTGTTTGATTGATTATTCATTCGATCGTTTAGACCACTTGACCAAAATGGCTGCAACCCCCATACAAACCACATTATGGTTAAAACAAAATTTGTTCCATTATAAGCTGTAGTTCACTTGACCTATTTTAACATTATTAAGGAGTTCAGCTGAGCGCCTCAGGACCTTCAGGTCCTCTAGTTGTGATATTTGGATCGATGATGGCCCATTTATAGTGATATTTGGATCGATGATGGCCCATTTACAGTGACATTTGGATCCTCTATCCCCTCATCCCCTCATCAACTAAAATAAACAAAAAAAGTTATCAAATTTGGACCTTCTCTGAAAAAGACTTTCTAGATCGGCACATAAAACTACCCCCCAAATAATGGGAGCAACAACAGACAATGAGCCAAGAGCAACAGACTTACCACCTTAAAAAGGACAGCAGTCACAGGCAAATATATATTTTATAGAGCATATTCAAATTTTTGGAATGAATAAGCCATTTATTTCATCAAGTGAAGCAAAACATGCATATTTCATGAGTCGCGAGCCACAAATGAAATATACATTTTTCTCGCTTCGAGATGAAATAAATGGCATATTCATTCCAAAAATTTGAATTTTCTTTCTATTATATACAATTTTAAGTGTGAAAGATTCTTTGCACTACGTGACGTCAAACACGTTCGCACATTATGTCATAGTAATGATGATGTTGCATAATGTGCAATGACAGCCAAAACTGAAACCATAGGAGCAGAAGTAGAAAAAGTGAAAATTTCAGCAAATTCCGACAATTTAATTACCAAATTTTCCTTGCGATCAAACTTAGAAAATGAATACACACACTTTATGTTTTTGTCCACTAATAAAAAAGTTACAGGCATTTGAAAATCTGAAGTGGGCTCAAGGAAGTCAATGGAGAAAGCAGAGGACATCCAATTTGCACCAGTGAAGTACAGCTTTCTTAAAATATGCATTATATTTAATCAATATTTTCCTGTATTTCATTATTTTGTATATATAAAAAATTATATATTATTTTATAATAGGAAATGGTAATTTTCCTATTATTCCTTTGTTCATAGTCATTTTCCTTTATACCACCCTTACCAACTTTAGCATGAACTATCTCTTGATTTGCAAGGTCTACACTGATGTAGGTGGTATAAAATAGTTGTCCACCTGTACGTAAGATAATCTAATCGCTAAAGCGTGTGGGTTATCTCCACGTACAGGTGGACAACCCATGGTATAACAATTACATAATTATTTTTTTTTCATGGTCATTTTCCTATATTTACATTCTCAAGGCAATCCTTTAATGAATCTTTAGATTTTTGCAACCATTCATAGCCTCATGAATTACACAAAATTTGATTGACAGCTGCCAAGCTCACTTGCCCGTGCAATAGGCTTCCAACATCAAACTCATTCCTCAGAAGTGATACTGGTGTTGTGATTGACAGCGACCCACACCTGAGCAGCACATGCAAAACAAGCCTCTTGTTTGCTCCATTGGCTGTCCCTGTTCAAGCTGGCTGTTCCGCTTTTCCATTTTACACTCCGACTAAACTGTTAATATGATTATATTTTAAATACAAAACTGTTTTAATTCCTAAATTATTATTTATATATATTTTAGATATTTATAGTAAAATGTAAGCAATAAATTCAATTTTTGGAATGTTCATGGAATCATGAATACTTCGGGTCTCTTGCAAAGTTAACATGAAGCTCTTCGGGCTTCACTCACTTAGCAAGAGACCCGAAGTATTCATGATTCCATGAACATTCCAAAAATTGGATTCATTTCTTAAATAATTCCATTGAAAAACTTTCCCATAAAACAGGGCTCACTTATAACATGGTCCATTTCTATGGACCCCAAACATAGCACAGGGTTGGCACAGGCTTGAAAAGTACTTGAATTGAGATGGCTTTCTTGAAAAGTCCTTGAAAACTAAATCTGCCTTGAAAAGTACTGGAAAATCTCTCAAACGCCTTGAAAAGTCCTCAGGCCCCCAGGTAAGAGTGCGTATCTGAAAATCATTTTTCTTATTTCTCAACCAAAACATATGTTGTGTGTACTCAAAAGAACCGTCTCAATGAGCACCCAAAACACATGTTTAAACTAATGGATAAGAAAATAATTGCAATTTTACGCAAATTATTTTTGCTAAACTGGCCCTATGGTCCTTGAATTCTTCTATTTTCTGTAGGACTTAAAACTGTTGATAGAGACCTAAATCAGTTTAAAATTGTTGTGCCTTTATTTGGTGCAGCAAATGCTGCACCAAATAAAGGCACAACAATTTTATACTCATTTTCTAGTACTAATTTCTCCATTATCACAGTCTAGCATTTTGAAGAAGAATTTTAACACTTAAATCAGGATTTTTCATAAACTTTTAGTCCTTGAAAACTGTAAAATTGTCTTAAGAAGTCCTTGAAAAATCCTTGAATTTTATTCATACTTACCTGTATGAACCCTGATAGCACTATAGAGAGACTGCACTGTTCACTGTGTTACTAGGTCATGGAGCGGATGTCAAGTGTGTAGACTGGCACCCACAGAAGTCATTGGTAGCTTCAGGAAGTAAAGATAACCAGGTACCAATCAAACTATGGGATCCAAAGTCTGGTACCAGTCTGGCAACATTGTAAGTATATTCTTTCAAGGCTTTCTTGAAAAGTCCTTGAAAATTAAATATGCCTTGAAAAGGCCTTATCTTTCTTCTATTTTCTGTAGGAAATAACACTGTTGATAGAAATCTAATCAGAATAAAACTGTTGTGCCTTTATTTGGTGCAGCAATTACTGCACCAAATAAAGGCACAACAATTTTATACTAATTTTCTTGAGAAGTCCTTGAAAAGTCCTTGAATTTTACTTATACTTGCCTGTATGAACCCTGTTATATACTTTTGGCTTCCAGTGGAAGACCCGGTCCACACAGGCTGCAAAAGTCCTTGAAAATAAATCTGGATAAGTACCAGAGAATTACTTTTAACCCTTAAAGCGCCAATCACAACAAATATCGTCGCTGAAGGAGCACTCTCGTCTCGCTCCACATTGTTTGCCTTTTTACTTACAGTAACGAATAATGTTATCAAATGTGTGCAACAGGCAAATCAAGCAGACAATATTTTCTGATGCTGCTTTTGCTGGCGCTTTAAGGGTTAAGGCCTTGAAACAGTCTTTCAAATTTGTTATTTTCTGAAGGACAAAACCCTGTTAATGGACACATAAATCAGTATATGCACCAAAAAAAGGCAAAACAATTTTATGCGAATCTCCCAATACTGTATTCTTATTTCTTCATGATCTCAGTCTGGTTCAAACTAAGAAATTGTCCCTACATGACTGGAAAATTCTAGACTGGTATGTAAAGCATCAACACAACATAATAACATTATCTCAGTCTAGCACTTAAGAAGTAATGTTTTAATGTGTAAATCAGTCTTTTTCATAAACTTGCCCTTGAAAATGATAGTATTTAGAAGTCCTTGAATTTTACACAATCTGTCTGTATGACCCTTGAGCCATGGAACAAACAATATTCTTGCACACCGGATAAGGATATCTGTGATTTTATCCTGGGATAGAAAATCTTATCTTACCCATGCTATCTTACCCAGGCTGTCATGTGAGGGTTACATACATTGGTTGTATTGGAACTCGCGCACATGGTCGTCAAGTGACATCATTGTTATGTTACAGTGATGTCATCATGTGGAATTGTATCTTAGCGTATTCAGGGACTTCTGGAAGCTTATTTTGAAAAAACAGTAGTGAGCAAGAAAAAGAATCCATTATACGTGTGTACCGGGCCGTGTAGCGCAGTCGGTAACGTGTCTGGCTACAGATGTGTGTCTGACTGCACATCCAGGGGTCGCGAGTTCGATCCCGGCCCGGTCCCATACTTTCGTGGAGATTGATCATGAAATAATTTCTACGATCATTCTCCTCCCTTCCGCTGATTCATTCAAGAAGGGTTGTTGTCAGTTACAAGCGAAAGTATGTGCACAAATTACTGGTTAACCGCTTGATCAAGCCTGCCCAGGAAAAAGTGTGATTAGGTGAACTGACCGTCCCGCAATGACCATAGCTGTTGACTTGGGATGTAAAGCAACAAAACAAACAAAAACAAACATTATACGTGTGAGGGTAGGATAGAAAAATCCGTCCCTCAGGATCACAGTTTGTCATCACTTGGCAAGCCTGGTGATGCCAAACTGTGATCCTTGGGATAGATTTTTCTATCCTACCCTCACACTCATGATAGATTCTTATATTGCAGACAAACCAGAAAGACATACAATAAACAAAGCAGCCAGTCCTCTCTTCCCAGAATCAGAAAGGTCGCAAAGCATGTGTCCTTTCAAGTCCTTGAATCTTACATAACTTTGCTCATTGGAATCATGTACCTGCCACAACCAATTTGAGTTTTAATCCTACTGTTTCAGGCATGCTCACAAGTTCACAGTGATGGATTTAAAATGGAGCAAGAATGGTCTGTGGTTACTGACTGCCTCAAGAGATCATCTAGTCCTTGAAAAGTCCTTGAATCTTACATACTTTTGTTAATTGAATCATATAGCCGCCATAACCAAAGTGTTTAATCTTACCATTTCAGGCATGCTCACAAGTTCACAGTGATGGATTTAAAATGGAGTAAGAATGGTCTGTGGTTACTGACTGCCTCAAGAGATCAATTAGTCCTTGAAAAGTCCTTGAATCTTACATATAACTTTCCTCATTGGAATCATATACCAGCCACAGCCAAAGCTTTTAATCCTATTGTATTAGGCATGCTCACAAGTTCACAGTGATGGATTTAAAACGGATCAAGATATTCTTGAAAATGAATGTATTTTAGAAGACCTTGAACAGTCCTTGAATTTCACACAAGCTTACCTGTTACAGTCTGTATGACATCAGGAAGAGACATAATAACGCAGACAACCTAAAAGACAAGCAATAGCATAGCACTCAGTTCTGTCTTCCCCAATTCAGATAGGTCACAAAGCACATATCCTTGAAAAATCCTTGAATCTGGCAAAACTCTGCTCACCAGTTGTGGATTCAGAGGGGGTTAGCTTGAACTCGCCCCTCGTTTTTAAATATCTTATGAAAATGTAATTATTTGGTCTCAGTGAGACCAAATTATTTCATTTTCTTGGGATATTTAAGAAAAATGAGATAAATAGCACCGGCCCCTGCTCACTAGAATAATGTACCTGCCACAACCAAAGAGTTTAGTTCGACCATAATGCATTTCAGGCATGCCCACAAGTTCACAGTGATGGATTTAAAATGGAGCAAGAATGGTCAGTGGTTACTGACTGCCTCAAGAGATCATCTAGTCCTTGAAAAGTCCTTAAATCTTACATTACTTTGCTCATAGGAATCATACACCCGTCACAACCAAAGTTTTAACCCTACCATTTCAGGCATGCTCACAAGTTTACAGTGATGGATTTAAAATGGAGCAAGAATGCTCTGTGGTTACTGACTGCTTCAAGAGTTCATTGAGTCCATGAAAAGTCCTTGAAGCTTACATAACTTTGCTCACTGGAATTATGCATCCGCCACAACCAAAACTTTTAATCTTACCATTTCAGGCATGCTCACAAGTTCACGGTGATGGATTTAAAATGGAGCAAGAATGGTCTGTAGTTACTGACTGCCTCAAGAGATCATCTAGTCCTTGAAAAGTCCTTGAATCTTACATACTTTTGTTAATTGGAATCATATTCCCGCCACAACCAAAGCTTTTAATCCTATCATTTCAGGCATGCTCACAAGTTCACTGTGATGGATTAATAATGGAGTAAGAATGGTCTGTGGCTACTGACTGCCTCAAGAGATGGTTTAATCCTTGAAAAGTCCTTGAATCTTACATATAAATTTGTTAATTGGAATCATGTACACACCATAACCCAAGCTTTTAATCCTACTGTTTCAGGCATGCTCACAAGTTCACGGTGATGGATTTAAAATGGAGCAAGAATGGTCTCTGGTCACTGACTGCCTCAAGAGATCATCTAATCCTTGAAAAGTCCTTGAATCTTACATAACTTTGCTCACTGGAATCATGTACTTGCCACAACGAAGGTTTTAATCTTACTGTTTCAGGCATGCTCACAAGTTCACAGTGGTGGATTTAAAATGGAGCAAGAATGGTCTGTGGTTACTGACTGCCTCAAGAGATCATCTAGTCCTTGAAAAGTCCTTGAATCTTACATAACTTTGTTAATTGGAATCATATACCCGCCATAACCAAAGTTTTAATCCTACTATTTCAGGCATGCTCACAAATTCACAGTGATGGATTTAAAATGGAGCAAGAATGGCCTGTGGTTACTGACTGCCTCAAGAGATCATCTAGTCAAGCTGTTTGATATTCGAAATATGAAAGAGGAGGTCCAGGTGTTTAAGGGCCACAAGAAAGAAGCAACAGGTATATATGTCCCTTAATATTAATCCTTTGTATTCTGAGGGTAATCCAGATCGTTGAATGCTTTGTGAACATCAAGCGTCTGTTTATTATCTATAAATAGACTCAACGGCAGGGGTTGGATTATCTTATTTACATGTTCTTTTTATACATAATAAATCTTTGTGTTGCAAAAAGAACTGAGGGTGTATTTTTCTCTCCTATCATCAGGGGACTTTTTACACATGATATCACGGTGTTTCAAAGAAGTGCATGAGTTCAGTGACCTATATAAGAATATACGTCACTGATGAGTAATATGTTATGACGTATTAAGCCTCAGAATAAGTTCGATATTTTGCCGGGCCTGATCTGGGTCCAAACTTTTTGAAAAAGTTATAAGCAGATGACACTAGAAGGTAAAGTGTTATCTATGCAGGTGGTTTAAACGGCGGCTGTTATACATTAGCTGTTCTATAAATACACTGCCTGATTCTGAATACACATTTGTTTACATCTATGACGTGTAGTTATTCGGCTAATATCAGTGGTGGAATAAAACACGTGACTACAGGTTTTCTACTGTCCCTAGTTTCATATGTGGGCTGTGAAGCAGTCTATTTTTTATAATAAAACTTTCTGTACTGTTAGATAGCTGTTACAGTTAAATTCTGGTCCAATGAGATGATTCTCTGTTCACAAACATTTGAGCTATGCCATGCGAAAAGGTGTCTTTGGATATTCCGATCAAGTAAGATTCAAACCAGCCTCCTCAGCTACAGAAATAAGCTGCGGCATTGAAATTCTGGTTTTAGCATGAGTAGGTATCCTGCTATCTAGGCAGGGAACAAAATGTGCTGATCAGACTGCACATGATGATATGCGACTTTGTTGTTTGCAAATGCCATTAAGCAGGTTTTCACATGGCATGGCTCATTTTATTCACACTGAAGAAAATATATATATATATGTTATTTTTCGTTTTCAGCTTTGGCCTGGCACCCTATCAATGAGACACTCTTCTGTTCAGGAGGATCTGATGGCTCTATTATGTTCTGGAACGCAGGGTAATATTATTACATCATTGGTCAAAGTGTGATCATTGTGTGTCTATCTTTATTATCCTTTGTATCTGTCTGTATAGATTCTTTGTGATATGACCTTTGAGTGGCCCCTGTGCTGTTAGGAATCCTTGTTAAATAAATAAATCAACAGGAATCCTCGTTAAATAAAGTATTCAATTAAATTAGGTCAAAGATAGACGTAATTCTTGAGCATATAATTGTGAATATTTTCTTACAAATCAGTTAAAAGATATTTTCTGGGTGCTCAAAAGAACCGCAGCCTTTTCATTAACCTAAAGTAGAAGGCAGAGTGTATAGTGATGTGATATTTGCCTGATTTTAGACGACTCAAATAGGAGAGTAGAAGGCAACATAGCCCCCTGCAGCCTGCTAACGAAAGGCTGAACTGTACCTACAACATATGTTTGGTTCAGAAAGATTAAAATTAATTGCTTATTATGCACTCTAATATCATAAAATTTCTGTAACAGGGAATTTTTTTTTTTTTTTTTGTATGATTATATCACTTATTCAATGGCTAATGCCATGTCATAATTATTATGGCCAGATAAGACAGCATGTCTTGATCAATGAAATTAAGTAATTTTGCACTCTCAAACAAAGTAAATTAACAATGTATCTTCCTAAAAAAATATTGAGAAAAATATTTTAGACAGGGCATCATAATACTGTGTATTAAATGGTTAAAATGGGCGATCACACCAGGCTCATCAGTTATGCAGAGTCTCTGTGATAAATCGTGGGCAGATTATATATATTTAGTTAAGTTGGGTTAAAGTAAACGTTCTAAAATTTGGAGCACTTTTCCCTGACTGCTTCTAGCCAAATCTTTGGTTTCAATAATTGTGGCCAGAATAGCACACAATGAAGACTCTGAAGATCTGGGTTTGCACTGTTTGCCTTGGCCTTTTTGTAAGGTATTCAATATTTGAAATTTTAGAGCATTTTTATAGGAGCACATTTTTATGTGATGTTTATATTGAGATCGAGAGGTTGTGGGTTTGAGCCTCACCGGGTTCCCTGTATTGTGTCCTTGAGCAAGACACATTAATCATTGCTTAGTACTGGTTCAACCCAGGAAGACCCATCCCAACACAACTGAAAAATTGTTGACTGTGACGTAAAGAATCATATGAGACAAACAAGAACTTTTTTAAACCTACGTCCAGGCTTGGTTATTCTTGATTCTTTGCTTCTCATGCTTTCAGGACGGAGAAGGAGCTAGGCTCTATGGAGGAGGCCCACGATGCCATAATCTGGGATCTCGCCTGGCACCCCCTTGGTCACATTCTATCATCGGCATCCAATGATCATTCAACGTAAGTACGCAAAAGCAATAAAATATGGAAAGGCAGACTTGAAGTAGTCACTATAATTGTGCATCATATAGGCTAATGCCGATTTGTTAGAACGAGACAAACTTTCTTGCACACCAGATAAGGATATATGAGATTTTACCCTGTGATAGAAAATCATATCTTTCCCATGCTATCTTACCTAGGAAGTCATTGTAATATGTAAAAGTAACGTCATCATGTGAAATTGCATCTTAGCGTATTATAAGACGTCTGGAAGCTTATTTTAAAATAAATAAATAAAACAGTGGTGAGCAAGAAAAAGAATCCATTATTCGTTTGAGGGTAGGATAGAAAAATCTGTCCCTCGGGATCACAGTTTGTCATCACTCGGGAAGCCTCGTTATGCCAAATGGCGATCCTCTTGATGGATTTTTCTATCCTACACTCACACTCATGATAGATTCTTATAATCTTAGGCCTCCAGATAATAGTGGGTAATTAATTTTTTATTTTAATTATCTCTCTTAAAACAGATGAATTTATACCTTATTAGGAGCTGCTTGATCTGGATCGTCAGTAATCTATCTTTTATTGCCAAATCAGGGCTTGAAAGGCTCTGTAAGCACAGTAAAAATAATTCGGTTAAATTTTGATAAAGTAATGCTTATATGAAATTTGGAAGAAATCTTGTGACAAATGACTTGTTATGGTATCTACAAATGCAAGCAGACAGATGGCGGCCATTTGGTGAGCATTCATCTGACAAAACACACTTTTGAACTTGTGTGAGAGATTGATAAAAGTAATACTCACAGGGTTCGCACAGGCTTGAAAAGTACTTGAATATACAGAACTGTCTTGAAAAGTCCTTGAAAATTAAATTGCCTTGAAAAGCTCTTAAAGGCCTTGAAAAGACCTTGAATTTTACCATTTACAGGAGGATTCAACAGTCTTTTTGTTGACCTAAATCTGTATAAAATTGTGATGCCTTTATTTGGTGCAGCATATGCTGCACCAAATATGGGCACCACAGTTTTATACTAAATATCTTAAACTAATATCTTTAGTAATGGACTAGCATTTAGGAAGTAGAGTTTTATCGTGTAAATCAGTATTTTTCTTAAGTTTTCAGTCCTTGAAAACAGTAGGGAAGTCTTTGAAAAGTCCTTGAAAAGTCCTTGAATTTTACACAATCTTGCCTGTATGAACCTTGGCACATATGAAAAAAAGGTCCTGGAAAAGATATAGATTTCTGTTTTCTAATTTCTGTTTGGCTGAAATGTTTCAAGGTTATTCCTGAATTCAGGTTTTGAGGCAGACTTTCTGTAGATAGTCAGCCTAAAAACCTTAATTTTGCCCGACTATAATTATATTTTTTTCTGATTTACCTGCAGTATATAAATATGTTTATCATGTTTCGCATAGGTTTTGAAAAACCTTAATATTTTGCTCTGATAACTTGTATAAATCATGTTTATTTTTATTTCAGCAAATTCTGGACAAGGAACCGGCCTGGAGACTCGCTGAGAGATAAATATAATCTGAATACACTGCCTATTGGTCCTGACGGTGAAGTGATAGACGGTAAATTGACATACAACGATGTCATATTCTATCTAATAAGGGCATTGTGTACATTATTTTTTGCAAAAGTATAAACTTTTTCTGAAAAAAAAAGCAGATCAACTGGCTGGAGCGCAGTGATAGTGTTAGACTTAGGGGATAACTGTATTCATAATTACATTTGGAGAGGTATATTATAGTAATTACATTTGGAGAGGTATATTATAGTAATTACATTTGGAGAGGTATATTATAGTAATTGCATTTGGACAGGTATATTATAGTAATTACATTTGGAGAGGTATATTATAGTAATTACATTTGGACAGGTATATTATAGTAATTACATTTGGACAGGTATTTTATAGTAATTACAATTGGAGAGGTATATTATAGTAATTGCATTTGGAGAGGTATATTATAGTAATGACATTTGGACAGGTATATTATAGTAATTACATTTGGACAGGTATTTTATAGTAATTACAATTGGAGAGGTATATTATAGTAATTGCATTTGGAGAGGTATATTATAGTAATTGCATTTGGACAGGTATATTATAGTAATTACATTTGGAGAGGTATATTATAGTAATTGCATTTGGACAGGTATATTATAGTAATTACATTTGGAGAGGTATATTATAGTAATTACATTTGGAGAGGTATATTATAGTAATAACATTTGGAGAGGTATATTATAGTAATTACATTTGGAGAGGTATATTATAGTAATTACATTTGGAGAGGTATATTATAGTAATTACATTTGGAGAGGTATAATATAGTAATTACATTTGGACAGGTATATTATAGTAACTACATTTGGACAGGTATATTATAGTAATTACATTTGGAGAGGTATATTATAGTAATTACATTTGGAGAGGTATATTATAGTAATTACATTTGGAGAGGTATATTATAGTAATTACATTTGGAGAGGTATATTATAGTTATTACATTTGGACAGGTATATTATAGTAATTACATTTGGAGAGGTATATTATAGTAATTACATTTGGAGAGGTATATTATAGTAATTACATTTGGAGAGGTATATTATAGTTATTACATTTGGAGAGATATATTATAGTAATTACATTTGGAGAGGTATATTATAGTAATTACATTTGGAGAGGTATATTATAGTCAGATATAAGGTCAGAAATTGACAGGGAGCCATAAAACGTGGTTGCCGAAAGTATATCCTAAGATATACCTCCCCAGATAATCATTTTGAATATGGTTATCTCTATTCTAATGCACTATTAACATTTTTCTTTTAAAAAAAAACAGTGAAAATTTACTATGTTGCGACTACGTCTAGCGGCTGCCAGTTCGCCAGCTGCATTTATTCACTTGTCAACCAATGAAAGTCAAAGTTACGTAATCACGTTGAGTTTGCGACAGTATATCACAGATGTACTATTGCAAATTCATGACATTATCTAACCAGATGTCTTTTCATTTACAAGTGCATTAGAATTGGGATTGAAGGGTCACTAGTTCGAAACTCATCAGAGGCACTGTGTTATGTCCTTGAGTTATCCTCTGCTCAGTACTGGTTCAACCCAGGAAGATAGGAAATCATCCTGACATGACTGAAAAATTGTTGACTGGGCTGTTAAGCAGTGACTCAAAGAAACAAACCAATTGATATACTCTTTTCAAAATAATAGAAAGTCAGTCTCAAAATGCTTAATTCTGCAGATAATAATTGGTCTTCTGATTTAGTTTCAGTTTATCTAAAGGTATTTGACCATTTAACTTGGAATTTTTAATATTTTGGAGGCATACAGCATGTTTTAAATTCTGATTTTCTCAAGTTCAGGATTTTGGAAATTTTGAGCTTTGATCCATAATGTAAAATTCTGATAATTTTGCGAACGTCGGTCCTGATCTTGGTCCAACTGTTTGCCACTCTGATAGTGTTCCTGAAAGAATTTTTTGAAAAAAATTAATTTTGTAAATCAGCAGACGACAACGAAAGCATGAAAAATTACCCAGCATGCAAAAACCTAAGAACAGTACAACTTCAATGGCTCGAACAGGCTTGAAACCATGAAAAATAGTTCTAGCCAATGGTAGTTCCAGTCATCCAGGGTGGATTATGCATAGTAACTGAAAATTATTTTCTTATTTCTCAACCAAAACATATGTTGTGGGTACTCAAAAGAACCGTCTCAATGAGACGGTTCTTTTGAGCACCCAAAACACATGTTTAAACTGATGGATAAGAAAATAATCACACTTTTACGCTGAAAGGTTTTGCGTAACTGGCCCTATGCTAAAGTTAAACTAATCATCCCACCTAGGATAACAGTCTGCCTTGTCACTAAAAACACTTCTTGTATGCTTTACTGCAGGCCCCCCAGATAAGAGTGCGTAACTGTAAATTATTTTCTTATTTCTCACCAAAACATATGTTGTGGGTACTCAAAAGAACCGTCTGAATGAGACGGTTCTTTTGAGCACCCAAAACACTGTTTAAACTGATAGATATGAAAATAATCTCAATTTTACTCTGAAAAAAATTGTTTAACTGGCCCTATGTTACTGTTTCAATAAGTGTCCATGATCACCAAGATTAACAAATCTTTCGGGACACTTGAACTTTACCGGGCACCATGGTACAGTCTGTTCATGTAACATATGATAAATGGGGGTGTATACCCCCTCAATTTTATTCAGGTTATAACAGCCAACCATATCAAACATTTCACGAAATAGTTTAGAAGCATACAGACCCTAAAACCCTAGTCAAAATTAGTTGTGCCCGGTAAGTGCAATCTAGCCAATCTTTCTGCATGATAATCAATTTATGACCTATTGCTTGCTATTTAAAATTTGTGCACTTGTTTATTGTATTACAGAAGATACATTGATAGCGAGTAGCTCCACCCACCTACTTCCTGGGATGGGTCTAGAGCATGGGCTCCCTCCCGTTGAAGAGGAAAAACCTAAATGTAAGTACCATTCATTACACTGACAGCAAATAGCTCCACCCACCTGCTTCCTGGGATGGGTCTAGAGCATGGCCTCCCACCTGTTGAAGAGGAAAAACTTAAATGTAAGTATCCGTCACACTTTTTACAATATTTCACTGACAATTGTACAGTACAGTAGAAAATAGTGAGTATGATTGGGAAATACCACAATCACAAACTGCAAACAACCCCATGGCACCGCGAGGAAGAGCCACTCAGCCATCACGAGACACCAGGAAGACAAATTTAGCAAAGCAACCAGCTATCTCTTCCCCTATCATGATGATTGCAAAACTAGAATGGACATAAACGTTCAACAAAACATAGAACAATGACAGACTCCTACAATGGGATTTACAATAAACAACGAATCAACAACAACAGAACCACAGCCTTAGAACGGACTAAGTCTTCGTCCTAGATTCTGATGTTGTTGAAATAAAAGAAGTGTTCTGCTCGCATGAAGGCCTGGAGAAACATTCTAATCAAATTAACACACTATGATGAAACGGGTTTCATATTTTGTTCATTTCATGTAAGATATTCTTTTGAGTACCCATAACATTAAATTATGTTTTGTTTTGTTTAGAAATAGAGGATCTTACATGAGTGCTCATGTTTTATTGAATTTATTAAACGAGTTGGGGGAAAGAGATAAAATGCGAGGCTTGCCGAGCATTTTATCTCTTTCGCAACGAGTTTAATAAATTCAATAATACAAGAGCATGAATGTTAGATTCTATTTATCATATGACAAATACTTTGAAATCTCATTTCTGGCGTAAAAATGTTATAATTTCGCAACGTTGTTATGGACGTCATAACGTTTCCCGTAAATCTATAAACCACTAGTGGTTTATCTATTTTATTGCATGGTGTTATTTCACTCCCAGACGCGACGTTATATGATAATTACTAATACGGCATGCCGGATCGTAGCTGAATATTTTCTCCTAGCAGGGAATGAAATAAAACTCTGGATGTTTTATGTTTTTTCTCGAGGTCAATTTTCTTGTTCACAGCAAAACCGGATAATGAGCTACCGTCCATACCTGGATTAGACTATAGGTTCTGATATGCCTTGTTGCAGAAGATTTTTTAACTTAATGTTGTATTTAACAATTAACTCTGAGTGTCTGTGGTAGAATTTAGAAAATGCTTTTCGAATTATATGGTTGTATTCCTTTAAGATATTCTTTTGAGTACCAATAACAATGTGTTTGGTTTAGAAATAGGAAAATCAAATTCTGTTTTTCTTGTCCTCAGCAAAACCGGACAATGAGCTTCCGTCCATTCCCGGATTAGACTGGTCCAGCGACATGCAGTACCTGAAAGAGCAAGCTCTCAAGGATATGCCACAGCGGAAGAAACTGCCGTTTTCTCGGCCAATCCCCAAGTGCTTTGAACAGGCATGGATCTCCAATCAACAGCCGGGTCTCCTGGTTAAAGAAGAAGGTAAATTTTGTGAATACAGTAAAACCTGTCTTAAGCGGCCACTCAAAATAGACAAAAAAAAAGATCTTAATGACAAATGATAGCTTAATGAAGGTCGGAAGTATTGTAGAATGCTCCCCTTGGAGCATTCTGCAATACTTTTGACCTGCATTAAGCGATATTTGGTCTTGAAAAACAATTTTTGGTCTTTTATAGAGTGGTCGTTTTAGACAGGTTCTACTGTATAGTAAATAATCTGGAAAAATGGATCCTCCAGAAATGGAGAAAACCTACAATATATGAAAACAGAAGGCTCAATTTTATTGAGCCTGTTCATGAGAACTAATGGAAAGTGCAACAATTCTCACGCCCCCTAGCACCGGCTTAAGCAGTATTCTGCTTTTTGTCAGAACCCAATATTCCCGAAGGACCAGTATTTGAAACAATATCAACAATATATCAATGCACGTGGAGAAGTTTTACCAACTCCACACAGAAACAACGACAGCAGATGTCCCCTCTAAACAATCATTATCTGGTAAAAAGGTCACTCTCAAAAAGACCAAATATGGTTTTCAAGACCATTATCGCTTACTGCAGGTCAAAGTGGAGCATTCTGCGATACTTTCGACCTTCATTAAGCTACCAATTGGTATCAAGATCTTTGTTTTGTTAATTTTGTGTGGCACTTTTACACTGGGTTTTACTGTACATGGGTGAAAGTTTTCAGGATTATCCAAGGATTTTCCTACCTTCCTGAAGTCTGGGCCACGGGCCTTTTGAATTTGGTAAAAAAGCATTTGGACCATCAAAAATGGGAAAACTTGAACTGGAGCACCATTTTAAATGGATTTAAAACCATGTAAGAAATTAGCCGTGTAAAGCTGTAACATGTTTGTTGCTTTAATTGCAATTGCCCACCATAAAAACTCCTGAAGAATTGCATAAAAATGTGAATGAAATTGTGCATCTGCAACTGGTATTTTTGTTCGGGTGTTCATGAAATTTTCACCCAAATGTTGAACTAAGAAATTGGGAATGATATATACACCATTTTGGGAAGTTTTTGCTAATTTTTTTAATTGGGCAGGGAACGATATCTGATGTTATCCCAGAATTTGGGAGTGCAGTGGCTCAGTGATAGAGTGCTCGACTTGAAATAAAGAGGCTGGTTTAAAGCTAATGGGCTGAATTACCATAGAAAGTCAGTCTCAAAAAACTGAATAAGGCAGATTGTAATAGCTTCTCTGGTTTATGTTTTGATAATCTAAGGACATTTAACAATTTTAAACTTAAATTATTTAGAGAAGCCCAGTGGATGAGTTGCTATCTAGAGCATTAGACTGGGAATCGAAGGGTTGCTATTTCGAGACTCACCGGAGTAACTGTGTTGTGTCCTTGGATAGGACACTTTATCCTCTGCTTCCACCCAGGAAGGGTCCCTACATGACTGAAAAATTGTTGACTGTGACGTAAATAATCAACTCCAACAAACAAATAAAATTCCTGAATTCATGATTATTAGGCTGACTTTCTATAGATAGTCAGCCGAAAAATACGGAATTAGGCAGAAAGTTATAAAAATAGAAACAAAATAGACAAAACATACACCACGGCAATGGCAGATTTTCATGCACTGTCATTTACACACGTTCTCAAGTCAGAACCATCGACATCAAGCTCAAAATCAAGTAAAAAACAAACAAACAGAAACTTTCAGAAATAACGACTGGAAACTGCACTACAATTAAAGGTAAAAAAAAGATCACACTGAATAGGCTGCAATGGAAAACCTTCTTAATCGACAAACGCAATTGAAAAATGGCTAGAAACAGTGTTTTTGATTGCCATTTGTCGCCAGTTCGGCGACAACTGGCATTTAAAAACTCTGTTTCTACCTATTTTTTTTATCTGTGTTCATCAATAGTTTAAACGTTTTCAATTGCCGCCTATCCGGTGTGAAGACACAGCACAGAGAGTCTATGGGCAGCAAAATATTGCCATTAACACATCAACAGCAACAACATTAAAGATAGGTTTAGTGTGTCCCCCAGATTTTGCAGATATCCTCTTAAAATTTTTTGTAGGGGGACCCGGTGTCCCCTAGGAGCCGCTGTGGTGTAGTGGATAAACCACTTGCCTTGTAAACCAGGGGTTGCAGGTTTGATTCCTGGCTTCACCAGTCTGTCGGATGTTACGCTCAGATGTGGCCCAATCTCCATATGACCTTAGCTGTTGGTGGGATGTTAAACACAAACACAACAAAAACAAACCTGTGTCCCCAAGAAATCTTGACCTTGGCACAGCACTGTTTATACTTTTCATCCCGATGTCCATCCATCCTTCTTCCAGTCCATTGCTACATGTAAATGCCATAAATGACATAAGTTTGTCTTCATGTTATTATACCCCCCACAAACTTTGTTTGTAGGGGGTATACTGTTTTCACGTCCGTCCGTGCGTCCGTCCGTCCGTAACGCTTTGTTTCACTTAATAACTCGAAGAGTCATTGCTGGATTTTCATCAAACCTTGCAAACATGTTCATATATGCAAGACAAATACTTTAGACAAAAAAGTAAGGGCTAGGGGCCAATTCTATTAGAGTTATTTCCCTTTGTAGTTCTAAATGGCTTTTAATATAGTGCTTTATGCTTATGCTATTATAGGCCATACACGGGCCGATCAACTCCTACCACAGCTTTTGATGGAACAATTTGATACTTTTCCTATACAATGTAGACACATTGAACATATGCATGAAGGAGTTTGGTTCAGAAAAAATAATTTTTGACAAAATGACAGCTGTGAGAACTTAGACAATTTTTCCCTAATAAGGTGTTTGTATATGCATAGACGGTGCTCTTATGGGCCGATCAACTCCTACCACAGCTTTTTATGGAGCAATTTGATACTTTGCCTATACAATGTAGACACATTTAACATATGCATGAAGGAGTTTGGTTTAGAAATAATATTTTTTGACAAAATGACAGCTGTGAGAACTTAAACAATTTTTCCCTAATAAGGCTTTTGTATATGCATAGATTGTGCCTTCATGTGCCGATCAACTCCTACCACAGCTTTTGATGGAACAATTTGATACTTTGCCTATACAATGTAAACACATTGAACATATGCATGAAGGAGTTTTGTTCAGAAAAATAATTTTTGACAAATGACAGCTGTGAGAACTTAGACAATTTTTCCCTTATTAGGCTTTTGTATATGCATAGATGGTGCCTTCATGGGCCGATCAACTCCTACTACAGCTTTTGATGGAACAATTTGATACTCTGTCGATACAATGTAGACACATTGAACATATGCATGAAGGAGTTTGCTTCACAAAAAATAATTTAGACAAAATGACAGCTGTGAGAACTTAGACAATTATTCCCTTATATGGCTTTTGTATATGCATGGATAGTGCCTTTATGGGCAGATCAAGTCCTACTACAGCTTTTGATGGAGCAATTTGATACTTTGCCGACACAATGTAGACACATTGAACATATGCACGAAGGAGTTTATAATTTTTGTTTGCACAGATTCTACTGAAATCTTCTTATCAAAACTAAAGTCTTTTTGTTTGAACTATAACTTGCCAAGTTTTTTCACTGACTCTTACTGTGCGGGGGGTATCTAATAAGCATTGCTTATTGACTTTTTTCATTTGATCAATTTTGTTTCAATTTTTTTGTCTTTGTTCAGACGAAGAAGAGCCAGGAGATCGAAAGAGTAAGAGACGGGACAGAAAGCTTCCTAGAAGTAAAATAAAGTCTTTATTATCACTTGATCTGCCAGACAGACCACCACCAGGTCTCCGCGAGAAGAGTAAGTATACTTCCCGCCATTTTAAATCCTTTAGCAAAAAGCATGGGTGAAAATTTTCAGGACTATTCCGGAATTCAGGATTTTGAGGCTGACTTTCCATAGAAAGCATAGGTCTAGATAAACAAAAAAAATCAGCATAAAATTGTGAATATGTTCATATCCATCAATTTGAACATTTGTTTTGGGTGCTCAAAAGAACCTTTTCGCTGAGACGGTTCTTTTGAGTACCCACAACCAACCCTTTTCATTAACTTTAAAAGTAGAAGGCAGATTGTATGGTGATATTAAAAATGTGTTCTATTTCCCAGAAAGTAGATGGCTCAGCTAGAAGAGTAGAAGGCAATGTAGCCCTCTGCTGCCAACTAATGAAAAGGTTGAGAAATAAGAAAATCAATTTTTAATCACACACTTTATCTAGAGGCCTGGAAAGACAGCCTCAAAATCCCGAATTTGTATAATAGGCAGCTCATAAAAGCTTCACTGATTTATTTTCAATATCTATCAAACTAAGACACATAGGTTTTAATAGATAACAAAAAATTTGACCGTAAAAGTGTAAATATTTTCTTACCCATCAGTTTAAGCATATGTTTTGGGTGCTCAAAAGAACCATCTCATTGAGACGGTTCTTTTGCGTACCCACAACATATGTTTTGGTGGAGAAATAAGAAAAATAATTTTTGGTACGCACTCTTAACTAAAGGCCTGAATACAGTTTACTATCTTTATTTGAAATAGTTATTGTTCATTTTTTTGTAGGCATATTGTAAGTTTTAAGATTCAAATTTCTTTTTTTCATTTTTTTTACTCTCTACCATGAATCAGTGATGTTGTTGTTGCATCAGCTTCTTGCAGTTCAAATTTTCATGTATCAGGCTGTTCATCTGTCTGTCAACAATCTATATCAGAATGCATTTTTTTACAGCATTGATAAGGCCAAATAAAAAATAAGTGTGTTTCAGGTAACGGGTCTGAAAAGAGCTACGTGGTTTAGGGGCTATTTTAGCCCCCTATGAGGCCAAAAAATAAAAATTGCTTTTCACCAATTTCTTCAATCTAATTTGTTAGAAAAATAGCCAAAGTGTAAATATCTGGTATTAATTTGACTTTTACCATTGCTATGATACCAGAGCCAACATGAATAGTTTTTCTTTTGTGTAAGGAAAGTCAGTTATGAAATCAACTATTCCTGGGCACGCTTTTCAAAATTGAGATCAACACTCTTAAAAAGTGTGAACAGTAATCACTTGATATTTGAAACAAGCGGATAAAAATCTTAAATTTGATCCCTGAGTCCAGTGTTCAATGTAGAGGAGGCCATAGAGCCATTGACCCCCTCTTTTTACTCCAATGGCCCCTTGCTAAAGCTAGAGTTGGCCATCTTTAGCATTTTGTGAATGGGGAAATATTGGGCAGTTTTGTATTTTCATCTGAAATTAAATGGAAATAGCCCCCTTTAAAACTTCCTGGATTGAACCTTGCGCAGATCCAGAAATTTTTGTCAGAGGAGGCAGTTTTTTTTTCTTTTTTTTAGTTGACAAGGGGAGGGAGAGGATCCAAATACCACTAAAAGCCCGCCATCATCTGCCAGCCAGCGAAACGCCATTTAAATGGCGATTCACTGGCGGACCGATGATGGCCCAACATTAAATGCTGGCTAGGTAGCTATGTGATTTTCAGGGGATCCGGACCAGTATTGCTAAGAAACCCTTTAGATTTGTGATTTTTCAGGGGGGGGGTCTGGACCCCCTGTACCCCCACCTCTGGATCCGAGCATGTGAACACTGCCTGACAACACTAGTTCTCAGACAGGGTTCGCACAGACCTGGCAAACCTTGGTCCTGGAAAACTCCTGAAATTTGAAAAAAGTGCCTTTTGTCCTGGAATTGTCTCGGAATTTTGTAAAATCATCCTTGAAAATATGAATAAGTCTTTGAAAAATATAAAATACAACTAGTCCATTCAGATATATGGGATGCGCAAAAAAACTGTGGGAAAATGGCAAAAAAAACTGAGTGAAAATCACTAGATACACATCATAGAGCGAGGTGCAACTCATATTCTATTCTATTCAATTTGTGCGGTAGTAACGGTTTTTATCACCGGTGTCAGAGTCAAAGAAATTAAGTGCATTTTTTTTGTTTCAACGCTTCCAGCTGAAAAAATGCATTTTTCATGTTGTTTTATACAAAATTGGGAAGAAGTTGAGTCCTTGAAAAATGATAAAAGTCGTGGAAAAGTCCTGGAATTATGTTTTCTCATTTCCGTACGAACCCTGTCAGACACTGATAAAGCATTTTGTTGCAGATTCGTCAGAAGCTGATGAGAGTTGGCGGCCGGGGAAAGGACCACCAGCGCAAGAACCACCACACAGTGTAGGACAGATGCCTCCAGGGTTGGGAATTCAACCTCCAAATCAAGGTACAGTAAAACCTGTGTAAAACGGCCACACAACAATTGACAAAACAAGATCTTAATGACAAATGGTAGCTTAATGAAGATCAAAAGTATTGCAGAATGCTCCCCTTCGAGCATTCTGCAATGCTTTTGACCTGAATTAAGCCATAATTGGTCTTGAATACCATTTATCAGTCTTTTTGAGAGAGGACGTTATACACATGTTTTACTGTAAATTTATCATCAATCAAGATAAATAAATGTGTTGAGCATAAAATTGTGAATTTTTTATTATCCATCAATTTTAACAAAATGTTGGGTCTGATCTGGATCCAAATTATTTTACACTCTGATGGTAATTCTGAAAGAATTTTAGAAATAGTCAATTTTGAAAAAAGTCAGATGACAAAAAACGCATGCAAATTACCGAGTAGGCAAATGATGTACTCAAACTTTACGTCAGAAATGTATATGTAAGTTTGATAGTCATATGTATGTGAGCTACATCCTGAGGAAAATCTGTGCAGACTGATCAGCGTCATTTTCATTCCCTTATAAGAAAGTATGGTAGCTAGATTTGTCCTGTCAAAATTTTGGTGAAAATTAAGGTGTCCAAGTAATAAGGGTAAATGTGCCCTTGATGTCTTGTAGATGAGTAAAGTTGTTTCTCAGACACCAGATTGGGATTTTCATTGTTTTTACTCATGTGAGATAATTGTATCTCACATACACGTACCACAGTGCTCCAGATAATTTTGACGACCATCAGTACTGGTACTGGTCCAAATGAACATTGATCCATACCAGCTATTTCTAATCCGTACATGTATTAATTTTGGCGTAGCTAAAATTATTATGAAAGCTTATACTGGTATTTAAAACTGGTCACGTTGTTGCTGTCTTCATGTACAGTTTGATATAATTTGATATAAACCCATCAATGAAAACATGATGCCCCTATATATATATATATATATATACACATAGGCAAGAATATTGGAACAGAGATGATTGTTTTTATTGCTATCTGTAAACACGCTGCTCTTCCGAGAAATTTCTACTTTCACTTTCTACTTTGAATGGTTCACATGAAATTACAAGGACCAAACTGATAGCAAAGTCCCCGAGAGTGGCTTCTGCGCACATATTATTCTGAAAACATGTGTTCTTCAAGTAGACATGGTAAGGGGACACGACTGAACATTGGGGAGTTAGTATTGAGGCAAAAATAAAACATTGATAAGCAGTCCAGCACGTTGATTCTGGATTTGTGGACGCATGAATTTTGAAAGATTCACAAATTAGTTCAATTATCAAGCGTCTTCTGATTGAAATGGATGAGAAATACTGGTTGTTGGTAAAAAACGTCTGTACAGGCAAAACACACCCCTATCCATATACCTATAATTTAAGTCTGTACGGGCTCTATCTGGAGCGCTGCATACCAACCTGTGGGAAAGCTAAAAAACGAACAGGCGCATGCTGGTCTTAATTTGATCTGTGAGGTCATTGTAATTTTTAAATTATGTCACACTGTCGCAGCTCAGCATATTCAGGATTTTCTAGGAGTCTTTTTCATGTTTTTTTCCCCAGTATAAATGAGGTATTTAGTGGTGAGCAAGAAAAAGAATCCATTATTCATGTGAGCATGGGATAGAAAAATCCGTCCCTCGCAATCACTGTTTGTCATCACTCGGCAAGACTGGTGATGCCAAACTGTGATCCTCCGGACGGATTTTTCTATCCCACCCTAACACTCATGACAGATTCTTATATGGGTTCTACCCATGGGATAAGAAAATAATCACAATTTTACACTCAAGATGGTTCCTTATCTGAACCTATGAATGACCAGACAAGCAAACTTGAATTATTATTCTCTATCCATCAGTTTAAACATGTGTTTTGGGTGCTCTAAAAAACCATCTTGTTGAGGTTCTTTTGAATACCCAAAACATGTTGTAGGCAGCACAGTGGCTCAGTGGTAGAGTGCTTGACCTGATACCGAGGGGCCGCATTTTCGTGCCTCACCGGCATCACGCGTTGTGGTCCTTGAACAAGACACATTTATCCTAGCTTAGTACTGGTTCAACCCAGGAAGACCTGTACCTGTTTAACTGAAAGATTGTTGATGGGATGTAAAGAATCAAATCAAACAAAAACAAAACAAAACATGTTGTAGTTAAGAAATTAAATAGTTTTTTAATTATGTACTCTTTCCTTGATGCCTGCTATGATAAGAAACTCAAGACCAAATAAAAAAAAATGTGTTTCGAGTAACAGGTCCAAACTTTTAGGTAGGGTAGGCACACATTTTTTTTTTTTTTTTTTTTTTAATTATTTTTTTTTCCAGAAAAACTCTAATTTTATGCATTTTGAAAGGCATTTCGCCTTTCAAAATGCTTAAAATTGTATGTTGTTTTCCAGAAAACCTGAAAAAAATCTAGGTTTCACCAGTTAATTTAGGTAGGGTCGGGTTACCCTAAACACAGGTATTTTTTTATTTTGCCTAAGCCCAATCTGTTTCTGACTTTCATCTTATGCTCAAAATTTATTGAGTACGCTATTATATCTTTCAGAAATGCCCAATAACCAACCATTGTTAGGAAACAGGCCGGCATTGGAATTTAGTGACATGCAAGGGCGTGACTTCGACCCGAGGCCCGGGGGAGAATACGGAGAAGACATGGACTTCAGATTTAATCGTGAAAGAGTTCCAGAGGGCAGGGATCAGGATTACCGGGCTGATCAAGATTACCGAGGTGATCAGGATTACCGTGGTGACCAGGATTATCGTGGTGACCAAGATCATCGTTCAGATAAGGATTTCAGGAAGGATCATGACTTCAGAGGACCTAGTGAATCTATGATGGATCCCTTTAGGGGCCCTAATGATATGGGACAGAATGAACCTGTGAGGGATCCATTTAGGGGTCCAAATAATATGGGACAAAGTGATCATCAATTTAGAGTTCCGAATGAAAGACAGAATGAACCTACAAGGGATCAGTTTAGGGGTCAAAATGATCATGGACAGAATGAACCTATGAGGGATCAGTTTAGGGGTCAGAGTGATCGTGGACAGAATGAACCTATGAGGGATCAGTTTAGGGGTCAGAATGACAGGGGATTCAACGAATCAATGAGAGATAATTCACATGGTCAGGATGATTCAATGAAAGACTCGTTTGATGAATCTGAGGAATCGTTTATGCTGTATAAAGATATGGGTGATCCTTATAGAGACAGTCTTGAAGACTCTATGGGTGATCCTTATAGAGACAGTCTTGAAGACTCTATGGGTGCTTCTAGTTATGATAGTCAGAACAGAAGGCATGATTCAAATATTGAGCCTCATGAGATGATGGACTTTGAGGGCAGTCACAGCCCTAGTCCAGGTCCAGGTGGCCGTGGGCGGGGGAGGAATGATAGTTTCAGAGGTGGCGGGGGACGAGGTGGGTCTGATGGCTCAAGAGGTGGTAGTGCTAGGGGGAGAGGGAGAGATAATAGCTTTAGGGGAGGTAATGCACCTAGAGGGGGAGGAGATAGCTTCAGGGGAGGTAATGCATCCAGAGGTGGAGGGGATAACTTTAGGGGTGGAGGGAGTTCAAGAGGCAGGGGAGGTAACAGAGGCAGAGGTGATAGTTTCCGAGGTGGAAGAAATAGAAATGAAAACGATAGTTTCCGAGGAGGTGCTGGGGAAGAAGAGAGTGGGGGTAATTTTGGTGGTAATCGGGGAAGAGGTGGTTTTCGTGGGGGTGGAAGAGGGGGTAGTGATCAGGATAGGGGCTTGAAAAGAAATAGGGATGATTCTTCAGAAAGGGGCAGCTGGGGTGGAGACATGGGAAATGAAGGGTTTGGTAAAGGTCCTGGAAATCAAATATCAAATGTTAACCCTGGGTCAGGAATGGGAGAAATGGACAGGGGTGCCAGTGGCAGGGAGGATCAAGGGGACGGAGGGAGGGGTGGTCACCAAGGCAGGGGTGGAAGAGGAATGAATAGAGGATTTAGGGGAGGTGGGGACAGGGGAGGCTGGGATAATAGGGGGAGGGGAAGAGGTGGTCAGAGGGGTGGGGGAAACAGGGGAAGGGGTCGAGGCAACTGGAATTAAAAGGACAGTAAAACCTGTCTCAAGGGGTCACTCATAAAGGGACAAAACGAAGGTCTTAAAGACAATTTAAATGGTAGCTTAATGAAGGCCGAAAGTATAGCAGAATGCTCCAAGAGAGCATTCTGCAATACTTTTGACCTGCATTAAGCGATAATCAGTCTTGAAAACAATTTTTGGTCTTCTTTTAGAGTGGCCACTTAAGACAGGTTTTACTGTAGAGGATTTAGGGAGAAGTGGGGATAATACGATGTAGATGATGAAGAAAAGGAAGTTCCAGGAAAGGGGGTTTGGTAGGGGTTTTGAGAAAGATGAAATAAACAGCGTTTTACGTCTCAGAAACTTTGATTAATATACAGAGATGTAAAAGGATATACACAGTTAAGATATGTAGATACACTATACATGTTGTTTGGGGCTCCATTTACTTCTTAAACTGCCAACAATTTTTTTGTCCTGAAAATGTTGTATGCTTTTTATGTCTGCTGCATATGTTCAATTGCGCTTCTTACTACTTTGATCCCTGAGGGAGCAGTCTGATCTGGGTCCATTGCATTTGCATTATAGGATACAAAATACATACCATCAATAAGCAAGTAGACAACATTTGTCATGAATGGCGGGAAAATGGTTAATTAATTAACCCATAATCTGCTGAATTTATAGATTCTAATCTACTTTAAGTTAACTGCTTGACTATGCAATAAGTACTAAAATCTCCGGGAGCATGGTGGCTCAGTGGTATAGTGCTTGACTAGAGATTGAGGGGTTGCTGGTTCGAGCCTCACGGGAGGCACTGCCTTGTGTCCTTGACCAAGACACTTTAACCTCTGGTTAGTTCTGGTTCAACCCAGGAAGACTTGTCCCAACATGACTTTAAATTGTTGACTGGGTAGTAAAGAATCCAAACAAACAAACAAAATATTACTAAAATCTCTACACTTTCTTGAGTGCAAGAGATCTGATGAAAAGTGGGCAGATTGAAACCAAATTTCCATGGATATAACATTGGAGCATGATGAAGACTTTATAAGGTTTTGGGGACCTTGCCCTGAGTTTCAAGGTCACAGCTGAGCTAAATAGGTCAAATTTGAGAGTGTGTGGTGGGGTCATCTGTTTTCTCTGTAAACCTGTGTAAAACAGCCTCTCTCAAAAAATGGTTTTCATGACCGATAATCGCTTAATGCAGGTCAAAAGTATTGCAGAATGCTCCAAGAGAGCATTCTGCAATACTTTCGACCTTCATAAAGCTACCAGTTGTCATTAAGATCTTTGTTTGTCTATTAAGATCTTTGTTTGTCTATTTTGAATGCCTGTTTTTTACACGAGTTTTACTGTAATAGGTCCGGACTAACGCATTTTTGAGTGTAAAATTTTGAGTATAAATTTAAATCCATTAGGTTTAGCACTTGCAGTGGGTGCTGAAACGAACCCTCATTGAGATGGTATTTCTTTTGAGTACCCACAGCATATGTTTTGTTTGAAAAAATAAAAAGCTAATTTCTTGAGGTCTGTTTTGTACAGCCCATTTACAAAGCTGATTTTGATGACTTATATCGGTGGTGAGATGTTAAATTTTGAGCCTCCAGATAAGAGTGCAGATTTGAAAATCATTTTTATTTCTCAACCAAAACATATGTTGTTGGTACTCAAAAGAACCGTCTCATTGAGACAGTTCTTTTGAGCACCCAAAACATATGTATAAACTGACGGGTAAGAAAATAATAGCAATTTTACACTCAGAATATTTGCTTAATTGGACCTATGGAACTTAATCATAATGTCATATGTTTTGCTTTTGTTATGAAATGATACTTGATTTGTTGAAAGGACTTATTTCCTCTTAGGAAACTATCACTTATATTTTCTGCAAAAGTGACTAAAAATTGCATCAAAATAACATTAAGAGTTTAGTACATCATTAAAGGCCAAGAAAAAAAAATACCTGTGTTTCTGATTGACTGCCAACCCCCGACCTAAAAACTTTTTCCACAACTTCTTGAAATTGACATTTTTCTCGCATTTTGGTCCGTTTTGGTCTGTAGAAATACAGACATGACCACCGTAGCTATCACGACTATCATGCAAACAGTCACAAAACTCTATTTCTTTTCAAGATTGCGGCGCCTCGCTATTCGTAACTTTCAAGAATAATAAATTTTTTGTGAGATTTAAATAAAAAAAAAAATGATTAACAAGAGACAAATTGATCATTTGTTTATGTGGCCGCAGCTTGCTTTAAGAAATCTCCGATAAAAAAGGGCTGCTCCCTGGGACTTGACAAAAAAAAATCTTTTTTTTCAAGGGTCATCAGAAACACAGGTATTTTTATTGGCCTAACCCTGGTTATGCTGGATTTTTTTTTCTAAACTACACTCATACCTTATTTATATCTATTAGTAATTGACTTGCAGGATTTGTGTTTATAGTATGTTCATATGAACAAGTAGAGAGTAAAACAGTGTGGATGCTGATCAGCTGGCCTCTCAGAGGCCAGCTGATCTGGATCTACACTGTTTTCAAAACAGGAAATCTGAGTACGGCATGGTAAGGGCCAAGATATGAAATACGAGTTAGTGGAGGGAGCGCAGTGGCTTAATTGTAGAGTGCTTGACTCCAGACTGAGAGGCCACGCGTTCGAGCCTCACCGGCATCACTGCGTTGCATTCTTGAGCAAGGTATATTAATCCTAGCTTAGTACTGGTTCAACCCAGGAAGACTCATCCCTATATAACTGGAAGATTGTTGATGGGACGTAAAGAATCAAGATCAGCCTACGAACCCATAAAGTCTAATCTGAGTCCTAGCTGGCATGATTCATTAGCTATCACACACTTTCTTATGCATATAATGACTCCTTATGAATAATGAAATTCCACACCTAGATTGTAGAAGCAAGACGTTGGCACAGTATATATAGTTTAATCTGAGTCCTAGCAAGTATGAATCATAAGCTATCACAAACTTTTTCATGCACATAATGACTCCTTATGAATAATGAAATTCCACACCTAGATTGAATAGAAGCAAGAAGTTCGTACAGCAAACAACTCATAATACACTCATTTCATTATATACAAAGTAATGACTACAGGAAATTATTTATTAAATCTAATGCATATTTTAAAAAAGCTGTATTTTACAGCCATGAAAATATAAAAGTGAAAATATAAGTTGTATTTCATGTGTGAAATTGGATGTCCTCTGCTTTCTCCATTGACCTTCTTGAGCCCACTTGAGAGTTTCTTATTAGTGGACAAAAACACAAAGTATGTGTATTAATTTTCTTAGTTAGATAGCATGGAAAATTTTGGTAATTAATTTGTCGGGATTTGCTGAAATTTTCACTTTTTCTACTTTTGCTCCTATGGTTTCAGTTTTGGCCGACAATGCACGTAATGCAATGTCATCATTAATATGACATATTGTGCAAGCTTGTATGACTTCCTTTAGTGCAAAAAATCTGTCACACTTAAAATTGTATATAATAAAAGGAAAATTCAAATTTTTGGAATGAATATGCCATTTATTTCATCTTGTGAAGCGAGAAAATGTATATTTCATTTGTGGCTTCGCCACTCATGAAATATGCATTTTTCACTTCACTCGATGAAATAAATGGCATATTCATTCCAAATATTTTAATATCCTCTATGTATAAGAGCATGTGCGCTTATTATAATATTAGGTAAATTTAATTGTGGAAGATGGTCCAAATATTTAGTGTGAATACAGAAGTGCTTGACAGTGCCTGGTGGTCTGTAACTATTATCTAGCTGTGTGTAATTGTACATAAATTACATGTATAGCAGGCCCCCTAGTGGAACCTTTAAAACCTTTAGAAACCTTTATTTTGGTTGGAATCCTTTAAAACCTTTTATTTGGCTGAAAAACCTTTAATAACCTTTATTTTGATTTATAAACCTTTAATTTTTGCAAGATCAGTTTGAACATAAGAAATAGACCATAAGTATGTCGACAAAAAATGTCTGTTACAGCTTTATAGTTTTTCAGAAAGCTGTATTCATCCTCAGACCATTGTGTCTACCTAACTCTTGCACCAGGGTGACTCTATAGTGGTCTGATAGTCAGTTTTCCTGAGGCTTCAGATAAGGCAGCAATAAAAAAAGAATGAGGTATGGTAAATATAAATGCTTTCAGGGTTTTCTTGCTTAACAGCAGAGGTCATGTCAGAATGACTAGTTTATCCTAATCACACTTTTCCTAGCCTGGCTTAACCCAATCATTTCACATGTACTCCATGCTCATCTTTCACCAGTAATTGACAACTTGTGAAAGAATGTGTCAGACCTGGGAATAGAACCTACACAACTCCTGAACATGAGGCTGGATGCACTGCCAACTTCAGTGGTAGTCTGTTATAGCTGGGCTGAACTCATCTGTTGAACGCTGGGCTCAATTTATTTTGGGCTCGGTTGAACAGGGTTCACTCGGGTGAAGTGTGCTGATTTTCAAATGTTAAAGTCTTAGGTTGTCAAATCTGAACAGATATCTACACACGAATGAGACTAATGCAGTTATATGCATATCTTTCTTAATTTTTATTTAAAAAGGGCATACGGAATCTGAAATTCTTCACTTACTGAAGGTAAAATTGCCCCTACAAAATGACCAGAGATGGCTTCTCCTGCTTTCTTGGTTTTCAAAATTTTCCGGGGGAGGACCCCCGTCCCCCTTCCAGACTAGGAAATGTGATTTATTTTTCAATTCAACACTGCTCAGTAAGGTTTTCAACTCGGGATTAACACATCAAGAGTAATTTTCTATTGATTTCTGTTTAGATGGCTATATATTTGTTGCCTAAGGATTTTCTGAACCCGCACCATGCCATTGTCTACCATAGCAGGGATTTAAGATCAGGATCTGATAAAATTACACACAAGATTTGACATTGATTTGCTCTTTATTTTTGTTAGAATTTCAATGAAATAACCTTTATTTTGCCTAAAATAGCCTTTATAAAAAACCTTTAATTTCATGAGAGTCTGCTAGGGGGCCTGGTATAGTACAATCCATTTAGGACACACCTCATTATAACACAGATTTGGATATTACACAGTGGTGTTGTGGCTCTAAATTTTTTTTACCTTGGAATTTTACAAAAGAATTATAGGTAACTGACCATTTTATGGTCATTTTCCTATATTGTCTTTAAAGTATGGCTGGCTATAACTATTATCTAGCTCTGTGTAATTGTACATAAATTACATGTACAGTACAAAACATTTATAACATACCTCATTATAACACGGATTTGGGTATTACACAGTCATGTTTTGGCTTCCAAATTTTTTCCTTGGAATTTTACAAATAAAAGGAATTATGGTCATTTCCTATAAATTCTTTGTAAAATTGTCCCTTTAAAGCATGGTTGGCTATATATTATCTAGCTCTGTGAAATTATACATAAATTACATGTATAGTACAATCCCTTTATAGCATAACTCATAACACAGATTTGGATATTACACAGTCATGTTGTGGCTCTCAAATTTTTTTTACCTATAAAATTTTACAAAAGAGTTATAGGAAAATGACCATTTTATGTTTATTTTCCTATAATTTCTTTGTAAAATTGTCTCTTTACAGCATGATTCATTTATAACATGGTCCATTTCTATGGATCTCAAACATAACATTATAAAGGATCTGCACTGTATTTAGTGTGAATACAGAAGGGTTGGACTGAGTGAGTGGTGGGCTATGACTATGAATGAGCTCTGTGTAATTGTACATAAATTACATGTATCATTTTTGTATGTAAGGTTGTTTTTTTACATCTAATGTGAATGGATTATCATCCATATGTTTCTGGCATATTAACGGGGAGTGCATTGGCTCAGTTAGTACCTTGTTATAATAATAACACAGATTGAGTAGAAGCAAGACGTTCATACCTTAAACAACCCATTAAACATTCATTGTATAAGAGCATGTGGGCTTATTAGGTAAATTACGGTAGATGTCCAAATATTTAGTGTGAATACAGAAGTGCTGGACGGAGTGGCCTTGTGGGCTCGTTTGTTTGTTTGTTTTGTTGCTTAACATCCCAAGTCAACAGCTATGGTCATGGGGGGACGGTCAGTTCACCTAACCACACTTTTTCATGGGCAAGCTTGAACAAGCAGTTAACCAGTACATCATGCACATACTTTAGCTTGTAACTAACAACAACCCTTCTTGAATGATTCAGCCGAAGGGAGGAGAATGACCGTAGAAATTATTTCATGATCAATCTCCACGAAAGTATGGGACCGGACCAGGATCCAACCCGCCACCCCTAGATCTGCAGTCAGACTAGGACTAAGTTACATGTACAGTGCAATCCCTATATAATGCACCTTGTTATAATAACGGGCCTCTTAGCGCAGTTGGTAGCGAGTCCGGCTGCAGGTCCAGGGATTGTGAGTTTGATCCCAGCCTTGTCCCATATTTTTGTGGAGATCATTAAATATTTTTTACGTCATTCTCCTTCTGCTGATTCAAGAAGGGTTGTTGCCAGTTACAAGGGAAAGTATGTGCACAAAGTACTGGTTAACTGCTTAGTCAAGCTTGCCCAGGAAAAAATGTGGTTAGGTGAATTGACCATCTCAACATGATCATAGCTGTTGACTGGGACGTAAAACATCAAACCAAAAAACAAAAACCTTGTTATAATATTAACTCAGATTTGGATATAACAGTCATGTTGTGGCTCCCAATTTTTTTTTATGTTTTGAATTTTACTAAGGAATTGTAGGAAAATGACCATTTAATGGTCATTTTCCTATAATTCCTTTGTAAAATTGTTTCTTTACAACATGATTCACTTATAACATGGTCCATTCCTAGTGACCCAAACATAACATTATAAAGGGAAGGAACTGTATTTTGTGTGAATAAGAGTGCCTGGTGGGCTATGACTATTAATGAGCTCTGTTTAATTGTACATAAATTACAGGTATGCAAGATTTTTTGGGGGGCTAGGACTATAAATGAGCTATGTGTGCATCTAGAAGTACATAAATTACATGTATGTAAGGGTGTTTTTTTTACATTTAAAGTGAATGGGTTATCATCCATATTCTTCTGTCAGATTCACAGGGTTCACACAGGTTTGAAAAGTATTTGAATACGAATGGCTCTCCTAAAAATCCTTTAAAATTAAATGTTGGAGAGTTGCTCTCTGGCCTTTAAAGGTACTTCAAAGAGCTACATGTATTGAGGGGCTTTTTTGCTCCCCCCTCCCCCTATGAGGCTAAAATTTAAAAATTGCTTTTCACCAATTTGTTCTTATTAGTTTATTAGAACAATAACCAAAGTGTAAAAGTCTCAAATTACTTTGACTTTGACCATTGCTATGGTAACAAAAATGGCTGCCAAAATAGGCTGAAAATAGGAAATTGACCATTTTGGAGCAAAATTGAGAGGTTTGACAGAGAAATTCACATGGAGCACATGCAAATACCAAAAAGAGATATTTTAACAGAAGATGAGAATTATCATGGCACACAACATATCAAAAGGATTATTTTTTGAGGGGTATTTAGCTGTGCTGATATCTAATTCTTAAAAAAAAGTCATAAATTTGATCCAAAATGGCAATTTTCTCTGTTTTAAGCCTATTTTGTTGGCCATTTTTGTTACCATAGCAATGGTAAAATTTAAATAAATGCCGAAATTGTACACTTTAGTTATCCTTCTAATAAACAAATCAAAAGAAATTGTTTTTGGCTCTAGAAGGGGGCCAAAATACCACCTTTTTAAGCATGTTGACTACTTAACATCAAAAATTTTTCAGAAGTTGTCTTTCCTACAAGTATGTCTGTTCTCCTTAAGTTCTTAAGATATGTTCATAAACATGTACCTGTTGATCATCATCAAACATGTTGCTTATCACGCAATAAAACATTTCATAGTTAATTTTTTCTGGTTTCTTTGGTGTCTTCAACCTTTTCAAGTAGTTTTCCAGTGCGGATCCATATGGGGTTCAGGGTGGGGGGGGGGGTCCAGAGCTTTGAAACAAAATTATTTCATTTTCTTGGAGAATTTTCAGAAAAATTATTGAAAAATCAGGTAAAGTTAACAAATTGAACACCCCTTTGCAAATTTGAACCCCTTATCAAGAAATTCTGGATCTGCCCCTGTTTTCAGTGTTGTAAGTCTGTACTGGTATTTAAATGTTCTAAAATTTCAAATAGCTTTCTTTTTCTTTTCTCAAATAAAATTATTGCAAACAGGGCTGAAATTCACAATTTGGTTGACAGAAAAGCAAACAGAGAAGACCCTGATCAGACTGCTTCTTCAGAAGCAGTCTGATCTGGGTCTGTCCTGTTTGTCTAGGCCTTAGGATAGACAACTAGTGTACGGAATTTTAGTGCCAGAGGCAAAATACTTAATGGGAGCTCAGTGGTAGAGTACTTTACTTGCAGGTTCGAGCCTCACAGGCGTCACTGCGTTGTGTCCTTGAGCAAGACACATTAATACCTGCTTTGTGCTGGTTGAACCCGGGAAAACCCATCCCGACATAACTGAAAGAGTGTTGACTTGGACGTAAAGAATCAAATAAAACAAAACAAAGTTTCTTTGGTGTCTTAAACCATTTTAAAAATAGTAAGTGAGTATGATCAGGAAATACCACAATCACAAACCGCAGACAACCCTATGGCACCACAAGGAAGAGCCACTCAACCATCACGAGACACCAGGAAGACAAATTAGTTATCAGTGTTGTAAGTCTGTATTGGTAAATGTTCTAAAATTTTGAACACTTATCTGATGGCTGGAATTCACAAATTGGTTGACAGAATAGCAAACAGAGAAGACCCTGCCCTGTTTGTCTAGGCCTTATGACAGACAACTGGTGTTCGAAATTTTAGTGCCAGAGGCAAATAACATAAAGGCAGGAATGGCTTCAATAAGAGGCGTGGCTTCAATATGAGACAATAAATAGGTGGAGCTTAACTACAGTCTAATTAAATTGGACCAATGGCTTGCTTAGGCTTATAAACAGCATGGTCACTGAGCTGATAAGACCTGTGGACTATAATCCAGGTATTAGCCAGAAGCTAATCAAATGAGAGATAAGCTCCTGTAGATGTTCACAGCTGGAGTGCAATGAAGAAAGTGCTAAAACTGAAGGTTTTTCTGCCATATATATTGCACTCCTGTCTTTAAGCTGGAAAAGCATTTGCAAACAAAATAGTCCCAGATCAGACTACTTCTTTTGGAGCAGTAGTAGAGCAGTTTAATTAGAGACTATGTTGGCTTTCTTGAGCAAATAATTTATAAGCTCACCTGAGCGGATGGCTGAGCTGATAGTACACAAGTTTCTGAAACCACTGGGCCAATCAAACTCAAATCCTTAGGATGCAGGGACAAAAGTATGTTCAAATGGTCCTGGTCACATGACCAAGATATATGGTAAAAACCCTTTAAAAATGTTCTCCACCTTTGGACTTGGTAGGTAACATTAGGGAGTACGGACATGGGACTACCAAGTTTGTTCAAATGATGACCCTAGGTTGACCTTAACTGGAGTCACATGTGTATCCTTGAGTAAGACATTTTGTCTGCTGCTTTGTACGGGTTCAACCCAGGAGAACTCCTCACTATATGTCAGAAAAAATGGTTGACTCAAAACAAACAAAAGTGAATAGAATTATCTAACCCTTAAACACGGCTGACAATTTGTCGCATGCGAAACCGGCGGTTCAGCAAAGACATCAGGCGATTAATTTCCGGTTTCGCAAAGAGGATCCGCAAAAGGTAGACAAAGTGTACCTGTTTCAATTTTAATGATGGATATTTACTTATACAGAAAGTAAATCAAAAATCTTAGAAAGCTATTTTGTCAGTTAATCATTAGTGTTTTGACAAGCCAAAGTCATTTACTTAATTTCGGCAAGGCTTTCAAGGAATTCATTCCCTCCTCTGAAACTCATGTTTCAATACGGTCAAGGTCGCCAAAAATACAAAGGAAAATAAAGCATTTTGCCATTATCAGTGAGTCTCGATGAAAAAATTCACTGTCTAATTGTTTGAATTATATTTTCGTAAGTCGGCAATTGCACCCCAACTAACACAGCGTTTAGCATATTTTAGAATATTGATTGAAAGGGAAGATTGTTCCTGGTTCGGCATGTAATCATTTAAATATGAAGGAATCAGTTCAACCCTTATGGAACATTTACATGCGAAACCAAAAACTTGAGACCGAATTAGCCTACAAATCTGCAAAATGTAATACCCTACGCCAATGTGGAGTTATTACAGACCCCCCGCATTATATACACACTCAGCATCGCGTCTTTTTGTAGCCCACAAGGCAATAATTGTCAGAACTCGCAAAATATCGTCGTGTTTATCCCATAATTTCCTCATCTTAACAGGTGTTTCACGGGATGGAAGAAAAATCACAACGAGGAAACACCTAACCATATCCTTTGGTGCACGAAGAAACTGATATAAAAATGACAAAATAGCATTCTTTAATTTCAAAAATACTCATTTTAGTTCAAATTAACGGCTTTCAAACGCGAGCACTCGTTGTTTGTTTGATTTTTGCGGATCCTCTTTGCGAAACCATAAATTAATCGCCCGGATGTCTTTGCTGAACCGCCGGTTTCGCATTCGACAGAATGTCAGTCGTGTTAAAACACCTGCAAAAGTACATGTGAACATGATGTCTACTTAAGTCGTCTGCTGAATCTATTTGCTGTTGTTGACTAATATAAGTATCGTGGCAAACAGTGTGGAATTAGACATAACTGCACTTACATGTATAAGAGCAGTCTGATATTGGTTTACATTGGTTGTTGAAGAGGCCACAAAAACATACAGTAAACCTGTCTAAAACGGCCACTCTCAAACAGACCAAAAAATGGTTTTCAAGACCAGTTATCGCTTAATGCAGGTCAAAAGTATTGCAGAATGCTCCAAGAGGAGCATTCTGCAATAGTTTCGAGCTTCATTAAGCTACCATTTGTCATTAAGATTCTTTGTTTTGTCTTTTTTTGAGTGGCTTCTTAAGACAGGTTTTACTGTAACTTTAGTCATGATTGGTGCTTTAAGAATTAAGATTTTTCCACTCATGATGCATATATCATTATCAATGGGCATTGATGAATTAGATTCATAAAAACTTTAAATTGTTGACTTTAATAAATTATATTATCGTGATGTTAAGAACTACACATATACAAGCAAAGACATTTTGAAAAGTAAAAAAATGTGGTTTTTTTTTTTGCTCAGTTTGCACTGGACTCAGACTGAGAGGGACTTAGTGATTACATCTACCAAGCCATCGCAAAGACTTGAGACAGAGGGACTCTTGGTCGTGGGAAGTAAATCTTCCCATACATGCAAACCTGGCTTACTCTGCTACTTGTACATTCCATAGCTGCACAGAAAAAACTTTTATGAATCAAACCATTAACTTCAAATCTGTCACTTTTTTCACACTGAATAATTTGGGCCTCAACGTGAGAAAATCTGTTTTTTGGGGTTTGCAAACAACATAGTCGCAGACCAGCCTGCGCATCTGCGCAGTGTGATCAGCACCTTTGTTATTCACTCTTTGGAACGAACCAAATCTAAACTTGCTACAGGTGAAATTTCAATTTTCTAGCTAGTCTCTTAAGCTGAGGAGATTGGTTTGACTGTCATTTAGTCCACAGAAGCTTGAAGTTTGGTCCTTAAAACACCTCTTTAGCATCAAAACCAAAAGCTCACAACGCCATTACGTGGTGACATTGTGAGTTTTTGGTTTTGAGGCTATAGAAGGCTATAGATGTCTCTATAGCCCCAAAACCCAAAGCTCACAATGTCATTACGAAGTGTCATTACAATGTCACTTAGTGCTTTTGGTTTTGAGGCTATAGATGTGATATAAGGACCAAACATCAAGCTCCTGTGCTTAGTGGTAAACCCTGAAGACAGCTTTTGTCACGTCTAGGCCTTTTTAATGTACTTGGGTCCAATTTCTAGTACTTTCAAGGTAAATGATAAATTATGCACTCATGGGAAATGTACGAAAAAAGAAAAAAAATATACAGGTCCTACAATTCACACGGCTTAACCCTTGAAGCGCACCTATAATTTGCAGCAGATGACATTTTCAAATTTTGCCGCTTTTTCAAAAATAACAAATAAGGCATGATATTTCATGAGAATCATACCTTATTTTTTTCCAAAATTGGGAAAGATGTCTCAAACTTTGTCGTTGACTGCAGTTGTGATTGCGCTTTAAGGGTTAACCTGTTAAAGGCAATGCCAGATTGCTTTGGAAAGCTACAAATCCTCTTTAACTTTATTTTCTTCTTTTAAATATTTTTCTTCTTCATGTGATTTCGTTTCTTTTGCATGTCCAGATTCATCAGTTTGTATCCCATCTTCATTGGAAGCAACTTTCTGTTTCTCTGACTCCCCAGCTGTCTGTTTCTCTAACTCATCAACTCTTTGTTTCTCTAACTCCCCAGTTTCCTGTTTCTCTAACTCCCCAGCTTCCTGTTTCTCTAACTCCTCAGCTCTTTGTTTCTCTAGCTCCTCAACTGCTCTCTGTTTCTCTAGCTCCTCAGCTCTCTTTTTCTCAAGCTCTTCATCTTCTTTCTCAGCTATTTTATTGTAAAGATATTCCATTTCAGTTTCATTCCGTACATATGGTCCTTTTCGGTAACTTTCTGGTACTTCTTCATCTTCTTTAGATTTCTTATAAAATCCCAAAGCTATCAGAAGGTCGTTGATTTCCTGTTTTGTAAGTAAGTCGATTCTAAATGACTGAAATCAAAATAGATATAGTAGCACTAGTACAATAATATAGTTTAAATAACTGACTCAAACAAAATTTAATACCAGTAAATCAAGGGTTTGGATAAACAAACATTTCCAGTATAAATTGTAGATATTTTGTACTCATTATTTTAAGCATATGTCTTGGGTGCTCAAAAGAACAGTTCTTTTGAGTACCCACAACGTATATTTTGGTTGAAGAAATAAGAAAATTATTTTTCTGTTACACACTCTAAACTAAAGGCCTGTTAAATAAGTCATGACTTAAGAGTGCGTACCAAAAACTAATTTTCTTATTTTTCAACCAAAACATAATGCTAAAACTGATTGGTAAGAAATTATTTACAATTTTATGCTCAAATTTTTTGTTTATCTAAACCTCTGAGTGAGTGGGTACACATATTACAAGTGATAAATCAAAATAGGAAACTTAGTTTTGGCTTAATATATTTGATAAATCAAAGTATGATACATGTAATGTCTCTCAAAGGTGAACTTTGGTAATTGCTTGTGCAACGTTTCTTACAAAAAACAACATCTTAGCTACTGGTCAGAGTTCAATATTTTCTAATAAATGCTTCTCATATTATGCCCTCTATCAAAATTGCACAAAAGGTATTGTTGCACAAAATAAAATGCAATCAGAGCTAAAATAAGAGGAATAAAAGTAAAAATAAATGTCAGAATCAAATCATTATATTTGAAATGATACAACTGAACTGGCTTAAAAATAGAAACGAATGTGCCATGTTCATATATTTAGTAGGATAAGGATTTACTAATATTATCCTGCTTTAATCCTGCTCTAGCAGTGTAACTATTTATTATTAAACGGAATTGTATTAAGCGATGCTTTTAAATATACCACTAGTGGACTAGATATTTATTAACGGTATGCAATATATTGGCGTCCATAACAATCACAGCGTAGGAGCGGAAGTATACAGTGTTTAAGATTGTATCATCTCTTGAGATCCTATATAGCGAGAATCGGACATTTGGAGTAAAACATATACATTGACATAGTAAGTAATGTTGGTAATTTCTCAAGTTATGATTAAAAAGCCAGACTGCTGTGGTCCGTTTGATGCAGCAGTATAATTTGGAACACCTCAATAAGGCAAATGTCCGTTATAAAGCAGTCTTAGTGTAATACACAAGTCTCAATCAGTTTTGCATGCTAAAATATGCTTGATTGCATCATAGACAAAACGTGTATTGACCACATTATTGAACATAATACAGATTGTTTTCATAAAGAGCACATTATAGAATCATCTGTTTGTGGAATGTCATCTTCAAAGCGGATTGGCATTGGAGATAAATCAGAGAATTCTTCTTTTTACAGGACACTGTATACATCGATTTTTGTACAATAACTTGATATGCTGTCGTTCAGACAACTGTGATTTTGTGGAATTTCTTTGTACAGTCACTTGTATAAAGTATCTGGTTTTACAATATTTTTACGAGAAAACCACAGCGCCAGTTAACCTTGAATCATATTGAAAGCAAATAATACCACCAATACAAGCTCCTACCTGAAAATGGACGACCCTTTGTGTCGTCTGTCAGCATCTTGCCCATTCCTGTTTCTCCTCATGTTACAGATTGTAATCTTATATAATTGGAATACAGAAAGAAACGTTAAGCTTTTTTAAACTATTTCTTTGCACTTTAGAAATGTGCCATATACTACATGCCGGCTAAATCCTTGGCTAAAGTCAAGTTAATTTGGCTGCAACTTTTTCCAATTGGCTAAAATGTTGGCTACAAAAACTTTGGGCCAGGGTGAGCTCTGTGTCAGTAGTTGAAAGATTGTCATCAGTAAACCATCTGGGTCGAATTTGATTAAATAGAGGATCTTACATGAGTGCTCATGTTTTATTGAATTTATTAAACGAGTTGGGGAAAAGAGATAAAATGCGAGGCTTGCAACGAGTTTAATAAATTCAATAATACAAGAGTACGAATGTTAGATTCTATTTATCATATGACAAATACTTTGAAATCTCATTTTTGGCGTAAAAACGTTATCTCTTTTTTGCAACGAGTTTAATAAATTCAATAATACAAGAGTACGAATGTTAGATTCTATTTATCATATGACAAATACTTTGAAATCTCATTTCTGGCGTAAAAACGTTATGATTTTGTTATTATGTACGCAACGTTGTTATTGACGTCATAACGTTTCCCGTAAATCTATAAACCACTAGTGGTTTATCGATTTTATTGCATGGCGTTATTTCACTCCCAGACGCGACGTCATATGATAAAGGATTTATATTCTGAATCGTGGATATCAAGAATGTCGAAGGGTCGCTACTGCAATAAGTCAGCTTGATGCAAAACAATGCGATCTGGGTCACTGTTCAAAGATAAAAGCAGGTGACTGTACAAATTCCAATTGGTCTACGGCAAGTGACTGTAATTATACCAATCAATAAACAATTCAGGGTTTCACACTTTTAATCCCCCATACTTAAAAACCCAGATACTATTGTTCACGTCAGAAATTTTAAAGACCAATAGTCTATATTTCCTGAAAAATGACAGTTTATTTGTGTCTTGACACAAGAATACACGACCATTAATTGCAGTTTAACTTGGTCAAATGCTCAAGAATTTGTACGTGTACACTTTGGGGGTAAACAGAAAACATTCATTCTCTGAAATCCTTCTTATATTATAAGCAATCCGTAGGAATAGCAATTATCAAGATAAAAATGATATTATTAAAAAAACATTGTCATGTTAACTTACGCTCTCCGGCTCTGCCTGTATTACTTTACCCCATGTGTCTGATTCTCGCCTTACAGAATCCCAAGGGACGATACAATCTTAAACACTGTACACTTCGGCTCCTACACGGTAACAATTTTGCATACATAATGAATAAAACTAATATTTTTCACACCAAAATTCGATTTCAAAGTTATTTTGATTCCATATGATAACTATTATCTAACATTCGTGCCCCTGTATTATACAATTTATTAACACCTTGCGAAAAAAGGTTAAATGATCGACAAGCCTCATTACAGTTTATCATTTTTCCTCTACTCTTTTAATAAATTTCATAATACATGAGCACGCATGTTAGAGCCCCACGTGATTCATACTAAAATGAGTTTTCACTTACCTCTGAATATTCGTAATCTCTGTTGATAAGAAATAGTTCTGGGACCTTTCCACCGATGTTACTCTTTTGTAGGTTATGACTAGACATATTTAAGGAAAACTCAGTTAGTCATTACACGCCCTAACTTATGAAATGGGAGCGCAGTGGCTCAGTGGTAGAGTGCTTGACTCGAGACCAAGGGGCCGCGGGTTCAAGCCTCACTGGCATCACTGCATTGTGGTCCTTAAGCAAGACACATTTATCCTAGCTCAGTACTGGTTCAACTCAGGAAGACCCGCCCCTGTTTAGCTGAAAGTTTGTTGATGGGACGTAAAAAATCGAACAAACAAACAAACTTATGAAATATACGCTCTCTCTCTCTCTCTCTCTCTCTCCCTTTTACTATTATATCACGGATTATTATTCAATAATCATAAGATAAAAATGTTTACAAGAGAACGATCGTTTTCAACATTTGAAATATTTAAAACAACAACAACAAAACGTAATGTATCTGTTATTCTATTGGATTTTACTCGAAGTAAGGAAGGGTGCAAAGATCAGGAATCGATACAATCAAGTACCACAGCTGACCCAGGATACCAATGGGAAAGTGACAAACTCAAAGTTATGATATTTAAATTAAGTTGGGGGCCTTCTTTGGCTTATAAGAAACAGTTTAACGAATTTTGAAAAGCTATCATTTTCGTATTTTATATCATATTTTGTTTGATTTTATTTGCATTTATAATATGACGGCGCGTTTAGTAGTAAATAATGTCATGCAGTAAAATCGATAAACCACTAGCGTGGTTTACAGAATTTCGGCTAACGTTATGATAGCAAAACTCTTACGTTTTCACGCCAACAATGATATTTATTTAAATGATTGCGCAGTAATTTTAATAGAATCTAGCATTCAAACTTCTGTATTATTGAATTTATTGAACTCGTTGCGAAAAATCAAGCCTCACATTTTATTGCTTTTCCCCAACTCGTTTAATAAATTCAAGAAGACATGAGCACTCATGTAAGATCCTCGATTTGAAATGCTTGCTATTGTAAAGTCTTCCATTTTATTTGATAAAGCAATAATGCGCTTCCCATTGAATCAATAAAATGTAATCAATTACAAAAATGCGCGGATCCAGAATTTTTTGTCAGAGAGGGTCCAACTCAGACTTTTTTTAATTAATGAGGGTAGAGAGGACCCAAATACCACTAAAAGCGGGCCGATGATGGCCTAACATTGAATGCTGACAAGGTAGCTTTGTGATTTTTAGAGGATCCGGACCAGTATTGGTAAGGAACCTTATAGCTTTGTGATTTTCCAGGCGTGGGGTCCGGACCCCCTATCCCCCAATCTGGATCCACGCATTAAAAAGATACATTACTGTTTTCGACAAGGATACATGACTACATAACATAACATTATTCGGTTATTATGTTGGTGTGCCGCGGCACTAGGCATATACATAACATAACATAATTTTATAGCAAGGATACAACAGAGGGAGATCATGATCGATGAAGTCCTTAGCCTCTGCAAATTTGAACATCTGGCAGTCGAAATCTTTCTAAAAAATACAGCAATACACATATAGGTTATATGCCATATATAACAATTATAAAGGATAATTGATTCAAGCACTCTACCACTGAGCCACTGCGCTCTCTTAGCTTCATTTGAATCTAATCAGACAAAATTTGTGTCGTTTCATTCATATACTATAGCTCACATATTACAATTATACAGAAATCAAGTATGAACCTCACATATTATATGAGCCAGTGCATGAGATTTCCAACAATATGGTATGTGCGACCAGCAAAGCCTCAGACCAGCCTGCGCATACGCGCAGTCTGATCAGAGACTTTGCTTGTCGCTTGAATATTCTATGAGTGTTAAGCTACTGAACCAACATAATTTGGAGTTTCTACGCTTTAAAGTAGCTGCACCGGCTCGCTTGAGTCTGCACATGTCAAACTTCTACATTGTTGGAAATTACATGTCGCGGCTCATATACTATTTCCCTTGTAAAATTTTGCTGGAACTGCTGATCCATTAGAATTCATTGCTAGAATATTGAAGGATTATGGATGCTTTCCATGACCTTTTAAACGGTCCTTCTCAGGTGAGCAACCTAGGGCCGAAAGGCCTTTTGTTCAAGATAAATTTGTTTGTATAATGCTTGTATTCTGTTTTGTAAATATTTATGTATTGTACAAATGAAATAAAGTTTAACCCTTAAAGCGCCAATCACAACAAAAGTCGTCTGCTTTTCTCGTCTGCTGGAATGTTTAAGAAGCCTCTATGACAAACAGTGTGGACCCAGATCAGACTGCTCCTATAGGAGCAGCCTGAACTGGGTCCACCCTGTTTGCTTCAATAATTAAATGCGTCAGTAATTTTAGGCAATTATTTGCAGCAGACGACTTCAGCAGACGTCATTTTTCAGATGCATTTTTTCTTGGCGCTTTAAGGATTCAACTAAAATGAATTTTGATTTGCACCAGATGTTATTATCATAAGAAGTAGATAACAATTTTGCGCGTCAGAATGCATGCTGTCCTGCTGATGTCACGTGACAATGGGGAGGGTATCGTCTGGCCACACAAAAACAATGTTGAGGGCATGTTATGGTCGCATCAGAACAACGGGGGTGCTAGTGCGTGACTGCACAAGAACAATGGAAGGGTATCAGTGTAGGACAGCGATTTCCATGACGTCAGCACCCCTCCCACATGCCATAGTGGTCAACGCGCTCCCGTCAATGTCCTGGAATAAAAGGGGAGAGGTGAGTCACCCATGTTAAAAGTTTTTCCCATGACGTCATTGGCAGCATCCCATTTTTATTATGTTATTCTAGACCAATCAAAGTGAAACTGTTTTTCACAAAGTATAAACGAAAATTGTCCATTTTAGTCTCATTTTAGACCATACTAATTACCACGCTCAGTAATGGAATTTCTGAACGTTATGGATGCCTGTCAATGGCAGAATAGTCGATGATGTGTTACAATGAAATATTAACACCTACAAACATTGACCACAACAAATGAGGCTGGATCAGTATCAACTCGCCAAAGCTGGTTTCTACTATTATACTCAGGAATACAACAAAGTATGACGTTTTTGCTGCAACTTGACCTTATTTGCGTCGAAACTTGAAAGAACATTAACGACTACCATCATCATGCTTGTACTGTAAATTCGGAAATTTTCGCGAGGGCTTTATTTTTGCGAAACTTCGCAGATGCGAAGTTTCGTGAAAATAAAATCCTCGCGAACTGGCGCAATCACTCTGTCATTTACTGATGAAGGTAAATCATGTCAAAGTCGCGATTTTTTAAGTCGCAAATATGTCTTTTAACCCTATTCGCGAAAATAAAATTCTCGCGAAAATTTCCGAATTTACAGTAGATTAAAAGGATTTGCGCTGAACCAATGGGAGACAAACGAACCTGCGTATTTTGACCCTCTGGCATGGAAAAAGATGATAATATATAAAGAAGCTGAATTCCACTCGTTTAACACTTTGGAATTCTAAGTGAACATCATAAACAGTCGGTTATTAGACCCAGAGTGATTAGTGACTCTCAGAGAATCAAAGTCTTATTGGAAAGAGTATCCTGTACATAATTGATCAACGTTTGAATGTAAGCTTGATATGGATTGTAGTTGAGGGTTATGCTGGATTTGTTTTGTAGCGTAGCTTTAGGAAAACTCACCAGAGCTTGCAGATATAAATTCGCTGGTCCTACTGTGTTCATCGTATGTGCTCTCTGTCTTCTTTGACCGATTGCATTTGACATAAATTTGAGAATAGACCATAGACCTCTTTCACATTGTTAACTTCCTTACCAAACGCTCTAAAATTGAAAACTCGATAAAGTCGTATTTGCAAATGATGGGACAAATGCAGAATGTTCTTTCATTTCGCTTGATGCAGCCAAGGAAGCAGGATTTATCAAAGATTTAAAAGTAGCCCTCCAAAGAAAAATTGCAAACTATGTCTGTACAGCGCCAATGGTTTAATAATGAACGTCAAAGATTAAGAAAACTTAAAAAAGGCAAAAAATTTGCGACAAAGGGTAAATAATGCTGTAAACTACAATTTTGTGCATATAAAAATGTATTAAAAACAATTAAACTTGTACAAGAAGGACTTTATTGCCAAATTGCGTTTTTTAAAACACTCTGATCCAAAGTAATATTGGAGTTTATTGAATAAGGCTAGTAATTATAGATCCAAAGGTTTGCAAAAGGTTTCTCTGGAAACCTTTGCAGAACACTTTAAGAAATTAAACATAGCAAACACTGCAGACACAGACTCAATCTTTCAAATTGACCATTAAAAGTGTCTGAGCATAACTTCAAGTTAAACTTGGCCATTTCTGAAGAAGAGCTTTTAAAAACTTTAAATCATTTGAAGCTTAATAAAGCTTGCTTCTCTGATCTTATTCTCAATGAATTTCTAAAATTTTCGAAAAACGAAAACAGTTTTTACAACTTTCTATAATTTGGTCTTCAATACTGGTATTCTATCAGATGAATGGTCACAGGGCATGATCTCACCAATTAAAAAAATAAAGGAGATAAGACTAGCCCAGACAATTATCGTGGAATTACCATGCTTAGCTGTTTCTAAAAGCATTTTACAGCTGTCTTGAATGATTGATTGAATAATTACTTAGAAAGAATGAATATGCTTTGTGAAGAGCTAGCAGAAATTTGTAAAAATATGGTACCACTGATCATAGTTTTGACTTGAAATTTATAATTGACTTGTATCTATTTAGAGGAAAAACTATATTGTGCATTTATTGACTATAAGGAAGCGTTTGATTGTGTAAACAGGAGCCTTTTATTAATAGTACTCATATATCATGTTGATGGTAAAATGTTCAAATCATTCACAATTCATATGCTTATGCTAAATCATGTGTTTGGATGGGGCATGCTAAATCTGAGTCTTTTGTAAGTAATATTGGGGTTCGTCAGGGATAGAATTTATCTCCAATTTTGTTTTCTATCTTTATCAATGATTTATCAGACTTGATCTCGCATACATATAATGAATTAAATGATACTTATTAAATCAAATTGAAGAGTTTTTAAACTGTACATTTTACTTTATGCTGATGACATAGTCATCTTTGCAGAATCAAAAGAAGAATTACAATCAGTATTAAATGCCATGTATCTTTATTGCTAGTCATGGGACTTACAGGTTTACCCTTCAAATTCTAAAATTACTATATTTTGTATTAGGAAATTTGAGTATAACAAGACCTTTACATATAATGGACAGGATCTTGATATAGATGATGGTTTTGTGTATGTGGTGCACTTTTTCTTCTAATGGTTGTTTAATTAAAACAATCAAAGGCTTGCTGAACAGGCTAGAAAAACTTTGTTTTCAGTACTGAGTAAATCTCCCTGATGAATTTTCAACAAATATATTTAGAACTACTGTTTTCAGTACTGAGTAAATCTCCCTGATGAATTTTCAACAACAATATTTAGTTCTCAGTCAAGATTTTAACCTGTGATGTTTAAGTTTGAAGTGATGTTTAAGTCAAGCACTATGACCACTGAGCTATCGGCGCTCATGTAAAAAGTAAAACAAGAGATAGATTAATGTGTAGAGCGTTTTATTTTCACTCTAAAGTATGCATTATGAAAGAAAATTGTTTTTAACTTCAATTTCTATTATGACTGGTAATTCATGAGGGTATATTGGCAATTGCATACAGAGTTATATAACCTGTTTGTTTTCAGATGAAACAGGAACTTGGTGCTTCTAGAACAAGTGTCTAACATTGGTCAAATGTTGAAAAGCGAAAGTTGTCATGACAATAAAGATATGGTTCAAAACTGCGCTTTGTTTTTACGTGATTCAAAACCTTGCATTGTCATACTGTCTTGCCAACCAAGAACGAAAGTGATGTCACGTTTTGTTTACAATTGTTAAGTAAAACATTTATTTGTACACTCCACTTGAGCTACCGCTAATCGGTAGATCACTTATGTATTAATCCTATGCTGCAGATAGGATTAATACACAAGTGATCTAACTATTCTAAGTCCCTGGTAACTTTGAAAGCAAAACATGACGTCACTGTCACTCTTGGCTGGCAGAACAGTAGTTATGATGTGACACGTGCCTTGCAGTAGGAGAAACAACAGCAAAACAAACGTTAAAAACCCTACATATCAGTCGTTAGCTCTGTTTATTATCGCCACGCTTTTTAAAAAAAGCGAAGGGGATACTGTTAGTTTAAACTTTATTTATCTCTATGAATAATACAAGTGGTACAATAATTGCATGGAACAATGTAAGGGATAAGAACGGAAGCTGTAAAGCTTATAGCGTTCATTTCCTTATAATACATGCAGCCAAATAGTTTATACAACATGGCATAATAGGTCACTTATGGTCTAGGAATAAGTTTAAACGACAAAGTTGTCTATACTGAGAGAGAGAGAGAGAGTCTGGGTCGCTTACACTTGTCAAACTTGTAGCAATTATGTTAGGATGGTGTCAGCTAAGAGGAGAGCTACTGGTGAGCAAGGTATGTCAGTGTATTACAAGAAACTTTTTGTAGCTAGTATATATAGTTGTGCATGTTTCAAAATGATATTATTAACAGTGCATGGCTGATGGGACCTCCTCTAAGAAGTAAGGATACTGATAACTTGTGTGGGAGATTTGATAAGTATTGTTGCCTATGTGCTGTGTATCTAGGAAATGAGAAAAAGAAGTGTGAAGTTGTTTCCATGCTACCACATGAACAGAGCTGATTTTCAAATAGATTTTTTTTAAACAGATGTGAATTTAACGAGATACATTCTAGCCTTATGCGATTGTGTAGTATTTGCGCAATTCGTGATACATGCAAAGTATTAAAGTATTTAGGAACAAGAATGTGGTTGTATCCTAATGTGTATTTTAAGCTGTTGAGGGGGAGCATTCCAAGTATCTGGACTTAGCACATTCCAGTCTCTTAAAGCTGTTGGTAAGAATAAGTTAAAGTAAATAGCAGTACCCGTGACTGGAATGGCAAAATCTTCTGAGTTGCGTAGAGGATATCTCGAGAACTGCTGCACCCTTGGTGGTAGGAGTTGCATTAGGTAGTTTGGTACTAATTTGTTTATTATTTTGTATAGGAGGAAAAGTTTATATTTGAGCCGCCGCTTTTCTTGAGTTTCACAATTTAAATCATCATATAGCTTTTGGAGGCTGCATACTTTTTGCAACCTGTTGTAATTCTAAGAACTTTGATTTCAATTTTTTTCAATGGTACATTATTTTCGTTTGAACAGCTATCCCACACTACATCCCCATATTCTAAAAGCGGTCGAATAAAGGATGTGTAAATTTTGAACAATGACCCTCTACTAAAAAGAAATTTATAGCGCCTGAGAGACCCAATTCTTTTCCAGGCTTTTGCAGATATTTCTGAAATATGATTTGTCCAAGTTAATGGCCTACAAAATGTTATACTGAAGTGTTTATGTTCCTAAACGTCTTCTATTTGAGTTTGAGACATGATGAGAAGAGGGTGTTGTATATTTTGATTCTGTTTGGTTATCAGTAGTGATATGCTTTTAAGTGGGTTAAAGTCAACTTTCCATATCTTGGCCCAGAACTTAATGCTTTCGAGATCGATGCTTAATTCTGGTGAAGCCAGATCGATATTGCGGAAAATCTGATACAGTTTGGTATTGCCAGCAAAAAGTCTGATGTTGGTTCGAATATATTTCACAATGTCATTTATAAAAATTAAGAATAATATTGGCCCAAGAATAGATCCCTGAGGAACTCCTGCAAAAATTGATAGCCAAGCAGACGCGATACACCGGAGACAGCCCCCTTGTTTACAGTTTTCCAAATAACTGGAAAATCATTTCACAATATTTTCAGAGAAACCTATGGCTCGCAATTTTGCAAGTAAGCCCTTGTGCCAGACCCTATCAAACGCTTTACTTATATCTATGAAAACTACCCTTATTTCTTCGCTTTCGTCGATGGCTTTAGCAAATTCGTTACAAAGGTATGCTATTTGGTTGATGGTTGAGTCTGTAGGTTAAAATCCAGATTGGTACTCAGAAATGATTGTGTTTTCCTCTAGGTATTCAGAAATGTGTTTTTATTCACACAATGCTCCATTATTTTACTTTCATAATTCAGTAGGAAAAAGGGCCTATAGTTATTGGGCTTACAAGGATTATCTTTTTTAAAATAGGACACACATTTGCTTTTTTCCACGAGGCAGGGTATGTTTTAGGGATTAAAAAAAGATTGTACAGATCAGAGAGAGAGGAGTAGCTAGTTCATTTGATGCTTCTTTAAACAGTTTGGGGCCAATAAGATTTGGGCCTGGTGCTTTGGTCAGCTTAAGTTGCTTGATTGCTTTTTTGACGTCGTCTGACGATATATGGATATTTTCTAACATAGGGTTGTTAGGAAGCTCAAGCTTGGGAGGTGAAGAGTGTCTATCCCCTAGGTCAGAATGGCTAGCAAAGTAATGATGAAGAATTTCAGCTTTATCATTGTCAGTTTGGCAATTCCCGATGTTGTTTCTAAGAACGCGATTGATGTTTGTTTTGAAGAGGAACGTAAAAGATTACATGATATCTTGTGCCATGATTTGGAATTGATATCGTTGCTTCTGAGATCTTTTGCAATTTTTCTATGTATTCTTGTTTTGCTTTGCGTACGTATATATGCTGTCACTGAGTTGCGTTTTGTTCTGAATTGTGCCCAAATATGCTCGTTATTTGATATTTTTTCTCGCTTAAAAAGTCATTTTCTCTTTCTTATTTGTCTCTTAATGTTTGAATTGATCCATGGTGACTCGTTCGGCCTCACTGCTATTCCTTTATATGGAATGCATTTTTAGCCGCTGTTTCAATGATTATGCTTGAGACTTTGTCTGCAATTACGTCTACACCATTTGATGCTGATATAAAGCTCCAACCATTTTCACTTAGAAGCCGCTTGTATTTGTTGTAGTCACCCTAATCGTGGAGCCATATATGTCTTTTAAATGGTTTTTGGATTGGTTTTCTAAATTTTAATGTGACTATGATGGAAAGTGGTATCTAATCAGGTCAGAAATAAATGGAGAGCTGACACCGCTATACACTACATTTTCAGGCTTGCTTATCATGGCCAGATCTAGAAATAAAAAAAAACGTTTTTAGTACAATGAAATGTTTATTTCATGCATTTGCACCAAAAAATTATAATAATAATGTAATGGCTAAGAATTTAAAGCATGTAAAAATACTTTTGAGAAAAGTAGATGTCTAAAGATTTGACATCAAACTGTATATTTTAGTGTGCAAAGATTTTCCATCATTTGAAGTAATGAAATACAACTGACCTCTGTTATGGGTCAATCCTCTGTATTAAAAAACAATTACAGGGCTCATTAGTTAGTCATAGCGTTACTGTCAGCACACCACGTCTTTTTTCGTGTCTGGGGACAGGAGTCTTGGTTTTTGTATAACACAAACAGTGTCCTCTTCACTTTTCTCTGAAAAAGTAAAGAGTATCTTACACGAATGCACCCCCCCCTGTTGCAGATATAGAGGATCTTGTTTTGTTGTTGTTTCTCCTACTTCAAGGCATGTGTCACAGCATAACAACTGTCCTGCCAGCCAAGAGTGACAGTGACGTCATTTTTTGCTTTCAAAGTTACCAGGGACTTAGGATATAATACACAAGCGATCCACCGGTGTGTGGTAGCTCAAGTGTAGCATACAAATAGACGTTTACTCAACAATTGAAAACAAAACGCAACATCATTTTCATGCTTGGATGACAGGACAGTAATCGTGTAAAAACAAAGTGCAGTTTTGAACCATATTTAAATTGTCATGGCAACTTTTGCTTTTCAACATTTGACCAATGTTAGACTCTTGTTCTAGAAGCACCAAGTTCCTATTTCATCTGAAATCAAACAGGCTATGTAACTTTGTGTGCAATTGCCAATAAGCCCTCATGAATTACCAGTCATAATAAGAATTAAAATTGAAGTTTAAAACTGTTTTCCTCCATACTACATACTTCAGCATGAAAATAAAACTTCACACATTGATCTATCTCTTGTATTACTTTTTACTCGAGTGCCGATAGCTCAGTGGTATTACATTACTTTGAACTTAAATATCACATATTAAAATCTAGCCTGAGAATTAAATATCTTTGTTGAAAATTTATCAGCGAGATTTACTCAGTACTAAAAACATAGCTTTTCTAGCCTGTTCCGCAAGCCTTTGATTGTTTTTAATAAAACGACCATTAGGAGAAAATGTGCAACCAAATACACAAAACCATCATATATATCAAGATCCTGTCCATTATATGTAAAGGTCATGTTATGCTCAAATTTCCTAATACAAAATATAGTAATTTTAGTTTTGAAGGATTAACCTGTACGCCCCATGACTTACGCGCATTTAATGCCAATCGTTATTCTTATTTTGTTTCTGTAAAGATGACTGTGTCATCTGCATAAAGTTAAATGTACAGTTTAAAAAAAACACTTCAATTTCAGCATAACTGAGTAAAATTTTAGAAATATCATTCAATCAATTATATGCATGTGAGATAAGTGTGATAAATCATTGAGGAAGATAGAAAGCAAAATTGGAGATAAATTCTCTCCCTGATGAACCCCAATACTACTTACAAAAGACTCAGATTTAGCATGCCCCATCTGAACACATGATTTAGCATTAGCATATAAATTGTGAATAATTTTAATCATTTTACCATCAACATGATGTCTGAGTAATTTCTGCAATAAAAAGCTCCTGTTTACAGAATCAAACGCTTTCTTATAGTCAATAAATGCACAATATAGTTTTTTACCTCTAAATAGATACAAGTCAATTATAAATTTCAAGTCAAAACTATGATCAGTGGTACCATATTTTTTATGAAATTCTGCTAGCTCTTCACAAAGGATATTCATGCTTTCTAAGTAATAGTTCAATCTATTATTCAAAGCAGCTGTAAAAAGCTTTCTGAAACAGCTAAGAATGGCAATTCTACTATAATTGTCCAGGTTAGTCTTATCTCCATTATTTTTGTAAATTGGTGAGATCATTTGCCCTGTGACCATTCATCTGGGATTATACCAGTACTGGAGACCAAATTAAAGAAAGTTGTAATAACTGTCTTCATTTTTGAAGATTTTAGAAATTCATTGAGAGTAAGATTAGGGAAGCAAGCTTATTTAACCTTCAAATGATTTAAACATTTCAAAAGCTCTTCTTCAGAAACGGCCAAGTTTAACTCTCAGTTATGTTCAGACACTTTTGAATGGTCAATTTGAAAGATTGAGCTGTGTCTGCAGTGTAGAGTCTGTGTCGTAGTGTTTGCTATTTTTAATTTCTTAAAGTGCTCCGTAAAGGTTTCCAGACCTTTTGCAAAACTTTGGATCTAGAATTACTAGCATTATTCAATAATTTCCAATAAGACTTTTGATCAGAGTGTTTTAAAAAACGCAATTTAGCAATGAAGTCCTTCTTGTACAAGTTAAATTGTTTGTTAATACATTTTATATGCTTTATAAGCATTATGCACAACATTGTATTTTACAGCATTATTTACCATGTGTCGCAAATTTTGGGCTATTTAAACTGTTTTCTTAATCTTTGACGTTCCTTATTAAACCATTGGCGTTGTACAGACTTGTTTTCAAGTTACAATTTTTCTTTGGAAGGCTAATTTTTATTTCTTTGAAAATCCTGCTTCCTTAGCTGCATCAAACAAAACGAAAGAACATTCTGCATTTGTCCCATTATTTGAAAAAACGACTTTATCGAGTTTTCAATTTAAGAGCGTTGGGCAAGGGAGGTTACAATGTGAAAAAGGTCTATTCTCAAATTTATGTCAAATGCAAAGCGATCAAAGAAGACAGAGAGGCACTAACGATGAACAAAGTAAGACCTGCGAATTTATTTTTGCAAGCTCTGACGTGCTTTTTCACCATCGCGTCAGCGATGGTGATATACGTTAGTAAACTTCCATTGAGTGCGTGTTCGATTTGGGCCTGTTCCATTAGCAAGTTGCGAAAATGGATCAGGTGTTAACTCCCCAGCAGCAGTGTCTTTACTGTTCTTACTCAATCTCCCCTTCAGCCAAGCTACTTCCAAAATTCCACCATTGCGTGAGCGATGTTGATATACTTTGGATACCGGATTGCTTCTAAAAGCAAAAAGGCCTATCAGAGACCTTACCACTGAGCTAGAATCCTGATCAAACATGGACCCTTTGGATATTCAAGACTAAGTGTGACGAAATAACTAGATGTATATGGGTCAGTCTCAATATGCCCCCAATGCATTAAGTAAATTGACTTCGATTGAGGATTACGATTAAATGACCTAATACATACTGCTGGGGAGGGGGTGAACTGTACCATTATTCAGTGTGTTCATGAGCAGTCTTACTGGAATATGCATATTTCCTGTGTTGTATTTGCTTCCAATAGATCAACTATGTTCAAATAGTTAACTAAAACAAAAATACTTAGAGCTTGAAGCACATGAAACACTGAAAAGAGTGGCTTCAGCAAAAGCAATATTAAAACACTATAAAAGTTCTTCTTTAATAACTGTAAAATGTCATGCGATAGTTCTAAGCTTTTTTAAAAGCTGACCTTGTTTAAACCTACGCTACAAAACAAATCCAATATCACCGCAACTACAATCCACACCAAGCTTACATTCAAACGTTGATCAAATCTGTCCAATAAGACATTGGTTTTCTGGGAGTCACTAATCACTCTGGGTCTAATAACCGACTATTTATGCTCTTTACTTAGAATTCTAAAGTGTTAAACGATTGAAATTCAGCTTCTTTATATATTATCATCTTTTACCATGCCAGAGGGTCACAATATGCTGGTTTGTTTGTCTCCTATTGGTTCAGCGCAAATCCTTTTATTATACAAGCATCATGATGGTAGTATAGTAAAGTTGCAGCAAAAATGCCTTACTTTGTTGTATTCTCTCGTTAATAGTAGTAGAAACCGGCTTTAGCGAGTTGATACTGATCCAGCCTCATTTGTTTTGGCCAATGTTTGTAGGTATTAATATTTCGTTGTAACACATCATCGACTATTCTGTCATTTACAGGCATCCATAAGGTTCAGAAATTCCATTGCTGAGCGTGGTAATTAGTAAGGTCTACAATGAGACTAAAATGGACAATATTCGTTTACAGCTTCAATTTGATTGTTCTAGAATAACATAATAAAAATGGGATGCGGCCAATGACGTTACGGAAAAAAGCCCTTTAACATGGGCGACTCACCTCTCCCCTATTATTCCAGGACAATGACTTAAGCACGTTGACCACTATGGCATGTGAGAGAGGTGCTGACGGCATGGAAATCGCTGTCCTACACTGATACCCTCCCATTTTCCTTGTGAAGTCATGCACTAGCATCCCCAATTAACATGTGCATTGTTCTGGTACAGTCATACCATGCCCTCAACATTGTTCTTGTGCTGTCCCATTGTGACGTTACATGTCATGTGACAACAGCAGGGCAGCATGCATTCTGTTGTGCAAAATTGTTATCTGCATTTTATGACAATATCTAGTGCAAACAAAATTTATTCTGAACAAAATGCCTTTTGGCCCAAGGTTGCTCACCTGAGAATGACCGTTTAAAAGGTCAGGGAAAGCATCCCCGATCCCCTCAACATGTTTGCTATGAATTCTAATGGATCAGCAGTTCCAACACAACTTTACAAGGGAATTATTATGTAATGATTATGCTGCTAATGTATAGGTTATAGATCATACATATATTTATAAATCGATGCGGTAATTTTTTGGATTATCCAAGTATTGAAGAACGATGGAATTTTTAGAGATTAATCTTGTTTTCTGTTATATCTTTTGTTACAGCAAATATGGTAAAGAGCTCACTCGTCCCTCACGAGAAATTCATTGAATTTCTTAGTTAAGTATGCAAGGTCAAGAATCTCGTGATTTGGGTGCAATGATAGTTCAGCAAGGCTATAAATGTTACATGGTCATTCGAGGCTAGACAGACCAAATGAGAAATTCTGTTGGGTTTATGTGCGTTTACCCCCCCCCCCCCCTAGTCATTGTTCGAAAATGGTTCGTTATGTAGATTTTAAAAGATCTATTGCAAAAGGGTTTTAAAAGTTCCAAGAATATTTGTCTTTACATGATATTTGATTGGTTATCAGTTTCTTTCAGATACGCTGTAAAATTGAGAGATGATTTGATGTTCAGTCTATGTTGTCTTTTGAACCGAGGACTGCTTTGTGGTAGCCTAAGCAAGGAACAACATTTGAAGGGAGGGATACTGGCTGGCTGTAAATTTATTGTTATGAAATTTTATCTTATGAATAAAGAAAAAGCGCTCAGGTCTGTGCTTGCCATCACACACGTATATGTTTTTAAGTAAGATATTGTATGCTTTAAGATATAGTACATAGAGGTAAAGACGGTTATGATGTACATGTAAGACGCTAAATACTGATGTTGAGGCATATAGACATGTACATCATAACAGTTGATAGTTCAAGGTAGTATATCTGGTTTCCCAAATTCAGAAGTTTAGATAAAAAATAATTTATGTTTCGTCTGAATAAAATGAAAGAGAACATAAATTACAATTATCAAAGAATTAAGTGGAAATGAGCGTCGCGAGTGATATTTACGTGTACACATGTGCGCTTTTGCATCGGTTTGATATTAAAATTAACTTTTTTGGCCAATTTTATCACATATTTTGTCAATATTTGTAATACATTTGAAGTAAATCATCAACTAAATTCGCTCACATAAGCTCCTCAAAATAATTGAAGGATCAATACTCACAGTGTCGATTCACTGTGCGCCTGAAATGAGTGAAATCGACTGTATCGGTAGAATCGAGAGTTTTTGGCCTAAATTTGTGAGGGGGTGGTAAGTATTTTGGCATGTTTTCTTATAGTTAGATTTGTCCTTCCGCCGTGGATCTCATTATATTTCTTTGATATATGCATACATGTCATAATATCGTGCAAAAACAACGACAGTGTATCGTGGGAGCGCAATAAACGCATTCTTTTAGAGGGATAAGTGTCAAAAAAGCGAAAATCCACAGCATTTTATCTTCCCGTTTCGAATTTAAACAACTTAGCTAAAAATGATTTTCACCAGAAGTTCGAGAGGCTTATGATCCTACAATACCAGAAATCTCAGACTGATCCGTTTTTTCGATTTTCAGATATTCAGCTATATAGGACTGAACCCCCTAATAGCGGTGAATTAGAAACTGTATCGGTAGAATCGACGCACTGAACGAAGTAATATCGATACTCATAAGAGGTACTGTGCCAAGTGAAAGGGAACAATGAAGACAGTTTCGTCTATTCTGGGCCAATTTCAAGCGCAAGAAGGACTAAAATATACGTAAACTTTGGGCATCAAACCCACAACCTTTGTGCGATAAAAATATAATAAAAGCTTGTCAAAAACTTTAGTTTGTAAACAAATACACGCTTGGCACACTCTTAAAATTTTTTGGATGAAAATGCTTGTTTGTTTGCTTGATTTGATTCTTTACGTCCCAGTCAACACGTTTTCAGTTATGTTGGGATTTTTCTTCATGGGTTGAACCAGTAGTAAGCAAGTATTAATGTGTCTTGGTCAAACACATAACGCATTGACGCAGATGGGAGTATACCAGGGAGCTCCTTGGTATCGAGTCAAGCATTGTACGACAAAGCCACTGTGCACCCTCCATGAAATGCTTTTGGCCGTTCTTCTCCTTCAGTTGATTTAAAAAGGTTGGCTGTCAGTAACTGGCAAAATATTAACAATTATGTACATGTAGCACGTAAGTGCCTTCAATCAGCTTGAATAGTAACAGTTTGGTAAGGATAATGAGCGGGCTCAATATGTGCTGCGTCTCATTTCTTCAGGGTTTGCAACCAGATCTTGCTAAAATCAGCCTTGCTATTAACATAGACTAGATAGAAGCTTAAAGCTTTTAGTGGACCAAGTTCAGCTGCTTAGCTATATACTTTCCAGGGAGCAAGTTACAAAGGCACGCATCAGACTGGTCGGATGCGCAGACTGATCTGCACATTTGTTGTTCACATGCGACAGAGTCAGGTTCTTTCACCACAGAGGCCCAAGTTTGATGTGAGATATACGGAAGGGCTTTAAAACCCTGACACGGTATAATGACAATAGATAATTCTTTATAGTGGCGAAGACCCCATGTATATATATATTCGTTGCATTGTTGCCCCTTCCTCAAATAAACGTACCCGCTTTTTGAGTCGCATAATCAACACATAAGAATCATGTGTCCATCGGTGTCTGCAGCGGCGTCGTCGTATTCCACGTTGTCACACTTTTGGTTTTCGATCAATAACTTTTGAAGGGATTCATCAATTTAATCATCCATCAAACTTTGCAGAAGGGTAAAGCATCAATTATACAGGTTAAGTTTGAAAGTGGCGTTATCCACAAACTTATTAAGAGTTATTGCCCTTTTTGACTTAGATTTTGGCTTAATTGTGGTTTACGATCAATTACTTTTGGAGGGATGAAACACTGTCATTCAAAATTAACACTGATAAAGCATTACAAAATACAGGCCAAGTTCGTATTTGGAGGTAATTCGCCAATTTTTGACTGAGTTTTGGCCCTTTTGGACTTAGGTTTAGGCTAATGCAAAAGCTAAACATCACATTTCTCCAAAACTATTACATCTTACAACTTTTCACTATAGGCAATGATTACCCAGTGCCTGTAGATAAGCATAACCCGTGATTAAAAATTTACCGCCCCTCCCCTCAGTGGGATCAAAGGTCAAATATGTAAATTTCACAATAACTCAGTCAGTTGTTATTATTTTTTACAGAAATGTTGCATGCAGACAGAGTTACAACAAATAATAAACACATATCAAACGCGATTTTTGATCGAAGGGCTGTGCCAGACCCCCTGGGTGGACTTAGCGGGTGGGGTCAAAACGTCAAAATTCAACGATTTCGGAACATGATCATGTTGCATATCACATTAAAGGGAAACATGAATGCAGCAACATGGTAGCAAATATTTTGCCCGCGGAGCCCAGCTCACCCCCTTCCCCTGACCCTGGGGTCAAAAGGTCAAAATTAAACTTTTCCAGAACATGGTCAGATTGCATACCAAATTAAATAGAATCACGAATGCGGAAACGTGGTAGCATATATTTTGCCTGCAAACCCCCTCCTACCCCCACCCGAATCTGGGGTGGGGTCAAAATGTTAAAATTAACTTTTTCAAAACATGGTCATGTTGCATATCAACTTAAATGGAATCACAAATGCAGCCACATGGTAGCAAATATTTTCCCCGCAGACCCCCCAGGGCCCTGGGGGTCAAAAGGTTAAAATTAAACTTTTTCAGAACATTGTCATCTTGCATATCAAAAGGAATCGCGAATGCGGCAACATGGTAGCAAATGCAGACAGAGGTACAATAAATAAGAAACAGATCAAACCTGACTTTTGATCAAAGGCCTGTGTCCGACCCCTGGGTGGACTTAGGGGGTGGGGTCAAAGGTAAAATTAAACTTTTTCAGAATATTGTCATGTTGCATATCAAATTAAAGGGAATCACAGGCACAGCAACATGCAACATGGTAGCAAATATTATGTCCGCAGACCCCCCCCCCCCCCACCGACCCTGGGGGTCAAAAGGTTAAAATTCAACTTTTTCAGAACATGGTCATATTGCATATAAAATTAAAGGTAATCACGAATGCAGTAACATGGTAGCAAATATTTTGCATGCAGCCACCCTCCCTCCCCCGACCCTTGGGTCAAAAGGTCAAATTTTACTTTTGCAGAACATGATCATGTTGCATATCAAATTAAAGGGAATCGCGGATGCAGCAACATGGTAGCAAATATTTTGCCTGCAGCCCCCTCTCCCCTAAGAAGGTCAAAATTCAACTATTTCAGAACATGGTCATGCTGCACATCAAAGGAATCGCGAATGCAGCAACACGGTAGCAACTGCAGACAGAAGTACAATAAATATGAAACATATCAAACGTGATTTTGGATCTAAGACCTGTGCTGGACCCCCTGGGTGGACTTAGGTGATGGGATCAAAATGTCAATTTTTTTTTATAACATTGTCATGTTACATATCAAATTAAAGGGAATCACGGATGCAGCAACATGGTAGAAAATATTTTGGCTGGGAACACCCTCCCTCCCCCTCTAACCCTGGGGGTCAAAAGGTCAAATTTAAGTTTTTACAGAATATTTTCATATCAAATTAAATAGATTCTCAAATTCAGAAACATGGCAGCAAATATTCTGCCTACATACCTTCTCCCTACCCCACTCGACCTTGGGTGTGGGGTTAAAGGTCAAAATTCAACTTATTGAGAACATGTTTATGTTGCATATGAAATTAAATAGAATCGTGAAAGCAGCAACATGCAAATCCCCTCTCCCCGCCCCTCTGATCCTGTGGTCAAACGTCAACTTGTTCAGAACATGGTCGTGTTGCATATCAAATTGAAGGGAATAACAAATGCAGCAGCGTTGTAGTAAATATTTTACCCGCAGACCCGGCCCCCATGGTCATGTTGCATATCAAATTAAAGGGAATGGGGCATAGGGCACCATGCAAACACATATTCTCTCCTTACACTCACACTCAACTGTAGATTTGATTATTACATAAAATAAATTCCGAATGTGATCGTGTTGTATATAAAATTAAGGGGAAAGAAGTATAGACATACATAGAAGCAAACACTTTGACCTTACACACACCCCTGACCTCTAGGTCAGATCGAAGCCAGACAGATAAGTTTATTTTGTATTAAACTAACCACTGAAAACTAGTTGATAGGCTTTTAATCTTGATCTGTATGATACCAAAGGTGAACTTAGGGGTTGGAGAAATGGGATTTATGTTTTGTGATTTATTAGTTTCTCTAAAATAACCCCTCATAGGGAAAATATATTCGACAAATTTTCCTTGTTTGACTTCTGTTCTGCCAGGCGACACATCCGATTCTTGGAATTCTATATCATAAAGAGCGCTAGCTTTGATTTTCATGTAAGAATGTAAATATATAAATGTTTTGATGTATCTCCATGTGCATGCATGCATACATATGTGTGTGCATGCATGCATGCATGCATGCATGCATGCATGGGAGTATGAACATTTAGGAGCATGTACATGTGTTTTCATATGTACATTGATGTGTGTGCGCATGCATGCGTGTATGTACATTTTTGCAATATCCCTCCACAAGTATTGAAGTTGGCACCGCTGGCTTCCCCCCCCCACCCAAATATTGAAAAGCTTCCTACGCATATGAGCCCAGCAGCAATTCTTGGGTAACCGTTTGAAACACAAAATTATTTTTCTTTCATTCCTTAAAGTAAGAAAGGATGCAAAGATCAGCAACCGATACACTCAAGTACCATATTTGACCCAGGACACCCCATCGGGAAGTGATAAAACACAATAAATCACCACATACAAGAGAGCCAAGAGGTCAGTCCTTTCAAAGCAGGTGACCACAAGACTGCAATAAATAGACGACAAGATAGCATGACAAACACGAAACATAAATAACAAAAAAGATCCACAAAAGAAGCACCGCAATGGAATGGTCAGTTAAAATACATATACTTTTAAGTTAAGTCTCCTTTCCCACATGCTCAAAGCACTCACCAACATCAAGATTAATGCAAACCTAGAAAAGACACAAAGCAATGCATAGCAAACCATAGAACAAACACAGAACCCACATCAGGAGCAACAGTCAACAACGAATCAACAACAGAATTACTGCCTTAGAATGTACAGCAGCCTAAGCCACATGTCATCATTGTTTGTTAGATATAGTCTCACTTCTAAAACATTTTCGTTTCAGTACACCAACACTCGTGAGTTTCTATAGCACAAAGGAAAATCCAGGATACAAATGCTACAACTGCCCTCTCTATTCTGACTTTGATAAGTCATAAAACACTCAATTGTCACTCATTCAGGAAACACTTTAAAATATCGAAGACCACTGATACATCTAAGTAGTGTCCACAAGTGTAAACTGACAGGTGGCGGCCATTTGACGGCCATCTTGGTTATCGGACAAAGCCCATATTCAAACTTAGGCGAGAGATTGATAAAAGTAATATATATGTGAAATTTGGCAGCAATCGGGTAATAAATGACTAAGGTAGAGTGTCTATAAGTGCGAACTAATAGGTGGCGGCCATTTCGTTGGCCATCTTGGTTAACTTTCGTCGGACAAAACTCGTATTCAAAATTTAATGAGAGTTTTATGGAAGCAATCCATATAAGAAATTTGGAAAAACTCTGATAAAAAAATGAAGTAGTGGACACTGATAGGCGTTGGCCATTTTTTTGAACATCTTGCTAATCGTTCAACAGATAAAAAAAAACGTATTCAAACTTTTATTTTCTTGTCCTTTGGGTTTTATTGTGAAACTTTGAAAATATTAGATGGTAACTGATGAGGCCCAGTCTTGCACACTCTTGTTCCAGTACTTTGGTGCATTCTTTGCTTCCAAAGGATAACCTTTTTAAGAACACATTTGACTTCACTACAGCTGGTGATTGGGACTATGTGGCGGTGGTAGAACGTCTCCCTGCCCTTCACTATAGTGTAGATTTTATTTTGTTGTCCTTTGGGATCATGGGTTTCATTGTGGAACTTAAAAACTATTAGAGGGTCACTGATGAGGCCTAAATGGCCGGAACTAGCTAGTCCGGCCTAGATAATTTGCACATTCTAATTTCAGTTCTTTAGTGCATTCTTTGCCTCCAAAGGATAACTTTTTAAGAACATATTTGACTTCACTACAGCTGGTTATTGGGACTTTGTGGCGGTGGTAGAACGTCTCCATGCCCTTCACTATAGTGTAGATTTTATTTTCTTGTACTTTGGGATCATGTGTTTCATTGTGGAACTTTGAAACTATTAGAGGGTCGTGATGTGGCCTAAATGGCCAAAACTAGCTAGTCTGGCCCAGAAAATTTGCACACTCTAGTTTCAGTTCTTGGGTGCATTCTTTGCTTCCAAAGGATAACATTTTTAAGAACATATTGAACGAGAGTTTGAAGGAAGCAATTCATATATAAAATTTGGAAGAAAACCGATTATAATGACTTAGTTAGAGAGACCTGTCGTGGAGGCCATTTTTACAGCCTTCTTGCTTATCGTTTGACAGAAAAAAACTGTATTCAAACTTGAACGAGAGTTTGATGATGATATGAAATTTGGAAAAAATCGGATTAAAAATGACTAATTTAGAGTGACCACGGCAACGTCCAGACAGACGGACAAGCCCAAAACAATAGAGATAATGTTTTGTTCGCTAGTTTGTTGATAGGTTTGTCAGTTGATTTTTTGTGATGGTGGCACGTGCACGTGCGTGTGGTGTGCGCGCGCGTGTGTGCGTGCGTGAGAGTGTACGTGCGTTTGTGTTTTATTGTCAAGATGCTGTAACGAAAATTCACAAACCTATTTTTGTAAACATCCAACCTTCATAAATATTCATGTAACAAAGCGATACATGTATACTTTTACCACGACCTCTAAGTAATGACCCTCGATTCATTCAATGCATTTACCATTACAGTCACACCTCAAAGCGTTTTGTGGAAGTATAGCACGACGTGAACTTACCTGTATATTATACTACCCGTTCAGTGGAGCATAACACCATGCAATTAGAAAATGGTGGATTACAAATGCTATGTTTACAGTAGCATGTTACCTGTAAACAAGTTCGTCATCGCCGGTCCGGCAGGTCCGTCAAGCACCCGACCACTTTTGGCTGAGTATGCTCTCCATGGTCCCTTTGCTGGTTTTCACGCGCTTTACTCTGTGCTTACCATTTATTGATGCAATTATCAATAACGCGCGTTGGGCGTGTGAAAACATTGAAAAATTATAATGACACCTGCTTAATTAATTTCATAATCAGATGGTCTTAATGGACGTTATCATACTTATGGACTGTGTCGAGAGAAAACCTGATGTAGCTGCATGCAAACGTCAAAGGCGCAGACCAGCCTGCACATCTGCGCAGTCTGATCAGCGCCTTTGTTATTCGCTCCTAGGAAAGTATAATTGTTAACTTGCTACACTCAAAATTCCAGCATTCTAGCTAATCTCTGTAACTGAGTAGGTTGGTTTGAGTCTTGCATGGTCAGAAACCCCAAAGACAGGTCTTCTTGTTGAGGTCCAGATAATTCTATGATCCCTTAAATTGACAATTTGTTTTTTTCTTCTTCTTATTAACATGTCCAGCGATAAAGTATGTTTAAAACGTGTTGACTTTACATATATCTGCATCATGAGCCTGTGTTGTTACAATGCATTCTGTTACAGCTATACAGGTCCCGCCTGTTCCAATTCAGCCCAAAACTTTTCGGTTCCACCAACGTTCATTCAACTTTAAAAAGCCTGAGCAGAGAAGCGTTTAGCTGTCGTGGTTTGACAGTAGGCCCTGGCTGCATTATGATAAAGCCAAAGATCTTATCTTATGCCTACCGAAGCCAAAATCAAGATGAAGCCTGCATCCTTAACGGGTGTTCTACATGTAATTGAAAAGACTAAATGTATATCTTTTCGAAAACACAACTCTTTGAAGGGCCACCAAGGATCAGTGCTAAAAGTACTTTCCAAAGCCTGCAGGGACATAGGTGAAATAATGTCAAAGAAACATGCTCTAGAAAAAAAGTAAAAAAATCGTGACTGTCTGAAAACAATTTTGTCCAGCATTCGGTTTCTCACGTGACAAGAAATATCTTTTCTAGCAAAAAATCGTGACCAAAAGGACTGAAATCTGGTCCCAAATGCATAAAAACCCCATTAAAAACGCACATAGAAGCGCCCAAAATTAAAAAAAAATGGGGGAGACCCCCTAAACCCCCCTGTCGAGAGGGGGATTAATCCCCCCTCTCGTGCCTTCAGCATTCGATGTAATCTGATTGCTCGCTGGGCACAAAAAGCCTTATTAGAGGATTTGCCACAGTGGTTCTTATGAAATGTACTTTCCACTGCCATTTCATCTTACCATACAGCTGTTTAAAGCAGGATGAAATTATTGAAATGTAAGCCTACAAACCTACACACAGACAGCAGATGCGGGAGTCTCTAACAGACTGAAAAAAGTGAAACAGATTGACGTATTGTTAACCTTTTATGAACTAATTAAATTCTGCCTACTGGTTATATACAATGAACCTGGTGTGGTACAATATATATATTGCTGGTCACAGGTTTTTATTGAAAAAAGTTGCATTTCTTTCTCTGAACATCATATTTGTATAAATAAACAGTGAATACCCAGATGAAATGCTGTATGATGCGGCATTATATTTGGGTCTTCACTGTCTGCCAAAGTACACATTTAGAAGCCAATGGTATGCACAGGGTGAAATAATTAGCCTACTTTCTGCTCTAAATTCGAAGATTTATGATCAACATTTGCTTTCACTTCGTGCAGTCGGTAGTTTTTACTTCGTACATTAAATAAATAGCAGTCGATTCTACCGATACAGTTTCTAATTCACCGCTATTAGGGGTTCAGTCATATATAGCTAAATATCTGAAAATCGAAAAAACGGATCAGTCTGAGATTTCTGGTATTGTAGGATCATAAGCCTCTCGAACTTCTGGTGAAAATCATTTTTAGCTAAGTTGTTTAAATTCGAAACGGGAAGATAAAAAGCTGTGGATTTTCGCTTTTTTGACACTTATCCCTCTAAAAGAATGCGTTTATTGCGCTCCCACGATACACTGTCGTTGTTTTTGCACGATATTATGACATGTATGCATATATCAAAGAAATATAATGAGATCCACGGCGGAAGGACAAATCTAACTATAAGAAAACATGCCAAAATACTTACCACCCCCTCACAAATTTAGGCCAAAATCTCTCGATTCTACCGATACAGTCGATTTCACTCATTTCAGGCGCACAGTGAATCGATACTGTGAATACTATAAATTATAACATTGATGCATTTTGTGTAAAACGTGTTTTGAAAACCAATCTTACGATCTAGCCTAAATGTTTTGGACATCTTTGACGCCTTATTGCCAAGTGAAACAGCAAAAAGAAACTGATAGAAAATGTTACTAACAAGGATTTTTTTTGTCATTTTAAAACTTGACCTAAATGTATTGGAATGTCATTTTTGTGTATTATACATGGACCACAGAACTGCATGAAATGAATGAAAAGTGCTTTTAGATGCTGAAATCTCTTTTTCCGCATGATTTTATTGTGTTTTAATCCCGTCCTCTTCCTGTGAGAGAAACTTGGCCCTTTTGACTGTGGCGTAATGGCCAGACTTTGGATTCAGACAACTGGTTTTGGCTTGGCATTTGTCTGTGACAATTTTTAAACGATTCGTTGGGACATCTTTCTAACACCCAAAGGCATAGGATGACGATTGAAAATCTGATTCTTGATGGCCAAGTACACGCGTTGTTTTCAGAAAACAAAAAAAAAATGTCAAAACTCCGTTGTCAGAGATGAAAATGCTTGCTTCCCAGTATATAGAAACTGTTTGAAGAACTTTTTTGCATGAAAGCTGAACTGTTTAAAGATGTCACTTACATTCTACTAGAATGACCACAGAAGAATTTCTTTACCCCACCCACTATGGAAGGGTATCGGGCTCATAATTCAAATACGCATTATGTCTTATGCCTGATTCCATTTACGGGTTATGGATGTGTATTATGCTTTATCACAAAGTGTCTGTCAGTTGTTTGCATTTTACGTTCTACAAAATGATCGTGGTGATAATTCCATTTGGGTGTTCTGTATCCCTAATCCCTAATTAAGCTTTAACACAAAGTGCCTCTCCGTATTATGCATTTTACGTTCTATGAAAAGGGTCGAGACGATAATTCTAATTGGTTATCTCTAAAAAAATATAACAGTGACTGCATTTCTGTAATTCGGAATTCGCTTTCTACAGAATGGCTTTCCATATTCTAGTTCACCTGAACTTGCGTTTTCCGGTAAGCCTGTTTTTGCCAAACCGCAATACGCTTAAGTCTATTTCGACTACGCAACTAAATTACTAGCTTCACCAAAAAATGCTAAACGCAAAATTAAGATAATGAAAATAATAAATAATTCTGCAGTAGAATTCTTCTCTACTTTTTGTCCCTCATTTTATGAAAAAAAAAAAAAAAAAACGCGAGACGATTGAACGTCGTAGCCGTTTTTCTGAGTGTCGAAGGCATGAGTGGGGAGGGGGGTACAAGAGGTGGATGACCCCTCTTGTTAGGGGGTGTGTGGGGAGGCCCCAAGAAAATTTTTCTAATTCAAGATGTCTGTAGAAGCGATTCTAATGCATTTTTTGAGGCATATTTTTTCTTGTCATACAAAGCATATTTTACAAGCATAAGCTGTATTTCAGATGCTAACGACAGCTTTAGCAATGTATTAACAACTATTTTGACCCCTCGGTGGGTCTCATCAAGCGATGGCATCAAACTTGACAGTTTGCTAGTAATTCTGATACAGATATCTGTTGTTGTTGTTGTTTTTTGTTTGTTTGTTTTTTTTTGTTTGTTTTTTTTTTTTTTGGGGGGGGGGGGGTGTTGTTTTGATTTTTTCAGTTCTATACATACATGATCATACATTCCCAGGCCTCTAGATAAGAGAGCGTAATTAAAAATAAGTTTCCTATTTCTCAACTAAAACATATGGTGTGGGTACTCAAAGAACTGTCTCAATGAGACGGTTCTTTTGAGCACCCAAACCATATGTTTAAATCTTTACTAAAACATATGTTGTGGACCCGGTTGTGGATACTCAAAAGAACCGTCTCGATGAGAACGACTCTTTTGAGCACCGAAAACAAATGTTAAAACTGATGGATAAGAAAATATTCACAATATTACGCTGGAAAATTTTGCTTATCTAGAAATATACATGTCCGAGATAATATAAATCAAGCTAAAAAAGTCAAGAGAAAAATGAAAAAATGACCCAGACAAAAAGGCATATTCGGCCTAAAATAAGTGGTCCGGCTAAAAACTTTTTTGGCCAAAAAAAGTGGTCCCGCCATGGCCGGACCGGCCGTACCGCCGCCGACGGCATTGTATTAACTGTTGAGGCCCTCCCGGAGGGGGGAATGAGGGGGATACCTGTTCCTTTGTTCCCTCAAATAAATTGGCTTGTTCCCCTGCTCCCCAAAAATCGAAAACTTGCTTTCTTTTGTTCCCTGTTCCCAAATATTGTCTTTGTTCCCCTCAAAATTGGCCTTTGTTCCCCTTAAATTAACGTCCTTTTTCCCTGTTCCCCAAAACTTCCGGGAGGGCCTCATTGTTACAACCTATGTCTTGACGAAAACTATAATTTTCCAAGGTTCCAGCTCCACATTTTTATACACATGAACCCCCTTTCCAGAAATCCTGGACCCACCCCTGACTGACGAGAAATACTAATCTACCTAAGAGGCTAAGACAACGGATCAAGAACCGCTACTGGCTGTTCAGAGACTAGCGGATAGCCGCACAAAAGATCTTTGCCTGCCCAGAAGTATTCTTGTCATCATTTATAGCAGCATAGGCGTCTCATACATATACAGCGTATTGTGTTCAGTCATAAATCGATTAGCGACAACATGAAAAGCCGAAATAAGACTTTGTTGTCAATTGAAACGCACATTACAAGAAAGCAAATAACAGCTATTTAGAGAGATAAGAAACTTTGAAAGAGCTAATTTCGTGGATTGAGAAAACCCATAAAGCACATAACATAATGACTAAATGGCATCATGCGTAAAGGCATTTTGTAGAATGCAGAATGCATATTGCTGAAACGCACTGTCTGGTATAGCAAATAAGAAATACACATTACTGGAATGGAATTATGACAGGGAAATGGGGGTACAGAACACCCAAATGGAATTATCACCACGATCATTTTGTAGAATGTAAACTGCATACAACTGATAGACACTTTGTGGTAAAGCATAATAAACATCCATAACACGTAAATGGAATCAGGTATAAGGCATAATGCCTATTTGAATTATGAGCCCGATACCCTTCCATAACCCACTGCCTTTTGAAAGTGGGTTTTTGAGGGTATGTGCGTTTGAGACACAGTTATGGCAGAATTAGGCATGGGAATCATTGATAATGATTCTTCATTTATGAGCATAAGGTTAGAAAGATTTGGGCCAAGTTTTACAGAATTTAAATGTTTGAGCTAATTATACTCGCGTTCTAAAATCTTGGTCCTTTAATTATTTTGAGGAGTATATTACAATTATAAAGAAATTAAGTGATTCACTCGATACTCGATACGCTGTTCCCACACAATTCCTTTATAATTGTAATACATCTCCTATAACTTATACGAATAAATCAAATATGATCGATGGCTCCATACAGAAAGATAGACGGACAGACAGACAATAAACATTGCGACCATTTTGATAGGCCTGTAAAATTTGATCAATCCCCAAAATCATTTGCGTATTATTTTTTAATCGCCCCAGTAGTTTTTGACAAGACGACTATCAAGGTTTTTCTATTTAATAAACATAGAGAAAAACTCGCCCCGACCCAAGTCGGCCATGTTTGTCAATGGATCAAAATAATTTTAAATATCGTTTTAAAGGCCACTCAAGGACCAATTGTGCCTACTGTCGTGCCAACCAAGAGTTACAGTGACGTAATACTTTGTTTACAATTGTTGAGTAAAATACTGATGTGTACACTTCACTTGAGCTAACGCGAATCGATAAATCCCTTGTGTTTTAGGATAGGATTAATACACAAGTGATCTATCGATTATAGGTCCCTGATAACTTTGTAAACAAAACACGACGACACTGTCACTCTTGGCTGGCCGGACTGAGTAGTTATTTTCAAATCGGCTTAGTAGTTCTTGACAAGTTGATTTAATAAATACTTTGGTTGCCATCGCAACCAGAATTCTGTAGGTTATAGAGATATTTTAACAATCTGAAAGAGCCCAGTGAACCATACGTTTTGGTGACGAAGACGTCTTTTGTAAGTTTTGGTGACGAAGACGTCTGAGACACGTGTTTCAGACGTGTATCAGCAAAATTAAAGTTTGCAGGACATCTCAAAAACGTTTTGAAAACTAAATGCAAACGTGTTTGACGTCTTCAATTTGTAACGCTTTTGGAGTGACGCACACGTCTTGTGTAAAGAACGTCTCGGTCACGTTCAGGAATCACTAGCACACGTTTTTAAAACGAGTTCACTCCAAATTTATAATGTTTTGGTATAGTTTTTAACGCAGTTTGAACACCAAACAAAGACGCCATCGTTTGGGATTACCATCACGTCTTAAAACACGAATTTAAACGTTATAAAAACATCCCCATGCAAGGGTTTTATTAGGTCTTCATCACGATTTGAAAACTAGATGCAAACGTGTTTGATGTCTGCTTTTGGAGTGACGCACACGTCTTGGATAATAAAACGTCTCAGTCACGTTAGGAATCACTAGCACATGTTTTTAAAACGAGTTCACTGAAAATTTATATTGTTTTGATACAATTGTGAACACGGTTTGAACATCAAACGAAGACGTCATTGTTTTGGGATTACCATCACGTCTTAAACACGAATCAAAACGGTATAAAAGCGTTCTCGTGCTCGTGCAAGGGTTTCGCTAGGTCTTCAACACGTTTTAAAAACTAAATGCGATCGTATTTGACGTCTTCAATTTGTAATGTTTTGTGAGTGACGAACACGTGTTATATGGAAACGTCTTCAATAGTGTTAGTGGAAACGTCTCCATCGCGTTCAGGGTACGTATATAGAAAGACAGTTATATGTATACAACTTTTGAAACGTTTTCCTTACAGATTTGCAATGTTCCACGGCAGGTATGGGGCTAAAAACGTCTTGAACACTAAACAAAACTTTACAAAAACGTGTTCATGTAGGGTTTTTATTTAGTCTTCTGCACGTTTTGAAAATGAAATTTAAAGGTTTTGGACGTTTTCAAAATGTAACGCTTTTTGGGTGACGGTCACGTCTTAAACACGTTTTACCTGGGAACGTCATCGTCACGTTCAGATGACGTCGAATGGTTCACTGGGAGGTGTCACCTACTGAAGATCATTCCTTTGAAATTTGGCGAAATTTCACTGGGTGGTTTAGAAGCTGTTGGTTTAAAGTAAACTGTTGACAGGGGACGGACATCCTATGATCACAAGAGCTTAAATTGAGCGTATGGCTCGGGTGGGCTGAAAATACCAGAAATTTACAGCAAAATCCTTTAAGCCAAATGCGATAGATGCTTCTCTTGATCATGTCATTAGTCAAGCGCTTCTAAATTAAAATGTATAACTTCAGTTACCTCGATTCGAGCCCTCATTATATCCGAACTCGACCCATGTCCCGATGGAATCAACACCAGCACCCACGTGGCCAAGACCAAGAACCCGCTCATCTCCGCTAGGCTACCCCACGTGTTTAGCGTCCTACTCGAGTCCTAGATTCCGATCTTAAATATGAACCGTTGCCGGCCTTCAGCGAACAATATTACACCACGTCATTTTTAGCACAAAAGCTATCATATTTCTGGGCTCTAACAATTCACCTGCTTGTGTCGTCTGCTGATAACTTTTTAAAAAATAGTTCGGATCTAGATCAGACCCAACAAAATGTCGGACCTGATCTGTGTCAAACTGTTTGAATTTCTCACAACTTGTCTGAAACATTTTTTTGTAAAAATCAAGTTTGAAAAGAAAAATCAGAAGAGGACAAAAAAGAAACACCATTTCCTAGCATGCAAAGGACTAATTAACTATTGCATACTGGGTATTTTTTCATACTTTTGTTGCAGACTGCTGACTTTTTTCTAAATCTTTTTTTTTTTTTTAATATTTTTCATACCACAAAGGTGTGAAACAGTTTGGATCTAGATCAGGACTGACCTTATGTCGGTCCTGATCTGGGTCCAAACTATTTGTAAATGTCATCAGCAGACGACAAAAATTGCCACTAGCAGGCAGATATTTTTTTAAGTTTGAACATGTCACGCATAAATTGCGAAAATCAATCCATTCACATTAAAACGTTTTACCTACTAGTGTCGCCTGCTGAACTTTTGCAAACAGGTTGGACCCAGATCAGGCCCGACATGTTGTTGGGCCTGATCTGGATCCAACCTGTTTGACACTCTGATGCTATTCCTGAAAGAAATTTTCGAAAAAGTTGAGTTTGAAAAAAAATCAGCAGACGACAAAAATACAAAATTATCCAATAGGCAAAGAGTTAATAGTCAATATATTGACAATGGCCTTTTCTTCTATTTTTTTCTCACAAAGCGGGTTGGCTCTTTTCAGACTTTTTTGATGTGCAAACTGATACGAGTTGAGTTTTCGTGGTATTTCTCGGGCAATATGTTTACATTCACGATTGTGGCTACGGTAGAGCTACGATTCACCCGATTTATCAAGTCGTGATGCATCGGCATGAGTCGTAGCGTAGAGACATCGGCGCGAATCCTAGCAGTACCGTGGTGATTCGTGAAGAATCCTGGTGATTCGGGAACCTCCACGACAAGTTTAAATCGTTTGAACTCGACGGGATGAATCGTGTTGGATTGTGGGCGTGGCCTAAATCGTAGCTCTACTGTAGCGGGATCGGGATAATTCTTAGAAGCACCGTGGTAGGATTCGTGGGCGTTCGTGGCGAATCGGGTTATCATTAACACAGGATTCTGGTAAAAAACAGAGCTATCATTGCTGAAAATCAGTGAGTTTGAGTAAGGTGCATCATGGATTATGTCCAGAGACTTCAAATTGCTAATTTGCAGCCTGAGCTGGACGTCATCTGATACAATTGGACATGACACTGGACTTGGGACAGGACTGATCCTAGCCGGTGGGTCCGCAGGCTTTTTTTTATTTTGCCCGCAGCTTTTCCTTTTGATGGCATGACTGACTTCGTCAAAGGTTGAAGAGATAATATGGCAAACTGGCACATGACAACCACTTAATCGTGCAAATTCGTGGGAGGTCGTGGCGCTACCGTAGCGCTAGCGGCTTGAATCGTTCTAGCACCGTATCGAATCGTGGAGGCATCATGAGCATTCGTAGCTCCACCGTAGAGAATCGTAGCGCTGCCGCCATGAGTCGTGGATCCGTAGATGAATCGTGCAGACACCGTAGGAGCATCGTGAGACACCGTAATTTTTTTCCCATCCCGACGCATCACGATTTTATCATCTGGCTTAAATCAGGATGAATCGTGGTAAACCGTGGCCGGAATCGTGACTGTGTAACTGGGGCTTTAGTTATCATCAAGTGTTAAGGTGACCACGTTAAAACAAACGGACGATCAAGAAGATCAATAAGCAAGCACGCTCAGTTTTTCTCTCTTCGTAACCATATCGACCCAGCTGAATACAAAAAGTATGTCAACTCTTTGAATGCTGTGCAATTTTGCAGCTGGAAAATTTTCGAATGCTTTTTGTCGACTGTTTTTTTTTCAAAATTAAGTTATTCGAAAAATAAATTCGAGAATTGATCTACCACCAGTATCAAATATAGTAAAACCTCGAAAATTCAATTTTTCGAAATACTCACTTATTCGAAATAAATTTGGGACCCCTGTTTGGGAAACAATGGATTCAGAGAATAGGGCCTATTTATGAACTATTTTTACTATCTATTAAATCACATGCTTTGTGTGCATAAAAGAAACGTTTCCCTGAGACGTTTCTTTTGCGCGTACTAAACATATGTTTGATAGAGAGAAAAAACTGATAATAATATTTTTGGGGTTATACTCTCATGTCGACATCCCTATAATTCGAACTTTCGAACCCTATGACTTCGACTGTATACTGTTTAAAAAAAATGGGCTTCCACGCAAATTGATCTAAGTTGCCTTCATTATCTGCATAGTATTATGCAATTTATTTGTTTGAGTTGATGCTTTACGTCACAGTAAACAGTTTTTCAGTCATGTCGGAGCGTTTTCTGTGATGAACCAATACTTAGCTGATGGATTGTTAAAGGTATACGAGGGTTGTCCCAGTTGTTATAACACAAGACTGTGTACAAGTAACTCTATGATATTTAAAGGATGTGTTGATATACATATGGGAAACATCTTGTACAAATATTGGTGGAATCGCAGTTAAGATAACAAATATATGAACCTTTACTTAACGGTATGTCCGCCTGAGCGGCGCACGTCAAAATATTTTCAATGGAACTCATCTAGTCCAAAAGGTCGTGTATATTTAACCAAATTTCGCTGTTGTATTTCTAAAAATACATTGCCACATCAACTAATAACTATGTAATGTAAAGTGTTGAAAGTTTGAAACGTGTGTGGCCATTCGCATTGATTTTATAAAATATTTTACATGCCTACTACATATCTATTTTTCCAAAAAAAAAAAAGCTAACGTTATGAGAACGGTACGGCGCAAAAATTAGACTTTAAATACTTTTTTGGCTAATTAAACACATAAAAATACTATCTTTTAATGTTAAATAATTCGTAGAACAGTCACTAGTATCGTAAAATGGATTTCGTGTAAATTTATTCTAGTAATATCACAAAGACAAGCTCCTTTTCGTCAATTTAACAGAACACATGCTATTTTTCTGTTAGTTGTTTTAATGGTAAGTATGTTATATCGTATTAAATCTAAAAGATCTGCTTAACATATCTAAACTAACTATATAGACATTACTTGAACCAGGGAGACTTACTCAACAAATAGATGCCAATATTTGTTGCCATTTAAGCTTATTTAAAAAGAGTAGAGTCAAAACATTTGACCACCCCTCTTTGAAAATACAGCAAACTAATTTGCGACGTGCTCCGCATACGCTGATACGCCCTCAAGTAAAGGTTCATAACTTTGTTATCTAAACTGTGATGTTATCCATATTTGTAGAAAATGTGTCTTAGATGTATATAAACGTATCATACAAATTTCATAGAATTCCTGTAACACAGTCTCATTTTATAACAAAAGTCCACGATTTACTGGGACGCCCCTCGTATATAGAATAAACTGTAAAAACCGAATGATGTCGATTAGCACATTTCCTTGTTTTGTACATGCCCTTCTATCGACTTTCCCATTCATTTTGAGGTATTTGTTTCTATCTGTCGACCCATTCTTGCACTAAGCCATACATTTATGAAAATAGGGTGCAAAAGCAAAACATTTAACGTTGACCACAAAAGCATAATGCATCGCACCCCCTAGAGTGACGGTCCCATATATCTCAATACAAATACTTGGGGCGAAAGTCACCTGTTAAAGACAGCAAGGCTCAGGAATCGATACAATCAAGTACCACACCTTATCCCGCCAAAATTATGTCCTGGAGATGCTGTCTACTTTTTACTTCTGCTTACATATAAAAGTGCACTTCAGACTAGATTTGTTTATGAAAGCAAACGCTATGAACCCTGATCAGACTGCAGTCTGGTCTGGGTTCATATTGTTTGCAACATACATGTAGGCTACCGACGAGGGAGCAGCCGACAAAAAGGTTAAGCCACTTTTATCAGTAGCGTATGCATGCACATGGACTAAAAAAACACAGATTATTCGTGCTGGTAATAATGCGCAAATACACTATCAGCAATTTAAAAATGAAATTAATACATCTTGCGTAGCATTTTTTTTAAAAACTCGCCGTGTCTCAAACTAACCAATCGTCTGCGGAGTAGTTTGGTAAAACTCTCCATGTGCAAAAAAAATAAATAAAACTATGTAAGAATTTTGTTTGAGGTCAGAATAGATTAAACTAGCCAGTCCTTTTTCTCAGAAAAAAAATAAAAGCCTACACAGCACTCATTTTCATCCAATTTCTCGAGCTGTTTTTTTAATAGTATTATTAAATAAATTAAGTTTTTCTGTTTATTAAACCCATTTAAGCCTAGCGTCCTTGTTATGGGACATCGACAAAACAGCGCAGAACAAGATCACACTCCGCACAAAGCGGCGACTGATCATGTTCGGCGCTGTTTACTTACATAATAAATGTACTTTTAAAAGAGCTACGTGCATTAAGGAGCTATTTTGGTCCCCATATGAGGTCTAAAATATAAAAGTTGCCTTTGACCTCTTTCTTCTTATTGGTTTATTAGAACACTAGCCCAAGTGAAAATGTCTGATTACCATTGCTATGGTAACAAAACTGACCACCAAACTAGGACAAACATAGAAAAGTGACCCATTTTAGAACAAATTTGAGACATTTGACAGAGAAATTAACATAGCAAATACTTAAAAAGATATATGATATGAATTGTCACGGCACGAAACATATTAAAAGGTATGTTTGGTATTTAGCTGTGCTGATATCTAATTATTAAAAAATCGGTCTCCCAAAGCCTCAAATTTGGTCAAAATGGCAATTTCTCGATTTTAAGCCTACTTTGGCTGCCATTTTGTTACTATAGCAACGAAAAATTTTAAATAGATACCAGAATTTTACACTTGGGTTATTCATCTATCAAACCAATCAACAGATATTGGTGAAAAAACAACTTTAAGTTTTTGGCTTCAGAGGGGCCACAAACAAGCGCCTTAATGCACCTAGCACTTTGAGTGAAATTGAATTTTACTACCCAACAACTACAAATGAGCATTGACATATGATTTCCAACAATGTGGCATTTTGACAAGTGTAGACTCAGACAAGCCTGTGCAGCCTCCTTTTAAGCTTAGAAAGTCCAAATGATGTTCAGTCAGTATAACTTAATAGTCATATAATATTCAAGCGACTAGCAAACGCTCTGATTAGAATGCGCGTATGCGCAGGCTGGTCTGAGCATTTGCTGGTCGCACATTCCATATTGTTGGAGTCATATCTTGTATGACCGCCTCCTTTATGAATGCTTTTTATGTGGCTTTTGCGCATGCCTAAAATATGCCTATGGTGATACTCCCTGCCATTTGTGGGATACATTGTCAATGTTCAGCCAGTTTGTATTCAAATTCGGGAAATGTGGCAGCTGGTAGTGGATACGATCATGTATCCACCGGCCTAGAATATCCTGGGTGGCCGATCAGAGATGGATTGGGACCCGGAAGGCCGGTTAAGGGGGTATGACATGACCAGCTTGCAAACAGTTCCTTGCCATATTGCAGGTACGCTGGCACTGTCTTGTGATGAATTTGCAGGACATGTGGGTGAAGGACTTCATCTACATTGCGTTGGCCTGTATTACTATGCAAATTAAAAGAACCTTATACAAAGCTCAGGGTGGCCTTCTTTTTAGCATGAGTATAGCATAACGTGCAACCCACTTGAAACATTGTATAAATTAATATGACAAAATGAATTCTGCGCTCCAAAAGAGGAAGTTTAAGTGATTCAAGGCTGACCTGAATGACACACACGCACGCACACACGCAGAGACACGCAAACACACACACACACACACACACACACAGGCACACACGCACGAATCATTACATGTTTATATCTGTATTTATTTTTAACAAAGCTGGTGAATTGGGATGACCTTCTTTTTATTAGCAGGGGTATATAATAGTCAGTCTACCCAATGGCCCTCTTAAAACATAAAAAACATACCAAAAAGTTCTACATATGAATGCTACATGCAGTTTGTATTTGGGCATAAATGAAGGATGTGATAAAAATGCTGTTGACCATTTCGTAGTGATAGACAGTGTAGAATTAGATGAGATATAGTGTTCATGTACGTGGCTGTTCAATTTAGACGACGCTTGCTTGACATGAATGTACAAAATATGAGACCTGTGCAATTTTGCACAGGTTTCATATTTTATACATATCATGCGAATGTACACCTTTAAAGCTGCATACTCTGCAACTTTTGATCTTCTAATTTTAAAAATAAAGTTTTTATTTTTCAAGAACACAGTAAAAATACTCAAATTCAGGTAAACATTTGACCAATTTCGTAAATCTTAACAAGTTATCACTATCAAAACAACTGCATTTATGTTAAAATTCAACGGTCTAGAATTATTGGAGGGACGCAAATAATTACCAACAAGAGAAAAAACACCTATTTTATAAGATAATTCACTTTTCCATGCAATTTTCAGCTGTACTGAACATTTTTATTGTGAAAACATAGCTTATTTCTACTTTTACAAATGATTTAGAAAGAAAAAAAAATCGAAAAATGTTCATAGTTACAGAGTATGCAGCTTTAAGTGGGTAAAAGGGCTATTTGATTGTGGCGAGTGTTCTGGTCGTACCGAAACAGCATCGCACATTTTTAAGCACCAATTATCTTAGCTGCAGCAACCGGATCTTGAACAGGATGTGATAAGTATAAACAACTCTCTTTGTCTGCTAGACCCGTCTCCGGAATAACTTTTGCGAAGAGTTTGGACCCGGATCCTAACTGAATGACATCTGAAAAGATGAAGAAAAAACAACAACAAAAAACCCAAAAGGAATCAACAGAAATGTTACATATATAGTGCTGCCAAGATCCCCAGGGGGGGGGGGGGGTACTCTCAATTTTTCTGCATACGTAGGCTCGGACCCAGCATCTACCCTGCACCCCAAAAAATACCAGGAATTTCAAGCACCCACAAAAAAATATTTGAAATTTTAGCAACCCAAAAAAATATCCCCATTCTGTACAATGACCTTAAGAAAAGACCCTAAAATGCATAGAAATAACCCCTAAATATAGTCCATTTTTGTGATGACCCCCCCCCAAAAAAAAAAAAATATCCACAAAATCTTCATACCCCAAAAAATATTTATTTTTTGAAAACCCCAAAAAATATTGAAATTCAAAATTTTGAACCCCCAAAAATGGACCGAGCCTACGTATGTATGAAAATATCAGAGTACACCCCCCCCCCCCCCCCCCCCGGGCCAAGATCTAATGACGATGGTTACATTTGCTTGTTTGTAAACATTGAAATCAAAACATTAGGCAGGCATATTCAGCAGTCAGGTGTAGTTTTGATAACTATTTGATATCAGCATGTAGAATCGCTGGCAGCAGACAATACACGTACATTTATTTTCCATTATGCGCAGGTTCGAATATCCCATCTTTGCTTTCATTTTGTTTTCTTCATTTTTATTGTATCATATTTTCACATGTATCCTTTAAGCATTGGAAAACAGTTTTAACATTAATACAAATGTCCACCAAATCACGAAACCGCATATGAGAGATGCCACTGAATGCAACAACTTTTTGTTCTAAAAATAGTGAGTTAAAAATAACTTTGTTATTGGTAAATATTTGTGTAAATACACAATGTCAACATAGTCAAAATAACGCTGCAGGACTCTACCTTTGCAACGACAACGTAAGAAAATCCTTCGATGTTTTTAAAGTCAACAGATCAAACGTACGAAATTCTTATCGCTAAGATGTTCTGTGAAACGGACTCGAGGTTTACACTGGGGGAAAGTGAAGTTCTGGATAGTGGTTATTCGAACCCAATTCCCGAGTCCATCCCTCAAAGTATAGGGTCAATCCGGGTAAATACGGACAGAGGGGTAGATACCGACGGATGGCTTACAATTCACGTGTCCAAGAACACAGGTCTGTTACCAGGTTATAAAGAAATGTTTTATTTCAGCTTCAAATAGGCCTAGTGTATATTTGGCTCTTCTACACCCGTATACCACTTAATTATGCCCCTTTGCAATGAGGATTTTTCTTCCACCAGTGGGACTACCCTTGCATAATCCAGATTCTTTGAGAATATCACAAAATTTCATCTATTGGAAGAAACATTTTTGGCGCATGAATTCAGTCATTAAACGTATATTTCATTGCATTAAATTGGCTTTAACCAATGATTGGACTATTCATGTTTCATATTTTTCTTCAATACGTGAATTATCAATCGCTTCTCACAAAATAGCAAATAGTTTTGTAAAACCTCGGACCGAGGTAAATCTAATTATAATTGGAGCCAATACGGAAACCAGTCGTTTTCAGTAAAGCGGAAATGGGCAGTCAAAAAATGCTGACCACGTTTTCCGCCAAAAATTGCGATATTTTTTCTGTTATATACTGACTGACAAAAGAAACGCTACATGCAAAATTTTCGATTAATTACTCAGAAGGAAAATAAAATTAATGACGGCAGTTAAAATATTCATGTATATTAGCCAACATGCCTGATAAACAAAAATCGATAAATTCAAATAACCTCGATGCTTTACTCAGGGTTCTGTCATGATAAGCTCGTGCAGCTCGTGTTTGTGAACGACATGTCAAGCCTGACAAATTCGACTGCAGCGTTTCTTTTGCCCGTCAGTATAAAATAAGATGAACAAATAAATACTTTGTTGACTGAGCCAACGACATGTTTAAACGAAGAGGGCCATGTGACCCTGGATCGCTCACTTAAATTTTGTTTACAGTTACTGATATGTGCATATATGGGAAACTGGCAACGCCCCCTGGTTACATGTTACTGACGGATCAAATCAGACTGGCTCCCTGTCGTATGTTTATTGATTTGCTAAGGACGTTGGATAATTGTAACACTGACCAAGAGAAATAATCCAAACATTGTTTTCCCATCAGAGTTGTCTTTTCTTTCAGCCCTTAGAACAAACCAAATTCCAAACTCAGCCATCATTATATTGAGAAATCAATGAAAAAATATTTTTGAGTATGAACAACCCAGTTTGACGACGGGAGCCAGTTTAGGATCAAATGTGAAGGAGATCACTTTCCATTTCTGTAAAATTATTTTAAACACGGACCATTGGTTTTAGATTCAGAGAAGAAGATATTCAAAGTTTCTTATAATAGATATAGGTGAAACTGGCTATTCCAGGTAGCCATTTTATTCAACAATCCTTCATGAATATTCATGCTAGGCTCCACCCACTATGAATAATTACATAAATAAGCTTTCACGTTTTGTACATTAGAACAAAAAATACGTGCCAGGTCCACTAGTGTAGGATCATATCTAATCAAATATCCATAATCAAACAGAGTAGACCCTGATCAGGCAGCTCTTACAAGAGCTGCATGATCTGGGCCTGCTCTGTTTTCAAAAGTGTTAAAAGGGTGTCTCTATGAGGTAAAGGGTTAGTTTTAGATATTCCTGCAAAAGGTCATCCAGCGACGATTTCTGCGAGATTATTTTTAATATCTGATCTGATCATTCGTTTCGTAGAAGATTTTTGAAGTTTTCTCAACCGCAGCATGCCACACGCCATGGTACCCACGGTTTATGACTGACAGTCTGTTCATATTCTTTTTAGTTATTTTTGTTGGTCATCCAAAGACTAGTTCTGCCAAGTCGTTTTGCTATTCGATCAGTCATGATCGGATATTTTTAAAATGTTTCCGTAGCCGCAATAAGACAATCCCTCTGGCAGATTTTTTTTTGTGACGGATCAAATTCGTTTCAGTTAAGAAATTTGTAGGGGGTCACCTAGTACACATTCATGTCAAATTGTTCTCAATCCTGAACTCTGGTTTCAAGGGAGATTGCTGCTTATTATAAAGATTCTTAAATTGCCACCTAAAGGAAATTTGCCAAGTTCACTGGTGGCCATGTCTTTTGACCAATCACATTTATTTTAGTTGTTTTTGTTATTGGCATGTATCTAAGCTTTAATTTGACACCAATTTTAGTGATCTAGGATAAGTAGAACCCTAGATATGATTGAATTTGTAGGCCTACCCCCCATTCTCAAGAATCATACAAGGGGTCGCCATGGAAACCGTGCATTGTCACGTAGCCTATACCATTTTTAGGAGAACTTTGTTTCGCATTTAGAGGGTCCCATTGAACAATTTGGCATGAATTTAGAAGGCCCTAGGAATGCAGGATATATCGTACCTCAACTTCTCCCCTAAGCTTATAGTTTAATGTGATTTTCCCCCATTGTTTTTAAGTTTTCATGTATTTATTATGAATATGCAAATGAGATTATATTCATATAGGACCACTGGATGAATGGACTTGTCGAATTGTAACATTGCTTATATTAAAACATGCAACAATGACAATATTTGGATGAAATCAGCCTATTTATATTTTTTGATGATTTTCCATTTATTTTTAGCGTTTTTATTTATGTTCATGAATATGCAAATTATGCTAATATGATAACTTGCCTTTCTGACCATTGAATAAAAGGCCTATGTCTAAGCTTCAATTTAGTACAAATTTTAGTAATCTCTGGCTAAAAGCATCTGAGATAGTATTGATCTTGTACGTATACCCCCATTCGAAAATCACATTTTAAATGTTTATATAAATATTTACAAATATGCAAAAAAAAGATAATAGGCATATGTCTTAGCTTTAATTTGGTAATAAGTTTAGTAATCTAGGATAAGTAACAGCTGAGATATGAGTAATTTTGTAGACATACCCCAATTCTCAAATCCGTTATGGGTTGCCATGGACACCATACATTTTCACATAGCCCATATCCAAAATATTTTTGAGGACAACTTCGTTTATCATTCAGGGGGTCCCATTGAACAATTTGACACCCATGGAAAATTTACCTGGGGGATGCAAGGTAACCTAAATTGGATGCCGGGGTAATGGTTTTCTCGCGTTGATTTCCGTTAAGACCCTAGATCTCTTGTTTGTTTTGTTGCTTTACGTCTCAAGTCAACAGCTATGGTCATGGCGGGACGGTCAGTTCACCTAACCACACTTTTCCTGGGCAAGCTTGAACAAGCAGTTTACCAGTAATTTGTGCACATACTTTCGCTCGTAACTGACAGCAACCCTTCTTGAATGATTCAGCGGAAGGGAGGAGAATGACTGTAGAAATTATTTCATGATCAATGTGCTTACGTAGGAAACATTGTTGTGAACCGGATACAAACGTTTTGTTTTATTCAAGAGCTTTCCCATGGTATACGCATACATCAGTTTGAACTGAAACTGACAAGATGATCGGAGCTATTTTTATTCTGCTGTCAATTGTCTTCACAACAGAAGCAGGTAAGTAAATCTGGCATGAGATTTCCAACAATGTGGCATTTTGACAGGTGTAGACTCGGGCGAGCCTCTGCAGCCTCCTTTTAAGCTAAGAAACTCCAAATGGTGTTCAGTCAGTAGCTTAACACTCATAGAATACTCAAGCGACTAGCAAAGGCTCTGATCAGACTGCGCTTATGCGCAGGCTGATCAGAGGCTTTGCTGGTCGCACATACCACATTGTTGGAAATCTCATGTCGCGGCTCAATTATGTTTGTAATGGTTATTCCATGGTTGGAACAATCCACGAACTCTACCATGGTTAACTACTAAAGAAACCTGACACTTTTTACTTGCTTCGAACTCGTAAATAACAAGTTATAGAGCTAAGCCGATTTTCTTATTTTAATAACAAGACATTAGAAAGTATTCTTTCAAAAATATATTTATCAAATATAGAACATGACGTCACGACGGCAAAATGCCGTTTTTACTTTCGCCTCGGAAGTGTATGTCTAGATATTTTTTGAAAACTCTTTACATGTATGCAAGGCCAATACCAGTACAGACAAAAGTGCATTTAAAAAAATGCAATTTCTTGCTTCGACGTATGATATGGGGGTTTAAATTTGTGCTTTTGACGTTGTTTAAACGGTAGTGTTTTTTTTCCTTTCTTTAAGCAATTTCTAGAAACTGAACTGTTAACCAATCATTGTAAGAGAATGCATTTCCAAAAATCAGAACTTATGTTTCGCGTCACGTTAAAGGGTAAAAGTGGAATAAAAGTAAGTAAGGGTGCAAAGATCAGGAATCGATACAATCAAGTACCACACCTGACCCAGGATACCAATGGGAAAGTGACAAACTCACAGTAGACACCACAAACGAGAGCCAAGAGGTCACCCCTCCCCCAACCGAATTTAACGTCAATTGAAAAAAACAACGTAAACTATGGATTAAAACCTTTTTTTCTATGTCAACGTATGTCGCCGTTTAGTGTGTGCTGTCTTCTTTGTTATAGTGCCAATTGGCTACACTTTACTTAAATTGTGTATGAATTTCAAGCTTTGCAGTATACAAATATCAGCATGTAATTCTACCGCTTGACATCGCTAAATGGACGTAGGCGGCAACTACGGAGTTCAAAAGGACTGAAACATTGTCACAATACATTCCAAACATCATACAAAGTGAAAAAAAGTTGATAAAGTGGCAGTGCTTTTTAAAAGCTTATAAAACGCTGATACGAGGGCTAGTCAAAAATAACTGAGCCCTACCTCATAAAATTTGAATCAAGTAAAATTAGATGATATTTCATTGTAGTTATATGTCATCTATTTAATCACCTAATTTATTTCTGTTGGTAGGCTTTTTGTAATGGTTGCTAGGCAACATAATATGACCTGTCAAAGGGGTGCGTTTACGCTGTGATACATCTAATTCTAAGCGTTGCTATGGTAACAGTAATGTTAAAGCAATGCTTTATTCACTGTCGTTTGATATCTTTAACATGTACCTATCCATTGTCACAGAACAAAAACCAACTGACCCAAAATTATAGATCCTGTGGTAGTTTGATATCAGAATTTATCACATTTTACATGCCTGACGTCCCATAATTTATCCTACTCACATTCATATTTACACAATTTAATCGAAAACTTAAAACATTAGCCTAATAATGCTTTAACGGTACTGCAAACACAAACCAACCCTCAGACATATTAAGTTCCTTGATTTAAATTCACTATTTTGTTTCCATGGCAACACAATTCTCGTGTATTTGAAATTTGTTGAATTTTGGCGTTTTTTGTTGCTAGGCAACACATAAAATAAATGTTCACCTAAACATTAACGAAATAAGTGTAATGAAAAAACAATATGATATATGTAATTCAAATAAATGTCAAATATGTCTTTCTCAAAAACTATTAAGCACGCAAGCTTTTTTTTTAAAAAAAATACATACTGTATATTCCTAGTGGCTGAGATCGTAAACGCATCGATCTGACTGACGATCTTCAGTTGCCTAGCAACCATGATGAAAGCTTCACTAATATAATTCTTCAGGGTCAAAACATCGATGACATATGATACTTATAGAAAATAATCACATTTGTTGTCTACAATGCCAAACTAAAATGCTATGAGGTAGGGGTCAGTTATTTTTGACTGACCCTCTTAACGTAAACTTGACGTTAACTTAAGAAAATGAAAATAGGCTTTTGGGTTGAACAATGCATGTATGCTATATTTGAATGCCCAGAAGATGTCAATAAAATTACAAAGAATCACGCTAAAGCGATTTCTGATGAATTTTGCGTGATTTCTTTGTTCTTGCAAAAAATAATTTTAGGGGTCACATGACGTTTTGATAGCTGACGTCTGAAATTAGTTCATCTTTTCAAATAATATCAGTGCATCTTAGTCTACCTTTGTTCAATCTTACGCAATGGAAAGACAAGTGTACATCGTATTAATTTACTACCAAAATATTGACACACATTATGTGTCAGATTTCTTTAGTAGTGAAGTATATTTTATACCACCTACACAAATGTGGACATTGCAAGTAACGAGAAATTTCACGCCAAAGCTGGTAAGAGTGGTATAAAGGGAAACACCGATTTGATAATTAACCAACTTGAGGAGCCAACGCGAAAACTTTTACACCAAATTTTGTGTCAGATTAACCGTCACTGGTTTTGCTTTAACCCTTTAAAACCAAGCAACCACCAATTTAGCATTTAATCCAATGAAACACCTAACGGTTAGCCGTCAATATAATAAAATTGGCTGTCTATTATTGTCATCCAGGTGCACGTCAAATTACATTTTTACACGCTCGTTACACTGAATCATAAAATAGTTCAGAAGTTTGTTTGGTTTTGTTTGATTTGATGCTTTATGTCCCAGTCAACAACCTTACAGTTATATCGGGAAAGGTTTTCCTGAGTTGATCCAGTACCTAACAAGGATTGATGTGTCTTGCTCAAGGACACAACACAGTGACGCCGGTGAGGCTCGAACTCTCGGTCTCGAGTCAAACACTCTACCACTGAGCCACTGTGCTCCAATTGAGAAGTTTGTGGGGGAAAACGTTTATGGTGAAAACACTCTATTATTTAATTGACATATGTTGTAGGTGCACATTGGAATTCCAATGTGTACCAACAACATATCTCACTGCCAACAAAGAAACCTATTTTGAAATATTATCTCCATTAGCTTTGCTCTTTAAAACATCTCAATCAGCCTATCAGTATTAAAATACCTGTCACTACATGTATAAATTAAATTAAATTTTCTTGGCAAGAAGTGATGCGACATAGCATCCATGATGACCATTATGGTATATGTTTACTGTCCATTTTTTGTGGTGACATCGCATCACTTCCTTTTCGAAACATTATTCAACATATGTATCAAGACAATGTATTATATGTTCGCATACAAGACAAGTTGACATTTGCTTTAAAGCCTAAAATTGGTGTCCGGCAAGGGGATAATATAAACCCTAATTTTTTCAAAATATTTCTAAATGATCTGCCGGATATGTTTGATAAAGGAGATGACCAAGTCCAGCTTGATAATAATTTCATTGCTGTACGCAGATGATCTCATGTTATCATCAACTTCTAAAGCTGGACTTCAGAGATGTATTGACAAACTAGCTTCATATAGTGAAGATAATTGTATAACTGTCAACTTAAAGAAAACAAAAATTGTGGTCTTTTGTAAAAGTGGCAAATTATCAAAAGAAATATTTTATTTTAATGGCACCGAAATACAAAATACAGGTCCATTAAAAATGTTATTTCACTACGCAATATTTCAAAAGTTCTTTTTTTCACATTTTTATTTATTAATGGTCTTATGTTTTACTATACATGTAATTGAATTCTCGTGCCATTTTATTTCTATAAATCATGTCAACGTATAATCAGACAACATTTGTATATTAATATCAAATACGTTCCAATGAAAACACAACAACATGCTTAAATAACTTCCAATGAAAAGACATCAATATACCTGTATGCATACTATCTATAAAGGCAGTAATCGTTGTACATCCCTTTGCTTAAATAAGATCTTCATTTATACTTGGTATTGAATTGTTAGTTTCTTCCGGGACGTTTGGTCTTACACTATACTAAGCTTCACATACTCGCTTTTACACCATGCTTCACACACTAACTTCTACATCTCTTCTTTTAAACATGGCAGTTGGTTACCAATCTGTTTCTTCATTATAATCCAAACGTTCTCTATAGAACTCGTTTCTGGCAAATTCCCTGGCTATTTCAGAACAGGTATTTCGTTACATTCAAGGAATGTTCTAGTCCTTTTAGACCTATGGAATGCGCAAGATCGTGCATAAAGATATATCCCTTCTGTGGGAACAGAACGCATTCTCATTAGTCTGTATTTCACAGTCATAACAATCGTCGTAAACAGAAAGAGGAATATCATGCTAAGTGTATTCAGGCTACTGTGCAATCGTCAGTAAATGTGCAAGTCTGTGAAGCCTTTAGCAGCAGATGCCTGTCTCTTCAGAGAAAAGTGAATGGTAACATGGATAGTGCAAAATACCAGAGTGATATTATCCATGATATTGATATATTATGTGAATGTGTTGGGTTTCCACAGAAGGGATATATCTTTATACATGATATCGCGACATGCCATAACTATTTAAGTACTAAAACATTCCAAGAATGTAAAGGAATACCCCTTCTAGAATGACTAGGAAATTGGCGAGACATGAACACCATAGAGAACGTTTGGAATATAATGAAGAAAGAGATTGGTAACCAAATGCCAAGTAGAAAAGAAAAGATGTGGAAGCCAGTTTGGGAAGCGTGGTATAGTGTAGCTCCGAACGTCCTGGAAGAACCTAACAATTTAATGCCAAGGAGAATAACAGATCTCATGAAAGCAAAAGGAGATACAAAGAAATACTGACTTTATGCTGTAGGCGTACAATGTTGTTGTGTTTTCATTAGAATGTATTTAAGTATGTTGTTGTGTTATTCATTGTACCAGGAATATATTTGATACTTTTATACAAATGCTGCCTGATTATACGTTGATATGGTTTATAGAAACAAAATGGCATAAACATTTCATAATACGTATTGTAAAACAAAGACCATGAATGTATAATAAAAATGTGAAAAAAACTTTTGAAATATTGCGTAGTGAAATAACTTTTTAATGGACCTGTAGTTCTTCCTATAAATATCTAGGGATCTTATTTTCCTCTTCTGGCACATTTTCATATTTCCAGTCAGATTTATATAAGAGGGCTTTAAGAGCTCAGTTTAAACTAACTAAGTGTTTCTCAAATATGACCCCCTAAGCTAGATACCTTAATACACTTGTTTGAACATTCAGTTGAGCCAATGGTACTTTATGGTAGTGACATATGGGGAACAGTAAACATTTTATCATCAAAAGTTAAAAAAGCAGACTTCACGCTCGAAAATTTATTTGAAAACTTTCTATGGGATAAACTGCAAATAATATTTTTGAAATACATATCAAAAATTAATAAAAGTCTGCGAATCTAGCTGTGTTAAGTGAATTCGGCAGATATCATTTGTGTATCAAAGCTATTACAAACACATGCAAATTTTTGCAGTGACTACTTACTACTAATTCAGTGTTACTAAAAGGTGCATATGAGAATGCTTTACACGGATTATTAGGCGATAGATCAAGGTTACCTGACCATTCCGTTATATGTACAGAGTTCGAGACAGACCATAGTAACTGTTGTGCGGTTAACAATGAGAACGCCCCAAGAAACCGTTATAATCTTAAGAAAATGCCAAGTGACTTTATGACCAGCGAATTGTGCAGGGCGACTATTTCGAATATAATAACATCAATTGAAACAGCCAGAGAAAATCAAGAAAGCATGGATAAAATATATGATAGCTTGTGTCACACCATTAAGGCAGAAATGGAGGCAACGATACCGAGATATGATGCAACACGACGTACAAGTAAACGCTTTAAAAACAGAAAACCGTACTGGAGTGACGAACTGCAACATTTATGGGATACAATGCGCATAAAAGAGAACGATTTCCTTAAGTGTCGGGATAACAACCAATTGAGAAAACACCTACGTATGGATTACACATCGGCTAGGAACAGTTTCGACAAAGCCTTAAAACAAAGTGAGCGCGCATACAGAAAGTTACAGGCCATTGAGATAGAAGATATGTCCACAACAAATCCAACCGAATTTTGGCGTAAAATACAACATCTAGGCCCCCGTAGAGACCGAAATATCCCAATCGAAGTCCTGGATGAGGATGGAAGTATTTCTACTGCTGAAAATACCGTGTTCGAACGATGGAAACATGACTTTTATAACCTATACAATTGTAAAGAAGAATCGGACTTTGACGAAGTGCATTATGATCGCGCAAAAGTACATAAACTTCTTCTGGAAAATAATATGAACGACCCCCTTTATGAGCCAAATGATCAACTAAATTCGAATGTAACGATTAACGAGGTCACTTGTGTTATTCAAAAATCAAAGTCTTGCTCAGCCTGCGGTTATGATGAGTTACCATACGAAGTACTTAAATCGCCAGTCATCATCGCGTGTTTGCAACAGCTTTTCCAGTATGTGTTTGATTCTGGTGTGATTCCATCAGTGTGGCGCCGAGCTATTATTTGTCCAATTCTTAAGGATCCGTCGTCGGATAGGCGCGACCCAATGAATTATCGAGGCATCAGTTTATTATCTTGTATCAACAAACTCTATACTTCACTTCTGAACACACGGCTCACAGGATATCTTGAGACAAATGATATGTTAGCAGACGAACAAAACGGTTTCAGAAAACAGCGCTCTTGCGAAGATCACGTTTTCACTTTAAACAGTTTAATCAAGAATAACAGTAACGTGTTCACAGCCTTCATTGACCTAAAACGGTGTTTCGATTATGTAGACAGGGATATGCTCCTATACAAACTGCTGTTACATCACATAGATGGGAAGTTTTATATCTCAATTAAATCTATTTACACCAGCACCGTGTCAGCAATACGTATAAACAATAAGCTAACTGAATGGTTCGACTGCACAACAGGAGTCAGGCAGGGCTGCAATTTATCACCAACACTCTACTCTGTGTTCGCAAATGACCTAGTTAAAGAAATTAATGACCTTGACATTGGTATCCAGGTCGGTGAACGTAAAATTTCCCTGCTGGCTTACGCTGACGATATTTGCCTTGTGGCTAATAGTGAAGACAACCTACAACAAATGTTAAACTGTGTTCAAAGTTGGTGCAAACGATGGCGTGTGTTAATTAATGCCAATAAGTCAAAATGTATGCATTTTCGCAGAGGTCGATCTAATAGAAGTGAATATACTTTTAAAATCGGTGAAAATGTTTTAGAAACTACAGATAGATATAAATATTTGGGAGTTATATTCCATGAAAAGCAAGATTATTCAATAAACAGTGAGGCTTTGGGAAAAGCAGCGGGTCGAGCTCTTGGCAGCATAATAAGTAAGATCCATAGTTTAAAGGAATTCGGATTCAAAGCTTATGAAAAGTTATATTTCTCATGTGTAATGCCCATCCTAGATTACTGTTCTGCGGTCTGGGGGTTTAAAAACTATCAGCAAATAGACAACGTTCAAAACAGGGCGATGCGTTATTTCCTCGGCGTACACCGATTCACACCGATCTTAGCAATGCTGGGAGACACTGGTTGGCTACCGAGTGTATACAGGAGATGGATATCTATGTTACGGCTGTGGAACAGACTTATCCTCATGGACGACGACAGGCTTACAAAATGTGCTTTCAACGCGGATTATGAAATAAATCAGAATAATTGGTGCCAGGATGTTAAACATATCATGTCATGCTTAGGGCTCTCCGATCACTATGAAAATAAGACTGTTATAAATCTGTCTAATGCAAACGATCGTATGCATGCTTACTATAGTAACATTTGGTCACGTGATATTCGCCAAATACCGAAGTTGAGAACATATATCATATTTAAGCAATCTTTCAAAACTGAAAACTATGTCCAATTAAATCTGTGCAAAAATGAGAGATCAATACTCTGTCAATTCAGAACTGGGATACTTCCTCTCCGCTTAGAAACAGGTCGTTACATCGGCGAAAAGGTTGAGCAAAGACTCTGTAAACTCTGCACTGCAGGAGCAGTAGAAAACGAAATTCACTTCCTCTTACATTGTGATTTGTACACTCAAATACGTGAAAACACATTTTCTGATATTTTCAGGAATAACACGGAGTTACCTGACGTTGAACGACTGTGCCACATTGTAAACTCTCAGCCTAGAAAATTGGCAAAATATCTAGTTTGCGCATACTTATTGAGGAAAAGAAAACTTTTCTCTTAATGGTATTAAGAGTCAACAAAGAGCCAAATGGGATGTCACAAAATGTGCCATCCTATTTTGCTCTAAGTTGTCGTCGAACAATTCAAAAGAAACTCAAAATCACAACAGTTCCTTTTAATTCTCTATGTTCTATCCGACATTGACTATTATCATTCTCTCTGGTAGCTGATAAAGAGTTTTATCATAGGTCCAGATAAGGAAATTTTATTTACGTAAAGGTTAAGTTATTTTCATACCCATCTTTTTAAACATGTGTTTTGGAGGCTAAAGGGAGCCGTTTCGTTGAGACGGTTCTTTTGAGTACCCACAACATATGTTTGGATGAACATGTGTTTTGGGTGCTCAAAAGAGTCGTCTCACTGAGACGGTTCTTTTGAGTACCCACAACATATGTTTGGATGAGAAATAAGGAAAATATTTTTCCAATACTCACTCCTATCTAGAGGCCTGCGGTTTATTGTAAGTAAACAGGGGAGACCCCGATGAGAGGCCACCTTTGGTCGCCTCTCACATGGGTCTGCACTGTTGACTTATTTCACATTTGTGATACAGCAGCCTGATTCACTTATAAGTATTGCTTGAAATTGACGTGAACCAAATTTGCATTTGTAGATTTACCTAAATGTGAACTCTATATTACGGAATATGTATATCACTCATTTTCCTGACATTCGATTACATAATAGTTTGTGGTGACTTATAGACCCAGTGGGTCGGGTGCAACTTTGTCTTCATATGTTGTTATACAATACTGTATATGCACAGGTCACGATAATAAAACATTTACTTACTTACTTACTTACTTACTTAAAGAAAGTAGTCTAATCGCAACTAATGAGAAAAAGAGTTGGGTGGCATGTGTCGAATTTATATTAAAACATATTGGTGTTTCTTCCAAGTTGGCTTATCACCAACATTTTTCCTCAATAGTAAAAAACAATTATAAATCGATATAAAAATAATTTAAACAGTACCTTAGTCAAGTACAAAGACACAAATGAAGGAAAGTTAAGGGCATATGCTCGTTTTAAAATTCATTTTCAAAAAGAGAAATATCTTTCTGTAATCAAAGATACAAAATTCGTAATTTTTTTATGTAATTGTTTTATGTCTTTCTGTATCAGTTCACATAAATTAGAAATAGAAAGAGGTAGGTACAAAAAGTTGGATGTAAAATATAGGCTTTGCAAAATATGTAATACTGGAGCCATTGAAGATGAGCAGCATTTATTGTTTAATTCCAGTGCTTATCATTCACTACGGTATTCTTTTATGGAGAAGGTGGGGCAGTCATGCAAAAACTTTTCAATTTTATCACAAGATGCCCAACTTATTTGGTAAATAATAATGATAAATGAATAATGAGTCAGACAACATTAATTCATTCTCTAGATATATCTATGATTGCTTCAATTTAAGAGATGATTTTACATAATGTATTGCCTAATCACCAAAGGTTTATCAATTTTTGATAATACTAGGCAAAATAAAGTTTGACTTGATGTAATTGTATTTGTCTTATAAATGATGAACTGTTTACTTATTTTATTGTAATGAATTATTATTGTTTATTCTAACACACCTCGCCTATAGAGCCAATGCTAAAAAAGTGTGATATATCAAACAATAATTCACAGTTGTGGAATCGCGAGGAAAGTACGTGTTAGCTGACGTCATTTATTACTGGAAAAAATCGTCATTCATGACGTTAGACGGCGCAACGTCCTTTTTACGGTAAAAGACGTTACAATTTCATGTAAACGTATACGACGTAGTCTAAGTATTGGCGGGAGTTCTTCAGTGCAATGGCGGAAAGATGGAAGAAGCTAAGACTTCACACGTCATCCTATTTTCGGCGTTTATATTGTGTTAGATTCGAAATAGATCAGCTCTAATGCGTGAAGTAATAATTCACTGTTTGTCGGTCAGTTGTGATTTGATCTTCTTTACAACTGACCTACAAACAGTGAATTATTATACAACAATTCACTGCTAGAGCTGATCTATCTCTTAAATATGCCAGAAATGGACCATGATTGGATTAATAAAAGTATCATCTATTATTCCTGCCAAGTGGCACTCAGATTGGCGTAACGTTAAATGATGTGACGTAATTTCCCGCCAAAATAGCTTATTAGACAATCAGTTCAACATTGCAAAAGTACTCAAGAGCATATGTACAACTGGCACATGAATACATTTTTTGTATTCATGTGCCAGTTGTACATATGCTTTCATGAGGCTATTAACAGTTGCAAATATCTAAAGATTCATTAAAAGCTTGCTTCGAAAATATAAATATTTTTCTGTGTTTTTTTTATTTTCATACACAGGCGTCATTGGTAACTTAAATGATTATCAGACCTACTATGACGTCACGATTGATGTAGATCATTCATCTGAAAATCAGACCTACTATGACGTCACGATTGATGTAGATCATTCATCTGAAATAATCGAGCCTGAAACTACATGCGAGCTGAAGATCGTAAAAGGAGGTTACGTCATTGATGACTTAGCGGCGGCGTATGGAGGTGATCGTGTATACATGAAGTGCGATGCTAAATGTAAAGGTCCAGGTGCAACCCCTGCTTTGACGTGGTACAAGGAACCGAGCAACATACCAATATCAGCGTTCACCGGACGGTGAGTTTATCAGAGGGGTGGATAGCTACAATTTAAACAGTGCGTGCACGTATGTATGTACACATTTTTGCTGCAAAACAGGATTTATACGAAATGTTAAGTCTTTTTTATTTTAAGAGTTGCTATGGTGTAGTGGATAAACCACTCACCTTGTGGGTTCAACCCTGGGCTTCAATCCGTCGTCGGACGTGCATTCCACAGTCAAAGGGGTATTTAGAGGCTATTTTAGCCTCCATATGAGGTCAAAAAATAAAAGTTGCTCTTGACAAAGTAAGTAAAGGTGCAAAGATCAGGAATCGATACAATCAAGTACCACACCTGACCCAGAATACCAAAGGGAAAGTGATAAACTCACAGAAGACACCACAAACGAGAGCCAAGAGGTCAGCCCTTTCCCAGCAGGTGAGCACAAAGCACATATAAACAGACCCGCACAAAGACATAACAAACACAAGACAGAACAAAAACATAAAAGATCCACAAAAGAAGTACCGCCTTGGAACGGTCAGTAAAACATTTTACTGGAGGGCTTAAACCGGTTTAACGGCGCCAACCTCACCCTTAATTCAGATGTGGATCAAGGCACGTAGATATTTGGTTTGCATGAAAGACCCCTAACTTATCAATGCATCATCTCCTAAAACATATAAATCAAGATATAACAAGGAGATAAAGCAAGGATAAGGACTCAACAGTAAATTAAACTGAATACCGGAGCAAAAGAAATCCAACAGGTAAACCCCGGTGGGCCTGACAAACAGCCAAAGCATCAGGCCCCTACCATCTCATCAATAGATAAGTCTTTAAGTCGGAACCATCATAGAGTCTGAAGTCCTACCCACCGGCGTGCAATTAAAGAGGAAAGCAAAGTTGCCAACCGTGATTGGGTTGACTACCAAGCATGCAGTCTGTTGCAATACATTAATATTATAGCCAATCTTTTTATAATGGGAAATTATTTTAATGAACTGCGCTGAAAAATTATTAGAGCCAACAATCTTCTTCAATTTATACACCAAGTCACCATAGAAATCAGGTTCCGAAAGTCCTTTGCGCAAATGAGATTTAAGTCCAACTTGGAATTGAGAAATCAAATCATAGTATCGTCTATAAAATTTTGAAAATGTTTTGCGAAGTTTATGATACCGATAGCCTTGTTTAAGAAGTTTCTGAGTTAACAATTTATTGCGAGTGTTGAAGTCAGCAACATAGCTAGATGCTCTAGCAAAACGAATGAGTTGAGAGATTTGGACTCCATAGGATGTAGAACGAGGAACATCATCTAAAAATGGGAAATTGACAATTTCAAAATCAAAGTCATCACGTTTATCATAAATTTTGGTAGAAACAATATCATTAGAAATTGACAAATGCAAGTCTAAAAATGCGGCTTCGGTATCAGAGGCATTGGCTTTATTCAGTTGGAGCTCTGAAGGGTATATTTGACTAACCATATTGTCAAAATAAACATTATTAATATTTAAAATATCGTCCAAATATCTGGAAGTAGTGTTAAACGCATCAATAACATCAGCCTGTTTATCATCAGAAAGAGACATCATAAAGTCCCTCTCATAACAAAACAGGAATAAATCTGCAACCAAGGGAGCACAATTAGTGCCCATAGGAATCCCAACTACTTGTCTATAGAGCTTAGTGCCAAATCGAATAAAAATGTTGTCCAACAAAAAGGTCAGCGCATCACATACATTTTGACACGACCATACATGATATTTTTTAGGTTTTTCTGAAGTAAAAAATGCATTTCTTTCATTACATGCAAGGTAAGGAGAGCCTTCTCTCTGGAAGGTTCTTTCAATAAGATCAATAAGTGTATCTTTAATTAAATTATGAGGTAAAGTAGTGTAAAGAGTAGAAAAATCATAAGTAGACAAACTGGTCGCATTGAAATCTCTAGCTTTAAGTTTATCTAAAATTTCACCTGAATTTTTAATAGACAAAAATAGGTTTTTACCGGATCTCTTATATACCTTTTCACAATATTTGATAACATGTTTCTTCTTACAATAGCCAAAGTGTGAAAGTCTGGTATTGATTCGACTTTTACGGTTGCTATGGTAACAAAAAGGCCGCCAAAATAGGCTGAAAATAGGAAAATGACCATTTTGGAGCAGATTTGAGACATGTAACAGAGGATATAATATAGAGCACAAGCAAATACCAAAAAGGTCTTTATACAGATGTTGGGAATTATCACGTACACAACTTATCAAAAGGATTTTTTGGAATTATCTGTGCTGATATCTAATTTTTTAAAAATCGCTCTCCAAAAGCCTTAAATTTGGTCCAAAATGGCAATTTCGCTATTTTAAGCCTATTTTGTCGGCCGTTTTTGTTACCATAGCAATTGTAAAATTTAAATAAATGCCGAAATTTTACACGTCAGTTATTCTTCTAATAAACCAATCAAAAGAAATTGGTGAAAAGCAATTTTCAGTTTTTGTCTCCAGATGGGGTCGAAGAATTTCTAGCGATAAGGCGAGCAATCTCCCTAAACGAGACGTTCGTTTTATTTTGTTGAAATAACGACTGGAGAAACTAGGCACATTAAACAAATATATATAGACGGGCCGTCGATGCACCATTGCCCCCGAATTTGTATATTTAAAACGGGATTTCCTTAGTGCATGTAATAACTCTACTTCTTATTGAATGGGAATTTATTTCGATCATGAACTGTACTTGTTATTCAGTAACATATATGGGAACTAGACCGTTAAACAAGGGAACCAATCGTCCTACACTACAAATTTCGCCACACGTAAAAATCATATAATAATCATATGATTCTTATATAAAAACTTTTATATAATACTTGTTAAAAAAGGCACCCGCGTGTGGATCATATAAAACAGATTATATAATTTTCATATGAAAATGATATGATTTTTACGTAAACTGAAATACATATAATAATCATATGATACTGATAAGCATTTTTACATAATAATCATATAATAATTATATGAAAATCATATGATTGCCCTTTTATATAAATATCATATGAGTACCTTTATATAAAATTTATATAAAAAGGCAGTATATAAAATTTATATAAAAAGGCAGTCACATGAGGATGATGTGTAATGCACTGTATTTGAAAATTATAAAAATGTTACAAAACTTAATTCAACACACATGATTATCACATATATTAATTTACATATAAAACTTATATGATCTTATTTTTATCATCAATTCATATAAATTAATTTATGTCATAATTATATGAAATAGTACACATATAATGATCATATAAAACTTACATGGGTTTCATATGATATTAATTACATAAAAAAATTATATGATTTTGTGAACATGTAAATATCGTATAAATCGTATTATATAAAATTCATATGAAACTGCACATATGAAAATCATATATTCAGGTTTACGTATGAAAATTATATAAGACTCATATGAGAATCGTATATAAAGGCAATTATATAAGAATGACGTGTGGCGAAATTAGCTTAGTATCACGCTATGTACAGTAAAACTATTTATACAGTTGATGTACAATAAAAACGACCATCTTGCAAAGTGGTCTATTTTTTGTCAGATATTTGATGTCTTCTTTCGCTTATACAACCCCTTTGCCCCCCTAGACCCAAGACGCCCTTTACATATGTTATGTATTTGTATAGCGACATTTAATTGTCCAAAGGGCATCTTGGGTCTAGGGGGGCAAAGCATCTAAAAACAAACTGAAAGACGCCAGTTTCATCTTTTCAATGACAAACGTCACAATTTTAAGTATATTTCGTACGCATGCGCAGAGGAAAAACCGCAAAGTTTCGAAAATGAAGGGTATTTATATCCTTAATATTTTAGCACTTTTACTTTTTGAAAACCTGCAAAGGATTTACTAAAACTCTCGTCTAAACGGCACCCAGTCTAAAGACGTAAAATGAGGGATGGGAGTAGAAGGCGCAAGTTTTAACGGTTTTGTAAATGATGAATCGCTTTGAAACCTATTTTGATGCTTTCTATGTAAATTTTACTACCGGAACAGACCAATTTTAAAAACATTAGGGCAATTTCAAAATTTAGGTTTTGCAATCATGTCAACTAGGGAAAATATACGCCTTATCGCTAGAACTCCTTTGCCCCTTAATGCACGTAGATCTTTTTTAGAAAGGCAAGTTAACCCATATAAAGCCATAAGGGAAATTTGAACATTTTTTGTAGAAACACTACCGTTTTGCTGCGATTCGATTTTTTAAAATATTTTTTCCATACATGTAATAATGTTAAAGGACAGGGAGGGGCTGGGAATTACAATGCCTCCTAAAAGTTAAGGAAGACTTAAGTTAAGTATCGATCTCTTCAGGATGCGAAAATTACATTTTAAGCTGATTTAAATCAAACTACGAGGGTCAGTCAAAAATAACTGAGAGTTGATTCATATCTCTTACGTAGGCTAACGTACATTAGTGAAATTTGGCACTTGCATGCAATGGACTGTCCTGCGTTAGAATATGCAATATACAAGACCATGCAAAGTATAGATTGTTGTTGCTTAGCAACCGAAGAATGTGAAATAACGTCATGCGTTCACACTGGAATAAAGCGTTGCCATGGAAACGTTGTACAAAATTTAAGCTACATCAATTTGTGCATTTGTTGCGAATACAGTATGTGACAGTATTTTGTAAAATGCAACAACTGCGATTGAGGTGTTGGAATTCCATTGCATAAATAAGAGGAAAATTTTCTGAAAATTTCATCGCAAAATATACCCCCCACCAGTTACGGTTCATTTTAGAGCAATATTATCAACTAAGTATCATATTATATGACCATTTCATTGTATTTAGTAATTGGTTTTGACATCTGAATGCATATCTTAAATATTTACAGGAATAAACTGTTGCCATAGCAACAAAATCTGGTCTTTTAGTTAAAATTAGAATTTCCATCGATTTTGGTTGCTAGGCAACGGATATTGCATGACTTGTATTTACTATCTATTAAACGTCTTCAAAATATTGCTAACACATTATTTGATACAATTGGGGAGATAAAAGGCCCGTTTTTATACTGTTTTAGATTTGAAATGATTTTAAATTCAGAAGTGTCGTCAGCGCGAACGCACATCGCTGAGAGACGGTCTTCGGTTGCCTAGCAATAGCGCATTGAATATAATAAGACGTCAACCTGTATGTGTAATTAAGCCCGAAGATTCATTCCATATGTGTATAAAGTTTCAGCCAAAACTGCCAACCCAGTAAAAAGATATTAACCAACTCTCAGTTATTTTGACTGACCCTCGTAGTTTCATTTTTTTCGGTAGATCACAACGATATATTGCATCGATCCAAGCAATTTATTTAGCATTTAATATAATAGCATGTTGAAATATCAATACTAATTAAAGCTCGTGAATTATCTCCACGTACAGGCGGACACAGCCCATGGTATAGCTATTACTTATTTGCCTTTTGGGGAGAAGCGACTTAATCACATTGTATCTTATTGCTTTAAAGGCTAGCCAGTTACAGTCGAAGTTCAGGTCGAATCCAAGTACATCCATAGGTTATTTTACGATCATGACATCAGTTTCTATTTTTAGACTACATTGAAAAAAAAGGCAGTGGCTAGAGGTACGGATCCGTACCCCTAGCCTGGGAGGCTAGGGATACGGATCCGTACCCCTAGCCTGGGAGGCTAGAGATACGGACCCGTACCCCTAGCATATTCTACCATGTCAGGCTACAGGTACAGACATATAACCTTGATGAGGATTTCTAAATTATCATGATGATAAGTGTTAGAAAATACCTTGTTGTTGTGTTATGAAATACCAATCCAGTAAGTCGCCATTTGCAATGTGGGATAACTCTGTTTGGTAAATATAAAAACGAAACACGAATTCGGAATTGGGACAAGTGGCGCTGGATTTATGTTGTGTTGTTGATACTATTATTAATATTATTATTATTATTATTATTATTATTATTATTATTATTATTATTATTATTATTAAATCAAATTAAAACTTGTTATTCGTGATTTGTTTTTGCTGTTTTCACTTTCGGTTTGTGTCATTAGCGAGGTAGCGAACAACATTCTGTGATTAATTGGTCGGCATAACGCACCACAAAGACATATTTAAACTTAAACGAACAAATCACAATGATTGGCTGAAAGTTTTTATGTCCAACCTCAAAGGCATCAGAAGAAATTAAGAACGTCCTTAATTAGCCTAATCCGTACAAACAGTATCTAGACCTATAATTATACCTATAATAATAACTATTTGATGTAACCGCCTAATTCTCGCTGCTCATATTTAAAACTCCAAGAAAATTATGTTCAGTCTCACTTTGACAGAATGGCTCAAATGTTGAACATAGGGAAAAAGTTGAGGACTTTTCCTCTTTAAAAATTGTCATCTAGCAGTATCAGAAGGAATGCGTAGATCAATTATTCTTTAGTCATTTCAGACATATAGTTGGTGCTAAAAGAGTCTTCTCGATGAGACGGTTCTTTTGAGCACCCAAAATCAACGTTATTTTAGAAAATACAATTTATCTATCTATTCTTCTTCAATTATTGATACTATCACAAAAACACATTCTGTGTGTTAAGAAAGTGGATAAAGGTGGTTTGGGGTGTTTCCACGGACACTGACAGGTCGTATCAGTTCACAAAAAAATATTTCCTTTCGAGGTTTATCTTCCTTTTATAGGATAATAAAAATAATAAAATTAATAATAATAATAATAATAATAATAATAATAATAATAATAACAACAACACATATTAATCCCGCACCACTTCTCCCATTTCTGAATTCGTGTTTCGTTTTTATATTTCCTATACTCGTATAGACTTACGGCGACTTGCTGGATTTGTAATTCATAACACAACAACATGGCATTTTCGAACACTTATAATCATGATAACTTCTCATCAGGGTAATATGTCTGTACCTGTAGCCTGACAAGGTAGAATATACTAGGGGTACGGATCCGTACCTCTAGCCTCCCAGGCTAGGCGTACGGATCCGTATCCCTAGCCTCCCAGGCTAGGGGTACGGATCCGTACCTCTAGCCACTGCCAAAAAAAAAATCATGGAACAATTAAGTAATTAAAAGTTTTGAATACTTTTGAAAATATTATGGAAAATGGAGCAAATGCTCCATTTTCCATAATGTTTCTCAAAGGCGTTATTCAAGAAATAAATTCAATTTTTGGAGGGTTCATGCAATCATGAATACTTCGGGTTTCTTGCAAAAGAAGTGAAGCCCCACGTTAACTTTGCCAAAGGGGCGAAGTATTCATGATTCATGAATAATTCGGGTTTCTTGCAAAGTAAGTGAAGCCTGAAGGGCTTAACGTTAACTTTACAAGAGACCCGAAATATTCATGATTCCATGAACCTTCCGAAAATTGAAATTATTGCTTATATTTACATTTTATTATAAATAACTAATATATAGGATTATTTATAATTTAGGAAATAAAACAAGTTTGTATTTAATATTTCATCGTAGTAACGGTTTTGTTGGAGTGTAAAACGGAAAAGCGGAACAGCCAGTGTGAACACGGACAGCCAATGGAGCAAACAATAAGCTTGTTTTGCATGTGCAACTCATGTGTGGCTCGCTGTCAATCACAACACCAGTGTCACATCTAGCGAATGAATTTGATGTTCGAAGCGAATTGCACGGGCAAGTGAGCTTGGCATTTGTGTGGGCCATGAGTCTATAACGGTTGCAAAATTCTAAAGATTCATTTAAGGCTTGCTTTGAAAATGTAAATATATAGTATTTCAAAGGGCGTCAAAAGGCGTTATTATGGAGTAAAGGGTTAATTGGTGTCATTATTTTATAGGGTAGCTAGTTACAGCCGAACCTCCAATCGAATCCAAGTACTTTACATCCGCCCCTTTCTAGGTCGAGATGTTGGACGCTACACATGTAGGGGCTGGCTAGGGCCACGTCTGGGATGGATTGAAAAGACTATTACACTATCTATGGGTAATATATAAAGCTGCTACATGTATTACTTGACTTTTCGCTTACTGTAAAGGCGGCACCTCATGAATGCGTGATTAGGACTAGTCAACCTTATGCATAGGTAAAAGCTGAAAAGGAGGCGTCGTTTTATTCAAAAGTAACTGTATCATCTTGTGCCACAACCTCAGTCATTATTTAGTTCTTAAAACGCTAGCAAAATAACTGCATCTGAAAATGTCTATTTAACATAAGCAGGGAGGCAAACATTGTGGACCCAGATCAGACTGCTCCTACAGGAGCAGTCTGATCTGGCTTCACACTGTTTATCTATGAGGCTTCAAATAGTTTAGTGGACGACAAAACATACATTTTGTGACTATGCGCTTTAAGGGTTAATAAATGTGAGTTCAGTGTGTATACGGTTAGGAGTTTCATTAAATGCACGCACGTTTACGCGGCTCAAAAAGCTTATTAGCTCTTTACCAAATTATAAATAAAACCTGATTTCCCTACCTTATACCCCTATTCCACACAGGCCACGAATCGCCCGAATCGCCACGAATTGATTTTTTATTGATTCGGGGGAATTCGTGAGGTTTCATTAGATTTTTTTCTCCATTCGTGATGGTGTACGAGTTAGTCCCGATTCAGATAGGATTTCGTCACGAATATTCGGGGGAATCGGCTCAATTCGGCTGGAATCGCGCAAGAATTCATTACGAATAGCAAAATAACTTTAGAGCATGCTGCACGAAAGTTAAGGAATCAGTTACGAATCAGTTAAGAATATGCCGAATGCAGCACGAATTGGGCACGAATTAACAGAAATCTGCGACGAATCGCCACGATTCGCGAGATTTTCTCTCACAATAGTTATAAAAAATGCTTGGGGGCATCAGTTCCAAAATGAATGTTCCTCGTAAAGCAGCAGTAGAATTGATCCTGCAACTTGAGTGTTAAAAACGGCTTCTAATATAGCTAGAAGAAAACAACTACGCTAAAGTCGAAGGGCCCTGGCCCAGACTCTTTGACTTGGAAAAATATGGCAGTTCGCCATTGGCAAAATCACCAGCCAGGAGCTACTGACCGATCCTGATTGTGCTCCAGAATCTGCCAAATCTGTTTCAACTTCTAGGACTGCTCACATGCGCGAGACGGGGTAATTAGCCTTAGGGAAAATCTTTCCACTATCTCTTCCTTGGTTTTATTGCTTGGCTTAATCTCCCGATTCCCCACGAATGAGCTAAGAGTAGCTACGAATGCCCAAAACAATGCAAAAACGCCTCCGAATCGATTACGATTCAGTTACGATATCCAAGAATGCCTTAGGAATTTGGTACGAATCACGCAAGATTTTTCGAATCGGGGAATTCGTGGCCAAAGTTTTGAACAGTTCAAAACTTTTGAGCCGAATTCCCGATAGACCTACGAATTGCAAGAACTCACTACGGACTGGGCGAATCTGTAAAGATCTTCACGAACTGAGTACGATTCAGCCACGAATCCAAATATTTGTCAATTCGTGTCAATTTGTGGGATTCGGGGCCTGTGTGGAATAGGGGTATTAGCAGATGAAATAGCCGAATCACACCCAGATATGAATATTTAAGTGTTGCCGCCTTTACAGTAAGCGAAAAGTCATGTAATACATGTATAAAAGCTCCACCCATCCTTCCACAAGAATGGGAATTCTGTACAGTATGATTTCCTAAAAGTAATTTAGACTCGCCACGGGAAAACCTGTCTTTGTTGTTAACAATAACGTAATGCATGCGTGTTCCAGAGGGGTGGGGGGAGGCGGTCCGGACTCCCCCTGGAAACCACAATGCCAATACTGGTCCGGAACCCATGGAAAATCCCCAAGCTACCAAGCCAGCCTCCTATGCTGGACGTTTTACTGGCGGGCCGATGAACGCCCGATTTTAGTGGTTATTGGATCCTCCCTCCCTTCATCAACTAAAAACATTTTTAAAAAAGACGTCGGAGTTGAGTTGGACCCCCTCTGTCAAAAACATCTGGATCCGCGCATGGGAAGGCTCAGGCTGAGTCGGCTACATACGTCAGCTAGAATATTGAGACTCGAAATTACGACCACACGATCACTACCCATCAATTAACCCATGCGCCGATCCAGAAAGTTTTTTCAGAGGTGGTTCAACGTTTTTTTTTTAGTTAGTGAGTGGATCCAAATACCACTAAAATCGGGCCATCATCGGCCCGCAAGCGATAAATGGCGTTTCGCTGACGTGCCGCTGATGGCCCAACATTAAATGCTGGCTTGGTAGCTTTGTGATTTTTCAGGAGATCCGAACCAGTATTAATTTTGTGATTTTTCGGGGGGGGGGGTGGGTGCGGACCACCTGTCCCCCTCTCTGGATCCGCACATGTAACCACTGAGCTACATGTACTATGCTCCTGTACAGATTTTATAAATCCTTTCATTATAACAGGTAGCCACTGGCAGTAGAATCGTTACAAAGGGGTATTTATTTCTTTTGCCATGTATTCTGTATTTAAAAACTATACTTAAGGAATAAAGAAACGCAACAATGACCAACAATCACTTTAATTCATTGTAAACATAAAATGTAGTGCGAGTCGGTTGTAAATATGTTGTTATTTCATAAAAGCAGCATGTATCCCTCACATTACCGTAGGTTAAGCCACAACGTCGATAGCATGTGCGTAATCATCCTGACCTCCAGTAGAAGTCAATAAAAGTCAATTTTCTAAAAATCGGTTTGTTGTTTACAAAATATTTGTAATAAATTTGGGAACAGCTTGCAACCTTACTTAATGATTTCAAACGCTTAACGTCATTAATGTCAAGACCAAAATTTATATATTGCGTTAAATGCGGTAAATTCTATTCCTAGACTGAGTTTTATTCAATAAAAGCACATTTACTGCAAGAATTATGACTTTAGAATGTTAGACGTCAATAATTGTGTACATGTATTATGACGTCAAAATTAATTATTCTGCACTTTAAAGGCACCATAATGTTTATGCATTTTTTTCTGATGAGTGAATGGCCAAGTGGCAACACTTCGGCTACAGTTAGCAAATTCAATGGTTACTTCCTGCATATAACAGGTTGTTTTCATTTGCAAATTTGTGCTGTGTTCAGTTTGACTAACGTCCCACCGACACAATTTTATGGGTTCTTTATGGTAACCTTTGCGACAAAGGATGTTCTGTTAATTTTAGGCTTGATAAATTCCGCAATGCACCAGCCACCTCAACTCAACGGCTATAAGTGATGTTAAATGCTTAATCTTTGTCATTGTGTAGCCTTGCATTACATTAGCTGGTTTTGAAGCAATATTTGACAGTCATTTCCGCACAATGCTTTCTTTGTTTGCACATTGTGGAGTGGACGCCATGTAACACATAATGAAGAAGTTTGGGTTTCATGATCTTCGTGCTGACGTTCACGTCACGTTTAAGGTATTTTCATCTTATGGCGTTAATTTATCATTACAGTGACGTTTTCGCATTTCATCACATGTCATTAATAGTCAGTAAGCACATTCTAAATGAAATGTTAACAAAACATCATATAACTACGCAAAAATTATTTTTTCTTCTGTTGCGTATCTTCATTCCTTAAGTATAGATACACTGTTCAAAATGCCTTATCGATTTTATAATGTAAGTAGCGGTAGGAATCCGGCTTCCACTTTACCTAAAACTTTCAAGAATGGACTGACAATATGCTTTAAAGAAATGATCTTCTTAAAACAAATGTGGTCATACTGTTGTGTGATTAGATTAATGGGGAATATACAAAATATGAAATGCGTGCAGAGTTGTAAAATTTCATATTTTGTACATTTCCTGCATGCGGTACTAAGTAAGTAAGGGTGCAAAGATCAGGAATCGATACAATCAAGTACCACACTGACCCAGGATACCAATGGGAAAGTGACAAACGGCGCCAACCTCACCCTTAATTCACATGTGGATCAAGACACATAGATATTCGGTTTGCATGAAAGACTCCTAACTTATCAAAGCATCATCTCCTAAAACATAAAAATCAAGATATAACAAGGAGATAAAGCAAGGATAAGGACTCAACAGTAAATTAAACTGAATACCGGAGCAAAAGAAATCCAACAGGTAAACCCGGGTGGGCCAGACAAATAGCCAAAGCATCAGGCCCCTACCATCTCATCAATTATTATAGATAAGTCTTTAAGTCGGAACCATCATAGAGTCTGAAGTCCGACCCACCGGCGTGCAAAGCAAAGTTGCCAACCCGTGATTGGGTTGACTACCAAGCATGCAGTCTGTTGCAATACATTAATGTTATAGCCAATCTTTTTATAATGGGAAATTATTTTAATAAACTGCGCTGAAAAAATATTAGAGCCAACAATCTTCTTCAATTTATACACCAAGTCACCATAGAAATCAGGTTCCGAAAGTCCTTGGCGCAAGAGAGATTTAAGTCCAACTTGGAATTTAGAAATCAAATCATAGTATCGTCTATAAAATTTTGAAAATGTTTTGCGAAGTTTATGATACCAATAGCCTTGTTTAAGAAGTTTCTGAGTTAACAATTTAGATGCACTAGCAAAACGAATGAGTTGAGAGATATAGACTCCATAGGATGTAGAACGAGGAACATCACCATATAAAAATGGGAAATTGACAATTTCAAATTTTAAGCCTTTATTTATTTATACAATATTTCAAGAGAGTGGCATATTTAGCTTGACATCCAGTCTACCATAGTTCTTTAACTGAATGAACTTCTTAAAACACGAGTGATCCTTATGTTATATTGTACGTTAACACTTTACAAAATTGCACAGGTTTCATATTTTGACATTTTACTTTTTAAAATTTTTCATTACGTAGGCTGCCCAAATCCAACGATCTCGTGTGATGTTTATCGTTGTTTACCAGCAAATTACCGCTGTGACGGAGTGGAACAGTGTCAGGACGGATTTGATGAATATGGATGTGGTAAGGGGAAATCCTACAGTTGACGTTATAAGAATCCATCATGAGTGTGAGGGTGGGATAGAAAAATCTGCCCCGAGGATCACCCATTGGCATCACGAGGCTTGCCTAGTGATGACAAATGGTGATTACAAGGGACGGATTTTTCTATCCCAACCTCACACGTTTATTTTTGGATTCTTTTTCTTACTCACCACTAAGTACCACATTTTAAATTGTAAAAAACATGAAAATGCTTTTAGAAAATCCTGAATTCGCTGAGATGCGACAATAGGTGCCATCATTTTAACATTACAATGACATCACACATCGACGTGTGGCCAGCGTGCCACCAATGTGCGGCTGTTTGATTTTTTCTCTTTCCCACAGTCTGGTACGTGAGATAGAATTATATTATATACCTAGCATTAATTTCTGATTGTTTTGCAGTGAGATAATTTTAGTATCCTTGAGGAGTGAAATATCTCACTAGTGATGATATAGCTTTTTGATATCACCACTGCTAGTGTTGATATTTTTTGTCGGAACTACTTTTTTCAATACACATATATATGCACAAAACATTTATGAGTAGAAAATCAGACTCACCATATTTGATCCATCCTGGTCTAGTTAAGGGGAATTTGGGAGTTTTGAAAATTTAATGGCATTCTACATAAAAGTTGACAATGCTGATCCGATTTTATTATACCTAGATCAGACACCAGCCAAATATTTACATCTGAGCTGTATATTTTCTCCCTGTTAGTGTCATGGTGCTTGTCCAATTATCTGATCTCCTTATCGCTTTATTAATCAGGATATCAGATCTTCTTAATGCTAAATAAATATTGCTCTACGTTCTATGCACACACAAGAGGAAAACTGTGTCTTCAATTTTTGACCTTTAAAATGGCCATCAAATTTTGAGCATGAAAACCAGAAGTTAACGAAATCGCAACACTTTCAACGGTAACTATTGTGATAAATGATAATCAAAGTTATAACCTCACAACAAACATATGCCTATTATGAAAAGATTCATTTTAATGCAATTTATAGGCATTTCTCAAATTAGGCGAAAAACAGAACTTAAAAACATTAATTTTAGGTCCTTCCTGCAAATTAAATTTTGTGTTGCATTCCATAATTTTGTTTGTTTGCGTAAGACACAGTAGTTTCAAACTGAAGTTGAGTAGAATCTCAAGATTTAAGAAGGTTGCAAACAAATTTTAATGAAGTTGTCATTTTTTGCCAAAATATTTCGCAAAAATGTGCAATCAAGTTCAAGTTTCTTGTAGGTAAGGGAAGCTTGTTAATACATAGACAAAGTGTATTACGCTGCTATTTATCTTAAAACAACAATACTTGTAACAATTGCGTTTCTAATGGTTTTCAGTATAGAAATATTATTTGAATATGCCCGTAATAAATGTAGCTTTACACTTCTTGAAAAATGTGTAGTGGAATTCTGGTTGTACTTTAACCATAATTTCAAGAAAAAACTGACAAGTTAAGAAACCTTATTATATTCACGGCCTCCAATCTCGGCCTCCTTCTCCAAAAAGAGCAGAGCGTAAAGTGAGGCGAAGGCCCTTCCGGGAAGCAGGCAGTGGGCAAAACAATGGAACACGGTAAGTTGTGTTGACACATTTTCAATCATAAGTAAATTTTCAGCGCAAAACTCGAAAATCTAAGAATGCTATGCTTCGGGCAATTGTTCAAGCTATCCGTAGAGCATGCTGTTTGCACATTTGAACTTAGTTTGTAAGCGTGAGAGTTTTTCTCCCGTTGCACAGTTGTCCAAGAAACGGTGGTTCCCGCATGGTTTTGCCTTCTAACCAAACGTATAGTAGCGTTTGGACCCTTATTCATACTACCGAGGCCCCTCCACACCCATATTGTCCCAAATGCAATTTTTCGAGATATTTCAATGATAATTGAGTGATTTAGAGCCAAATTTCTTTAGGAGCAGGAGGCGAAGGGCAGGAGAAGCAGGCTGGGAGAGGAGAAGCAGGCGGCGATGAAATCAAAATTTGCATTGATTTTGCTTATTTTTAATAATATACTTATCCAATCTATATCAAACTTGCATGTATGAATATTTCAAAACATTTAAATAAATCGAAATTACTTCGCTTTAAATGCCACCACCAACGTAATGTGTGGTTCACTTTTTTTCTCATTGGAATCATGTAATGCTCACAGATTAGTGATACTTGTGAATTTCTCCCTAAGTTCTTGGGAAAAGGATTATCAAAAATCTCAGACTGGGTCGAACCTCTGTTTTATACCCACCCCCTCTCAAGCTTTGATTAAGAGCAACAATTACTGATGGTGCGAAAGACTTAGACGCAGAAAAAAAAGGAATTCAAACCAAGTGTTCCTTGAAATTTGAACATCGGGGCGCCCCACTGACCGTTCTACGAGACTCCTACGCCTATAAATCATAAATAGATAGTCCAAATTGACAGACTCTTACTTAAATCAACATAATTATTAAATATTTAAACACATCTTTTTACCGATGGGGGCCTATAAACCCATTCTTGCCGACTCTTGACGTTTATATAAAAACAGCATTTGGTTTGTCACTTACTTATCTCATTTTTATAAACCCATTTTGTCCTGGTGACGCATTCAGTCTTCTTTGAGATTTTCGCTATCAAAAAACGTTGACAGCTGTATGTTTTTTTTCCCGCAAATAAATGTTTATAAGATATACAAAATGTCTTCCGAATATTCATTTATAAATGAGTTATTCTCAATAATGTTTACCAACTATTACGTCCCTACAAGGTTGCGTTAAATGTTTGCCCTGTTGCCTGCTTTATCGATCGCATGATTAAGATGCGGCTTAAAATATTTGTGTGTGTATGTGTAACTCTTACCCGGACGACAGTGGCGCACTTCGAATCGAACTATAGTTCGTACTATAGTGGCTAAAGTTTGATTCGAACATCGAAATTGTATAGGCCGATTTGGTTATGGGCCGAAATTGACATGGGCCGAAATTGTTATGGGCCGAAATGTCCAGCGACCGATTGGATAAGTATATTATTAAAAATAAGCAAAATCAATGCAAATTTTGATTTCATCGCCGCCTGCTTCTCCTCTCCCAGCCTGCTTCTCCTGCCCTTCGCCTCCTGCTCCTAAAGAAATTTGGCTCTAAATCACTCAATTATCATTGAAATATCTCGAAAAATTGCATTTGGGACAACATGGGTGTGGAGGGGCCTCGGTAGTATGAATAAGGGTCCAAACGCTACTATACGTTTGGTTAGAAGGCAAAACCATGCGGGAACCACCGTTTCTTGGACAACTGTGCAACGGGAGAAAAACTCTCACGCTTACAAACTAAGTTCAAATGTGCAAACAGCATGCTCTACGGATAGCTTGAACAATTGCCCGAAGCATAGCATTCTTAGATTTTCGAGTTTTGCGCTGAAAATTTACTTATGATTGAAAATGTGTCAACACAACTTACCGTGTTCCATTGTTTTGCCCACTGCCTGCTTCCCGGAAGGGCCTTCGCCTCACTTTACGCTCTGCTCTTTTTGGAGAAGGAGGCCGAGATTGGAGGCCGTGTATATTGTAAATGATAATTTTATTTTACTGTGACAGAATTGCAGGAAATGTACATAGAGAATACTAGATGAGGTTCTTTTGATATCAAGTTTACCAGGCAAGGTTTTGAGAACGCTTGTTGACATCGCGAGGCTTGCTGAGCGATTCAACATGCGTTCTCAAAGCCGAGCCAGGGGTCGCAAGTTCGATCCCGGCCCGGCCCGGCCCCATACTTTCGTGGAGATTGATCATGAAATAATTTCTACGGTCATTCTCCTCCCTTCCGCTGATTCATTCAAGAAGGGTTGTTGTCAGTTACAAGCGAAAGTATGTGCACAAATTACTGGTTAACCGCTTGTTCAAGCCTGCCCAGGAAAAAGTGTGGTTAGGTGAACTGACCGTCCCGCAATGACCATAGCTGTTGACTTGGGACGTAAAGCAACAAAACCAACCAACCAACCTGGTTAACTTGATATCAAAAGAGCGAACCTGGTATTCTATTTATCAGTTTACCCATTGTTGAACACTCTTCAAACTAGCGATTATGACGTAATTTTTTATTTTTAAGTTGATTAAGCGTCACTGGCGACGTCATTCTAAAAGTGCAACGTCATCATGACCTGATAAAGGTAACATGACGTGAGATAGGAAACGTTTATTAGGTTATGTTGAAACAATTCAGTTAATATTAGGGGTGACTGATAAAAATCATAAAACTGTAGATCTTCTTGTCAGCATGCAATGGTGGTCCACTATCAGCCTTATCAAACACCATTCTAAAAGTGTTTCGCTGGTGAGCCGATAGTGGCCCAAAACTACGAGGGTCATCCAATTAGTTCTGGCAATGGTCTCATATCTCAGAAACTGTTATTGAACTCAGAATTATATTACCCATTGCATGTGGTCATGGGTGTTTCCTATCCATGTTTTAAATTTGGATTTTTTATCACAACCTGATTTTATGCTATACACATTTGAAGACAACACTGCGAGAGTCCATGGCCATGAAAAATCGCGTTTTTAACTAAGTTTTACTGGGGGTAGAGTTAGATAAAGATGCAGTATGTTTCTTTGGAAAGTTATGTTAGTGGTTGGTGATGTTGTCTGAATACACGATTGACCCATAAAAGCAAATACCACACTGACATTAAACTAGCTGTTTTGAACGTTCTTGGTTGCTAAGCAACAAAAGAAAATTACATTTTTGCCTCACTTTAAGCATTCATTATAAAATAGTATATTTTGAACACTCAATAAAAGCCATTACGATCAATTTGCGTATTAATAGATACATGTTTTGATAAACCTGTTCTACAGTCATCTAACCTATAGAAAATAATAACTTTCAATAAATGTTATCTACCAAATATAATGCACTATTGGAACAACCTATTCTTAAGTAAAATATTTCTTGCAAAATCAGTGATATGTCATTATCAGAACCCTGCTAACACCACAGCCACAAGCTAAACCATTATCTATTACATTCAGAATCAACATACATAGTATTTTTATTTATTTATATAAGAAAAAATAAGAGAAGTTTGTAATTTCTTAGAAATTTGGGCATGTATACCGCCTATAGTGTCCCGTTCATGGCCTTTTACCTTGTGTTCTTTAGTTGCCTAGCAACCATTGCGATTGCAACATGTAAACTATTCGAATTGGTGATTCAATTCTCTATATTCTAAATAACATGTGAAGATTATTGAAACATGTCCTAGAGAAATAGGTTTTGTTTTATGGGGTCATTGTCAGAACTTATTGGATGACCCTCGTATATGTATACACAAGTGGACCACTCTCGGCCAACCAGTGAAACACCATTCAAATGGTGTTTTGCTGGCGGTCCAATAGAGGCCAAATACTGTATGCTGGCTGGCGGTGCTTCATATTTGGTACACTTAGGCCAAATTTTTTTTATTAGTTGATTTACGAACCCTCCTACTGTAATTTTCCGTAAAGTAGAAAAAAAAATTGATTTTCTAAAATTATTTTTATATTCTATCTGCCGACTTTAAATATTTGTTTCGTTGAAAAAAAATATTGTTGAGGTTCTGTTTGCGTATTTTTGAGAGTGGCACTTTTAAAAATGATTGCCTTGTCCAGAATTTGAGTAAAATGATAAAAAATATTAAAAGATTATAACAGACTGTTGGTTTACCTGTCTAGTTTTACTGTTTGTTTTTTTTAGATATATATTAAAAGAACTAAAAAAAAGCTTTGAAAATTACCAGTTAACTGGTCATTTTCAGAGCTTTTTTATTTTTATTTTCGTTCCCCCGACCCTAAATCTGAAAAAAAAATTCCCATAAATCAACTAATAAAAAAAAATCTGCCTTAATGTGGTTGTTATTCTTCAACAGGACCACCAACATGCGAATACTGGCAGTTCCTATGTGATGGTAAATGTGTCGACAAATCTGTGCGATGTAATGGCAGTTACGAGTGCATGGATGGAGCTGATGAGGCTGATTGCCAAGATGGTAATGTTTCTCTTTCTTTACAAATGAGCCACGATACATGATTTCCAACAATGTGGCATTTTGACATGAATAGACTCAGATGAGCCTGTGCAGCATCCTGTTAAGCTTAGAAACTTCAAATGCTGTTTAGTCAGTAGCTTAATAGTCATAGAATATTCAAGCGACCAGGAAAGTCTCTGATCAGACTGCGCATATGCGCAGGCTGGTCTGAGCCTTTGCTGGTTCCACATTTTTTGGAAATCTCGTGTCATGGCTCAAATGTTTTATTCCTTCTGATTAGATATAAAAACTAGGGAGCAGTTCATTTTATATATTGAGGGGTCACAGGTTATACTAGTTATTTCCAAATAGCATTGCATTTCTTTCTTGGAAGGCCATTTTTGTTTAAGCAAACAGTGGTGAATCTGATTAAATGACGCATGGTGTGGCATTTCAGCTGGGGATTTCAAAAGAGAGTATTTTGGCAAAGATTGTCAAACTACTCTCTTTGGAAATCCTCAGTCAATTTCCATGTTTGTTTATTTTATTTGATTCTTTACGTCCCAGTCAACATTTTTTTCAATCATGTCAGATGGATCTTCCTGGGTTGAACCAGTACAAAACAGAGGATAAGAGTATAGCTCAAGTACACAACGCATGGCCGATTTTCCTTGTTTGGGTTATTACGCATGCTATGTTTTGGTAAACAGATGTAGTTATTTGTCAACTTGTTTAAATACATGTAGAGCCCGTGTTCGATAAGAGTAGAGTTACGTAAGCGGTCACGTTATGGTACTTTATTCACCTGATTGGACAAATATAGGGTTTTCTTTCATACTTCTAACTGGAAATCTGTTTCGTCACCATACTCTTATCGAGCACGGACTATACTTGCTTTCAGTTTAACTCTTTGTGTACAAACAAATCCTTCCAAGATAAGTCAAATCTCATAAAAATGAAGGCCTCTGGACTAGATGATTCATTTTGAATTATCAGTAGTTCGAATAAAAGGGACACAAATTATATAACCCCCCCAAAAAGATTTTCAGGTTTGAAAAAGGCCATTTTATGACATGTTGCTTTCCATCCTTACGTTTGTCCATAAATAGTCTTCAAAATATCTTCATGTTTTTTTTTTTGTCAAGACACTGTGTCCCACAAAAGAATTATTGTTCTTACTTACTTAGTTTTTGAGTTATGCCTTTTCAGTGACACATTAAATTTCACCTGGGAGGGTGATTCAAGGCTCTAGACCAGGGAAGGTGCGTCACGTCATAGAGCATCTCCTCCTTCCCTCCTCCAACCTTCTCCCCCTCACATATAATGGTCAACTCTAAACATCTCGTAGAGGGTAAATTTTATCGCCTCATCCTACCCCCTTCTCTTCTCCCTCCTCTACCTTTACATCCCTCCTCTTCTTCCCATATCCTCCTCCACTACTTTTAGTCCCTCCATCTCCTTCTACACTGCTTCCTCCTTCCTCTTCCCCTCTCCACCTCCCTCCTCTTCTTCCAACTTCCTCCTCCTCTTTCCTCCTCCACCTCTTTCCCTACTCCTAGGAGCTTTCGTTTCTAGCATAGACAAAGAATGGATATTGGTGAAGGCTCAGTTTAAGCTTTAGATATATCAACATAGGCGTTTATAACCGACATTCATGCATATGGGATTAGGACCAAAGATATTGGCTCATGGAATAAATTATCCGAAGCATTCTCTTTCAGAAACACTCTTGTTAATTAATTGCGTACGGTGAGCGATGTATACCTGTACCAGTCGACTAGCCATGGTAGCGACTGATAGCGGTAGACATCGATACCAGGTAAAATTTGACGTGGAGTTGTTGTATGGTGGTGATGTATATCTTTTAATCCATTTTTATTAATCTGTCTTTATCCTTATTACGCACGGAATGGTTTTGCCACAGTGGTAAAATCAGTCGGTGGGTTATAATGAGTGTTAGAAATTACCCCCATATACCTGATGAGCGTAGTATACATTGTTATCATTGCTTGCGAGCGTGGATGCTCGCTAGAACAGCCTCGCCGAGACAGTCTATCGAGCTTACGCGACGCATTCGGAGCACAAATCTACGCCCTGGAGCTCTTATCACATTAAATGACATCTACTTGTCCTGCTGTCTGCTGAAATCTTATGATAATTTTTTGGCCACAAACAGTGAGGACCCAGATTTGACTGCTCCGATAGGAGCGATCTGATCTGTGACCAAACTGTTTGCATATGTACTTGACAAATAAATATTAATAGAAAATATACGTAGCGGACGAATTGTGTAGACAACAGCTACGGATGTACTATTGCAGACGCTTCAGGGTTGATAATGCCTCAAAATAGGCAAACCTTGTAAATATGAGAAGAAAACACACATGTAACACTTACCACTACTTGAATGTAATCTCTTTTTACCATGCTGATTTTATATTGCTTTGAACTTTAAGGGCTGTAGCTATATACGACATTTGATGTTTATTTTTGCTATCTAAACACTTCATACATTGTTGACTCAGACGAAATGCCGCAAAAGTCGGTATTTCGTCTGAGTTTACACTGTCTGGTTTGGAAAGTATTACGCACACGGTATGAATAAAATTCCTTTGTGATCAATACACAATGAAGGCACGGGAATCTTGCACAGGTAAATGTGATTTTAAACGGGGCGGATCTAGAAGTGTTTTTCATTGCGCAAAATCTAAAATATATTTTCACAGGTCAATATTCTGTTAAAACTTGAAGTCTTTAAAACAATATTTAGCCTTAGTCTCAGCTGACATCGTATTTGTTTATTTATTTATTTATTTATCTATCCAGAAAATGTTTATTGAAAAACATGTTGAATTATCCATGAATTATTGGAATAATAGGTGGTATCCTAAGATATTTTCTTGTATTTTACAAGATTGAATCTTGGGATTATAACTAATATCACTATATGTTATCCTTTGATCCCCTCTTGTATTTCGTTTCGTCAAGATCGGATCTAGGGATATACATACACTATTTTCTAAACAAAATAGGTATCCTATAACTACTTTATTCTTTTACATTTGAATTTATTTTTTTTTACTTACTAAAATTCGATTTCACAAGTAGAACTGGACTCAGCCTCCAGTTAATACAGCTATAATGATTGATAGTCTGACTGAACAATTAGTTTAGTAACGTTATCACTTAAAATAGTAAATTTAGAGTTAAGATTTATTTTCACAAAAATGCAACTTTTGAGCTATAATCTGGAGCACAGACACCTTTTTGCTATATATTGTGAACATTTATAACTTTGTTGTCGAATCCATGTATACATCTATTGTGACCATGTAAGAATCTTTTGTAATATCAAAGTATGTATGACGAGAAACTGTAGAGTTTAAGTCAATAAAATATATGTTCTGTTCTGTTCATTTTCTTACCCATCAGGTTAAGCATATGTTTTGGGTGTTCAAAAGAACCGTCTTGTTGAGACGGTTCTTTTGAGTACACACAACATATGTTTTAGTTAAGAAAAAAATTGCTACGCACTCTTAACTAAAGCCCAGGGCTCAAAATTACAACACCACATTAACGTTAATAAAGACTTAAGTAAGACTTCAGTTAAGTATTGGGTTTTTAAGATGTGAAAAAATAACGTTTTGAACTTATTAAAATCAAAATAGTTTAATTTTTTCTGTAGATCACAATAATATCTTTAATCATAAGTACTGCATCGATCCTGGCAATTAATTAAACATTTAATGTAACATGTTGAAATATCAATACTTTACTTCAGTCGTCCTTAACTTTAAGGAAGCATTGTAATTTTGGACCCTGGTAAATGCATACATAAATTAATGAAAACATGTTTGATCATTATATTCTCAGATACGTCATTCGAAGAGTCTGATATCGATATCGATTACGACTACGATTGTCACGACAACGATACTTCCACGATTACAACACCACCAGACACAACTACCGAATCAGGGATGACGTCCACCACCACAGGTACTTGTACTAGTAGGATCATTACAACCAGGCAACCAAAAATTTAGCATTTTATTCCAATGAAACGTCTTAAGATTTGTTATCAATAATATAAACTTGGCTATCTATTATTGTCATCCAAGGGCACGCTAAACCCAGGGGGTGGGTTACTGTCAGTTTTTCTTCATTCGTAGGCTCGGGCCCAGCATCTACCGTTCACCCCCTAAACTTATCAGGAATTTTAAGCACCTTAAAAAATAAATGAAATTTATGCAACCTAAAAAATATCCCCCATTCTGTACATTGACCTTAAGAAAATACCCTAAATGCATAGAAATGAGCCCGAAATAGAGTCAAATATTGTGAAGACCCCAAAAAATATTCACAAAATTTTAATACCCCAAAATATTTATTTTTTAGAATTCCCAAAAATATTGAAATTCAAAATTTGGAACCCCCCAAAATGGCCTTAGCATACTTATGTATGAAAATATCAGAGTACCCCTTCCCCCTCTTGGGCGCTATACTACACAACAGCTTGTTCACTTCTACAGGCTCATTACACTGAAAAATCAAAAATAGTTGAGAAGTTTGTGAAAAAAAAGGTTATGGTGAAAAACACTCGTTTAATGAATTGACATATGTTAAAGGTGTACATTGGAATTGCCTCAATGAGGCGATTCCCTTGTTTACAAACAACATATGTTACTGAAATTATGGAAACCTATTTTGAAATATACATTTGTAGAGAATCATGTTCATTAGCTTTGCCTCTTTAAAATACCTGTCATTATATGGCAATTTGTTTATATTTACACGGCAGCTATATGACCAAAGGGGTACGTGAATAAAGGGGCTTCCCCCTCTCCCTACAGGGCTAAAATATGAAAATTGTTTGTCACCAATTTGTTCTTATTGGGTTATTAGAGCAATAACCAAAGTGTAAAAGTCTCGAATTCAGGGATGAGAATGAGTCAGAAAAGCCAATCAAGAAAAGCCGTGGTTCTGGGGGCCGCAGGTCCCCAGCGGGGTCAAGGGGCAGAGCCCCTGTAGGGGGGTCAGGGGGGCGAAGCCCCCCAGCCGAAAATGGATTTAAGCACTTCCTGGGGCCCTTGGAATGGATCTCCTTTGTCATATTTCAACTATTAAATCAATGTGAATTTGAACCAGACAAGCTTCTGCAGAGCAACAATGGTGTACTAAAATGTGAAAAAAAGATTTTATGTTTGTAACAATTGTATTCCTAAAACAAATAGCCACAACATGAAACATATAACTTAAACATGAACCTATAGAAATACCATAAATATCAATCACTATGTTTCCCTATAAATGGAAAGATTTAATTGGGCAATCATTTCATTGGGTGATTAAAATGTCTTAGCTTGGTTATAATCTTATATATAAATGAATGTCAAAATCTTTCCTTCAGGTTGGCTCAGTGGCTGCCAACTACAGTTGTACCATGCAAAACTTGCATAAAGGCTGTTAACAGTGCAACATTACCCAATATGTGACTGCTAGAATTTACAATTACTTTGAACTTAATTTTGTCCTATTGAAGTGGGCTAATTTTGCCCTCTTAACAGCCTTTGATGCATGTTCAGCAGCAGCACGTTTAGACACAACTGTTTGTTTAGCTATCTGAAGTCTTTCTTTTCGCATTTCCTTTTCATGTCTCTTTTCTCCTCGATGTCTCTCGTGTTCTCTGCTTGCTTTCATCATACAATGTGTCAGTCCTGATACAATTGGGTCAAACAAATGATCGCTTCTATCAAAATATGCAAGACTCCCCTCCTTTGACAGGTGTGATTTAATGGTCTGAATCGAATTGAGAGAGTCTATGCCTAATCGGCATGACTTGGCATCCAACACATCTCCCATGAGATTGAAGCAACCTTCCACCAATGGCCCATGGAAGCATGTCAATGCAGCCAGAACGATTTTACGTAACAGGGGGTAATCTGTAATGGCTGCCCACCAATGGTCAACTCGCTTATTTGTCCCAAATTCAGGTAGTGTGGGGATCGAGTTGTACAGATGTACTTCCTTCTCATATGCAGTTTCCTCATCTTCAGCAAACACATTGGTCATAAGAGTAGGTAGATTCAACAGATATCTCAGAGTCAAACTGTGACCACGAGCAGATGGGTCTATAGAAGACAGAGTCTTCAGTAGCTGATTGTTGACTGGCATCCTCTGTTGAAGCTTTGTAGCACAGTTAACATAAGCTTCGCTTAGTCTGTCCAATACATCCTTTACAATATAGTCTTTAATGTTAGACTTTTGAACTACTTTACGTGCAGCTCTTCCCATAAGCATCTCTGACTCAGGCAGCCAGTTATCTTTTAACTCTAAATTCAAGGCCACAAGTTTTTAGAGCCCTTTGGCAGTTTTTCTGGTTTGATGAAGTAACTATGAAACTCTCTGAGAAGTCTTGTTTGTTCGTCATGAATGATGTGAATCATTGGATCTTTGCCTTGGAGCAGAAGAGTGTACTCTTTTAAAATTTGTAATGTTGCAGCATAAATGCTGAGGAGCATTTTAGTTTTTCTCCTTTCATAGAAAAGTTTGTCATTGATTCTTTCTTTTCCGTCTTTAGTCATTCTCCTCTTGGAAAGTTCCACCTTAAAATTTTGAAGTTGCTCATGGCTTTCAGCAGAAACATTCTTTCTTCTTAGTACTTCCTGGTAGATAGGCCTGTATGTCTCAGCTTCCTTCTTATCCTTGATAAAGGAAAAGTAAAATATGGTGTATGTGTCTAGCAACCTTTGTGTGTCTAGAGCTAACTGGTATGCAGATAAGAATCTGTGACTAAGAAACCTCTCAGGCATGGTGTATTTAATGTTAAGTATTTCACAGATTCCTTCCAAATAGCCCCTCAAGTCATCACAATACTGAAAATCGGCATGAATGTCATTGAATAAACCTTCCAAAAAATATTGGAACGGTGCACTGAAGGCCTTCGCTGCATTGTGCGCGTGATGTACAGCATCTCCGTCAATATCTAACAAATGATCAGCCTTCTCTCTCATACGTGTTTCCAACCCTGACTTTTTCCCTCTCATAGTGCTGCAGGAGTCTAAGAGCACAGAAATCAGATTCTCCCACGCTAAACCATGCTTTTCAAACATTTGACATGTGTGGAAAAAAAGGTTGGCCGCATCAGCATTTACAATTTTGAATGATTCTAGATGTTTTACAACTATCTGCCCCTCTTCTTTAGAAAAGTAGCTAACTAGCACAGCAAGGACTTTCTCCAAACTACTGGTTGTGCTCTCGTCAATGTTAAGCGAAAAGAATGTTTTCTGAAGCTCCTTATCCAACTTTCCGTTAAAGAATTGTGCCAACCCATAGTTCATTTTGTAAGATGCTGTGGTTCTATCCATACTCAAAGAATTCAAAGCCTTTATGTCTTAATCCATTGTCTGTGCAAGTGATATAATGTCTGGGCACTGAGTAAATGGTATATCATGTTCTGCCATGAACCCCAGAAGATGTGCTGCCATATTTGCCTTCCTGTCATTGAGAAGGACAACTGGTCTAACAACCTTCTTCTCCTCAGGTGGATTGGTCTTTGGTGAGACAATGTAGCCTGTAATCATAAAAACATAAACATATTCGGTTAACTCTTCTTTGATTTGTTTGATTTGATTCTTTACGTCCCATCAACAATCTTTCAGTTAAACAGGGACGGACTTTCCTGGCTTTAACCAGTACTAAGCTAGGATAAATGTGTCTTGCTCAAGGACCACAACGCAGTGACGCCGTTGAGGCCCGAACCCGTGGCCCTTCGGTCTCCAGTCAAGCACTCTACCACTGAGCCACTGCGCTCACTAGCTCTTCTTTGCATCATACTGCAAATCTTAAGAGTGTAACTAGAAATGTGTCCATGGGACAAATTCGCACAAATATGGAATTGTCAGAAACAAAGGGCAATAACTCCTGAAGGTATGATGCGATATGGGCCATTCTGAAACTTGAAGACATTAGGGTGCTTAATAATGTGACCAAGTTTCATAGAATTATAATCAAACTATTCATCTTAGAGAGCAGATGTCATTTCAACCGACGATTTTTCATAAACTTAGGACAGTAACTCCTTAAAGCATGGTGCCATATAGACCATTATCATATGACGTCGCGTATGGGAGTGAAATAACGCCATGCAATAAAATCTGTAAACCACTAGTGGTTTATCCATTTTCGGGAAACGTTATGACGTCCATAACAACGTTGCATACATAATGACAAAATTATAACGTTTTTACGGCTGAAATGAGATTTCAAATGTCATATGATAAATAGGATCTTACATGAGTGCTCTTGTATTATTGAATTTATTAAACCTCTTGCGAAAAAGAGATCAAATGCTCGGCAAGCCTCGCATTTTATCTCTTTTTCCCCAACTTGTTTAATAAATTCAATAAAACATGAGCACTCATGTAAGATCCTCTATTTATCAAACTTGAAGAAGACATCATGGTACTAAACAATTTGACCAAGTTTCATAAAATTCTGATCAAAAGTATTGGACTTAGAGAGCGGACATCCTTTCAAATGGTGAATTTTCATAAACAAAGGGTCATAACTACTGAAAGTATGGTGCGATATGGACCATTATCGAACTTGAAGAAGACATCATGGTACTATAAACAATGTGACCAAGTTTCTTAAAATTCTGATCAAAGTATTCAACTTAGAGAGCGGATGTCCTTGGACAGATGTACATATGTAAAGTACATACAGGCGGACAGGGGTAACACTTAATGCCATGGCCATTGTCATGGCGGGGGCATAAAAATCTGCAGTAAATGTGACAATTTTCAAATAAAAACATGTGCTCTCTTCAGAATCTTTTAAATGAAGCAGTTCTACAAAATGACACACAGTTAAAGCAGCTACAAGAAAAATAAATTTCATATCCCGATACAATTTAATTAAAAATAAATTTCTTCATGTGCAACACCCATGTGTATTTGCATGTCAGATGTGTTTCTTATAAGATTGTAATAATTTCTACTTTTTTACTGTCCTGCCAGCCAAGAGTGACAGTGACTTCATGTCTTGTTTACAAAGTTATCAGGGACTTATAATCTATAGATCACTTGTGTATTAATCCTATCCGCAGGATAGGATTCAGATAAGATTAAAACACAAGTAATATATCGATTCGCCTCAGCTCAAGTGCAGTGTAAAGGTTAATGTTTTACTTACCATATTAACAAAGTATTACGCAACTGTCACTCTTGGTTGGCATGACAGTAGTATATAATTCATCTTTGAGAAGAGTAAGCTGGTATTAATTAATGCTTTTCACCACATACATAATCATGGACTGGTTTTAGTGTTTAATTGTGGCTCTCCCTGGCCATGTGCTTAAAAATATCTTATTATTTATGCTGTAAACATTTATGTACCTTCTAGACTTTGGTTTGTTCTGACTGTTTCCAGCTTTGATAAGTGTGGAGGACTCGTCAAATGTCGTTCAATGTCTCTTTTGCCAGAGGCCTGATACCTCAGCGTCTGGTTACACAGTGTGCAATAGGCCTGCCCACACAGCTTTAGTTTCTGTATATACTGTTCCATCATCTTGTTGCCTTCCAGCCAATTCCAGCGCCATTTATTTTTTGCATCTGCATCTATTTTTCTCACATCATCTTTTTTGGTAGCAAAGTCCATGTTCTGAAAAAAAGAAGCATCTCCAGAAAGTTTTGCACGGCCATCCAAGTATAATTTAGCATTGGTTAACATATCTATCTATCAAATATTTATTAAAATGAAAACGATGTGAGACATTTAACATAAATTCAAGCCTTCTATGATCCTCAGACCTGACAAACCCATGCCACTCCACAAAAATAAAATCTTGCAAGTCCAGATCTAAAACAAAATTAAGCAGAGATTCCCCTGTTCCCAGGAAATTCATCAGATACCAATAATAACACAAAGCCTTTGAAAGATTGGACAAAGACAAGAGTGGGTACAATTCACCCCCCCCCCTCAAAAATGCCACTAAAAGTACGCACCTAAAAAACTTGGGCAGGGGTTCCCCTTAGGCGCTGGCCAGTTCTGTTCACCCCCCGCCCATAACAACCCAGGTCTTTGAAAAATTGGGCAAAGACAAGAGTGGGTACCACCCACAACCCTCAAAAAAAAGTGCCCCTTAAAAAAACTAAGTCCAACTAAGTCCACGCCTAAAAAATAATTGGGCAGGGGTTCCCCTTAGGCGCTGGCCAGTTCTGTTCACCCCCCGCCCATAACAACCCTGGTCTTTGAAAAATTGGGCAAAGACAAGAGTGGGTACCACCCCCACCCCCTCAAAAAAATGCCCCTTAAAAAAACTAAGTCCACACCTAAAAAAAAAATTGGGCAGGGGTTCCCCTTAGGCGCTGGCCAGTTCTGTTCACCCCTCGCCCATAACACCCCAGGCCTTTGAAAGATTGGGCAAAGACAAGAGTGGGTGGGGTACCAGAACACAATGTAAACAAATATGTTCTGAGCACCATTTCTTTAAGAAGATAATGATAGTCAGCAAAAACAACATACCTCTGATTTCCTCTAGATCTTTAAAGAGTAGATCACGTCATCAGATGACCTGAACTGAATTTAAGGAATGGTCTTCAACACGCAACTTCATCGATCGTAAGTTGCGGCATTTTTGTTCATCAGCAGCATCATCTTTTGACTATCCAATCGCATCGTATCTTCTGTCTTACGTCACAGGGAGTAGCGCGTGAGCATATACCGAACCGCAGCGCCGATTTTAGCGATGAGCTGTTGAAAATAAATTCTCTACCCCCCCCCCCCCCCCCCCCCCCCCCCAATTTTCTCCTCGGATTTGCATAAATCCCGTGATCGATTTTTGGTCTGCTAAAATCCGGAATTCCGGATCAGTCCGGAAAATTCTCATCCCTGCGAATTTCTTCGACTTTTACAGTTGCTATGGTTACAAAAATGGCAGACGATTCTCTTGAAATATCATAACCTTATTTTTGTCGAAAAATAGGAAAGCTGTCGCAAAATGTGTCGTCTACTGCAGTCGAGATTGGCGCTTTAAGAGTTAAGGCATTTCCTCATTTATTTGAGGCTATTATTTTATTACATAATATACCGCGAAGCTAAGAGGCTGTCAAGATATTTTATAGATAAGGGCTCCCAAGGGGAAATCAGTAGCTAGCTTACTAAATATAGAGATATGACAAAGTGACATAACAAGTAACATGAACTAACATTTTACTTTTAATTTTATAAAACCAAGCAATTAGTATAGTTAGCATCAAATTATACCATAGCATTTTTAAGCTTGTTCATGTTTCCATTTTTGAATTACCCACTACGAAAGTATATCCACAAACAAGAGTTACTGGCTTTCTCACCTATTTATTTCCAAACTTGAATTATATTCACAATTTTTCTTAATTATAATTTTTGGCACAAATTTAAGAAATAGATCAGCTCCAGCAGTGAATTGTTGAGTAATAATTCACTGTTTGGAGGTCAGTTGTAAAGAAGATCAAATCACGAGCAGCGCGAGTGATTTATCATCGTACAACTGACCGACAAACAGTGAATTATTACTCAACAATTCACGCACTGGAGCTGATCTATTTCGATTCTAACACATAGTAAACGACGAAAACACATTCGAAGTATTCAGCTTCTTCCTACTTTCCGCCATTACACTGAAGAACTCCCGCCAATTCTTAGACTACGTTGCATACCTTTACATGTAATGTAACGTCTTTCAAGCGTAAAAACGACGCTACACCGTCTAACGCCACGAGTGACTTAATTTTCTAATGACGTCAGCTATCACACACTTTAGCAGTGAATTATTGTGCGATATATCACAGTTTGTTACCGGTGGCTCTATAGGCGAGGTGTGTGAGAATTCATGTTATTATCCATACACGTGATAAAATAATTTCCATAACTGAATTTACAAACTTAGCTATGTGCGTTATTTGCGAGTGCAATGTTATTGTCAACTAATTATTTCTTGCACACTGGATAAGGATATCTGAGATTTTACCCTGAGATAGAAAATCTTATCTTGCCCATGCTATCTTGCCCAGAACGTCAAATAACGTCATCATGTGAAATTGCATCTTAGCGTATTCAGGGATTTCGGGAAGCTTATTTAAAAATAAATAAATAACAACAATGGTAAGCAAGAAAAAAGAATCCATTATTAGTGTGGGTTAGGATAGAAAAATCCATCCCTCTGGATCACTATTTGTCATCACTCGACAAGCCTTGTGATGCTAAACGGTGATCCATGGAACTGGCGTATGGAAAATTAGTTCTGTAGCATGTGGGTTCAACTCTATTTAAATCAATTATTCTGATTATCTGAAAAGTTTAATGAGCAGAATAAATGAAGATTATGTTTTTCAATAAATATCGGTAAAGGGATATTTTATTGAAAAAAGATTAACTTCATTTAAGGCGTTTGTTTTGCTGCAATCACACTTGTTATTGTGTTAACGTGGTTTCTGTGACGCCAGCGTCACGTTATATAACGTCAGCGTCACATTATCACCACGTTATCAAAGTAGATCCTCAATGTATATCCGTGGTCTGATTCCATGGAATTTTGCGGAACTGGCCAAGGCAGTTCATCAGAATTTCGCAGAACTTGTCAAGGCAGTTCCAATTGCATCAGTACCAATAAATGATGTGAGCCAGTGCATGAGATTTCCAACATTGTGGTATGTGCGACTAGCAAAGCCTCAGATCAGCCTGCGCATATGCGCAGTCTGATCAGAGCCTTTGCTAGTCGCTTGAGTATTCTATGATTGTTAAGCTACTGACTGAACACCATTTGGAGTTTCTAAGCTTAAAAGGAGGCTGCAGAGGCTCGTCCGAGTCTACACTTGTCAAAATGTCAAATTGTTGGAAATCTAATTCCGCGGCTCATGTGATATTGCTTTGCAGAGATGTCAGTTGAACCCAGCAGTTCTACAATTACACCGGAGCACACCACATCTGCGTTAACAACTGAAGATACTACCTCTATGATGACAAGTGAAACGACCAGTGCTAGAGTAACAAATGAACCAGCCAGTACTGAAATGACAACTGAGCCGTCAAGTTCTACGGTGACATCAGGATCTACCAGTACAGCTATGACGTCAGAACAGACCAGTTCTGTGATGACAAGTGAACCTACCAGTTCTGTGATGACAAGTGAACCTACCACTTCTGTGATGACAAGTGAACCTACCACTACTGAGGCGATTTTGACATCAACCCATTCTCCAGGTAAATCCCGTTATTTGTTCGGTTGCTTCCAAAAGGACATTACTTCAACTTTAGAAGTTACGTCCTTTTGGCGTCATTAGCACAAAAGCGACCCGCATACTACTATTATACGTACAGTTTGTTTCCTCCAGTAGTACATGTAGGAGATTTATTGTATTTTTTATTGACTTGACAATGCCATTCTGACCATTTTTTATCTATAAATATAATTACTGTGAAAGAAAACATTCAAGAGAGACAACTTAAAACCTACAAGTATAACTGCAACACCAGATAGTCTATAACAAGTGTAAGCTTTTACAATAAGCTTGGCTTACGCTAAGCATATATAGATTCTGGACAACGTAAGTATGGGTGCAACATCAGGAATTGATACAATCAAGTACCACACCTGACCCCAGGACACCCAGTCACGATTAAAGCAAATGAGAACGTAGGTAATCTAAAGTAAGGTCTCTAATTTAAAATTGTAAAATACAAAATTGTTGTAAATTTTCGCTCTATTCCATTAAATATGACACTAGCAGGCCTCCAGATAAGAGTGCGTGACTGAAAATTATTTTCTTATTTCTCAACCAAAACATATGAGACGGTTCTTTTGAGTACCAAAAACCATGTTTAAACTGATGGATAAGAAAATAACCGCAATTTTACGCGTTTTTTTTGCTTAACTGGCCCTATGACTAGATCACCTCTAGATTTTTCATATTTTTTCTTGTTTATCAATAATTTTAGTTTACCATATAGAATTTATGTATAATGATGGCGTTATGTGTGATATAGTGCATGTATTGGAAAATGTATACAGCCTAAGGATGAGTTTACCCCAAAAGCGCCACCTATAATTTGCAGCAGACAGCAATTTCGAATTTTACTGCTTTGAAAAAAAAAAATGTAGGAGACAGTTAAAATTCGTTATATCTGACCTACAATGTAGAGGTGTGGTCAACAAAGGCAATGTAAAAAAAATGATGAGGCATGAGCTTCAAATGATTCTACATTGTTACGTCATTGTGTCCCTTATTAAGCTTGGGACTTCCCTTTAAGGAAATACTTTTCTTGCACACAGGATAAGATTATCTGAGATTTTACCCTGGGATAGAAACTCTTATCTTACCCAGGCTTTATACATTGGTTATATTAGAACTCACGCACATGGTCGTCAAGTGACGTCATTGTTATGTTTAAGTGACGTCATCATGTGAAAGTGCATCTTAGCGTATTCAGGGACTTCTGGAAGCTTATTTAGAAAAAAATAGTGGTGAGCGACAAAAAGAATATTTTATTCGTATGAGGAGAGGATAAAAAAATCTGTCCCAAGGGATCACCATTTGTCTCCACTCGGCAAGCCTCGTGATGCCAAAGGATGGATTTTCTACCCTTCCCTCACACTCACGATAGATGCTGTCGTGGGGCTAATTCTTTCCTGAAACAGCAGTCCCTTATGGTATGGAAAACACAATTTCCATATTAGGTATTTCCCTTGTATGTGTACAATTTAAATTTTTATTACGCACGTGCGTTGATGTGTCCTGGGAGTGCCACAGTCTCTTTGCGACGTTCTGATTGGCAGAGAGCACAATAAGCCACGCCTACTGCTTTCACAAGACAGGTAAACTTAACATAACTTCGAGCGTGGATTAGCGGTGACCTTTAGATCTGTTTGGGAAAGCGAAATTCGGGACTCCCACTGTCATCTTCACACAAAGCAGAGGAAGCCGTGAAACCAGTTTAAAGACATATTACTGTCCAATAGAGTTCATTAAAGGAATAACTGATAAGGGACAGTTTCATTAGCTCACAAAATTAAAGGGGCCTCGAGAGGGGACTTACTTGTATACAACACAATTTTTTTCACTAAGATAAAGGTCATTTTTTATCATAAAATACCTAATCTCTTCATGGGACCCTTTTATTGCTCCTGTAAGGAAGTCATAATCACCTCATTATGACTGTCCTTTTGATCTGCCCAGTATGACCCCTGGAGAAAGTCAAAATGAGTGGTACCACTACTATTGCTCAAAAATTTACCTCTTTAAGCCCTCCAGTAAAATATTTTTACTGACCGTTTTTTGGATCATTTATGTTATTTCTGTCTTGTTTTTGTTATGCTTTCGTGTGCGTCTATTCATTGATGCCTTGTGGTCACCTGCTCAGAAAGGGCTTACCTCTTGGCTCTCGTTTGTGAAGTCTAATTATGACGTTGTCACTTTCATATTGGATCTTTGGTCAGATGTGGTGCTTGATCGCGTCCATTCCTAATCTTTGCCCTCTTTCTTACTTTAAAACAATGGTTGCGAACATGTATTTGCGGTTAATTGCCAGAACCAGTGACCTAATATTGGTCACTGACAGAACCAATGGATTAGCTATGCGTGACCAATACTGAAAACTTCGGGACATCCTCGTCAAGGATTATGAGCACCCACTGTGTACCGTATTTACGTTCAAACTGACCACAGTATAAAGTATATTGAGATCAGATGACAAATTTGTAAAATTGGTGCTATCGTTCAATTTGCAAAAGCGTAATTCGCATTTTCTGGAAATAAATTCGCAAAAGATGCGAAAATGCGACAGATGGACACCCCTGATGACGCCTTTTCAATATCCAAAGATACACTCATTTTTGCTTCCTATCAGTGTCCATATTGTCTACATGTATATCCATTTACCTGATGGCAAAGTGTACATTGTTATTGGTTCAGTGTATATCCATTTACCTGATGACAGAGTGTACATTGTCATTGGGCCAGTGTATATCCATTTACCTGATGGCAGAGTGTACATTGTTATTGGGTCAGTGTATATCCATTTACCTGATGGCAGAGTGTACATTGTTATTGGGTCAGTGTATATCCATTTACCTGATGGCAGAGTGGACATTGTCATTGGGCCAGTGTATATCCATTTACCTGATGGCAGAGTGTACATTGTCATTATCTCAGTGTATATCCATTTACCTGATGGCAGAGTGTACATTGCCATTGGGTCAGTGTATATCCATTTACCTGATGGCAGAGTGTACATTGTCATTGGGTCAGTGTATATCCATTTACCTGATGGCAGAGAGTACATTGTCATTGGGTCAGTGTATATCCATTTACCTGATGGCAGAGTGTACATTGTCATTGTCTCAGTGTATATCCATTTACCTGATGGCAGAGTGTACATTGTCATTGGGTCAGTGTATATCCATTTACCTGATGGCAGAGTGTACATTGTCATTGGGTTAGTGTACATCCATTTACCTGATGGCAGAGTGTACATTGTCATTGTCTCAGTGTATATCCATTTACCTGATGACAGAGTGTACATTGTAATTGGGCCAGTGTATATCCATTTACCTGATGGCAGAGTGTACATTGTTATTGGGTCAGTGTATATTCATTTACCTGATGACAGAGTGTACATTGTAATTGGGCCAGTGTATATCCATTTACCTGATGGCAGAGTGTACATTGTTATTGGGTCAGTGTATATTCATTTACCTGATGACAGAGTGTACATTGTTATTGGGTCAGTGTATATCCATTTACCTGATGGCAGAGTGGACATTGTCATTGGGCCAGTGTATATCCATTTACCTGATGGCAGAGTGTACATTGTCATTATCTCAGTGTATATCCATTTACCTGATGGCAGAGTGTACATTGTCATTGGGTCAGTGTATATCCATTTACCTGATGGCAGAGTGTACATTGTCATTGGGTCAGTGTATATCCATTTACCTGATGGCAGAGTGTACATTGTCATTGGGTCAGTGTATATCCATTTACCTGATGGCAGAGTATACATTGTCATTGTCTCAGTGTATATCCATTTACCTGATGACAGAGTGTACATTGTCATTGGGCCAGTGTATATCCATTTACCTGATGACAGAGTGTACATTGTTATTGGGTCAGTGTATATCCATTTACCTGATGGCAGAGTGGACATTGTCATTGGGCCAGTGTATATCCATTTACCTGATGGCAGAGTGTACATTGTCATTATCTCAGTGTATATCCATTTACCTGATGGCAGAGTGTACATTGTCATTGGGTCAGTGTATATCCATTTACCTGATGGCAGAGTGTACATTGTCATTGGGTCAGTGTATATCCATTTACCTGATGGCAGAGTGTACATTGTCATTGGGTCAGTGTATATCCATTTACCTGATGGCAGAGTATACATTGTCATTGTCTCAGTGTATATCCATTTACCTGATGGCAGAGTGTACATTGTCATTGTCTCAGTGTATATCCATTTACCTGATTGCAGAGTGTACATTGTCATTGGGTTAGTGTACATCCATTTACCTGATGGCAGAGTGTACATTGTCATTGTCTCAGTGTATATCCATTTACCTGATGGCAGAGTGTACATTGTCATTGGGTTAGTGTACATCCATTTACCTGATGGCATAGTGTACATTGTCATCGTCTCAGTGTATATCCATTTACCTGATGGCAGAGTGTACATTGCCATTGGGTCAGTGTATATCCATTTACCTGATGGCAGAGTGTACATTGGCATTGGGTCAGTGTATATCCATTTACCTGATGGCATAGTGTACATTGTCATCGTCTCAGTGTATATCCATTTACCTGATGGCAGAGTGGACATTGTCATTGGGTCAGTGTATATCCATTTACCTGATGGCAGTGTGTACATTGTCATTGGGTCAGTGTATATCCATACACCTGATGGCAGAGTGTACATTGGCATTGGGTCAGTGTATATCCGTTTTCCTGATGGCAGTGTGTACATTGTCATTGGGTCAGTGTATATTCATTCACCTGATGGCAGAGTGTACATTGTCATTGGGTCAGTGTATATCCAGTTACCTGATGGCAGAGTGTACATTGTCATTAGGTCAGTGCATATTCATTCACCTGATGGCAGAGTGTACATTGTCATTGGGTCAGTGTATATCCATTTATCTGATGGCAGAGTGTACATTGACAATTTTTCTTCTTGTATAGTTAAATCTTCATAAGCGAGCCACCTTTTGAAAGCCAAAACTGTGTTATACACAGGTCTTATCAAGGGTCAGTTTTGAAAAAGTCTTCTTACTGTCAGATACATAACAAAATCCTTTCTGAAGAGGACATATCAGTTGTTTGACATGTTTTCATGCTTCATTAAACAATAATACGTGTACGAGGGTTGTCCCAGTAAATCGTAGACTTTTGTTATAAAACGAGATTGTCTATCGAAAATTCTATGAAATTGTATAATATGTTAATATACATCTACGACACATTTTCTACAAATTTGGGTGAAATCACAGTTTTGATAACAAAGCTATGAACCTTTACTTGAGGATATCTCTGCGTATGCGGGCACGTCACTAACTATTTTGCTGTATTTTCAGAGAGGGTGGTCAAATGTTTTGACTCTACTCTTTTTAAATAAGCTTAAATGGTGACAGATATTGCCATCTATTTTTTGAGTAAGTCTCCCTGGTTCAATTAAAGACTAAATAGTTAGTTTAGATATGTTTAGCAATCAAACAAGCGCGATATTTTTAATTAATAAAATGTAATAAGAGACAACATATTTACCATTAAAATAACTTACAGAAAAATAGCATGCGTTCCGTTAAATTGACGAAAATGAGCTTGCCTTTGTGATATTACTAAAATAATTTTACACAAAATCCATTTTACGACACTCGTGACTCTTCGACCAACCATTTAACATGAAAGAACGTAGTTTTATGTGATTTATTACCTAAAAATTGTTGAACGTCTAATTTATGTGCCGTACCGTTTTTTCTAACCTTAGCATTTTCGGAAAAATAAAAATGTAGTAATTGTGTGAAATCTTTTATAAAATCAATGCGAATGGCCATAAACGTTTCACATTTTCAACACTTTACCTTGCATGGTTACTAGTTGATAAGGTAATGCATTGTTTAAATAAAACAAAAGCGAAATTTGATTGAATGTACACTACCTTTTGGACTAGAATAGTTTCATTACAAAAAAATTGATGTGCACCACTCACGCCAACATACCGTCAAGTAAAGATTCATTTTGTTATCTAAACTGCGATTCCATCTATGTTTATACAAAATGATACCCATAAGAATAAAAACACATCCTGAAAATATCATAGCATTACTGGTACACAGTCTCGTGTTATAACAAAAGTCCACGATTTACTGGGACAACCCTCGTATATGCAATACCTCATAGGTTTGTGTATACATCATTGGATTATTTTGTAAAATCTAAATATTAAGGACAATTTCAGTTGATTCCCATCTGCACCATTCCTGCGCCAAGAAACAGGAAAAGTTGTCTGGGTCCCGTCTTTCCGACCATACACGATATAGGATCAATACAGTTTTCAAATACTCTTATGTCAGATGGATATTTCTACATTTTCTTGACAGACGAAAGTAACTAAAATGTGTCCGAAATATGTGACCAGCCATGAGATTTTGGGTCCAAATGAGGTACCTGGTCGAAATTGAGATATTGATATTTTCTGATACCTATATATCCCTGGATTATACTTGTGAAATTTCAGTACGATATCTTAAGCGGTTTCTGAGAAATAGCCAATAGTTCATGGGTCCCTACGTCATGGAATTGTATATAAAGTGTTTGTGACGTCAACGTTAATTTTCTGGATAGATAACTTGGCGAGTTTATTTCAGGATGTTTGAAACGAATTGATTATTCTATTGGGAAAGTTCATTTCACTTCAGAAATTCTTGATTAGAACATTTTGGGATCATAACGTGAGCAGATAAATCGTCACCATTATTTCTTTAAAAAATATAAATGTATTAGGTTAAGCATTTGTACTGGGTTAGAAATTTTTGAAATTAAATTCAGATAATATTGCTACAGTATGAATTGTTTGGTTTGAATGCGGTCTTTTTCATGATGAAAATGGGTATTTATGCAAATCAGAAAATTGATCGTTAGCTCGTTTAAAAAAAGGCGTGAGATATGATTCATGCGCGGATCCAGGAATTTTCGTCAGGTGGGGGCGGGTGGGGGTCCAGGTCCAGGCCGGCATATAAAAAAGCTCTGACAACGTTGTTTTTTTTATTTGTTTTTAGTCCTCAATTTATTTTACCGAATTCCAGTGATTACTTTCAAAGAGAACTATTATTTGCCAAGGTTCCAGTGGGGTGCAACATTTTCCAGGGGGGGGGTCCAACTTTTTACAGGGGGGTCCAATTGCTTTTTCCCTATAGAAACCCATATAACTTGTGATTTTCCAGGGGTGTCCGGACCGCCTCTCCCCTCTGGATCCGCCCATGTGATTCCGCGCATCGTGGTTTAATCTATCTTCTCGTTTTTCACTTTTCTTTTTCAATATAACCAGCGCTTATTCATTTGTAGAAAGAGGAGGGAACGTAGCATCAGCAGCAATGCTGCCAGAAGTAGTAGTTATAAAATACTAAGGTCAGTTTACACTCTCAGTGGTGTGCCGCATGCGGTAGTCACCAAGTCAAGAGCTGATCCCGGAACCCATCGCGATATTCAATTCGTAAAAGTCTGGCACCGATAAATTAGTAGTTTAGCCGTGTCTCTTCTGTACAAAAATTGTGTTAGATCTCCCATACCAATACAGATGCATTGCTTCACTTCAATGTTCCCTTAAAAAACCAAAGCAAACTACTGAATTTACTCTGTCTCGGTCTTCACATGCGCAAATGCTGATCAATCTTTTCGCCGATTGTGCATACCTTCCACTGAAACAGAGTTTTGAATTTTAAAGGCAATTTTTCAAGGAAGAACAAATACATGTAACATGCTGTAAAGCTTAAAAAGGTAGAGAAAAGAGTGGACGAGCTCCCACAAAATATACCAAGCAAAATGTTTTGTTGGCGTTCGATATCAAAACGTGACGAAATTATGTCCTCCTATCGCTAGATGCATCGGGTCAAAGAGATTAATGTGGATGTGCCAGTCCCCACCACTTCTCTATCTTCATATTTCTTTGGCTGTCACTTGCTAATATATCTGTGCAATACAAACTGTTTAGAACCAGGTCAAGAGCAATGGATGCCCAAAGCGCTATTTTCTTATTTCTCAAAGAGAATGCTTGCAATGGGCACTCACTAGAAGCGGTTTTCGTGAAATATATAGAAACGCGGTTTCAACAATTCAAAGTCGAACTTCGACTCAATTCAAATGCTGTCCACTTATATTCGAGAGGATCACATGCTTAAATGTTCAAATTACAGTCGCGGAAGTTGTGAACAGTGTAGACTATGAATCTGCATCTTATATGTTGAGGTACATTTAGATCTACTTGCCAGGAATACATGTCCCTATCCGAATAATTGTGGCTGCATATCTATCAGCTATAACCATAATTAACTACAATCAGCTTGCGCCCATGTACACACCGAAGTTCAATAAATTAAACACAGATCAGATCAGATGGATCCAACTCTAAACTTCGGAAGTATTGAAGTAGATCAGATAAGGCGCAGATAAATATGGGGTGTACCTGACTTAAACGCTACAGAACATAATTTTACACAATTTATAAAATCTCGGTACTTGGCGCGTATTCGTTAAAATCATTATATGCATACATGCGTTAACCACCACGACCTCTAAGGAATGACCCTCGATTCATTCAATACATTTACCCGTAACAGTCACGCCTCAAAGCGTTTTGAGGATATATAGCTACCTAGTTGGGCTAGAAGTGTAGTGTTTGGCTTGAGCCTTGGTCTACATGTACTTCCTTACTGTGTAGATTATAGCAGAACAGGCTCTACAGGCTCGTCTGAGTCTTTGCGGTTGGCAAATGCGATAAGTGATAAGCTGGCACAGTTTTCAAGTGGCTCTAACACACGCATGGAACAAAACGGATAGCCCGAAAGTCGAGTCTGAATATACGGAGTTACATGTAATAAGAAAGAATTTCTAAATTTCGTGCAAAAATGCGCTCATGGCAAAAAGCTCGTGACTTCATCTTACAGCATATAGTAATACGCACATCACCGATTAAGCAGTCTTGCATTTGTCACGCTGATACAATACACTTATTACATGTAGCATACACGGAACAGACAGCGTATCAGACGTGTAGCCCTTTTAGCACTCACGGAGCAGTCAGCGCATCAGACTAGTAACCCAAATATTGATATTGATATTTGTGTTCAAACATATTCGCCACTGTTAAACAGTGCATTTCCAGAATGTTTGTGAAAATTAACATGGCAATGTTAATGGGTGCATTTTTTTTAACAAACTTACGGGGATGGAAGGCAAATATAAAATAGCAATATACAATAAAATACTAAAATAAATTATAATTTTGGTTCTCAAGTAGGTCCCGTTTAAAGTGAACATACATTTTTAGTAAAATTTCACGATTCCCATTGACGCTAAAGTTAACGTCGCCAAAAGTACCATTTAAATTTGTCGTCGTATTTAAATGGCTACAATACGAAAACAACAGACACCAAGAAGCTACATTAAAATTGTATATTGCGTAAATCAATTTTCGTTCATTTGGTACTTTTTTCACGGTTGTATCTTCTATTGTTTTGCGACAATAATTTTGCCAAAAAAATCTGGAAATACATTGATTTAAACGGCGACGTTGTAATACGGCGAATAATTATGTCCTGTGACTGTACCTCAAAGCATTACGCTTATTGCATACACTGAATCGAGCATCGTATGCCACATCGCCCATAAGTAGGATGCAACTTTCCACTTGAAGTGTGTCGCCTCAACACAACAGGCAACAAAACCGCTCACGTGCTGTACGACAACATTAGGGACAAAAGGTACTGAAACGGACACACATTTTTGCGCATACAATTTGCGTTCGAAATGGAATTGATTCCGTTGTTTTATAAAATGCATTATAATATCAGGCCTGGTCTTGGTCTGCAGTGTATGATTGTGGTATTTCCCGGTCATACTCAATTGTTTTTTTTTCTGGTCTTAAATATGCACAGTAGAAACAGAATAAAAATGCACTACGGCCGATACAGAAAGTGTCGGAGAAACGATGTTTTTTGTTTGTTTTTTAATTCATGCTTGTAAATAGTCATCTCATCTGAAATTCCTCCAACTCCATGATTTAAAAAGTCGTATGTACATGTATAAATCTTCTAATCCATAATTAAATATTTCTTTGCGAAGAAATGCGCCTATTAGGCTTCAAACGATGTTAACAAATGACGCTTAGCGACGTACAAATTGCGCAGCAAAGTGCAGTTGCATAAATTACGTCACTTTTGCAGCGCGTTTTCCCGACGTCACGTTTTACCGCATTTGGGCACAAAATGTCATGGCGCGTCACATATATGTATTAACCCTTCATCAGAACTGATCGTCTCAGTACCAAAAACAAATAAATTGAACAGGCCACATCAACAATGAAAAAAAAATCGAAGTTTTTACCCTGTATGCGAATATGAATATGAAAGATCCATGGTTGTCTGTCCAATATGTATTGTTATTTCGAGCCGCCCAGGACTTGACATCGTGGCCTAGTATTTAGCGTGTCAGACTTTGGAACCAGAGGACCAGGGTTGATTGCCGGGTGGGCTCTTATTACAATTTTTTCTTATTCTTATTTTTGCTTTGTAATGCAAAATTTCTTTATATAAGTAATATGGAATTATATAAATGACAAATTGTACATCCTTAACGTTAAAATATTGAATTATCCACGAAAATTATGGGGGCGGGGTTAAATTTGGCCTTCCTGAAAAATTATTAGTCTGGTGACCCCCATTTTTTTTATTTTTCCTTAAATGTCAAATAATAGTCCATGAAATAAAAACAAAAAATAAGATTTTACTTCTTTTGTGGATCTTTTATGGTTTTTTTTCTGTCTTGTGTTTGCTATACCTTTGTGCGTGTCTGTTTATATGTGCCCTGTAGTGACCGGCTGGGAAAGGGCTGACCTCTTGTCTCTCGTTTGTGGTGTCTAACTGTGAGTTTGTCACTTTCCCATTGATATCCTGGGTCAGGTGTGGTACTTGATTGTATCGATTCCTGATCTTTGCACCCTTACTTACTTTCTTTTTTATGTCAGATTTTTAATACTCAAAAAATCGAAATCCTTTCTTGGTGGAATTACCAAGATATATCATGTAGTATCTTGACATGGCTTGGGAAAACAAATACATTATTAAATTTTCTTGAAAACTTGAGGTCATGAGCAATAATTAAAATTAAATTAAAGAAGCTGGATAGCGATTACAAATATTTTAGCTTAATATTAAGGACTTGTTTTTTTTTCAGAAAATTTGTAAAATGCTAAAAACTTCCAAGTGAGATTATGAAAAATTGAGCGTGGCGACGTATCCTTTTTGATTTCATAAATTGACAGTCCATACGTAAATCAAACTGTATGCAAAAAAAAAAAAAAAAAAAAAAAAAAAAGAGTTTAATGTGGGAAGTATTACCCGCAATTGCCCTCCATTGGCCAATTAACACCTTGTTGATTGAAAATTTGGTTTCTGGCAAATATGAAGAGAGTTATACAACCAGGCAACCACCAAGTTAGCAATTCATTCCAATGAAACATCTAAAGATAAGCTGCCAATAATATAAACTTGGCTATCTATTATTGTCATCCAAGTGCATGGCAAGCTACACAAAAACTTGTTCATTTCTGCATGCGCATTACACTGAAACATAAAATGCAGTTGAGAAGTTTGTGAAACACCTGTTTTATGGTGAAAAACACTCATTTATTGAATGGACATATGTTGAAGCTGCACATTGGAATAGCCACTATGAGGCAATTACAATGTGTACCAACAACATATGTTACTGAAATTAAGGAAGAATATTTTGAAATATACACTAAACAAGTATCCTGTCTATTGGCTTTGCCTCTTTTAACATCTCAATTTGCCAATCAGTATTAAAATACCTGTCACTATATAGCAAATCGTTTATATGTACATGACAGCTGTATCACTTAATTTAATTTCATGAACTATGCTTTTGCTAAGCTGGTACTGCATGGTTGTAAGCATTTTGGAAAGCTTTTATTGGCTGCTGGCTGGTTTATAGAGGAGGCTGTCTTATGCATATACACTATATAGTGAAAATGATTCGGAATGTTCAGATTGGCTCTCTTATGCAGGTGGAGCTATTATAAAAGTGGCTGATTCAGCAGGTTCAACTGTATACAATGTATGAGCGGCGACATGAGATGTTTAACAATGTGGTATGTGCGACCAGCAAGGCCTCAGATCAGCCTGTGCATACGCACAGTCTGATCAGGGCCTTTGCTGGTCGCTTGAATATTCTATGAGTATTAACCTACTGACTGAATATCATTTTGAGCTTCTAAGCTTAACAGATGGCTGCACAGGCTCGTCTGAGTCTACATTTGTCAAAATGCCAAATTGATGAGAATCACATGTCATGGCTCATATGTCTTTAATACAGCTTTCATTATATATACTGACGGACTTTAAAAAAGCAACACTTGAATAGCAGTTTTAATTTATGTCTCGAAAAACAAGGCAGAACAATAATTTTGAGTGTATGTTAAAGAGCATTCATTTGTAGGTAAACAGTGGAAAACTTGTCCAACTAAGATGAACTTAATGCATTAAAATACAAAATTTTTGAGATAGGGGTCAAATGTTTCATGTGACCAAATGTTATGAATGGAAGATTCCCTACTTCTTTCAATCCGGAAACACTAGGAGCATCAAATTTGTATCATGGACTTTGTTAGTCATCAGGAAATCACTCTCTTATTGATTTGTAGGTCTGCGATACAGCATATTTGCGTATATTACGCTTATCTGGGTGTACCCTTTCATTCAATAGCTTAAAATCTCCTCTACTTAAGAAATTTTTAAATGGCTAAATTCATACGGAGCAAATAACGTCGTCTAGTTTAGTTGTACAATTAAAACTAAAGTGTTTGCTGAAGAAGCCAACTCATGATGACATTATCGAAGCAAAGGAAGTTTACATTCAACAGTCTTTTGGAAGATATAAGGGGACAAAAGTGTTGCGTAATTAAAGTCCGTCAGTATAACAGTGTCCCATGTAAGGTGTTAATATAGCTTTCATTATATAACAGAGTTCCATGTAAGGTCTTCATATAGCTTTCATTATATAACAGAGTTCCATGTAAGGTCTTAATATAGCTTTCATTATCTAACAGAGTCCCATGTATGGTCTTAATATAGCTTTCATTATCTAACAGAGTTCCATGTAAGGTCTTAATATAGCTTTCATTATCTAACAGAGTTCCATGTAAGGTTTTAATATAGCTTTCATTATATTACAGAGTTCCATGTAAGGTCTTATTATAGCTTTTATTATATAACAGAGTTCCATGTAAGGTCTTAATAAAGCTTTCATTATCTAACAGAGTTCCATGTAAGGTCTTAATATAGCTTTCATTATCTAACAGAGTTCCATGTAAGGTCTTAATATAGCTTTCATTATATAACAGAGTTCCATGTAAGGTCTTAATATAGCTTTCAATATCTAACAGAGTTCCATGTAAGGTCTTAATATAGCTTTCATTATCTAACAGAGTTCCATGTAAGGTCTTAGTATAGCTTTCATTATCTAACAGAGTTCCATGTAAGGTCTTAATATAGCTTTCATAAAAGAACAGAGTTCCATGTAAGGTCTTAATATAGCTTTCATTTTATAACAGAGTTCCATGTAAGATCTTAATATAGCTTTCATTATCTAACAGAGTTCCATGTAAGGTCTTAATATAGCTTTCATTATATAACAGAGTTCCATGTAAGGTCTTAATAAAGCTTTCATTATATAACAGAGTGTACTGAAGATGAATTCCAATGCCCGGAAGGCGGATGTATTTTTTCATCCTGGCTCTGTGATGGTGTAGATGATTGCCATGAGACGGAGGCAGATGAGGCAAACTGTACAAAAGGTAGGAGTCATAGAGGATCTTACATGAGTGCTCCTCTTGTTGCAGATATAGAGGATCTTACATGAGTGCTCCTCTTGTTGCAGATACAGAGGATCTTACACGAGTGCTCCTCTTGTTGCAGATATAGGGGATCTTACACGAGTGCTCCTCTTGTTGCAGATATAGAGGATCTTACACGAGTGCTCCTCTTGTTGCAGATACAGAGAATCTTACATGAGTGCTCATGTTTTATTGAATTTATTAAACGAGTTGCGAAAAAGAGATAAAATGCTCGGCAAGCCTCGCATTTTATCTCTTTTCCCCACCTCTTTTAATAAATTTAATAATACAAAGGCACGAATGTTAGATTCTATTTATCATATGACAAATACTTTGAAAATTCATTTCTTCCTAAAAAACGTTATAATTTTGCCATTATGTACTCAACGTTGTTATGGACGTCATAACGTTTCCCGTATATCTATTAACCACTAGTGGTTTATCGATTTTATTGCATGGCGTTATTTCACTCCCAGACGCGACGTCATATGATAAATGGGTATATAACATCCCTGCCAGCAAAAAGAGTTGGTCCTGCCTTTAGATGTATAGTGGAAAGTTTAGAAAATAAACACCTTAAAATACATGTAATTTATTTTTGTTACACTCGCACAAAAATGTACTGCATATGAAAACTGTGCAAAATTGTACAGTCATCTGACATATGAAACCCGTTTAAAATGTACTACATATGAAATCTTCACAAAAACTTGACAGTCATCAGACATAAATTCCGTTTAAAAATGTACTACATATAAAAACTGTGCAAAACTGTACAGTCATCTGACATACGAAACCCGTGCAAAAATGTACTACATATGAAACATGTGCAAAACTGTACAGTCATCTGACATATAAACCCCGTGCAAAAATATACTACATATGAAAAATGTGCAAAAATGTACAGTCATCTGACATATGACCCCCGTGTAAAAATGTTCTAAATTTGTAATCTGTGCAAGATCTTTATAAAAACCGACAATATGTTTTGTTAGGATTGTATTTTTGCACAATTATCACAAATCGCACCATTCTCTGATTCTAATGTACCCCAAATTATATTCGAATTAGCGGTCACTTCGAATAATCAGAATTCGACATTTCAGGTTTTTACTGCATTCTTTTTATGGCTATTTTTCAGATTGCTATGGACAACTGGATTGTGGAGATGGGAAATGTATCTCTCTGTCGGCCTTATGTGATAACATCAAAGATTGCACGGATGGGCGTGATGAAATGAACTGTTCAAGTAAGAATAGATAGAGGATCTTACATGAGTGCTCATGTTTTATTGAATTTATTAAACGAGTTGCGGAATAGAGATAAAATACGAGGCTTGCCAAGCATTTTATATCTTATTTCGCAACCAGTTTAATAAATTCAATAAATACAAAGAGCAAGAATGCTAGATTATATCTATCGTAAGATATAAAGACTACTTTGAAGTTTCATTTTTGATGTAAAAACGTTATAATGTTGTCATTTTGTATGCAACGTTGTTATGGACGTTATAACGTTTCCCCCAAAATCTGTAAACCACTAGTGGTTTATCGATTTTATTGCATGGCGTTATTTCACTCCCAGGCACGACGCTATACGATCAAAGTGTCTATCATGAGTGTGAGGATAGGATAGAAAAATTCGTCTTGAGGATCATCGTTTGTCATCACGAGGATTGCCGAGTGAAGACAAACGGTTATCCCGAGGGACAGATTTTTGTATCCTACCCTCAGACGAATAATGAATTCATTTTCGTGCTCACCACTGTATTTATACTAAAACCAAGTTCTAATTGGTCACTTTTCAAACTCATTATTTTTGACCAAACGCTAATAAATTGAAATGATTTTTTGCCTACATATGTGTATTTTAATGGGCAAACGTTTAGCAGTGTTTTGAATAGTTTTCTTTTACTTCAAAGTTTTTTGGGTTGAAAATGCAAAATTCGATTTTTTTTTTAAGAAAAAATGGGTTTGAGAGTAGTTTTTATAACATTGACGTTTAGATGTTTACAAACTGGTTAAATGCACTTAATTTTATTTGAACACTGTAGGCCAAACACAATAGAACTTGATTAGTCCATTTTTGGCGAGTATTGTTTTACGACTACTGTACACTTCCAGTTTCAATGTTAGAGTTTAAAAATAGATTTGGTAGCATTATATATTTTTTTTAATTTTCAAAAGAAGAACGGTGACGTCTGGTGATAATAAATAATCGCTGAAAAATTTCAATGCAGTATTGCCGATAATAAAGCGTACAGAGCAGTGCAAAGTCTCTATGTAAATTGCAAGCTTAAAGCTGAATTTCAATGAATAACCTGCTAAAAGTGTTGGTCTTATGTTGTTGAATAGCAAAAACGACGGAAATACTTTAATATAGTGGACCTATGTGGAATCCTGCCTTATAAGAGGATGTGACCACACTTGTGTGGTCGAATGATAAACAACTGTATCTCATCTCCATTTTTACACTACATTCAATACGCCCGGGCCCAAATATCATTTGTAATGATCAGTTAAATCGGACAAGGGTCAGTGCTTTTCACGGTCGATGTCGGCCATTTCAATTTCTCAATGAAAATGCAAGTGTCTTTTAAACATGGATCATGTTTTGGGAAGTTTTGCTGTAAAACTCCCCAACAATTATTCAGCCTGTCCAATACAGTTGACCCAATAAAGACTCGTTTTCTTGAAGATGTATCCATTGAGTGGCATCTATAAAAGCAATGCTGTTTATTCCGTATTGGTTACATTGACGGAATAAAACATATTTTATATGAAAACATTGTTTTCTTAAGAAATGTGGAATCATCTCTATATTGAGATGCAACCAGACTTTTGGTCCAGACTGAATACTTGTATTCTTAAGAAATGCAGAATTATTTCTATATAGAGATGATTCCACATTTCTTAAGAAAACAATTATTCAGTCTGGGCCAAAAATCTGGTTACATCTAGACAGAAATGCATCCGAATTTCTTGAGAAAACAATTATTTGAAGTCTTTGCCAAAAATCTGGTTGCATCTTTATATAGAAATGATTCGACATTTCTTAAGAATACAATGTTGTTTTTTTTATCAATGTAAATTATAGGGAAGATAACAGCATTTCTGTTATAGATGCCCCTCTATGGCTCGGCACCCTTTAGTGTTTAGCCACTACTGGGGAGTTCGTAACAATAGCAAGTGTTATCCAGATGCTTTATATCTACTTTTCTACCAAAATGGCCGACTTATCAACAAGATTCACATGACAGGAGTTTTGTTTGTTTGATTTGATTCTTTACGTCCCATCAACAATCTTTCAGTTATAAAGCGACGGATCTTCCTGGGTTGAACCAGTACTAAGCTAGGATTTTTAATGTTCTTGCTCAAGGAAACAACGCAGTGACGCCGGTGAGGCTCGAACCCGCGGCCCTTCGGTCTCGAGTCAAGCACTCTACCACTGAGCCACTGCGCTCCCACATGACAGGAGGATTTGTGCATTTTATGTAGTAAGAACCTTTTTATTACAGAAAACATAGAATGTCTATCATTTATAATCATTGCCCTATCGTTTCAAGAACTGATTTCCAAAGTGCATTATCCCAGAGGCTTGCACGAGTGTTGGAAATGCTCGTGTTCATGGATGCACAATGAAGAAAAATAGCGCTGACCCTTATGAAGTTTGAATGCCTCGATATTCACCTTATAAGAGGATATACGAGGGGGGTTCAATATGTAATGAAAACACATTCATAACTCCATCCACAAACGCGTTAGGATCGTATGCCATATGCCAAATGAAAGATCAAAGCGTCGCCGTTAACATGGTGCATAAAACATTATTTTGTCTTTCCAAATTTAATAAGTTACACACTTTTTAAAAAGCACACAAATATACACTGCATATATTTTCCTCCGAATTGTAAGGCACAATTTTACAAAGGTAGAAAGACATGCCGTTTTTTCTAAAACAAACATTTAACATACATGAATCACATATCCATAGTTTTTTTTACTCATTTCCCCTTTATCTGCCATAACGATACAAATTTTAAACGCTACCGATTTCTCGTACAAACGGTTTTATTACGTTACTCCCTCTTACGTTGACGTCGTTTAAAGCAATGGACGTAAAACTAAAATGCGCACGGTGCTTGAAAATCGGAAATGTGGCTTTGTACCAGGAAAGGACAATTTTGATTGTATCGAAGTTTCAATACACAAAGTGCATAGGCAGCAGACCAGTTAAACTGAAACCAATATCTTGGAGTATCTCATCTGAGTGGTAAACCATTTTCGTTTCCTAAAATTTTATTGTCTGAAATTGGCCAGCCAGATTATGTACATGTAAATACGTGTAACAATGTCCAAATAATGCATCAGAATGCAAACATCGATGAAACGCGGTATTTTGTCTGATCCATTTCAGTGTAAGCCAGAGATACCATTCTTTAAAGTGATTCTCTTATTTTAAATGACGTACTTGGGGGTACTATATAAGTGAGATTAAATATGGAAATTTTAAAATCGGCTGTAATACTTGCAAATAAACATCAATGCGACCAGAAAAAATGTTACCAATGATTTTCGTATAAATTTTCGCTATGTATTCGTTCACGCAAAAACGACTCTGTCAATGGATAGCCAGAAAATGTAGCATCAAGGAGGATTTTAACCAAAATAGCAGCCTTAGTATTTCATAGAATATAAAGCAATATCAAAAAATTTTGCAGGTATAACTCACCAATATATGGATGTTTACCACACGAAGAAGCAGACTGAAAACATCCCTCGTTCAAATAGTTATCTGCTTTTGAAAACATTGTTTTATTTCATATCGCAGTGTTCTTCAGTACCCTATCTTGAAAGTGGCTTGTGTAAATTAGGTAAGGAGCTCGACAACTGCAATTTTACATTTATTTAGCCAAGAAACAGATATTTTGATAAAAGTAATTATAAAGTGGGTAAATATAAAACTTTGGGATAAACTGGGCTGTTTTCATTACATATTGAACCCCCCTCGTAGCTATTATTATTGGTCTTTCTGTGTAGTTAAGATGTCAAAGTTTATTTTGATACCACATTTGTGTGGATGCATCCTCTTATAAGACATAGGTCTACTATATTAAAGTATGTCCAAAACGACGAGTCCTATGGAATCAAAACTTTTGACGTTTATTCTTCTTATATCACGCTAGCCAGTAACATCTTCAAACAAACACAAACGTTAATTTGTATTATGGCTTATATCGTAGAAAAGGTGTGACTTTTGAAATGAGGGTATCTTTTCTCTAACTTCGTCCGTGCAGGAAGTACACGTTATTTTTAAATGAAATAACTTGCAGAGTCTCGGCAAAGTATTGCTAAACTTAAAAAAACATGAATTTTGTATACCCTACGTTTCACTTTCTGAACTAGCGAAAAATGTTAGGTGACCAATTAGCAGTTTTTGTAGTATATTTATTTATTTTAAAATGAATTTCCAGAAGTCCCTTAATACACTTAGATGCAACTTCTCATCATGACGTTACTTGACATCCTGGGTAAGATATCATGGGTAAGATAAGATTTTCTATCCCAGGGTAAAATCTCAGATATCCTTATCTGGTGTGCAAGAATATATATGGTATACGAAGTTGCCATGTATTTTTTGTGATCAGCATTTTAAGGTTCCACCAATAAACTTGTTTTCTCATGAATGTTTGCAATGTCCTCATCGAGATGTTTCAATATACAGTATAAAGATAAGTGTAACAAATAGAAGATATTTACTTTTTTTTTAGGTGAATACCAAATATATTTCATCGAGTGCGGTGAAAAAATCAATATTTTTTTTGTACGAGTGCGTAGCACGAGTGAAATTACTGATATTTTCACCACACGAGATGAAATATATTTGGTATTTGCCAATAAAAAGTAAATTTTCTTTTTATTTTATACTCAACGGAAAAATACAAAGCACAACCTAACTTTTACCTTAGTCGTTTCTCGTTCGATTTGACTTTTAAAGTGTATTAATTGGGTATTACATTGGATGTAAACAAAGCTTGCAACTAGAAAATGACTTAGAATCATATTTTAACGAATGGAACGTAAAGAATCAGCATTTAAAAGAAAGTCTATTGAGTGTGCCTTATGGTAGGCGTCACGTGCAATCTGGCGCTACGCCAGGTCAAACGGTGACGTCATTATGTTTGATGCTGACGCCAAAACATGCGTAGCGTTATTTCTGACAAATATCCATCACTTTAAACCTTTTGATAAAAAATCCCAGTCCCAAAATTGCCAGGAAAGCCTTGTTTTGCTACACTGAAAATATAAATCGTATCAGTATCAGACTTGGGGTCAATTACTTTGAAAAAGTAATTAATTACATACAATTACATTGGAAATTGTTCAATTAAATTACAATTACAATTACATGGTTTCTGAGCAAAGTAATTAATTACATACAATTACTTTGCCAAATGTAATTAATTACATTACAATTACATTTCACTGCCACTCAGATAGCTTCATCAGATTTTAATTTCAGAGATATTTGAAATGAGTTAATATCTCCAAAAATGTCTGAGTAACCTTGATATTCTAAATTCAATTTCAATTATGTCTATTAGGTTGATTTAATTTGTTTCCCTTTTTATCAAATTATTGTCAAGTGATGCAACTTAAAAGAAATGAAATGTACAAAATCAGTTGTTGTTTTTGTGATTGATGACATGATCACACAAGAGAAAATACAGAAACTATTTTTTATTTTTATTTTTTTTTGGGGGGGAGGGGGTAGGGGGGGGGGGTAAATTGCCAAATTTCTCAAACTAGCTGTTAACCACAGAACAAGTTCAGGAATACACATTGGCTTGAGAAAAGTCTTACAACAGTCTGTGGACGATAAACCATGGAAATGATTTTGTAAAACTAGCTTAAATGCCAGAGAATTACTGTTTTCAAAAAGTGTTGATAAAAAATATGTGTGGCCCTATGAGTTCTGAAAGTTGGCAAAAAAGTACAAAAAGGAATATCAAATAGTGACAAAATAAAATATTACTAGTCTGTTGAAATGCTGGCTTGGCAAGCAAGAGGTCGCTGGCTCGGTCACCACTGGAACATCTATTTTATTTTTTGTTATACAATGGTGGGCCACAGGTTCACAGAATGAGTGAAATTCAATTTAATTTTCTGAATCACATTTTATGACTATCAATTTTATTATTTTTATTATTATTATTATTATTATTATTATTATTATTATTATTATTATTATTAATACTATTATTGAAATGGCAAATGAGTAGTTTAAGGGCTTTAAACAGTGTAGTGGATATATTGGGTCATGCACCTTAGCATATGAGTGTGTTGATCCTAGGTGTGAAAACTTAACAAAATGCCTTCAAGGAGTCAGTTCACTAACCAACACTATTGTCTGAGTAAATACTATTGTTGAGATTTTCACACCTTTGTTTTTGTATTGTTTTGGTAACTAAACTATTAAAGGTTGAGTGTCACAAAGCTGTATCTTTTATAACCAGATGAACAATGAATAAATAATTTGCTTAAAAAGGAATTGTAGAAGTAAGATACAGTCTGTGTCTGCAGTAAAATTGTTATATTCTATTTCTATAGATACTAGCATGACTATTGACTAGTTCCAATATTCATTTGTTTCATGTTGCATTCAACTAGTACAGCAAATAATATATATACATTTACAAATACCAAGAACAATTCATTTAGCAGTACTTTAAGTAAAGTTTTATGATAATCTTTATTATCTGAAGTTCATAACTGATCTGGAAAGTAATTAAAAAGTAATTGAAAGTAATTGTTAATTACTCCCATTTTTGGCCATGTAATTAATTATATTCAATTACTGTAATTAAAGAAATGTCTTAATTACAATTACATGCAATTACTTTAGAAAATGTAATTAAATTACAATTAATTACAATTACAATTTTAATTACCCCAACTCTGATCAGTATACGATATCTTTTTGCTGTAGAAAAATACCAATTTTACTCATATTTGTTATGCATTGAATTCACTGCTTGTGATAAAATAAAACATCTTTTATACTTAGCAGTGAAGTGCATATCAAAAACAAATAAAAGTGATATCAATCACTAGTGAAATGATATGATATCAATCACTAGTGATATTGATATCAGCTTATATTTTCACTGTAACATTTTTTGCGAGTAAAACATTGCAATAGGAAACGAATCATATTGTGTAAAGTATAGCCTGTGACCCTTTGAAATATACAATGGACCATCACATATTTATTTGTTCCAAACCTGAAAAAAGAATCCATTAGTGAATAAAGGGTTGACTGTTCAACTTCAATTAAGTTTTTTCAACTTGTCTGCAGTTATAGGTGTGTTTGTGGTGGATTGAGTGAATATTAAATATGATATCTTAATATCTATATCAAATCTCTTGCATTTGCTACAAAGGACTAATTTAATGACTGATTGAAAAACGTAGGCTGACGTCAACAAAGAAACAAAGAAACGCAGCGACTGGGAGCGTTGATAAACGATAACTTCCAAACTGTTTTAGTGTTTTCCTTTAGTTAAGACATCTGGCTGTCAGATCAAGCTGTTTGTTTCCAATTCGAATGATCACTTTTTTAGACGCCAAATGTTGAAATTCACTGACGTCATTATAACGTCAGAATGGAAAGGGTGATCAAAACAGAATCACTACTCTTTGTGCACGAACACAGGAAATATATACTGAAGGACTTTAAAACCGCACCACCGCTTAGATGCTAATTTATGTTGAAAATTGGATATTTTCTTTATGTGAAAAATAAAGTTGACAAGTTCCTTCATTTAGCTTGCATTCGATAAGAAAATCGAAACGCTGTGGCATATGATTGCCGTGACGTCGCGATAAGTCTGAGACAACTCAAATTCAAAAAGTCACAGAGTACCCATACCTTCCATAATGAAAGAAAAAAAGTTTTCGAACCGATGTTTGTTCTTGAAAGCAAAAGGAAAGACAACATCAAATCCTGAAGTTTTAGGCCTCTGGCAACGTTCATAAAGTCTACATGGCGTCATTGATTTTGGACGTAATTGGCCGTTTATATCCAAAGGATCAGGAATAATCTTTTTTTTGTTGCCAACAGATACTCCTCAAACAGTTGCATAAAAGACAAAAGTATCGCGTCATGCGCGGACGTCACCCATCTGTTATTGATGTTTGAAAATTTAACACTGACGTTAGCAAAGAAACGCTGTGAGTGGGAGTGTAATAAATTGATTATTTCTGAAAACTTTTGTGGTTTTCCATTTGTTAAGACATCTGGCTACCACCTAAAAGTGTTTGTTTTCAAACTGAATCAAATTCACAATAGTCAGATGACAATTGTTGAAAAACACTTACGTCGATATTACGTCAGAATAAACAGCATGAGCAAATCGAAATCATGGCAAATCATGGTCCATTTTGCAAGAGGATAAAAAATGATAAAGAAAACATCCTCAAATCAACCATGTGAAAGAGACAGAGAATGTAAAATGGTGCGTTTTTAAAGTCCCTCAGTATAATTAAGAAATTATCCTTATATGGTCCAAGTGGAAGAAAAAGTGGATTTAAAACGGTTGCGTTTCTGTTGCGTTTAAGTACATTGTATATATACTAGAGAGCATAATATTTTATGTTTAAGAAATAGATTCGCGCTAGCAGTGATTTGTTGCTTAATATATCACTGGCTGGAGGTCAGTCGTTGAAGTGAATAAATCATGAGCGCGAAGCGCGAATGATTTATCCACTTACGACTGACTGACAGACAGTGATATATTAAGCAACAAATCACTGCTAGCGCGAATCTATTTCGATTCTAACACACAAAAGATTAAAAATATGAACGAATCCTTCATAGTCTATAAGGATTCCGCCATCTTGAACAGACTGTCAGATTTTCCCGCAACTCTTTTTTTTAGACTGAAATGGGTATTTTTACGTACATTTTGAACGTCATGCAGTTGTAAAAACGAAGTTACGCCGTCAATTGTCAACGTAACCATGCCGTATGTGATAGATGACGTCATGAAAATTCAAACTGGCGACCGAATGACGTCACGCCGGCCGAATGACGTCACGCCGGTCCGTGCCCTGTACATGCAGTGATTTATCAACCAATAAATCACTGAGTTTAACCATTGGCTATAATAGGCGAGGTGTGTTAGAATTCCCCATTCATTCCACAAACACTCGGATTTACAGAAACTAACGTACAGTTTCTAAGATTTACATACCGCAATTCTGTAATTTACTGACACCATAAATCTTATCGATTCTAAATACCCAGACCAGTAGACAAATAGTGTAGATCTGATCAGTTTGCTTATACGTAGCGATCAGACTGTCCATACTGATTTGATCTTTTGCAAACTTTTCGGTCTGAAACCTTAGGATCATTATATTGTTGAATTCAAACTGTTTGTTTTCTTATATATTTTGTAATCACTTTTGATAATCTGTGTACTTTTTGTATAAAAACATGTATATTTCGTGTAGAAATGTATATGCCATTAAAAAGGGCCTCATGGAAGACTAGCTATTACATTGTGCTTATATGTATTTGTATTTGCTAAATGTTGTAACCCTCTTTAAATAAAGTCATTACTTACTTACTTACTTACAAACTTACATACTCACTCACTCACTCGCTCTCTAACCTACAAACTCAGTTACTTACTTATCACATGATCTGAAACCTCTTATATATTCATTCACAGCTATGTCATGTTCTGAGGGTAGGCTAGCATGTGCCAATGAACAGCAATGTATTGATCGTGAACTTTGGTGTAATGGTGTGGCAGATTGCGACGACGAATCAGATGAGCAAGGATGGTGGGTATTATGACATGACAAAAATAGTAAGTGAGTATGATCATGAAATACCACAATCACAAACTACAGACAAACCCATGGTACCGCGAGGAAGAGCCACAAAACAATCATGAGAAACCTGTCTTTGTGGTTTCCAACAAAGCGAGATTCAAACCAGTCTCCTCAGCTACAGATACGAGCTAGAAAAGAAGTTCTAGCGATAAGGCGTATATTTTCCCTAGTTGACATGATTACAAATACCAAATTTTCAAATTGCCCTAATGTATTTTTTTTTCAAAATTAACTTTTTATGTTCAAAAATATCTTTCAGCAACACTGTCCGAAAGTCAAACGGTTTGGATCCAGATCATGACTGACGTTCTGTCGCTCCTGATCTGGGACCTTAATGTTTGCAAAGGTTATCAGCAGACGCCACGAATCGCTGCTAGCAAGAAAATTTTTTAAAGCAGCATGTCCATCTAATATAACTATTTGTCTTCCTTCCAATAACAACAAAATGTAAGAAAAAAATCTATCCAATGCTATAATCTAATAAATAGAGGATCTTACATGAGTGCTCATGTTTTATTGAATTTATTAAACGAGTTGGGAAAAAGAGATAAAATGCGAGGCTTGCCGAGCATTTTATCTCTATTTCGCAACGAGTTTAATACATTCTATAATACAAGAGCACGAATGTTAGATTCTATTTATCATATGACATTAAGATTACTTTGGAATCTCATCTCTGGCGTTAAAACGTTATAATTGCGTCATTATGTACGCAACGTTGTTATGGGCGTCATAACGTTTCCCGTAAATCGATAAACCACTAGTGGTTTACAGATTTTATTGCATGGCGTTATTTCACTCCCAGACGCGACGTCATATGATAAATTTATATACGTATGCGATGTGCAAAAAAACTTTTTCGATGAAAGTATGAAGCCGACTTGTCAGATCTGTCAGGGTGGTGGTTAGGTATTATATGACTTTTTGGTTACTGCAAAGTCGGCATCTCACGAATGCGTAATTAGGACTGGTCAACCTCAGACATAGGTAAAAGCTGAAAATGAGGCGTGGTTTTATTCAAAAGTAACTGTATCAACTTTCACCATTACCTCAGTATACATGTAGACGCAAACACATTTAGTCCTTAGAACGCCAGCAAAATAACTGCATCGGAAAATGTCTATTTAACATAAGCATAGAGTCAAACATTGTGGACCCAGATCAGACTGCTCCTACAGGAGCAGACTGATCTGGGACCACACTGTTTGTCTATGAGGCATCAAACATTTAGTGGACGACAAAAACATGCATTTTGTGATTATGCGCTTTAAGGGTTAATAAATGTGAGTTCAGTTTGTAAACAGTAAGGATTTGCATGAATTGCACGCACGTTGGCGCGGCCATTCCTTCACCAAATTACAAATAAAACCTGATTTCCCTTCCTTAGGAGATGAAATAGTCAAATCACGCCCAGATATGAATATTTAAGTTGCCGCCTTTACAGTAAGCGAAAAGTCATATAATAGAGCGCTCCCCGTTGCAGCTTTCAGAGGGATGGCCCCGTCATATTTGGCCTGTTTGCTTAAATTGAAGCAAATTGGGCGGGGGCCTTAAATCTATCCCTTTCTTTATTTCTCTCTCCTTCTCTATGGGAGGAGTCCCAACATAACTCAAACATTGTTGTCTGGGACTTTAACCCTTAACTCAACCAATGACTATTCTGTCGATTGTGATGCTTTTTTTTTATCTAAGATAAGAGCTGCTTAGTGAACGCGTGCTATTGAGATGCTTATAGCCATGTATTATTTAAAGCTGCATAGTCTGTAACTTTTGATATTTTTCGAATTTTTTTATTTTCATTTTAAATCATTTGTAAAAGTAGAATTATGTTCTGTTTTCACAATAAATCTGTTCAATATAGCTGAAAACTGCACGGAAAAATGCATTATCTTATAAAACAGGTGTGTTTTTCTCTTGTTGGTAATTATTTGCGTCCCTCCAATAATTATAGACAGTTAATTTTAACATAAATGCTGTTGTTTTGATACTGATAATTTGTTAAGATTTACGAAATTGGCAAAATGTTTACCTGAATTTTAGTTATTTTACTGTGTTCTGGAAAAAATAGAGACATTTGTTCTAAAATTAAAAAATCAAAAAGTATAGACTATGCAGCTTTAAGGGCTTGGCTGCTACATGTATCCTTCAAATAAGCAGCTTCCTTTTTTGTGGGACAAAGACAAACAGCGCAGACCCAGAACGCGGCGTCTGATCAGTGTCTCCATCATTTGCTTACAGAATGCTGTGTTAAAATTTGAATAAAAATGGAAAAAAATACCGCCTAGCAACCCTTTAATCAGACTCCAATTTGCAATTCGAAGGATGAGAACTTTTCAATGAACATCTGAAACCCACTTAATTTGTTCACTCTCTTTCATGCATTTTGCTATAACCGATGTCAGATTGGGTATTTTTCAGTCATTTACGACAGTATATCTTTACATGTACGTTACTTTGCATTTCATCGGCTGGTAAGGCTTATGTGCAACACGCAGCCGCAAAGGAAATATATTATGAATGCATTAGAATGGGGACAACCGTATTCAAAAATGAAGGATGAGAACTTTTCAGTGAAGATCTGAAACCCTCTGAATTTGTCCACTCTCTTTACTGCATTTTGCTATTATAACGCGATGTCAGATTGGGTATTTTTCAGTAATTTGCGACAGTATATCTTTACATGTACACAGTATGTAAACTGAAATCAACATCCTGTACCCATTCCTCCTAGCTCACGCCTTATACATTATGAATTACAGCACTCGTGCGTAACCAGTTGTCGGAAATCGTGATGTGAGAGTTGTAGGTACAGCTGTAATTGCGAGGCCCCACCTATTAAAATTCATTTTTCCATGGATCTAAGTAACTGTTACAGTTACAACCATGTAATCATGTATACATGTGATTGCCAATTCCACTAAAACCGTGCAATCTGGCATTTAAGCTCGTTTTCGACACAGAACGGCTCTGATTGTGAGCAAGTCGTTCTTTAACAAAGCAAAATGCAAAGGAGGAAACCGTTAAAATCATGAAATAAAACGGAATAAAATAGATAAAAAGGCTTTTCTTACCTTGTTCGAATGTGTATTGTCTGTATCGCCAACAATATAAATCAAACGTGTACATGCACCTAAATACACGCATTTTCCGACTACTGGTTACGCACGAGTGCTATTATTCATGTTTATAAGGCGTGAGCTAGCGGAGGAACGGCACAGGATGTTTATTTCAGTTTACATACTGTGATGTACGTTACTTTGCATTTCATTGGCTGGTAAGGCTTATGTGCAACACGCAGCCGCAAAGGAAATATATTATGAATGCATTAGAATGGGGATAAGCGTATTCAAATTAATTTCAATTTTAGAGGCGGGAGGTGAGTGAAGAGGGGAGGTACATGTATATCCTCGGATATACGTTCGCGCCACTGTTGATGAGTCTATGTAAAACTATATTTCCGATATACCTCCTCAAAATGAACATTTTGAATACAGTTATTCCCTAAATATATTTGCTATTCTCCATGCGCGGATCCAGAAAGTTTTGTCACTGGGGGTCCAACACTGAGGTTCGAAATGCCATTAAAAGTGGGCCATCATCGGTCCGCCAGCGAAACGCCTTTGAAATGGCGTTTCGCTGGCGTGCCGATAATGGCCCAACATTGAATGCTGGCTTGGTAGCTTTGTGATTTTTAGGGGATCCGGATCAATGTTGCTAGGAGTCCCTATATTTTTGTGATTTTTCAGGGGGGGGGTCGGACCCCCTGCCCCCCCCCCCTCTCGATCCGCCCATGACTCTCTGAGATGCAAAGTGTTCGCTAAGAAAAACCTTTATATTTACATTTCAGCAATATGGTAGAAATAGATATGGAAGAAATAGATGTGGAAGAAACAGGCTTCTGACGTTAAAGCTATCTGCCTAAAAGACATTCACGAAATAAAATCCATTGAGAAAAATGTCTAGACTAATACTTAGTAAAAGTGTTTAAGATATACATTCACGTGAACATTACATAATATGAAACATGTGCAAACTTGTTAAGAGGGATATACGGGGGGTGATCAGAAAGTTCGCGGAAAAAAATTGTCAATTTTATATCGTTTGATCAATAAAGCTGGAATTACAGCACATAATACTGCAACACTTTGCACTTGATCGGTTACAATATGCTTGATGTTAGTAATCTACATGCGTTACAGCTGTCATCAAGGCAACGCTATAGAGCGCAAACTGGCTCAGTTTACGTTGGATTTTGACGTTTCACTACAAAACCAATTAAACTTCAATGTTTCGTAATATTTTGTTGTGCTGTGATAGCCCATATTGCGTTCCATGCATATTTCACGACCTATTTACTCCTCTTATATGCAAACTTTCAAAGATTTATATCTAACAGATGGTGTTCTAAATCGAAACGAATAACAGTACTGTCAAAAAGGCAAAGCATTCAACTTCTATGAACCCATTGCTTTTTTTGGCATATCAATTCTTTAAAATAAAATATTAGCACACTTCGTAAAACACCCTTGTTCAGGACAGTAATTCTAAAATTGATAGTTAAGTCCGATAGTATAATTATTGTGATGAACACTTTCAAGAAAATATGTTTTTTATTTTCAATTAAAAAAATACTCGAAACATTGACGCATTTTAGGCCTGTCATTTGGACTGAAACCTATTAATTTGAATACATAGCAAAGCGGAATAAGATAAAAACCTCATATTATGTTCAAATAATGGCGGAATATTACTTTCCGTTTAAAATACCAATCAATTCAGTCACAACTACGAGTTTTAGCCCCGAGAAGATACCCAGGGGTACAGATGGGCCGGTTTTAGCAAAGTGACGTCACAGTGGCGCCTCGTGCTCAGACGTCACATTTTCTAAATTTCATTGCAATTGATAAAAGCAATGTGACATTATAGCACTTTTCTGCGAACTTTCTGATCACCCCTCGTATAACTTATTATATACTGAAGGACTTTAGAAACGCACCACCTGCTAAAATGCTAAGGACCTCTGACGGTGGCAGTGGGAATCACAGTGTATCGCTGCCTTTAATTTTGATAAAAATTAAAGTCGATCAAATGCTTCCATCTTCATATATAAGCTCGCTTTTGGTCTCTATTTTATGATTTTGCATTTGATTTCCTACTTCCATAAATGTACGGCTTTATTTTGGGGCTAAAATGGTCACTTTTTGTATTACACATATAGGAATTTAAAAAATATTTTTAAAACATCATTCCCCCCCAAGTCCCAACTAACCTTTTGCGCGTAAGTGTGTTCTCATATTTTACAAAATATAAGTGAAAAGCTACTTGGGACTTGGCGGGGGGGGGGGGGTTGATATCCCACAGCCCAAAATGTGACGTCTGGGCGAGCCTGAACATTAGCATTTGATTTTTTGGTGTGCTCTCTTAAAATTTTTTTCCAGTATAATGAAATTATAAAATAGGTCAAAGTTTGCTTCCTTTTCATAACCTATTTGTCATGAAATATTGCAACGTTTCAGCATATTTTTCTTTAGATTATGAAAATTGTCCTTTTACTTAATTCAGTTGTTAGATAATTTTGCACATATACTGTATATATCCAATACACATAAACTACATGGCCATTGACTATAGTGCGTACAGGAATACAGTGAACAGCGCTATTTTGCGTTTTTTTTTATATGTGTAGACTTATCGCACAATAATCATCAGAATTTGATACATCTATACACCGCCTAATTTGTGATATTTTTTTTCGTTACAAAAGGTATTGCCAAATGGGCTGTGATATGATGGAATTAGACCTCATTTGAGCATCTGCATTTTTTAATTTACCCTTAACGCACCTTTGTATGGATCGCTGCCTTATGTTGACGATCGATGAATAATTATACAGTTTTGTAAGACGAAGTAACCTGTTAGAAGAAGGGTTTTTTATCATATTAAAATAGTTCCACCAAGTGCAAATTATGGCCATAGTTTGGGCTCACAGAATTTTGGCATACAAGAAAATATTGAGGCCTTCCCAGTGGGTACCAATCTGCTTGTTCCTGCGAAATGAATCGCTGTGTTCCGTTGTTCCTCAATTCAAAAACTTAATTTTCTGTGTTCCCTGCTCCTTGAAAGTTTTATCCCTCTTATTATCAGATTGTAAACAATTTCCCAACTTGTTTTGTTAAATTAATTGAGTTTTCTATCTGTTTATTCCAAATACTGATTTGTTGATCTAGATAGACGCATGACTCTTTCAAAAAGCAGATAACAAAGTTGCGGATGAGACTGCGCGTATGCGCAGGCTGACCCGCGCCTTTGTTGTTACAAATCACCGAAGACAGTTTTTCGCAGTCCTATTGCTTTATGTCATTTTACCATGAGCGCTTAGAAAGCAAGGTGCGAAATTTGATTTTCGTGAAATATGATATAACTCGGACAGAATTGTTATTTGCGCAGTCTCTTCAAAGCATTTGCAGTGTGTATGTAGACACACCAAGAGTTATCCTGCTGGTGACTGTTTTCTTTATCATACAGCCTGATATACGATAGTAAACATGGTTATCATTGAACTGTATAAACCACGTGCCACCCATATGTAATATATTGAGGGGAAATGAGGAGTTTTCTAAATCTAAAATGACTAAGTTATTTTATTTTACAAAATATGCCAGACTTATTTTCCAATCTTAAACGTCCAAACATGCAATTGTGTATTAGGCGGTGATATATTATATGCATGTGCAAAATTTCAGTCCAAATTGATATCTTTAAAGACTTTTTAAATAAAGAAAAACGATGTCCACTGAATTTCTGTTTGCACTATAGGTGTACTTTACGCATGGATAAATGGTTATAAAGTACTGCCCCATTATTAAGAAACGCGAAAAATCGACTTTAAGTGCATCTTTTCACATAATTTTCTCTTGAACTTTTCGATATGTAGGTAGAAAAAGCTGCAGTATTTTTTGACAAAATTTTCAACCTGGTGTTTTTGCTCATATTTTCTGTAATTAGATGTAATTTTGGCATATTTTTGGCTCTTTTTAATGGGGGAGTTTTACTTTTGATAGAATGGACATAAACTGACCCAGTTTATTACATATAATAATATGTAACGGTTGACTAAATCATTCGATATCGTTTCAGGTCGGTAATCGTCGCATTGGTTATAGCATGAAGAGTACCGTACATATAAAGTACTGCTGCATAAATTAGAATCGCGAAAAAATGACTTTAGATGTACGTTTTCAATTTCTATTACCTTGAGCATTCAATAATTGTGAAGCATTTCAGGCACTGTTTTGACAAAAGATATTGCCTGTTATTAAGGCTTATAAGGCCAAAAATAAAAAGATGTTTGTTTGATCTCAGCTGACCGACTGGCAAAAATCGGGCCGACTCAGAAAATTTTATTGCCGTTTTTCGTCCATTTTTTTTTTTTTTTTTTTTGCACTCGAAATTTTTTTTCGTTTTGTCCGAAAAATAAAAAAATCCAATCCGTAATTTCAATTAAGCCATAGCGCATGGTTCTCGGTTTTTAATATCACTGCATCGAAAAAATCAATATGACAATGTGAAGCCGACAACCGCAGTTTCAAAAATGGCGGCGCTATACGATGCGTGAAAACTGATTGCCAAAAGTAAAGAAATTTGCGACAAATTAAGCGTTCTTGTATTAACGTTTACATGCAATAGGGCACGATGAATTTTCATTTCAATAAAATTCAGTCCGACGTCGGCCGATGGCGTGGGATGACTAATACAAATGACCGTTTTTCTTCCTGACATCGAGACTCAAGCCAACCAACAGCATAAGAATTACGGAAATTTGGAATGATTAGAGGAACTTCTTGTGGTACTGGCACGATCGAATTCGATCATTACGACTTCGTTTGACTCTATTGAATCCTTGGTAATTTATAACCATTATAGTCTGTCCCATTAACATTCTATCTGGTTCTGCAAGTTTAAAGTTGTTGTTTAATTTATGATTTCTTAATGAATGACAATGCAAGCCTGTTAGAAAAATTAGAAAGCCAATAAAATGTCAACTCGATGCCATGCTCAGGAAGGCTCTGGGCATAAATAGATGACTATTTCAGGCCCTATTTCCCTGGTGATGATGCAGGTATTTTCTTTCTATAGTTTCAAATTAAGTCTATCCATATAGCAGTACAAGAAAGATTTCTTTAATATAGTAGGGGAAATCTATCCAAACTAACCAGTTTTTCTGTACACAGCACTTTTTACAGGCCCTCAAAAATATGAAAGTGCTCTGGCTGGGGAAACCTATGCACATTTTTTTTTTAAATCAAGAAACTGCCCACCACTAAACCAGCCCTCTCCTCCCCATGAAGAAAGCAATAGTGACGGGATGTAGGCCTTCAGCTTTGGCGTTGCTGAGATTTTTGCAATAGAGTTAGATTTTCAACATCTGTTTTTATCCCGGATACACACCAAAATGAGCCACAGAACAATAACAGAAAACAAGATATCAGGAGGACAAATAAAGCAAAGCAACCAGCTCTCTCTTCCCCATCAAGATGAATGCAAATTCTGTTAGAATGCTGCTTTGTCGGTTTGATCAGATTAAACAAATGTTTTTCATGATCAAAAGGATTGTCTTAATAAGACTGTTCAGCATATGTTTTGGGTATCAAAAGGACCATCTCATTGAGACGGCTCTTTTGAGTACCTACAGCAGTGAACCTGTTTTAATAGAAAAATATTAAAGATAATTCTTAATTATGTATTCTCATCTAGAGGCCTAGATGTAGCTATCTAAGCTTTAATAAAATAAAGGTAAACAAAGTTTATTCCATTTTTTTACATTTGTTGAACTAAAATAGTTTTAATGATGTTTAAGATACATAAGATTGGTTTTGATATTATATTCTTATTTACTGCCTTCAATCTTCTCCATTTTGAACAGTCTAGCTGTCATCAATCATGATCAGATATAGACACGTATAGTTCTACCTCTATAACAGAGCATTTAGAATTATTTCGTTTTACACAAAGTTTCTGTAAAAAAGAAAAAAAAGCCTACCTACCTACCCAAAGTTTCTAGACTGGATAGGAAGAGGTCAAACAAACATTTTTTAAATGCGGCCTAATTGTGATGGTAGAATTTGGGCATTTTATTCCACTTATTTGACACATGAGTGTTACCATTAAACATGTACGTAGTTGATCATGTTTAGGCCATTTACCACTGGTAAAGTTGTTTTATAAAACTGCCCATAATAGCAACATCACGCTGTTTGAGTACAAAATGATCTTACAAACATAGCAAACAGTATTTACCCAGATCAGTGTGTGTGTGTGTGTTTAACGTCCCACCAACAGCTAAGGCCATATGGAGACAGGACCTTTGCTTAATGTCTCATCTGACAGACTGGTGAAGCCGTGGATCGAACCTGCGACCCCTGGTTTACAAGGCAAGTGGTTAATCCACTACACCACTGCGGCTCCTTTTTTCTGGGATCAAACTGATCGCATTGGATCAGTTGGATCTGGATCTACGCTGATTGAATCCGATACTATTAACTTAACGGCAGTGATTAAAAGATAAAACTGACTTGTACAAAGCAATCACGCTTTTTAAATGTGTGATGCTTTTGACACTTACCTGTAGAAATTTAAGTACAAATATATAGGCCGTCACATTGCTGTTACACCGTTTAAATTCCCCCCGCCTTTCAGAAAGCCTAAAGATATCGAAATTCCGAAAGAGATTAGGGATCAGGGCTGTGGTAGAAGCTTCTTCAAACTATTTTCTTCTGACACTGCAGGATATTCTAAATCCAGATTTGAGCTTTATTTTTGGACAAATACAAGTAATGAAATAATATTCCAGATTTTCGCGTTTCTTATTATTGCGGCAGGACTATAGTACATTGCTGCATAATATTGCACCAGGTAAACACATTGTCATCAAGGTTGAATATGGACTACAGTTGCACTTCAAAATATTTCTTAAAAAAAAACAGATAAAAAACAACAATAAAATAATCATTTAAATGCTCATGATTTTGGACTTTAAAATACTTTCACTGTAATTTGTAATCGAGTATTGAGGATATAACACCCTAACACGTGAAAATAATCGATTTTTAAATGTTTTGGTGAAGTCAAATTTTGCAAATTCTACCCCCTTTGGTAGCGTCTCCTGTTTTGTCGTAGGGATCTTAATTCGTTCCTAATACATCAAGTGTCCTATTCAAAAGAATACCAGTGATATCTTATGCACAGGGAAGTTTTGGGAAGCATCAGAAAAATAGGCAGATACCCTATCAAAGTGTCAGAGGTCCATTATTGTAAAATATTTTAATTATGTGAAAAATAAAATTGACAAGACCCTTCTTTAAGCTTGCATTCAATAAGAAAAACTGAAACGCTGTGGCCTATTCTTGCCGTGACGTCGCGATTATTCTGAGACATCCCAATTTAAAAAGTCACAGAGTACCAGTATCTTCCATAATGAGCGCCAAAATGTTTTTGAACCGATGTTTGTTCTCAGAAGCAAAAGGAAAGACAAAATCAAATCATGAAGTTCTAAGAATCTGATAAGGTTCATTTCGTCTAGGTGGCGTCATTATTTTTTTTTACGTAATTGGCTATTTATATCCTAAGGAACAGGAATAATCAAAATGTTTTAGTGCCACCAGATACTCCGCAATCCGTTGCGTAGAAGACAAAAGTATCGCGACATGCGTTAACGTCATCCGTCTGTTATTGCTGTTTGGAAAAATAAGACTGACGTTAGCAAAGATACGCTGCGACTGTGAGTGTAATTAATCGATTATTTCCGAATTTTGTTTTTGTTTTTCCATTGGTTAAGACATTTGGCTACCGGCTCAAAGTGTTTGCTTCCAAATGGAACTAATCTCACAGCTGTCAGACGACAATTGTTTAAAAACACTAACGTCATTGTTACGTCAGAATGAACCGCATGAGCAAATCGAAACTATGGCAAATCATGGTCCATTGCGTAAGCGAGAAAAAAGTGATAAAGAAAACATCCTCGAATCAACCATGTTGAAGAGACAGTGAATATATAACTGGTGCGTTTCTAAAGTCTTTCAGTATATATCTGATTTTGATCTGGTTTTGCGGCAGATTTATGGTTCAATAAGGCGCTATCAGTGTTGCAGTCCCCTTTAAATGTTTGATAAAGTGCCAGGCTTGATACAGTTAATATTGTCAAAGGTGTCAGTGTGGTCTTCAAAATATAATAAACAATATTGATTTTAAGAAAGTTGTAACGTTATTTTTTCGTATCCTAAAATTCTATACTTAACTAAGGTAGTTCTTTCACCCATATAAGCATAGGACATATACAAACAGTGCATATATATCCACTGTTTATTTACAAAAAATTCAATAAAATTAAGAAAGACTGCAAGGATCAGGAAAGGATACAATGAAGTACCACATCTGACCCAGGATACCAAATGGGAAAGTAACAAGATACAATTAACATTATCATTTGAGTGAAATGAAAACTACCATTGAACAACTCTCACAACGGAAATGGACTGGTCCAAATGATAAGATTGAGAGTTTCCATTCGGTCTAAAATGGTTAAGCAGATGTAGGCATTTTACAACCACGCAACCACCAATTTGGCAATATACTCCAATGAAACATCTCAATATGAGCTGTCAGAAGCATAAAATAGGCTGTCGATTATTCTCATCCAGGTGCATGACAAACCACATGAAACTTTGTTCATTTCTATGTGCTCATTTCTATGAATTAATGAAAGTGGTTGAGAATGTGTTTAAAAAAAGCTTACGTCAGAAACTCATTTATTGAAAAAACATATGTTGTAGGTACACATTGGAATTGCCTCATAGAGGCATTCCAATGTGTACCTTAAATAATTGTTACTGAAACTAAGGAAGAAAACCATTTGGAAATTTACATTTTCCAAGTATCATATCCATTGTCTTTACCTCTTTTAAACACCCCAAACTGCCAATCAGTATTGAAATTCCTGGCACTCTACTGTAAACTGTTTATATTTGCATGACAGCTATAACTCCAAATTCGTGTTCATGAACTACCTCTTTGCTAACCTGCTAGTTGCATAGTTGTAAGCATAGTGTCCTTTTTATGGGACATATACAAACAGCGCAAGTGTGGTACTTGATTGTATCGATTCCTGATCCTTGCTGTTTTTCTTACTTTCTTTATGTCCCAGTCAACAATGTTTCTGTTATGTCGGGACGGGTATTCCTGGGTTGAACCAGTACTGAGCAAGGATTAATGTGTCTCGCTCAAGGAATTTGGACTTGCAGTTCAGGATATTTCGTCTAAATACATTTTTTAAAATCTAGATCACTGGCAGCCCCTTTCATCAGTGGAGAGAAATCACACATTTGTGCATTTTTGGTAGAATTCATCACGAGGAACAATTCTGTAAAATTAGGAAATGTCATTTAAAGACATTTCTTATCCAGAATTCTGGTGGCCGATTTTTTAGTAGAGCGGAAGCATATGTACAATTTTGGTAGAGTTCATCATGAGGAACAATTCGTGAAGTTATTGTGATTCAGAAGGAGATGTCGTTTGAAGACATTTCTTATCTTGAGCTCTGATGGACCCTTTTCACTACACCAAGAGCCTTGATATTTGGTTTGTATTATCACCTTGTAGACCCTTACCAAGTTTGTTTAAAACTAGGATCCTTGGGCCAGAAATGCCGACAGGAGTCTCCTATTTGATTTATAGGATGATTATTGTGTAAAAGCTATATTGACTTTTTGTCTAAGGAACTTCACTGCTATGCTATCAAACAAATTCTCGATATGAGCAACGGATGCCCAGTGCCTGTAGATAATCACAACAGTGTCAACTTTTTACACCAACCCCCTGATCCCTTAGGCATAGGTCAAATATTTTAATTGCCCATAACTGAATCAGTTGTAAATATGCACGCAAACAGAATAACAATAGGTATGAAACAAATCAAGCAGAATTTTAACTTTGAAGACCAGAACTTGATCCCCTGAGTGGAACTGGGGGGTTGGGCCGATGCCAAAAATCAACTTGAATATGGGAATGTTGCATATGAAACAAGCAAATTCAGAGATATTATGCCCCCAAACACTTAATGTTTGTCTTTAATTATATGAGCTATCATGAAACAAGTAAGTTGAACTGACTCAGTGCAAAAACGGAAACAAAAACTTAATCTGAGAACTTTATCCTAAGCACATTTATATCCTGATAGTAACATACGCCTAAAAAGCGACTTAATCAATTTGTGAAAAAAGTAACAAAACGGTAATCTGAGGATTGTATTCAAAACATATGCACATCATGAGACCATGACCAAAACATCCGTAAACTTTTAAAAAAAATGGCATAAAACTGTAGGAGGAGTAGCGCACGCAAGATACCTAGCATCTATTCACTTTGGTCAGAAAAACGACTTAGTTCATTTCATGGAAAAAGTAACAATAAATAATTTGAGGATTACATCCGAACAATATGCATTTTATCAGACCATGACCTAAGCACCTGGAAAGTTTCAAAGGAATCGGAGTAAATTGTTTGAGGGGCTGCATGCACAAGACACCTAGTATCTATTCACTTTGGCTGGAAAAATGACGAAGTTCATTTTGTGAAAAAAGTGACAAAACATAATTTGAGGATTATGTCCAAACAGTATACACATTTTCAGATCATGACCTAAACACCTGTATAGTTTCAAAGGAATCGGAGTAAAACTGTAGGAGGAGTTTTATCAGTCACCTCTCATACTAACTGCATTGTTGCACGTTGACCTGATAAACGTTGCCTATCTCACGGTATGTGCCTGTTTATCAGGTCATCATGGCGTTGCACTTTTTAAATGACGTGGTCAATGACATTGAGTCGACACGAATCTCGATAATGACGTCATAATCATTAGTTTGAAGAGTGAAACAATGGGTAAATGGATACATAGAATACCAGGTTCCCCTCCTTTGATATCAAGTTTACCAGGCTCGGATTTGAGAATGCTTGTTAAATCGCTCGGCAAGCCTCGCGATGTCAACTAGTGTTCTCAAAGCCTTGCCTGGTAAACTTGATATCAAAAGACACTCACCTAGTATTCTCTATGTATACACAAAGTACATGTACCTACTACTTGAAGCGGGACAGAAGGACGAAATTACGGCATGGGTGGGGTCAAAAGGACAATACATTTTTTTCTGAAGGTGGTCATGTTACATACAAAATTAAAAAGAAAGAAGTGTAGGACATTATGCAAGTAAAATATTTGACCTAATGTATACCCCTGAACATTTGGGTTGGGTAAAAAGGTCAAAAAATTGAAATTTTGCAGTAAAGCAGTCAAAAACAGATATTGGTTAAAAGATTTTTTCGAAATTAGGTAAAATTTTGGAACTCTGTGACCTTAAAAATGGGGGGTGCCTTAGAATTCGGGTTGCAGCTCGACAACCGTAACTTAAAAAAAGTCACAGAGGTCTGTTTCATAAATTTATAATCATTCTATGTTACGACGAAGAAGCTGGATTGGTGGCCGTGATTACACATTCACGCAATCAAATACCGTTTGACGCTTATAACCCATAAGGGTTTATGCGTCGTTAAGTATCAAACAAACAAACACACAAACTAACAAACAAACTAGGTCCAAACGCTAAAAATAAACTTCTTAAAGTACATATTGTATCTATATTTTTCGTTTATACATTAACTGTACAAAATTTAAAAATTTTGCAAAATGGAAAGGCGGATTTCATAATGTGTTCATTTAACGCGGTTTGACACCTTTAATAAAACCTTATCCTGGGTTTCTTCTATTGTCCTGCCAGCCATGAGTGACAATGACCTCATGTTTTGTTTACAATGTTATCACAGACTTAGAATCGATAGATCACTTGTGTATTAATCCTATCCCGTGGATAGGATTAATACACAAGTGATCTATCGATTCACATTAGCTCAAGTGAAGTGTACACATCAGTATTTGACTTAGCTATTGTAAGCAAAGTATTATGTCAGTGTCACTCTTGGTTGGTACGACAGTTGGTCCTAAGATATTCGCACACTTAACTAAAATGTTGTGAACCGGATGCACATGTAAAGACGTTTTAAATTGTTCAAGAGCTTTCCCATGGTATATAAACATATATAGCAATATTATTTAATAACAAAGACTGACAAGATGATCGGACGTATTTTTGTTCTTCTGACATTAGTCTTCACATCGAAAGCAAGTAAGTTTGGTTTGTTTGTTTTGAATCTTTAGGCCTACGTCTCAGTCAACAGCAATGGTCATGTCGAGACGGTTCAGACTTCAGCCTCTATGACGATTCCGACTTAAAAACACCTGTGTCTGCTATTAAAGACTTGTCGGAAGAAACTGAGTTGAAACATTGTTATACTTCAAATACATGCAGTACAATAAACAGTACTTTAAATTGTGCACAGCAAATGCCATGTACAGATAGTGTTAGTATTTCACCAAGGCAGTTAGTTCAGGTCACACCAGATAATGTAAATGCACTATTTAGGGAACTTAGCTGTGAAGCAGATGTCCACAGTGATACCTTAGATAAGCTCGTAAAGCTGCACAGAGACCTTCCAAAAGGTCTATTCGTCTCAAGAATATTGAGTGATAATAGCTCAGACGAAATGCGTCATAAAGAAATACGATATAGTGTTTTCAGTGAACTTAAAACACTCCAAAAATTTCCCTTTCCCGCTAGTACGGAGCTCAAAGCCGCAAAATACACGACTTGGCGAAAGTGTTGCAATGAAACTATGCTTTGATATATACTAGTCAAAAGTTCTAACCGGCCATGTGTGTTTTTATCGATTTTCTAAAAAGTTTTATGCACAATATTGATTCCATTTTCATTTCCTAATAGGCCAGCCATTTAGTAAATGATACCAGAAAACGGATTAGCAAAATTCTTAAAATTGTATCCGGGAGGCTTTTCCGAATACACATACCCTCAGTTTTAAAATTCACACGATTTTGCATTGGATGGTGGGGTAATTTTCAACACTTTGGCCAATAACAACGAGTCTCATGCAGATGGAGTGTTCATTTCAGCACGATCGTGCTCAATATGAGCTTGGCTTTTGAAATGAAAACGTTTCGCGCGTGAAAGTGGGTTATTTCAAAAAGTCATGACTTACAAATTGGGCCAAAATGCGAATTTTAAAAATGGGGGTACCACTATTCAAATGGGCATCCTGCATGTACTGTTGAACATGTTGTCAATATCTTTACTGTCTAGGGTACATGACACGTCTGGCTATTTCGAGGTGCAAAAAGTGTAGTCATGTCATTTTACATTTTGAAGAAAATTAATGAAATGCAGGTGGCCGGTTAGAACTTTTGGCTAGTATTTATGTGCTCATATCAGTCATCGAAGGAACCCCTCTTGGTGATATCAAAGATATTATAAGCGCAGGGAAGAGTACAGTAAGTAATGACAGTGTTTGTAGTGAACAAACTAAACATAACCCTTGTGCTGCCAATTCAGACAATGTTAACCCTGAGATAACCTTGTTGCATAATTTGATAATAGACGCACATGCAGATATTTTAGCAATGAAAAATGATAGTAATGAATTAAGGGAAGAAATAAATGCTATCAAAAAGGATGTTAAAGTTATTTGAGGTGATCTGTCTCAGCATGCGGAAAAGTATCAAACTCGATGGACGCGGTCCGATGTTCAATTGATAAATTTATTGACACCAGCCAAAATGGATTAACTTGTGTGAAAATAATATCAAGCAGATTCAAAGTGACATTTCATCTCTGAGTGATACCATTTCCATTCAGTACGATCAATTGAAAGAGACAGTAGCAGTTGTGCAAAAAGTAGAAAAGCGTATTAGTAGGACAGATAAGAAGATTAGTAATCTAGAACAACGTAGAGTAACAAGTTATGACCAGAAACTCGCTCACAGTGTAGATACACAGGACTCTCGCAATCATGATGTGATACATGTTCCGAGTGATAGTGACAGTGAGCAGCAATCAAATGCAACCCCAAATAATACTGAGACTTTTGACGCAGCTACCGTGTCACGTCTCCACAGATCTCCGCGTACAGGACGTTTTACAAGGGTACACAGTTATGAAACTCAGATGAGAGAGACAGCGTCAAATAGACCAACTACAGTATTTTCCAAGGATATGGATTTTTCTTATATTTTCACGAACCCAAAGATAGACGCAGACACCACTCACTGCGCAACAAACAATGAAACTCACGTGATCTTTCAAAACAATGCAAGTGAATGTAACGCAAAGGAGAACGACAATTCATTACAATGTCAGACAGGCATAAATCAGGAAACAGGTCATACTATGATGCATAATAAGGATCACAACTCGCCCACAAAACGGTCTTAAAACGGTCAGATACGTGCAATTGACCAAAGCTTAATAAAAAAATCATTTATCGCCCACAAAAATGTTGGTGCTGATGACCTACAATATCAGTGCTCTGTGTCTAATCCGTTCAGTGCTCTGAGGGACACCGTGCATGTCGAGAATGCACCCTCCTATAGCGCCGCTCTACCGTCGAACATTAACACGCATAAATTGGCGCATATCCCAGTTATCATATCGGATAACGCCCTGAAAAGCGGACTAAAAGCAAAGGCTCTTGTGACATTCATTTTCGTGAACGAATGCATAATGTCCGAAAACAACAAATATGATGATGATGACGATGATGATGAAGATGATTTTGAGACTTACGCACGGCGCAAAACAAAGCGTTTCTATGTAGGTGGTTTCTGTCCCACAATGACTGAGAAAAAACTAACAAATTATGTTCAACGTAGAGGTGTTTCTGTTACATGGATCAGTATTCGAAGATATGAGAGACAGAATAGGGCTGTGATACGGTTAAATGTTGATGGGGAAAATTCCCATCTATTATTTGATGAAGGGTTTTGGCCCAGAGATTTAACATGTAGGCGATGGTACACCAAAAATCAATACATGAACTTTTTTACGAACCACTCATCCCGTAACTCATATGACACACATGACAATAGGTACAATGATGATGCTATTAGCGCGCTTCGTGCTTTAGGACATAAAACTATGACAATAGATAAGATATTACGATTTTCCACGTCTTTATGTTCAACACGACACTAGATACAATAATGATGCTATTTGCTTTAGGCGGATACGACTGCGCCGATGTCTTTTGGGGCAGCAACGCAGTGATAATTAGGAATTTTCACCTGCAAATGTTTATATACTTTTGGTTTGTAATTCCATATGTTTGGAACACTATTAGACCGTACCCTCTCTTATCATATTACTGTAAAGGGCAGTTGAGGCCCTGCCTAGTCTGCGCAAATGTACAGGCTGGACAGCGTCTCCACTGCTCGTATGCAGGAGATTATTCTACTCGCTGCGTTTTGACAGGGTCGATGAGGCATATTACTTGTAGCAATTGCACTGTAGCACCTCTTATGATACACTTGAGAACCTTGTTAGTATACTTGACATATGTGGCAGAGCTTGTGCATGCGATGAATTGGTATGATTTCTTGTCTGAATCCAGGTACGGCCTAAGCGGCTGTAGTTATATGTTATGTGCCAGGCTCAGGCAAACTCATTTGTGGAAACCTTACAGGTGGGGCTCAGTCGAATAACCGAGGCACTGGTTAGACTGTCCATATGCACAGATTAGGCTGGGTATCTGTTGCTTGTATTTGATAATGTAAATATCTTATATCACATCTTTCTTGTCTATTGCATGCAAGCTCTGTCAAACAACAGCAACGCCCGTGAAACACTTATCCATCTGCGTTGTAAAGCTACATTTTACACAGAGTAGAGTCGGGCATAATGTTGTGACATGTTGTGGGGACATTTTCTTGTATGCACCCAGTAAGAATCCTTATATATCTGATGGCCTGTATTGCGATGTCCCGAACATCTTTGCTGTGCAGGAGGCCGCTGGTACTGATAACAAACACAGGGGGCCAGTTGTAGGCTGCGAGGATAAGCAGCCTATCAAGGGCCTCTCTTGTTTGGGCTTGAGGTATTATTTCAAAATACGTGTACCTAAGTTCTCCGAAGAACGGCCTTTGTTTTCTACTTTGACAATGATTATGGCTGAAGTGGTAGCAAAATTGACCACCTTCAATATGACAGGCAGCTCAGACCCTGATGAGACAATGCAACCCGTAGTGACTCGTTTGGGTCTATACTGTATGCCAATTATCCATAGCACTGTAAGGATCATTGACACTTGCTATGGGTAAATGCCTATGGTTTTGTGTGAAAATAAAAGTTTGTCAATCGTCCCTTTCTTCACCGTGAAGCTACCCTGACCTGAGTACTGCATGGCAGTGAAATCCATTTTCGATATTAAATGCTTCAAAGATGTTAAATTTTGGGTAGAACAATCAGTTTTGCATTAAACTATATAGAAATCAGAAAACATTTTTTAAAATATCATCCCCCCCCCCCGTGTGCCAGCAAAAGTTTTTGCCAGTATATGTGCTACCACTTTTTACACATTGTATGGAAGTGGCTTGCTGGCACAAGGGGGAGGGGAGATGTTCAGCAGCCCAAAAACCCAGGGCCTACGCCCCTGACAAAATATAGAAGATACCAGATGCAGAGCAACAACATTACCACCGAACACATGGGCATTCACTTTGTTACAGAACTGTGTGTGTATGTTGATGTTGTTTTAGTTCTTTTTTCATTACATACTCCTGATTTAGAGATTTCCAACAACAATGTTCACACGGTTATTTTTGTAAATCTGCCATAACTACATGTACGTTAGTATTCCCAGAATAAACTAATTGTTTTCTTGTAATATCCAGAACAGAATGTTTTATAATTATATATATCCTAAATTCTTCTCCCCTTCTTTCTTCCTTTTTTTTCTCCTTTCTACTATTTAGTTAAGTGCTAAGAAAAGAATGTTAATATATATTAGAGCAAAATAGTTTTGCAATAGAAGCAGATAGTAGGTAGCATGTGAAAATTTTGATTATGTTGCAAGTATAAAAATACTATATGCTAATAAAGAATTATAAAAAAAGCCCAGGGCCTAAGCCCATAAAATGCCCTTTCTACCGAATAAGAAATTAGTGACAGTAATATGTTCTTTTGAACCAACCTCCTTAATTGCTTCTTATTCTGTGCTAGTTTAATAAAAAGTACATAAAAATTAAAAGTAGAATTAGCAAGATGTATGCATTTTTTCATAAGAAAAAAACTCAATGCTATTTAATTACACATTCTTTTGCAAACGTCCTGTACTTATCTATTTGCATGCTAGGGAATAGTTCATGTTTTTATTTTCGTCTGCTGACTTTCCTCAAAATTAAGTTTTTACAAATAAACCACCCTGGACCACCACCGGAGTGTCAAACAGTTTGGGTCCAGATTAAGACCTACATTCTTTTGGTCTTCATCTGGGTTCAAACTGTTTGCAAAAGGCTAGTGGCAGATGACAAAATTCGCCCCTGGCATGCAAAGAGTTATAACAGGTAAATACTTTAGTGTTCTCTATATTATCTCATATAGGTATTGGATATACATGTACATGTATATGTATACCATAATTATTCGGACACTTTAAATACATTTTGACATGTTATGCCCTTCAAACAAAGCAAACGTAATTTTCAAAGGATCTAGTTAGAATCAGTTTTACTTTCCAATGCTAAATGGGACACTTTCATTCATTCAAAACTATTTATTTCTTTTGTTGAGCTTTCAATTTTGTATTATTTACGGTACATGTAGTAAAAAATGCACAGGTAACTTCTAAATTATCTCCCCAAAATCATTTTATTACAAAACATATTTTGTTTTTAAAACAATTTCATCAACTATCGTGATTCGTTAATACTCTGCATATTATATGTTCCGTAGATATTACCATACCTACCAAATAAATCAAGAAAAAGTGCAGAAATCACTTTTTAAACCACTTTTCATTTTCATGAAATTTCAGACCCCCTCCCCATTCTACGCGCCATATCTCTCAAGTGCGTAGGAATTTTGAAACCATTTTGCTCGCTGACTCTTGCCATTAGATCCACCTATTGCACTGATTCTATATGCATCACACCAGAAGCTCAAAAGCAGCGTTCTGGGAATCAGAAAAAATGCGTATAAGGCCCAAACCGTCAATGATCCTTTATGTAAATGCTTTCTGCATGATAATTATTAACTCTTTTTTAATGAGTAATCTCATATTTGCAACATGGAACGCTATGGGTGTGATGTCTAGTGCATCATATGCTGAGAAACTACTCACGAACGAACGAATCCACATATTTGGTATCTCAGAACACTGGTTTAAACAGCAGTAATTTACATTTTTTGCAAAGCATCCATAAAGATTACCAATCATATGGTGCTATAGATCGGGATAATTACTTACCTGGGCGTAGACCTATGGGTAAAGGTCGTGTGGCCCTTATGTGGCATAAGTCTCTTAGTAACAACATAACGACGCTTAATATAGACAGCGATCACATGTGCGGAATACAGAATAGGATTCGTTCAAACAGATACATCTATTTTATACAGGTATATGCACAATGTAGTAATTATCCTGTAAGTATATACAGAGATTTTGTCGATTTATTGCAAACTGTAATCAGTATTTATACTGACCATGGTATAGTTATAGTTATGGGAGATATGAACGCTCATCTTCAGGGCCAAAGATTCATAAAGGCTACCGACTACCGGGGTGAATACTTGCTGGGAATGATGAGCTATTTCAATTTGACCTCTGTTAATACGCATCCACTCACTACAGGCGCCTCAGCTAGTTTTGTATCATATGGTGGCCTTTATGAGTCATTGATCGATCATATCTTATTACCTACACAAAGGCTTGACACTGTTGCGTACTGCACGATTCAAGATGACGATGTGCTGACCGTCTCACGGCATAGGCCTGTAATATGTTGTCTTCAGGTACCGCAGACTGATCTTATTTGCGAGGGCAAGCAGTCACATATTGCCTGGCACAAGTTGGACCAGTCTGCCTTACGAATGTATGAGGCAAAACTTAGCCGCCTATTAACATTACAACCTGCTTACCTTGGTACTGATATCGAAAGTTGTGTTGACTCTCGTTATAACGCAATCATTATTTGTGTTAAAGCAGTGTCTGATTCAACATTACCAAAAACTAGCTTTAGATCATACTTGAAACCTTATTGGAGTAGACTTTTAAAAGATCAACACGCAGTTATGCAAGAAAAACGTCGAAATTGGATTTCCAATGGACGGCCAAGGGGTTGTAACAATTCCTCATATAACGATTATAAACAGGCAAAACGTCTCTTTCGCTTGAAGCATAGAGTCTGTGCTGAAAATTAGCTTATTGAAATTAGTGCAGAAATCGACCAAGCTGCTGAAGTTGATAGTGGATTCTTCTGGAAGAAGGTTAATTCACGAAGACAACAGTCACAGACTCATGCTGGGAGTGAGCTTCGTTTTGGCGATAAAGTTTGTCAAGATCCTGAAGATATAGTTTCGGGATGGGGCTGCTATTTTCAGAAGCTATATTCTAAAAGCAATTCACCAATGTTCGACCCAATATTTAAACATGATGTAGACGTTAAGACGAGGCATATTATTAATGAACTCCCCGGTGTATGTACTCAGGAACAAGTCAGTATATCAAAGGATGACATACGCAAAGCCGCAAGACAGCTAAAATGCAGGAAAGGGTGTGGTTATGATGGTATCTTCAATGAGCACCTGAAAAATGGAGACATCAAAATACATGAAGAATTAGCATTACTATACATGGATATGTACAATCATGGACATATTCCGGAAGGTCTCAAGAAAGGTATTATCATAACTTTACATAAGGGAGGTCTGAAATCAAAATCTGATCCGAATAACTATAGAGCAATTACCTTGACGTCATGCATTCTTAAACTGTTTGGAGGATCTTGTTGCAGCAGGTTGAAGCTTCATTGAACACACCACTAAATATGCTCCAAGGTAGGTTTAGGACTGGGCTCAACTGCAATATGTCGTCTTTGATGCTTAAAGAATGCTTACAAAGCAAAACCATAGCAAATTGTTTGTTAGCTTTCTGGATGTTCAGAAAGCCTTTGACTGTGTGTGGCATAATGGGTTATTTGTTAAACTGTACCAAATGGGTATAAGATCTAATCTGCTTTGTGTTATTATAAACATGCACAGGGACATGAAGAGATCTGTCTTATATAAGGGACACTACTCTGATTGGTTCGATATTCTCCAGGGTTTGGGGCAGGGTGGAGGTTTGTCCCCTGTATTCTACTTGTGTTTCATAGATGAACTTGTAAATCTACTTGTTAGTAGTAAATACGGATTTAGAATAATCAGAAGAAGTATCTGCTCGCCAGCAATTGCTGATGATATGCTTTTAATGGCTTTATCAAAGCTAGGTCTCGATGAACTACTGCAAACTTGTTTCCTTTACTCCTGTAAATGGAGGTATGAGTATGGGCCCTTAAAGTGCTCTGTAATTGTTTTTAATGTAACACGAGGACAGTTCTTAAAATCAAATAGAAAATGGCTCTTAGGACCACACACAGTCAAAGAAGAGGAGAGCTGCAAGTATTTGGGCACTATGTTTAGCAAATATGTGTCTCTTAAGATTAATATTAAGGATGCTTCTGACAAATTAAAGGGGACGTTCGTCAGTCTGGCGAATAGTGGTAATATTCATGAGAACGGCCTGCATCCCTTGTCTTGTCAAAAAATTTACAAATGTATCGTACTGCCCAAAGCCTTGTATGGCTGTGAAAACTGGAATAATATGACTGAGTCTGATGTTTTAACTATGGAAAGAGCTCATAGATTTTGTATAAAGTTAATGCAAGGACTCCATCGACGGACGAGGACTGACATAGCTCTTAGCATAATTGCCATTTTGGCTATTGAGTATGAAATAGACTTCAAAAGACTTATTTTGTTTGGTCGACTGAATTTTGAGCATTGAACACAGGTCGTATTTTTAACAGAGTATGCTCTTATTCTATAAATGACACTAAGCAAATAGGTTTCATCCCAGATATTGTCAGTATTCTGTGAAAGTATGGTCTTCTGGATGTTTTGACAGCATAAAAGAGAGATGGTGTCTTTCCGAGTAGACTGACCTGGAATAAACATGTAAGGAAGAAAATACAGGAACGTGAAGTTTGTGGCATATTCGGACATTGCAGCCAGAGTTAAACCGATTCAAACGCATACATAGTACTTATGGCATTCATTTTGTTTGGACCCTTTCAAAAAATTACCCAAAGCTTACAACAGCAGCTAGGTCAATTACTCAAATGATATCCTTCCTGGCGATTGTTGCTGACAATGCCCCGCTGTGCTACAAATGCAATATGAATAATGTTAATATTGTTGATCACTGTATAAGTGAATGCCCTTGTGTACACTCAGAAAGAGTTTGTCTCTGGGATAAAATTTTACAGTTTAACCCAGACGTATATATTTTGCTTAGGGGGCTGGATAAAGAAACACTTACAAATGTATTCCTTGGCGAAGCTTTGCCAGACTTAACAGCATTACTGCCTGAAGACCTTGCTCTGTTTCGGTATCTGTCTACCAGTTCTACTTACTTTATGGACGAGACATCACCACGTAATCGTGTGAGCTGGTGAGTTATACCTTTGAGAGCGGCTTCTGTGAGTGTCTTTTGGGCGTAGAAACATGCCATAAACATGTCTGATATATACCTGACGGAAATCTAAATGGCATGGTTCTTTCGTTATTCAATACTCAACCAGAGGCCGCTCACAGGGGTAATAACTCACTTTACTATCGTAGCTATTTGGTATAATGCTTATGCTGGTTGAGTGTTATGCTTATTTCATTCGTTAATGTCTTGCATTTCGTTTCAGCAAGGGATCTGTTTGCAATGAAGCCCAGCATAACCACTCATAATGATAATCTAAAACAAATCATGTAAATATAAGCTTGCTTTCAGAATATAATTTCATAATATATATGCTATGTTTGTCTCTTGTATATAGTTACCTGTACATGTATCACAGTATGTAAACTGAAATAAACATCCTGTACCCGTTCCTCCTAGCTCACGTCGTACACATTATGAATTACAGCACTCGTGCGTAGCCAGTTGTCGGAAATCGTGTTGTGAGAGTTGTTCGTACAGCTGTAATTGCGAGGGCCCACCTATTAAAATTCATTTTTCCATAGATCTAAGTAACTGTTACAGTTACAACCATGTAATCATGTATACATGTGATTGCCAATTTCACTAAAACCGTGCAATCTGGCATTTAAGCTCGTTCTCGACACAGAACGGCTCTGATTGTGTGCAAGTCGTTTTTTAACAAAGCAAAATGTAAAGGAGGAAACCGTTCAAATCATGGAATAAAACGGAATAAAATAGAAAAAATGGCTTTTCTTAACTTGTTCGAATGTGTATTGTCTGTATCGCTAACAATATAAATCGAAACGTGTTCATGTACCTAAATACACGCATTTTCCGACTACTGGTTACGCACGAGTGCTGTTATTCATGTTTATAAGGCGTGAGCTAGCGGGGGAACGGTACAGGATGTTTATTTCAGTTTACATCCTGTGTGTATGTTTATGCTTTGATAGTTTGTACTCGCCTACTTGGAGGAAATTAAGGAATCTATCTATCTATTACGATCGACGAAGTAAATGTACACCGCGGAATTAAAACTTATATTTGGGAGCATCCCTTATTTTGAACTAAGGCCCAAATGCCCTGCAATTCAGAATAACTTAGTCTTTTTCCTTGAGATATATACCCATTTCCGCCTCTATATTAGTTATCATAAGCATAATGCACGAATTCTAAACTACTGATCGGTAGTGTATTTATATATCGATGAGGTACACTTGGGGACTGAATTAAAGTGGAGGGACAAAAACACGCAGAAATTCCATCTAATCCAAGCCTATTTAAGTGAGAAAATATTCTAATTACGCGGTCTATATCTAAATTCATTTCTTTAATTTATTTTTCAATCAAAATAACCATTAAGGAATAAACGGCAAAAACGGGGGTCACATTAAGCCTGGAACACAGTATAAAGGACGCAAAACATCAGGCAACCTCATATTACCACGGCCACCAATCCACCTCCTTCATTGTAAAAAACAATGATTATGAAATCATGAGAGGGACTTCCTACAATGTGTAAGCGGGACTCGATTCGTGTCAGCAACGTCGTGTTCCCTTGTTTTGTTATCTAACGACGTTGCTTACACGAATCGAGCCCCGCGTACGCATAATTGATAATCATTCTATGTTACGACGAAGAAGCTTGATTGGTGGCCGTGATTCACGCAAATCACAATCAAATACCGTTTGACGCTTATAACCCATAAGGGTTTATGCGTCGTTAAGTATCAAACAAACAAACTAACAAACAAACAAGTACCAAACGCTAAAAATAAACTTCTTAAAATACAAATGGTATTTCTATTTTTCGTTTTATACATGTACCCACATGGACTGTACATTTAAAAAATTGTGCAAAATGGAAAGGCGGATTTCAAAATGTTTTCATTTTACGCGGTTTGACACCTTTAATCAAACCTTATCCTGTCCTGCCAGCCATGAGTGACAGTGACTTCATGTTTTGTTTACAAAGTTATCACAGACTTAGAATCGATAGATCACTTTTGTATTATATCCTATCCACAGGATAGGATTAATACACAAGTGATCTATCGATTCACATTAGCCCAAGTGAAGTATACACATCAGTATTTTGCTTAAAGCTATTGTAAGCAAAGTATTATGTCACTGTCACTCTTGGTTGGTACGACAGTAGGTCTCAAGATATTCGCACACTTAACAACACTGTTGTGAACCGGATGCACATTTGAAGATGTTTTAAATTGTTTAAGAGCTTTCCCGTGGTATATAAACATATATAGCAATATTACTTAATAACAAACACTGACAAGATGATCGGACAAATTTTTGTTCTTCTGACATTAGTCTTCACAACGAAAGCAAGTAAGTTTGGTTTAAGAAATAGATTCGCGCTCGCAGTGATTTGTTGCTTAATATATCACTGGCTGGAGGTCAGTCGTTAAAGTGAATAAATCATGAGCGCGAAGCGCGAATGATTTATCCTCTTACGACTGACCGACAGACAGTGATATATTAAGCAACAAATAACTGTCAGTGCGAATTTATTTCGATTCTAACACACAAAAAGATTAAAAAATACGAACGAATCCTTCATAGTCTATAACGATTCCGCCATTTTAAACAGACTGTCAGAAATTCCCGCAACCTTAGTTTGTCCAGACTGAAACGCGTATTTTTACGTACATTTTGAACGTCAAGTAGTTGTGAAAACGACGTTACGCCGTCTATTGTGATAGATGACGTCATTAAAATCAAACTGGCGACTGAATGACGTCACGTTGGCCCGTTCCCAGTCCGTGCAGTGATTTATCAACCAATAAATCACTGAGTTTAACCATTGGCTATATAGGCGAGGTGTGTTAGAATTGTTTGTTTTGATTCCTTACGTCTCAGTCAACAGCAATGGTCATGTCGAGACAGTTCGGACTTCAGCCTCTATGACGATTCCGACTTAAAGACTTATCTATTGATGAGATGGTAGGGGCCTGATGCTTTGGTTGTTGTCAGGCCCACTTGGACTTACCTGTTGGATTTCTTTTGCTCCGGTATTCAGTTTTATTTACTGTTGAGTCCTTATCTTTGCTTTATCTCCTTTATATGTTTTAAGAGATGCTACATTGATAAGTTAGGGTTCGTTCATGCAAACCAAACATCTATGTGTCTTTATCTACATCTGAACTAAGGGTGAAGTTGGCGCCGTGAAACCGGTTAAAACCCTCCAGTAAAATAGTTTACTGACCGTTTCAAGGCGGTACTTCTTTTGTGGATCATTCATGTTATTTCTGTCGTGTGTTTGTTATGCTTTTTTGCGCGTCAGTTCATTGTTGCTTGTGGTCACGTGCTGGGAAAGGGCTGACATATTGGCTCTCGTGTATGATGTCTAATTGTGCGTTTGTTGCTTTCCCATTGGAACTTGGGTCAGATAAGGTTCTTGATTATATCGATTCCTGATCGTTGCCCTCTTTATAACTGTTCACCAAGCCACACTTTTTCCTGGGCAAGCTTAACCAAGCGGTTAATCAGTATTCTAATGCACTTGCTTTTGTAACGCGACATCTGATTGGATAACATCAAAAATGCGACAGTATATCTTGCAATTTATTGCATCAAACAGTTTGACGCCGTTATTTACGTCACATTTGGCAGGATGGCGTGCGGCATTATGCGGCTTGCAAACATTCCATTTTGGGACGAAAAAACATTAGAATTGGGATAACCATATACAAAATTTTCATTTGGGGAGGGTCGAAAATCACGTTTAACGTCTCCGCTCGAGCACCGCCGTAAAACTAAATTTCCGACCGTCTTTCCGACGATATTAAACGAGTTTAGGATAAGAGATAATTGCGAAGCTTGCCGAGCATTTTATCTCTTTTTCGCAACGAGTTCAATAAATTCAAAAATACAAGAGCACAAATGTTAGATTCTATTTGTCATATGACATTGACATTACTTTGAAATCTCATTTCTGCCGTAAAAACGTTATAATTTTGTCATAATGTACGCAACGTTGTTATGGACGTCATTACGTTTCCCGAAAATATATAAACCACTAGTGATTTATCGATTTTATTCCAAGACGCGACGTTATGTGATAAATACAGTGAGTATGATTGAAGGAAATACCACAATCACAAACTGCAGACAAACCCGTGGCATTGTGAGGAAGAGCCACACAACAATCATGAGACACCAGGAAGACAAACAAAGCAAAGAAAAGCAACCAGCTCTCTCTCTCTCTCTCTCTATTCCCCATCGAGATGATTGTGAGACTAGAATGTGAAACAATACAACAAATCAACTTCTTTAAAACCTACGTTCTGTTCGATTGTTGGGAATAGAATAACTACAACATTAGCGGGTAGAAATGGATATACGTGTTATCACTATCTCTAGATAACTACTTTTGAAAACTTCATTTTATCATATGACGTCGCGTCTGGGAGTGATATAACGCAATGCAATAAAATCGATAAACCACAAGTGGTTTATAGATTTACGGGAAACGTTATAACGTCCATAACAACATTGCGTACATAATGACAAAATGAGATTTCAAAGTATTTGTCATATGATAAGCAGAATCTAACATTCGTGCTCTTGTATTATTGAATTTATTAAACTCGTTGCGAAAAAGAGATAAAATGCGAGGCAAGCCTCGCATTTTATCTCTTTTTCCCAACTCGTTTAATAAATTCAATAAAACATGAGCACTCATGTAAGACCCTCTATACATTTTAAGGTATCTGCAATATAAACATCTCTGTATCTATAGATATCAACCTTTCAAAACGTCACTGTATCGATAGATATCTGCCATTTAAACCATCATTGTATCTATAGATATGTGCCATCTATTACGTCATTGCGTCGATAGATATCTGCCATTCAAAACGTCACTGTATTTATAGGTATCTTCCATCCAAAACGTCATTGTATCTATATATATCTACCATCCAAAACGTCATTATATCTGGAGATACCTACTATCAAAAACTTTTTTTTATCTATAAATATCTACCATAAACAATGTCATTGTATATATATATATATATATATATATATATATATATATATATATATATATATATATATATATATATATATATATATATATATATATATATATATATATATATCTACCACCCAAAAACGGTATTGTATCTGTAGATGTCTACCATCCAAAACGTCACTGTATCTATATATATATATCTACTGGCCAAAACGTCACAATATCTACATATATCTAACGTCATTGTTTCTCTAGATATCTACCACAAAAACGTCACTGTATCCATAGATATCTACTACCCAAAACGTCATTGTATCTAATGAAATTTACCACCAAAACGTTACTGTATCTACAGATAACTACCATCCAAAACGTCATTGTATCTAAAGGTATCTATCACCAAAAACGTCATTGTTTCTATAGATATCTTCCATCCAAAACGTCACTGTATCTGCAGATGTCTACCATCCAAAACGTCACTGTATCTATATATATCTACTGGCCGAAACGTCACAATATCTACATATATCTATTCTACCATTCAAAATGTCATTGTATCTGTAGATATCCACCATCCAAAACGCCATTGTATCTATAGATATATACAATCTAAAACAATCTATAGATATCTACCATCCAAAAAGTCACTGTATCTATAGACATCTACCATCAAAAACGTCACAATATGTCGATGTCTACCATCCAAAGCATCATTGTATCTATAGATACCTACCATCAAAAACGTCACATTCCCTATAGATATCTACCATCCAAAACGTCATTGTATCTGAAGATAACTGCCATCAAAATGTCATTGTATCTATATAAATATCTACCGTTATAAATGGCATTCTATCTATAGATATCTACCATCCAAAACATCATTATATTTGTAGAATCTACAAGCAAAAAAAAAACGTCATTTTATCTGTAGATATATACCTACAAAATCGTCACTGTATCTATTGATATCTACCACCAAAAACGTCACTGTATCTACTGATATCTACCATCCAAAACGTCACTGTATCTATAGGTATTTACCATCAAAAACGTCATAGTATCTATAGATATCTACCATCAAACACATCACTGCATCTATAGATATCTACCATCTAAAACGTCGTATCTATAATAGTTATCTACAATCCAAACGTCATTGTATCCATATAGATAACTAACATCCAAAGGCCAATGCATCTCTAGAGTATAGATATCCACCATTTAAAACGTCATTCTACAAAATAAAAAGGCAGTTTATTTTATTCAGATCATATCAAATTTAACATAAGTGAGATATATTTTTACTGCCGCCGAACATGGCTCTTTTTGTGATTCTAAGACTGGAGCCTTTTTCAAAAGGTTTCAAGTGAAGGACATTTGTCAGAAAAAAAACTATTTTGCACGTGACGTTTGTGCTTAGGCACACTTTTTACATTTTCTTTAAGTGCTGATTTCATGTGTTTTGTTCAATAAATCTAGACCATTAAAGCTGCATACTCTGTAACTATGAACATTTTTCGAAAAAAAATATTTTCTTTTTAAATCATTTGTAAAAGTAGAATTAAGCTATGTTTTCACAATAAAAATGTTCAGTACAGCTGGAAACTGCATGGAAAAGTGAATTATCTTATCAAATAGGTGTATTTTTCTCTTGTTGGTAATTATTTGCGTCCCTCCAATAATTATAGACCATTGAATTTTAACATAAATGCAGCTGTTTTGATAGTGATAATTTGTTAAGATTTACGAAAATGGTAAAATGTTTACCTGAATTTGAATATTTTTACTGCGTTCTTGAAAAATACAAACATTATTTTTAAAATTAGAAGATCAAAAGTTACAGACTATGCAGCTTTAATACCAAATAAACACACTAAAAAGTCGAATCGAGCGAGAGTCCCTGGAGAGTCTCTACCACCTTGCCGTGGTCTCTGGGGCACACTTCACACAGGGGGCGATATTGATTGTAATACTTGTCTCCTCTTAGAGTGCTAAAAGTAGGACACACCAGTTTGCCGTTGGTGGCTTTCTCGGTAACTCGAAGGGGATGGTCTGGAGAATGAGAGCTTGCAGAATATGGACGTTTATAAATTCTGTATGACTCAACACGTCTCTTTTGCCTCTTTGACAGGGTAGACTGAGGTGGAAACACGGCCCAGTGTTTCTAATCGGCTATGTCATGCTGAGCCCCAGGATTCTGAAAATGTAAAAAAATATTTCTTATATCTTCGTTCTATAGTATCGTTCTGATGCCAACCATGTGTCCATTATCTTATACTTTCTTTCTTTTATAAAATAATCCTGGAAGACAGTGGCTTAACGGGTCAATTGTGCAGATTCTATTTGTGCAAGTATACCCTCTATGTAGCCCTAGCACTGGAGGTCGGAAATCCACTCCATTTAAGTGCTCCCTTGTTGGGCTCCACGGTGGGTCGGGAGCATGGAGGATGAATCTTTCAACTAAACTACATGGCTAAACAAAAAGCAAAAAAACGTCACATAGCAAATTCAGATACTGACTCTGAAAACTCGTACTCAGTTTCTCAACCAACTAAATCAAGTTCGTCTACCTCAACCAAAAAACCTTATGTACCCAGATTTATTTAAAATCCATTTGTTGTACATAAAACCATAATGAGCATTGCAGGAGAACAAAAAAGCATAAAGAATCTAAGGTCTGGTGATCTTTTGATACAATGTGCTAAATAATCACACGAAAAAATTCTACTACAGATGAAGACATTTTGTGGTCTAAAATGCTCCGTAACACCCCATTCATCCTTGAACACATCCAAGGGTATTATTTGCTGTCCAGCCTTGAGCAGAGTGACAAGCAATTATATCAAGGAAGGCATGGTTGAACAGGGAGTTACGGATGTTCGTAGAATCACTGTACGTCGGGATGGTTTCATGAAATTAACCAACACATATGTTCTTACATTTAACTCACCTAACTTACCTACAGTTGTTAGAATAGGCTTTTTATGCAAGTGAAAGTAGATGTATATATACCAAACCCACTTCGATATTACAATTGTCAAGTGTTTGGTCACCACAAAAATAAATGTGGTAGACACCCTGTATGCTGCAACTGCGGTGAGCCTGAATATTGTGGACCATCTGGCGTGTGTGACAAACCAGACAAATGTGTCAACTGCTCAGGTGATCACCCTACACTCAAAGCAATGCCCACAATGGGAGAAAGAGAAGAAAATTCTTAAAATCAAATGTGAAAACAACTTATCATTTCCTGAAGCTCGTAAACAATACGAGCAATTTTACACAGGTCAACCCTATGCAAGTGCTGTAAAACCAGGCACTTGCAACAAATCTACACAAACTGACAACAAAAGCAGACAGACAGACAACAGCTTTACCGAATACTTACAACAACAAGTAACAGAGAAAACGCAAGGTACACAAGAAAAAAGTAATTCATCTCCTCATACAGGAAAAAGTAACTCATCTCATCCTGGGCCAGCCCTCAAGCAGGCAACCTTTGATATGATAAAGAAAGATGAGAAGAAGAAAAAAGAAGAGAAAGACAAACTAAAAAACAAAACAAAAAGAAGAAAGACGACAGCAATATCAAAAAGAACAAGCACAGAAAGAAACAGGAGCAGCACAAAAAGCAAAACAAGCTGAAAAGAATCCATTTTCTGTGATTGCTGATAAAGATAAAGAGGAGGTCATGGACGATGATTCTGTGGTTTTTACAGAGACCTCTTCCAGCGATCACCTCCCTAAAGGCACACTGTCAAGATTACCCTTATCTTAAATAATGGAAGATTTCAATCTAACCATTATTTTATTTCCCCTTTTAATATTATTTTCAAGTATGGATTTTAAACATAAAATTATACAATGGAATTGTCCAGGTTTGAAAGTAAGTAAGGGTGCAAAGATCAGGAATCGATACAATCAAGTATCACACCTGACCCAGGATACCAATGAGAAAGTGACAAACTCACAGTAGACACCACAAACGAGAGCCAAGAGGTCAGCCCTTTCCCAGCAGGTGACCACAAAGCACATATAAACAGACCCGCACAAAGACATAACAAACACAAGACAGAACAAAAACATAAAAGATCCACAAAAGAAGTACCGCCTTGGAACGGTCAGTAAAATATTTTACTGGAGGGCTTAAAATCATGAAATCTAATTATAATGAAGTATCTCTATTAATTTCTGAATATAATCCATCTGTATTTTGTTTTCAAGCGACATTTCTTAAACCAGATGATAACATCTCATTAAAAGGTTTTAATATATATATAACTATGTTCATACTGATTGTCTGAGGCCCTCTGGTGGTGCCTTAATATTTGTAAAATCATCTTTCCCACAAAGAAAGATTGATTTACAATTAAACCTACAAGCAACTGCTGTTTCTGTCACTCTAGACATAGAAATAACCATATGTTCTGTATATATTCCTCCATCATTTTCTCTCAACTCCCAACACTTGGACAATTTACCACAACAACTTCCTTCTCCATATATCATATTAGGTGACTTCAATGGTCACAATATCCTCTGGGGTGGTCAGAACAATGATTCCAGAGGTGAACTTACAGAATATTTCATTACAAAGAATGACATATGTATTATGAATGTTAAGTCTTACACTTATCATTCTCCAAGTACAAAGTCTTTTACATCTATTGATCTTTCCTTCTGTCATTCATCACTGTTTCTTGATTTTAATTGGTCTGTGTGTGAGGACCAATTCAATAGTGATCACTTCCCTATCATCATTGAACAGAACACTTTTTCCACTGCCGATCACAATCCAAAGTGGAAATTAAATAGAGCCAACTGGGATCTATTTAATACTCTGTGCACTGGTAAATTGGTACCAGAAAGCTTCAAAGAATCTCCTGATTCTATAGCTGATTTTACCTCTTCTCTTATTGAAATATCTAAAGAATGTATTCCTAAAACTTCGACAAATCCAACTAAAAGTAATCCATGGTACAATGACGACTGTAAAGAAGCAATTAAACAGCACAAACAACCTCTATCTAAATTTAAAAAGATCTCCAAATACCAACGATTCCAATGACATCAAAGTATTTAGAGCTTAAGCACGTAGAACAATTAAAATTTCGCGCGTAAGTCATGGAGATCTTATGTTTCAAAAATCAATCATAAAACACCTATTAAAAAGGTTTGGGATATGATAAGAAAAATCTCTGGAAAAACAAATCCCCTAGTTACACAAATTTAAACAGAGTGGGTACTGACAGCAAAGCAACTTCAAAAACAGACATTGCTGACACTTAAGGAGAAACTTTTTGTCACAACTCATCATCATTCAATCACTCTGAATCCTTCAGAAAGATTAAAACCGAACAAGAGAAAGTTAAATTGAATTTTAAAATCACAAAATAATGAAATTTATATCAAAGTTTTAATTTAGATGAATTAGTTGAAGCTATTGAACTACCACAAGACTCAGCCACGGGTCCTGATGAGATCCACTATCAAATGCTAAAACATCTCCCAGAGAATTCTCTTGAAACCCTTTTGAATGTATTTAATTACATTTGGACCACTGGTAAATTTCCAGAAGATTGGACATATACAACCATAATCCCAATTCCAAAACCTGGGAAAGATCCTGCGGAACGTAATAATTATAGACCTATAGCTTTAACAAGTTGTCTATGTAAAACACTTAAAAGAATGATTAATAAAAGACTTACTTGTTTTTTAGAATCCAATAATCATATACGCGGTTCCAGTCTGGTTTCAGATCTTACCGCAGTACAACGGATAATTAAGTTAGATTGGAAATCTTCATACGTGATGCCTTTATTAAGAAGGATCATGTAGTTGTTGTGTTTTTTGATTTGGTAAAGGCTTATGATACCACGTGGAGATATGGCATTTTAAAAGATATCCACAAACTAGGATTAAGAGGTAGACTTCCTACATTCATTGAAAACTTCCTTGCAGACCGCACCATGCAAGTCCGAGTTGGCTCCTTTCTGTCTGACTATTATGACCAGGAGCAGGGTGTATCTCAAGGGATTGTTCTGTCTACAACACTATCAAAAGTATCAAAATTAATGATATTGTGAAATGCTTAGGTAATCTTACTGATTGCTCATTATATGTTTATGACTTCTGTATCTGTTATCACTCAAAAAGCATGGCGATGATTGAACGTCAACTGCAACAAAATTTTAATAAGATTGAAAATTTGGCAACAAGCAATGGTTTTAAGTTCTCCAAATCTAAAACACAGTGTGTACAATTCTGTCAGTTGCGCAAGCAACATGATGATCCTGTTTTACATTTATATGGATCACCTATTCCAGTTTTTGAGGAATCTAAATTCCTTGGCATTTTATTTGTTAGAAAACTCAGTTTTATACCCTATATTAAATATCTCTAAGCTAAATGTTTAAAAGCATTGAATCTTTTAAAAGTGCTCTCCCATACTTCTTGGGGTGCAGACCAAACTACAATTTTCAAACTTTATTGTCACTAGTCCGGTCAAAATTAGACTATGGCTGTATTATATATGGCTCTGCACGAAAATGATATCTTCGAATGCTTGATACAATACATAACCAAGGACTCAGGTTAGCTTTAGGGACTTTTATAACTTCTCCTGTTGCTAGTCTCTATGTGGAAGCAGATGAACCATCATTATACTCACATAGAGAGAAACTCTCTTTGCAATATGCTATAAGACTTGCTGCTAACCCATCAAATCCTGCTCATGACATTACATCCCCACCAAATTATGTTGATTTATATGAACAGAAACCTAAAGCAATTAAATCATTTGGCATCAGAATTTCACCACTTTGAGAATCTACCAAGCTCAAACCACAAAATATTGAAAACATTTTACACCAAATATTCCAGCTTGGTGTATGAAACAACCTGATATCCTTTTTGATTTACATTCCGGTTAAAATCTGAATCAAATCCACACATATTAAAAGATGATTTCAGACGGCTGCAAAGTCGTTATAAGAATTATCAACAAGTTTATACTGACGGGCCAAAAGAAGACTCAAAGGTTGGTTATGCTGTTATATCAGACAGCCATAGTTATATATAACATATACCTGACGATTCATCAATTTTCACTGCTGAAGCAAAGCAGTCGATGTAGCTTTAGATTTTATTAGCACTTGTGATGCTAACAAGAAATTTACTATATTTTCTGACTCGCTTTCTGTATTGAAAGCAATGAACCATACCAGTTCAAAGAATCCACAGATTCAGAAACTTTTAGAACAATGTCATGAGCTTTTAGCTAATAAAGAAATTGTTCTCTGTTGGATTCCTAGACATATAGGTATCCAAGGGAATGAGATGGTAGATAAGCAAGCAAAAACATCGCTTTCATTAGAACCAACTTCTTTTAAGATTTCATTTTCTAATTTTAGCCATCTATCAATAAATATATCTTGGATCAATGGCAAACTTCATGGAATAACATCATTGGAAATAAAATTCTTGAGATAAAACCAACTATTGGTGAACATCAATAAGTTGTTCGAAGCATTAGAAAGAAGAAGTTGTTTTGGCTCGACTCCGTTTAGGTCAAACAAGAGTCACACATTTATACTTACTACTAGGTGAAGAGCAACCACAATGTCTTGGTTGTGCTGCACCATTCACAGTACGTCACTTCCTTTCGGAGTGTGGCGATTTTGCACAAGTAAGAAATAATTGCTTCCATGTTGAGAACATGAAGCAGTTATTTCAAGATATACATATTGATAGTATTATGACATTTTTAATACAAATAAATCTTTTTAACAAAATCTAATTGCTATTTTCAAAATCGTGTTTTGTTTTACGTTTTCATCAGACCATAAAACAGATCAATTTTGTATTCTGTTCAGTTAAAGAACATGTACAGTTATCTGAATAGCTCTTTGAAACTGTCAGATACTGTACGTGGTCTCTCCTGTCAACAATTGTATTGCAACTTGTTATCATTATACAAACTCGTCATCATCATTCCTTTCATTTTATTTTTACAAATTTTTACTTTTTCCATCCACATTATGTTAACTTTAATAACGTCTGACGCTAATGACCCACAACGGTTGATGTATCGTTAAGCACCAAACAAACAAAGGAATCGAACGAGAAACGGACAGAGATATGGTTAGGCTGTGCTTTCTGTTGTTGTGCGTTCTGTAAAAATTTCGTGCAGTAGAAATCCAACATTTTTACTCGTGCTACTCACTCATAAAACTACTATACTTATTTGTCACCCCACTCGATGTGAATATATTTTGTATTCACCTCAAAAAGTAAGAAACCTCTACACTGACAATGAACTTAATCTTATAAACCATGAAGTCACGTGATACATGTAGAAGCTGGCCAAAGTGCCATCTAGTTACATCATCATAAACCAATCATATTTCAAATTTACCATAAAGCGCCCTCTACATTGGTAAGCTTCCATTTATATCAATCAATCAGACGATACAAAAGTGACTCATAGTCCCACCAGTTGCGCAATTTCCAAAAGGTCATATGAATAGATGTATTGCACAATCCTGCCAATCAATGTCAGGCTCGACATGATCTATTTATTGGGCTGATACAGTTTACTAAACTTAGTAACATTTGTCATCAGGACCTTTCAAAAGTGTTAAAACATCCCATCAAAATTGACAGGCTTATAAATATGACCTTTAAGATACAATGACAAACCGGTGTCAAACTTCCTTTAAAAAACTTAAACATGTCAATTACAGATGTCAACAGGACGCCTAGCCTGAACATCTGTGTTTAAACTAAAGCAAGCATTCACAAATATTGTAAATCCTCACAGGCAATTCACAATTATTGTGAACCCTCTCAGATGAAGCCAGCTATTTTATAGAGCTACTCAACTCACTCTCAGTGTTTTTTCTCTTTATATCACTCAGGTGTTATTGGTTACCCATATGATAACTACCAATATGATAATGAGATAAACAATGACGTCACGATTGATCGATATCGTTCATTTGAACTTTTCGAGCCTGAAACAACGTGCGAACTGAAGATCAAGAAAGGAGGTTACGTCATCGATGACTTTGCTGCAGCGTACGGAGGTAATAGAGTATACATGAAGTGTGATGCTAGATGTAAAGGTCCAGGTGCAACCCCAGCTCTGGCGTGGTACAAGGAACCGAGCAACATACCGATATCAGCGTTCACCAGACGGTGAGTTTATATGGGAGTGAAAAAATATCTCTTTAAACAATAAACAAGTGCATCTGGAAAAACACCGTTTTGGTGGGAAAAGTGACCTGCGGATATAATTTTCTAAAACCCATGCTGGCATCATCTGCATTAGCACCTATTCAGGGGTGGGTCCGGAAATTTCGTCAGTGGGTGGTTGGATGGTCGTCCAAGCACTACTGACAAAAATTCTGACAATATTGTCTTTACATATCCCAAGGGAACCTCTACTATTCAGGAGGGGATTCCTTTTGCTTATTCCTATTTAGTGTGTGTGTGTGTGTGTGTGGGGGGGGGGGTCCAGATCGCTGGATCTGCCAATGCCACACTTAGTAAATGATAAATGTATTGGGTGTTCTCTGAGGAACATCATATTTACATTATATACTTAAAACCAAAAGAAACTTTACACTGTTAATACAATATTTTTACCAGATAGTGCAAGTGATCTATTAAATTTTCTCAATCTATTTTAAAGTCAGATCGATTATGCATTAGACAATTTATTTTTTTATTGTTGTTTTTTTGTTGTTATGAATATTACAAGACCCTAATCAAACAGACAAGAGGGGGGGGGGGCAATTTTTTCCTAAGCACATTTCTTTAGATGTGTTACTGTAACTTTGGTATTGGACAATTTCAAATTTTAAGGACCATTCTGAAAGATATGCTATCGAATTTTTGATTAAAGTTCAAGTCAGCCCTGATTCTTCCAGCGTCAACGAGAACATCATATTTAAAACTACATTTGTAATTAAAAAGTGAAAGAAAAAAACTTAAAATAGCATACTACTAAATCTCTGCGATATATGATCACCATTTCATGGCATATACTTTCTTCCGTACAGAGTTAAGTCAGCTTTTCACCAACAATGAAATTATAAGACTTCGTCTAAAAATTCAAATGTCATCCCGAAAGGACTAAATTAACTATTTTTTTTAATTCAAAGGGAGATAATTTTGATGAGAACCAACTTTAAGATGCTGTCAAAAGCTAACCATACGAAGGAGAAAAAAATTCCGTCAGTATTTTTATGGGTAATGATGACACTTAGACATTCGAATCCCAGGTCTACCCAGGATTGTGTTAAGAAAGACTGAGTTTGTGTTTTAAATGAAAGCTCAGATAACTCAAAATGAGACTAATCGACCAAGGATGTGTTTCGCAAACCATGTTAGGGCGGATACCAGGAGCTCATTGCAATATTTTATCTGATTAAAATCATGAACAGTAAAGATATATTCGGTAGTTAAAATTGTAAATAAACTTTTAGTTTTAAGCAATCTTACTCACTTACTATTTTAACCCTTAACTACATCGGTTTCATGACATAATTTAGATTTGGATCCAGGATTTATTCATAGGGTGTTCAACTCTACAAAGGGGGGTTCTATTTGTTAATTGTACTTTATTATTTGTTATTTTTTCCTTATTTTTCTGTAAATTATCCATGAAAATGGAATGGTTAACCTTAAAGAGGGGCTCTAGCGGACCCCCTGCACCCCCTCTAGATCCGCCACTGATCGTTTTCTTTTTAGACAACTTAAATAAAAATTCAAGAAAAAAATAAGTAAAGTAAAGTTTTGAATACTTTTGAAAATATACTGGAAAATGGAGCATTTGCTCCAAAACAGCGATTTCGTATTTTACCATAATGTTTTGAGCAAAAGCTCAATTTCCAATGATGTTTTGAAATACATACTTTTTTATAGGAATACACAGTATTTCAAAGGCGTTATTATGGGGTAAATGGCTAAATTCATGTCATTATTTTATAGCGTAGCCAGTTACAGTCGAAGTTCCAATCGGATCCAAGTGCTCTACATCGGCCCCTTTCTAAAGCGAGATGTTGGACGTTACACATGCAGGGGTTGGCTAGGACCACGTCTTGGATGGGTTGAAAAAACTATTACACTATTTATGGGTAAGAAATAAAGCCTGCATACATGTAAGGCGTATAAAAGCTCCGCCCGTGAGTGGAATTTCTGTACAGTATGATTTTCTAAAAGTAATTAGGCCTCGTCACGAGAAAACCTGTCTTCAGTGCCTACAGTTACGAGTGCGTAACAAAACCTAATTTCCATATTTTACATGAACTTTGATACACTCCTTTCATCAAGTGAATCAACAAAGAAGAAGAGAGTTGAGTCGGACGTTCTCTAGCAAAACTTTGTTGATCCGGCAATACATATTTCAAATGATTGAAATTCCTAAACTAGTTTATAGTTTAAACATATTTTATTGCCAAATATATACCGCAACTTAAACTGCATGTATGTGGTCACTGGTACCTACTTGCGAGAAATGACAAAATATCAAACCTAGGTTTCGTATTTTGACATATTCACGCGACTATACGCCTTTACATGTAACCTACGCTATCTTTCGTGACCCAGGCTGCTTAGTTCCAAATATCTCATGTAACGTTTATCATTGTTAGCCAACACATTGAATATCTTTTGAAATAAGTTTTTAGCTCACCAGAGCCTAAAGCTCAGGGTGAGTTTATTGTATGGGACTCGAGCCGGCGTCCCTCCGTCCGTGCGTCCGTCCGCCCACACTTTCAAACATGAATATCTCTAAAATCAGCCGGCCAATCATAATCAAATTTCATCAGGAGCATCATTGGGGTTGGGGATTGACTGCATTTGGTTTTGGGTAAGATCGGATCAGAACTCTGGTTTCCATGGCAACAGATAGCTCCCATAGGGTTATAATGGGGAAGATCTTGTGACCTCTCTAGCTCCTTCTTTTTTGAATTGTTTTTCTTCTTTCTTGCAAGTAACAAGGACAACCATAACATCTCGAATGGGTTCGAAATTCGGCAGGATCCGACCAGGGACTTATGAGTTAGCTGCCCTTGAGCGTCTGGAAAAATCCCCATAGACTTATAATGGGAGAAATGTTGTGACCACTCTAGTACCTTCATTTTTGGATAGATCTTCTTCATTCTTGCAGATAACAAGACCAACCATTAAAGCTTGGATGGGTTTGAATTTCGGCAAGATTCCATCACTGACTTCTGAGTTAGCTGCCCATAGACTTATGATGGGAGAATATATATTTGTGACCACTCTAGTGCTTTCAATTTTGAACGGATCTTCCTCATTCTTGCTTACAATAAGGACAACTATTTAAGCTTGGATGAGTTTGAATTTCGGCAAGATTCCATCTCTGACTTCGGAGTTAGCTGCCCTTGAGCGTCAGAAAATTTAATGAATAATGTTGTGACCACTCTAGCTCCTTCATTTTTGATTGGATGCAGGCAACAAGTAAACCAATAATATCTCGAATGGGTTTGAAATTCAGCAGGATCCGAACAGGGACTTATGGGTAACCTGCCCTTGAGCGTTTGGAAAAATCCCCATAGACTTATAATTGGAGAAATGTTGTGACCACTCTAGTTCTTTCAATTTTGAATGGATCTTCCTCATTCTTGCTTACAATAAGAATAACTATTGAAGCTTGGATGAGTTTGAATTTCGTCAAGTTCCCATCACACATTTTGGAGTTTGCTCCCCTTGAACATCTTAAAAATTAATGATTAATTTTGTGACCACTCTAGCTCATTCTTTTTTGATTGGATCTTCTTCATTCTTGCGGGCAACAAGTAAACCCGAAAAATCTCGGATGGGTTCGAAATTCAGCAGGATCCGACCAGGGGCTTATGAGTTATCTGCCCTTGAGCGTTTGGAAAAAATTCCTATAGACTTATAATGGGAAAAATCTTGCAACCACTCTAGTGCTTTCAATTTTGAATGGATCTTCTTCATTCTTGCATACAATAAGGACAACTATTAAAGCTTGGATGAGTTTGAATTTCGTCGAGATCCCATCACATATTTTAATTTTGGAGTTAGCTCCCCTTGAGCATCTTAAAAATTAATGAATAATGTTGCGATCACTCTAGCTCCTTCATTTTTGATTGGATCGTCTTCATTGTTGCAGGTAACAAGGACAACCATAAAAGCTTGGATGAGTTTAATTTAATTAGAACCAACTTTAGAATGTGGAGTTAACTTCCCTTGAGCATCATAAAAAATCTGCATAGGCTTACAATGGGAGATCTGTTGTGACCACTCTAGCACCTTCATTTTTGAATGGATCTTACTCATTTGTAGGTAACAAGGACTTCCATAAAAGTTTGAATGAGTTTGATTTTCCGCCACACCCATCCACCAGCTACAGAGTTAGCTGCCCTTGAGTATCTAAAATATAACTATATAATGTTGTGACCACTCTAGCACCTTCATTTTTCATTTGATTTTCGTCATCCCTGTAGGTTACAAGGACATACATAAAAGTATGGATGAGTTTGAATTTCGGTCAGATCCCATAACTGACTACGGAGCTAGCTGCCCTTGAGTATCTGAAAACTACACTTTCACCAGGTTTCCAATGCAATTTTTATTCAGATCTTTTTAATACTTGCAGATAACTAGAACCGGCATAATATCTTATGTTTTTGAATTAATTCCTGGTCACTGTTTCAAGTTCAGAGTTATCTGCCTTTGAGCATCGTAAATTATGGTGTCTCCAAACATTATGCTGGCTCCATGCTGAGCGATCGTTGCCCATTGGGCTACTTGTTTTTGTAAAAACGTACATGTGTATGTGATCGGTCACGCAAGACATTTTCAGATGGTTGCACACCTTTAACATACGCTGTTTTTTGTAACTCAGGCTGCACAGCTCCAAAGATCTCGTGTGATGTTTATCGTTGCTTACCAGCAGAGTACCGGTGTGACGGAGTGAAACAGTGCCAGGATGGGTTCGATGAAAATGGATGTGGTAAGAAGGGGAAAACATAAGGTTAAGTCGGGTATATTCGAACAGACACTTAAATTCGGACAGCGACCTTGTTTGTTTCATATTTCAAATATTGAAATAAAAAATGAATTCACTAAACAAACAGTGAAAATCCTGATCTGGATTTACACTGTTTGCAAATATGTGTCCGAATTTACCTGATGTCCGAATTTACCGACTTTACCATACCGTAGAGTTAGGACTAAAGTAAACCACCTCTGTGCACCTGATGTGCACGATTTATTTTTCTTCAGTTAGAACCACGCAACCACCAATTTAGCAATATATTCCAATGGAACTTCTCAAGGCAAGCTGTCGGGCCGCGTAGCGCAGTCGGTAACGTGTCTGGTTACAGATGCGAAGCTGACTGCAGATCCAGGGGTCGCGAGTTCGATCCCGGCCCGGTCCCATACTTTCGTGGAGATTGATCATGAAATAATTTCTACGGCCATTCTCCTCCCTTCCGCTGAATCATTCATGAAGGGTTTTTGTCAGTTATAAGCGAAAGTATGTGCACGATTACTGGTTAACTGCTTGTTCAAGCTTGCCCAGGAAATAAGTGTGGTTAGGTGAGCTGACCGTCCCGCAATGACCATAGCTGTTGACTTGGGACGTAAAGCAACAATACAAACAAAAACAAACAAAATCAAGACAAGCTGTCAGAAACATAATCAGACTGTCGATTATTGTTATCCAGGTGCATGACAAACTACATGAAAGATTGTTCATTTCTACGTGCTCATTTCACTGAAACAATGAAATTAAGTGGTTGATAATTTGTTTTAAAAAAGCTCATGGTGAAAAACTCATTTATTGAAAAAAACATATGTTGTAGGTACACATTGAAATTGCCTCTATGAGGCGATTACAATGTGTACCTACAACATATGTTACTCAAAATAAGGAAAACTATTTGGAAATGTACACTTGTCAAGTATCATGTCTATTGTCTTTGCCTTTTTTAAACACCCCAAACTGCTAATCAGTAATAAAATACCTGTGGCTCTACGAGGGTCAGTCAAAAATAACTGAGCCTTACCTCATAACATTTTAGTTTGGTATTGTAGACAACAAATGTGATTATTTTCTATAAGTATCATATGCCATCGATGTTTTGATCCTGAAGAATTATCCTAGTGAAGCTTCTATTATGTTTGCTAGGCAACGGAAGATCGTCAGTCAGTTCGATGTGTTAACGATTTCGGCCACCAGGAATATACAGTATGTCTTTCAAAAGCTTGCCTGCTTGATAGTTATTGTGAAAGGCATATTTGATATCTATTTGAATAACATATACCATATTGTCTTTTCATTACAATAAGTTTGTTAATGTTTAGGTGAACATTGATTGTATGCCTAGCAACAAAAAACGCCAAAATTCTGCAATGCAAATTTTCAAATACAAGAAAATAGTGTTACCATGGAAACAAAATTCTGAACTTAAATCAAGGAACTTTGTATGTCTCAGGGTTATCTTTTGTATGCAGTACTGTTAAAGCGTTATACGCCTAATATTTTATGTTTTCTATTAAAATTGTGTAAATATGAATGTGGGTGGGGTAAATTTTAGGACGTCAGGCATGTTAAAATTTGATAAATTCTGAAATCAAACTTCCACAGAATCTATAATTTGGAGTCAGTTGGTTTCTGTTCTGTGACACAGAACAGGTACATGTTAAAGATATCGGACGACGGTGAATAACGCCCTGTTTTAACATTACATGGCAACGCTTAAAATTAGATGTCTCATAGCGTGAAGCTTTTGTCCTAGTGGGCTTTTGTCCTACACTCGTAATGTTATAAGTCCCTGGTAACTTTGTAAAGAAAACAGGACGTCACTGTATCTCTTGGCTGGCAGGACAATAGATGTAATTGGCCTAACACTAAGAATAAGTTGTCTGTCACAACATGAACACAATTTTTGTAGAAGTGGGATTTTGTCCTCCATGTCAAATTTAGCAGTGGGTTTTTCTTCCCAGTGGGATTATGTCCAGTGGGATTTTGTCCCAGTGGCCTTTTGTCCATTCCCCCAACATTGCATTACAGAGCCAGCACGTAATGTACTTATCGCATTGTTGAGCAAAGCTGGCCCATGCAAATCCAGTGCCAATGAGTTCGATCCAGGCCTGGTCCCATACTTCCGTGGAGATTGATCATGATATATTTTCTACCGCCATTCTCCTACGTACTGATTCAAGTAGGCCCAATAGTACTTGCATTTGTCAATTTCTAATGATATTGTTTCTACCAAAATTTATGATAAACGTGACGACTTTGATTTTGAAATTGTCAATTTCCCATTTTTAGATGGTGATGTTCCTCGTTCTACATCCTATGGAGTCTATATCTCTCAACTCATTCGTTTTGCTAGAGAATCTAGCTATGTTGCTGACTTCAACACTCGCAATAAATTATTAACTCAGAAACTTCTTAAACAAGGCTATCGGTATCATAAACATTTTCAAAATTTTATAGACGATACTATGATTTGATTTCTAAATTCCAAGTTGGACTTAAATCTCTCTTGCGCCAAAGACTTTCGGAACCTCATTTCTATGGTGACTTGGTGTATAAGTTGAAGAAGATTGTTGGCTCTAATAATTTTTCAGCGCAGTTTATTAAAATAATTTCCCATTATAAAAACATTGGCTATAACATTAATGTATTGCAACAGACTGCATGCTTGGTAGTCAACCCAATTACGGTTGGCAACTTTGCTTTCCTCTTTAATTGCACGCTGGTGGGTCGGACTTCAGACTCTATGATGGTTCCGACTTAAAGACTTATCTATTGATGAGATGGTAGGGGCCTTATGCTTTGGCTGTTTGTCGGGCCCAGCGGGGTTTACCTGTTGGACGTCTTTTGCTCCGATATTCAGTTTTATTTACTGTTGAGTCCTTCTCTTTGCTTTATCTCCTTGTTATATCTTGATTTATATGTTTTAGGAGATGATGCATTGATAAGTTAGGGGTCTTTCATGCAAACCAAATATCTAAGTATCTTGATCCACATCTGAATTAAGGGTGAGGATGGCGCCGTTAAACCGGTTTAAGTCCTCCAGTAAAATATTTTACTGAACGTTCCAAGGCGGTACTTCTTTTGTGGATCTTTTATGTTTTTGTTCTGTCTTGTGTTTGCTATGTCTTTGTGCGCGTCTGTTTATATGTGCTTTGTGGTCACCTGCTGGGAAAGGGCTGACCTCTTGGCTCTTGTTTGTGGTGTCCAATATGAGTTTGTCACTTTCCCATTGGTATCCTGGGTCAGGTGTGGTACTTGATTGCATCGATTCCTGATCTTTGCACCCTTATTTACTTTGATGTCAGTTACAAACGAAAGTACATGTATGTTCACGATGTTCTGGTTAACTGCTTAGTCAAGCTTTCCAAGGAAAAAGTGAGGTTATGTTAGCTGACCGTCTCGACATGACCACAGCTGTTGCCTGGGGCATAAAGCCACAACCCAAACAAGCATAATCATATTATCAAGAAGTTTCAGGACTCCAGGTAAGGGTGTGAAATTGAAAAATATTTTCTTTATTTCTCAACCAAAACATATGTTGTGGGTACTCAAAAGAACCGCCTCAATGAGACGGTTCTTTTAAGCACCCAGAACACATGTTTAAATTGATGGGTAAGAAAATAATTAAAATTTTACGCTCATAAACTTTCCTTATCTGGATCCATGAGTTTAACTGAAAAGTAAACTTTAATTATATGATTGTTTTATTTTACTGATATTACAAAATTGAAGGAAATACCTATGCAAAATTGTTGATCTCAGCGTACAATAGCGGACCACTAATCCTGGCGGGCCGATAGTGTCCCGATACTGTATACACACGGGTGGTTAACCTAGGAACTACCACGAAATTGTGTTAACGTAATTTCGTTCTTAAGCCACATCCGGGACACGTCGTGGTAGTTTCCAGGCCGAAAATTGGATAAAGAAAGGTTGGTGTTGCTTTCATTTTTGTTTATTTTACAACTAAGAACGAACAATGGTGAAATCCGACAATGTGGTTCCGTGTAAATATGTTTCACCGTCCCCTCTAGCCCAAAATTTTGTTTGAAAAGTTATTTTCTTTCTTTAGATTCGTGTTTCCCCACTGAGCATCGGCCCAACTTTTCCCAAAGTTCGAAGGATTTTAGCCCATATCTGTCAAATTAAATGGAATTTGATATGATTTGACGATGGAAATGAATAAAAGACCCTGAATAAACATTCCTAAACAGAAAAAAATCTGAGCATTTACTCGTAAAGGATTCATGCCCCGTTCGTCCTGTGTGGTAATTTCCAGCTCATCGTGGTAGTTGAAATGCTATCGTGGTAGTTTCCAAGACTTTGTAGGATACCTTTCTGAAATGTTACAAAACATTATAGTGGTTGTTTGTTTCGCATGATAACCCTCGAATTCGTCAATTAATTACCACGGTAAACAAATAAATCACATTTCAACACCATGAAGAAGCTAAGCTGAGGACTCAAGAGATTCAATGTGATGCTTGACAGGTGGAGATCATGCCCTGGACTGCCAAACAACACCCGTCTGGAAATCTAAAGCAAAAGAAGGTCATCAGTTGAGCCGTGGTGGGCCAAGCAACAAACAAACAAATGATATAAAAATTGTGTCACTCTCTACGTTGTTCCATATTCAGTCAATTTTAAGATAAAATGGCAGGCTAAGACTACTGGCCCAAAGTATCGTAAGTACTTTCGCTTCAGAAAAAAGGGAAATATCCTCGGTTTGGGACACTTTTTAAATACATATGAGTGCGACGATGAACGGGCATGTTATTTGATAATTAAATAGCATGTTTATTCAAAAACGGAATATGTGAATATCCCTTCTTTTCATTCTTCTCATCATTTCAATAGCCAACTAAAATTAAAATTCAGGCAGTCGACATTTGTTATCTGACAAAAGGTTGCTTGAAAAGGTCTTTGTGTGAATAAGAGTGGTATTCAAGGTTCCGCCTGCACACCCCGTCTTTATAAAATGAAGTAGCCCCTGAATAGTGAACATCTGCTGATGTGAACTACTATTAAATTTCTACAAAGTCTTGGAAACTACCACGATAGCATTTTAACTACCACGATGAGCTGGAAACTACCACACAGGACGAACGGAGCATGAATCGTTAACGAGTTAATGCTCAGATTTTTTTTCTGTGTAGGAATGTTTATTTAGGATCTTTTTGTCATTTCCATCGTCAAATGATATCAAATTCCATTTAATTTGACAGACATGGGCTAAAATCCTTCGAACATTGGGGAAAGTTGGTCCGATGCTCAGTGGGGAAACACGAATCTAAAGAAAGAAAATAACTTTTCAAACAAAATTTTGGGCTAGGAGGGACGCTGAGGCATATTTACACGGAACCACATTGTCGGATTTTACCATTGTTCGTTCTGAGTTGTAAAATAAAACAAAAATGAAAGTGACACCAACCTTTCTTTATCCAATTTTCGGCCTGGAAACTACCACGACGTGTCCCGGATGTGGCTTGGGAACAAAATTACGTTAACACAATTTCGTGGTAGTTCCTAGGTTTACCACCCGTGATACATGCAATAGCTGTCCACTATCGGCCCACCAGAAAAAACGCTATTCAAATGTTATTTTGCTGATTGGCTGCTAGTGGTGTACGCTTAAAATAGAGGACCACTATCGGCCCGCCAGCAAAACGCCATTTGAATGGTGTTTTGATGGCGGGCCGATAGTGGCCCGATACTGTATAATAGCTGGGTATGTTTCCGTATTGGTACATTTCATGCGTTTGTATTTCTTTAACAGCACCGCCATCATGCGAAGACTGGCAATTCCTCTGTGATGGTTTACTGCGTCAGCAATTCTAAAAGATGTAATGGCCAATATGATTGCTTTGATGGATCAGATGAGGCTGATTGTGAACCTGGTAATATACTTTCTTGATCCTTACTGAACAAATGAATTATTCCTCCATGCTAGGGGTGAGTGTTGGTGCTCTTATTTTTGTTGCTATATAGGTAGGCCCAATCGTCCATTGAGTACTTGTGTGGGAGCGCAGAGGCTCAGTGGTAGAGTGCTTGACTCGAGACCGAGGGGCCACGGGTTCGAGCTTCACCGGCGTAACTGCGTTGTGGTCCTTGAGCAAGACACTTTTATCCTAGCTTAGTACTGGTTCAACCCAGGAAGACCCGTCTCTGTTTAACTGAAAGATTGTTGATGGGAGGTAAAGAATCAAATAAAACAAAACAAAACCAGCCAAAAGTATCCACTGTGATAGGTTACTCCCCCTTCGACAAAAAAGATGTGAATGTATCAGGCAACCCCCTAGATATTCCTGATATACTAGAAAAAATCTACGCAAGCGTGGATGTTTAGCAAATAAAGGATGGCATATGTCCATTTGGAATAATTGTTGGCACTTAAATGTCTCAGAGTAGAGTAAACATTAATGGAATTCTGACACAGTAAACACAACCTTGATATATAGACAATAGAAAAGCATGTGCATACTGTAGTATTGTCGTGCCAACCAAGAGTGACAGTGACGTAATACTTTGTTTACAATTGCTAAAGTAAAACACTAACGTGTACCCTTCGCTTGAGCTAACGCGAATCGATTCATCACTTGTGTATTAATCCTATCCTGCGGATAGGATTAACACACAAGTGATCTATCGATTCCAAGTCCCTAATACGTTGTAAACAAAACGTGACGTCATTGTCACTCTTGGCTGACAGGACAGTAGATGCCGAATCATCTTCAGATAAGTCTGCGTATCTTCCTGTTCTCGCGTTGGGACCTGTTTGGAAACCAGGTTGGGTAACTTCACTTATATGGGTTGGTACAGACGCACGTCCTAAATGACCCTCTTTATTATACCGGCAGATATATCAATAGGTTTGTTGTCAAAATATATGAAACGCCCCCCCACCCCCGCACACACACACATTAAAAAATAATAATGAATGACCTCTGTGACAGTATTGATTACTTAGGCTATTATGTCTACGTGCGTTAATCTTGTAATATACACAGTTTTACATATATAAACAGCTCGGTTTATATTTTTTTATATTTTTGTCCACAGAATCACACTTTCAGGTCTGACGAAATTATTAATGAGGCAATACATGCTGTACATAAGTATGAAATTAAATCCTAAATGAAAAAAGTCAATAAGCAATGCTTATTAGATACCCCACGCACAGTAAGGGTCAGTGAAAAAACTTGGCAAGTGATAGTTCAAACCAGCAGACCCTAGTTTTGAAAAAAAAGATTTCAGTAGAATCTGTGAAAACAAGATTTAAGTAGAATCTGTGCAAATGATCTTAAAGCTTGCAATCTGGAACATTTGTTAAGATCAAATATACAAAATTATTCACACCTGAAAGCTCTATATGTCAAAGCTTATGCCGAAAAAATAGTCTAAGTTCTCATGCCGAAAAAATAGTCTAAGTTCTCAAAGATGTCATTTTATCAAAACTTATTTTTTCCAAACCAAACTCCTTCATGCATATGTTCAATGTGTCTATATTGTAAAGGCAACATATCAAACTGCTCCATCAAAAACTGTGGTAGGAGTTGATCGGCCCATAAAGGCACTATCCATGCATATACAAAAGCCATATAAGTGAAAAATTGTCTAAGTTCTCACAGCTGTCATTTTGTCAAAAATTATTTTTTCTGAACCAAACTCCTTCATGCATATGTTCAATATGTCCATATTGAATGGGCAAAGTATCAAATTGCTCCATAAAAAGCTGTGGTAGGAGTTGATCGGCCCATGAAGGCACCATCTATGCATACACAAAAGCCTTGTTAGGGGAAAATTGTCTAAGTTCTCACAGCTGTTATTTTGTCAAAAATTATTTTTTCTGATCCAAACTCCTTCATGCATATGTTCAATGTGTTAACATTGTATAGGCAAAGTATCAAATTGTTCCATAAAAAGCTGTGGTAGGAGTTGATTGGCCCATGTATGGCCCATAATAGCATAAGCATAAAACCCTATACAAAAAGCCATTTAGAACTACAAAGGGAAATAACTCTAATAGAATTGGCCCCTAGCCCTTACTTTTTTGTTTAAAGTATTTGTCTTGCATATATGAACATGTTTGCAAGGTTTGATGAAAATCCAGCCATGACTCTTCAAGATATTAAGGAAACAAAGTGTTACAATAGCATAAGCATAAAACCCTATACAAAAGCCATTTAGAACTACAAAGGGAAATAACTCTAATAGAATTGGCCCCTAGCCCTTACTTTTTTGTTTAAAGTATTTGTCTTGCATATATGAACATGTTTGCAAGGTTTGATGAAAATCCAGCCATGACTCTTCAAGATATTAAGGAAACAGAGCGTTACGGACGGACGGACGCACGGACACACGGACGGACGGACGGACAACGTGAAAACAGTATACCCACCACAAACAAAGTTTGCGGGGGATATAAATACATGAAACGGTCATAAATTTGTCTGACCGTATATATGAATGGTTTAGGTATTTGAATATTCAGACGCATGCCTGTACTAAAATGTTTGGAACCGTTAATATGCTCGTTTCGGGCCGCTGATCCGCTATATGCTCTCCTGGAAGACGAATATTACAACCACGCAACTAGCAATTTAGCAATATACTCCCATATTACAACTCAAGATAAGCTGTCAGAAGCATAAAATTGACAGTCTGTTATTGTCATCCAGGTGCATGACAAACTATATGAAAAGGTGTTCATTTCTACATGCTCATTTCTTTGAATTAATGAAAGTGGTCGAGAATTTGTTTAAATAAGCTTGCCATGGGGTTGTCTGCAGTTTGTGATTGTGATATTTCCTGATCATACTCACTATTTTATGGTAAAAAACTCATTTATTCAAAAGACATATGTTGTAGGTACACATTGAAATTGCCTCATAGAGGCAATTCTTATGTGTACCTACAACTTATATTACTGAAAATAAGGAAGAAAACTATCTGGAAATTTACATTTTCTAAGCAGCATGTCCATTGTCTTTACCTTTTTTAAATATCCCAAACTGCCAATCAGTATTAAAATTCCTGTCACTCTACTGCAAATTGTTTATATTTGCATGACAGCTATATCACCAAATTCGAGTTCTTGAACTACCTCTTTGCTAACCGGCTAGTTGCGTGGTTGTAATGAAAACGCCCAATAAGGCGTTGACTAAAAAACAACAAGTGCCATACTTTTTGTTACACAATTAAATACTTTATAATGTTGAATTTATGTCAAAAACAAGCATACACTGTAATACAATGCATTAACGATCCCAGGCTTCTCTGAATCAGATGTTTAAAACTTCGGACTGCGCCCTCGATTTTTTACACAACCCTAGTGAATTGGCGAGTTGTAAGGCATGAAAAACCATGTTTGATACTTATATTGCTAGCTACGTCATCAGAGGAGATCGATTACGATTACGATTACTCGAACAACGATACTTCACCGATAACTTCATCATCAATAGCACCTACACAATCGTTGACGACGCCCACCAATACAGGTAAGCAAATCTCTCGCAGAGGAAGAGATACCTGGTTCAGAGGTTATTAAACTTTTTTTCATGCTCAACTTAACTGAGCACGAAATTTCAACTGCTCATAAAAACTATAATACCAACAGACGAAGAAGTTTATTGCTTTAAGTCTCTCATATCTTGTATTTATCATGCTAATAAATGTTAAAATGCCAACAATTGTTGGCATTTTAACACTTATGAGCAGGATAAATTTTAAGCTCAGCGGAGTTGAGCATGAAAAAAGTTTTATAACCTCGGGGCCTGGTCCAGAGGTTAAAACACTTTTTCATGCAAAACTATGATATTTATCCAGCTCATAAATGTTAAAATGCCAACAATCTAATCTCGCAGAGTAAGACATAAATGCGCTGAGGTTATAACTTTTTCATGCTCAACTCAACTATGCATGAACTTTATCATGCTTATAAATGTTAAAATGCCAACAACGTTATCTCATACAGGAAGACACACGACCCAAGGTTATATTGTTTCATGCTCAGCCTAACTATGCAATAAATTATCCTGCTCCTAAATGTTAAGATGCCAATAATTTCATCTAGCAGGGGAAGAGATACATGGCTTCGAGGCCACAAAACTTTTTTTATGCTTAGCTCAACTATGCATGAAATTTATCCTGCTCCTTAATGTTAAAATGCCAACAATTTTATCTCGCAGAGAAAGTGATACATGGCCCCAATGGGAAGAGATACATAGCCACGAGGTTATAAAACATTTTTCATTCTGAGCCAAGTTATGCATGAATTGTACTGGTCCTAAATGTTAAAATGTCAACAATTTTATCTCGCAGCAGAAGAGACACACAACCCCCGAGGTTATATTTTTTCATACTGATGTCAACTTGATGGACATCTTATTATTAATATAATATTATTTCTAAAGGTCCTAAATATAGATTTCTTATATTGATTTCCCTAAATGTCGTAGAGAGATTGCTGCTTCTTTAAATGACTTCAGTAATCGTTTGTGCAAACGGGAAAATGTTGAACCTGATGCCTTGAAGGAATGGAAGATTAACATTTTTAAATTATTGATACTCGTATTTCATTTTACTCTCGTAATACACATCTTTTACCCCCTAAACCTAAATCTTCTTTTCGTCATCTTAAACAGGGTATCCAGGATTTTCATATAGACTATGTTTTGGTCCCAGCAGATAAAGCTGCTAACAAAGTTGTAGTTGTTTGACGATTGTATTATATTAATACTCTTAAGCGTGAGCTTGTTGACACTAATGCCTATAAACTGCAGCCTTCTTTGAGTGAGAGGGTGATTATCGATGGGCATGGTTGTTATACAGCCCTATATTTTGGTGTCAAAGCTAAAGAAAATCAAGACAACGTTCCTACATTGTACTGGTTACCTAAACTCCATAAAAAACCCTATAAAGCAAGATTTATTGCTAATTCTAGTTCTTGTACGACAACAGAACTTTCTAATTGTTAACCTCGTCTACAGCTGTTATCAAGTACTGTGAAAAGGTATATGAGAGATCCGGTAAAAATCTATTTTGGTCTATTAAAATTCAGGTGAAATTTGAGATAAACTTAAAGCTAGAGATTTCAATGCAACCAGTTTGTCTACTTTGATTTTTCTACTCTTTTCACTACTTTACCTCGTTATTTAATTAAAGATAAACTTATTGATCTTATTAAAAGAATCTTCCAGAGAGAAGGTTCTCCTTTCCTTGCATGTTATGACAGAAAAGCATTTTTTACTTTGGAAATAAACTTAAAATTATCATGCATGGTCATGTCAAAGCGTATGTGATGCGCTGACCTTTTTGTTGGACAATATTTTTATTCAACTTGGCACCAAGCTGTATAGACAAGTAGTTGGGATTCCTATGGGCACTAATTGTGCTCCCCTGGTTGCAGATTTGTTCCTGTTTTGTTATGAGAGGGACTTTATGATGTCTCTTTCAGATGATAAGCAGGCTGATGTTATTAATGCGTTTAACACTACATCCAGACATTTGGACGATATTTTAAACATAAATAATGTTTATTTTGACAATATGGTAATTCAAATATACCCTTCAGAGCTCCAACTTAATACAGCTAATACCTCTGATACCAAAGCTGCCTTTTTTGATATGCATTTGCCTATTTCTAATTATATAATGTCTACCAAAATTTATGATAAACGTGACGACATTGATTTTGAAATTGTCAATTTCCAATTTTTAGACGGCGATGTTCCTACATCCTATGGAGTCTATATCTCTCAACTCATTCGTTTTGCTAGAGCATCTAGCTATATTACTGACTTCAACTCTTACAATAAATTGTAAACTCAGAAACTTCTAAAACAAGGCTATTGGTATCATAAACTTCGCAAAACATTTTCCAAATTTATAGACGATACTATGATCTAAATTCCAAGTTGGACTTAAATCTCGTTTACGCCATGGACTTTCGGAACCTGAATTATATGGTGACTTGGTGTATAAATTGAAGAAAATTGTTGGCTCTAATATTTTTTTTTCAGCGCAGTTCATTAAAATAATTTCCCATTATAAAAAGATGGGCTATAACATTAATGTATTGCAACAGACGGCATGCTTGGTGGTCAACCCAATCACGGTTGGCAACTTTACTTTCCTCTTTAATTGCACGCTGGTGGGTCGGACTTCAGACTCTTTGACGGTTCCGACTTAAAGACTTATTTGTTAATGAGATGGTAGGGGCCTGATGCTTTGGCTGTTTGTCAGGCCCACCGGGGTTAACCTGTTGGATTTCTTTTGCTCCGGTAGTTCAGTTTTATTTACTGTTGAGTCCTTATCTTTGCTTTATCTCCTTTTCTATATCTTGATGTATATATTCTAGGAGATGATGCATTGATAAGTTAGGGGTCTTTCATGCAAACCAAACATCTATGTGTCTTGATCCACATCTGAACTAAGGATGAGGTTGGTGCACCGTTAAACTGGTTTAAGCCCTCCAGTAAAATATTTTACTGACCGTTCCAAGGCAGTACTTCTTTTGTGGATCTTTTATGTTTTTCTGTCTTGTGTTTGCTATGCATTTGTATGCGTCTGTTTATATGCGCCTTGTGGTCACCTGCTGGGAAAGGGCTGACCTCTTGGCTCTCGTTTGTGGTGTCAAGCTGTGAGTTTGTTACTTTTCCATTAGTATCCTGGGTCAGGTGAGGTACTTAATTGTGTCGATTCCTGATCTTTGCACCCTTACTTACTTTTACTCTAAAAGAGGTGGCAGCTGCCTCTTTTGATGTTAACTTAATATGTTTATGTCTTATCGTGGCCATACTGTATGTACACACAATCAGACTATATGATTACCAATGCGATCAGTACAAAATACAATTAAGATCTACTATCTTTGCAGAGATATCAACTGAAACAAGTAGTTCTTTGATGACATCTTGGCCTACCAGTTCTGCGATAACACCTGAACATACCACTTCTGTGATTACACCGGAACATACAACTTCTGTCCTGACAACTGAGCCTACCACTAGTTCTGCGATTACATCAGAACACACCACTTCTGCGATAACACATGAGCACACCACTTCTGTCTTGACAACTGAGCATACGACCACTTCTGAGATAACACCGGAGCACACCACTTCTGCGACAACACATGAAGATACCTCCTCTGTGATGACAACTGAACAAACTAGTGCTGAGACGACAACTGAACCGCCCAGTTCTATGGTGACATCAGAACAACCCAGTACTTTGATGACGTCAGAACCGACCAGTACTGCGATGACGTCAGAACCGACCAGTACTTTGATGACGTCAGAACTGACCAGTCATGTGATTACAAGTGAACCTACCAGTACCGAGGCAGTTTTGACATCAACAAATTCTCCAGGTACATCCCATTAGGGTAAAGTCGGGTAAATGCGGACATCAGGTAAATTCGGACACACATTTGCAAACAGTGTAAATCCAGATGAGACGGGATCAGGATTTTCACTGTTTGCTTAGTTAATTTATTTTTTATTCCAATATTGGAAATAGGAAACAAACAAGGTCGCTGTTCAAATTTAGCTGTCTGTCCGAATATACCCGACTTTACCCTATATCGTTGGTTTGCTTCTAAAAGAACGTTACTTCAGCTTGTGACAACTTATTACGTGTTTTAGCCCTTAATGCGCCAATCACAACAAAAGTCGTCTGCTTTTCTCGTCTGCTTAAATAATTAAGAGGTCTCTATGCTAAACAGTGTGGACCCAGACCAGACTGCTCCTACAGGCCTTCTGGGTCTACGCTGTTTGTTTCTATACTTAATGCGTCAGTAATGTTAGGCAATTTTTTGCTGCAGACGACTTCAGCAGACAACATTTTCAGATGCATTTTTTTCTTGGCGCTTTAAGGGTTAGAAGCAAACTTTTCCAATAGTAAATGTAGGATTTTATTTACTCAGGGAGCACAGTGGCTCATTGGTAGAGTGCTTGACGCGAGACCTAAGGGCCGCGGCTGCGAGCCTCAACGGCATCACTGCGTTGTGGTCCTTTAGCAAGACACATATATCCTAGCTAAGTTCTGGTTCAACCTAGGAAGACCCGTCCCTGTTTAACTGAACTATTGTTGATGGGACGTAAAGAATAAAAAAACAATAAAAGCAAAGCAACCAGATATCTATTCCTCATCAAAATGATTGCAAAACTAGTCAGGACACAAAGTAATACATACTAAAACAAAGCCCAACACAGAACCCCACAAACAATAGGAGGTACATAAACAATAAATTAACAACACCAGAACCACCAAGCCCTGAGGAAGGTAAGAGCACTCGTATCAAACGGAAGAACAGGAGTAAATTGAGACAAGGGGTAATTGAACCCTAAGTGTCTGCATGGTCTGCACCTCCAATCATTGTTGAGAAGAAAATGGGCAAGCTCAGGTACTGCATAGACTATAGAGCATTAAGTGCGTCTGAAGGTCCACCCCTTAAAATAACTTAAGGTAAGGGTTTCAAAATTTCATAAATGGTTTCCTCACCAGAAAATAGCTGACCCTTATTATGTTAGTCTGAATTATCTCCCTTTGTGAAGTTATACCCTTTTAAAGGGTCAGAATGAATTTTTGTAATCAAGATGTCTGAATAGTTATTATAGCTAGGAGCTTCAAACTAGGTCAGCTGATAGTGGATATTGAGTAGACTAACTGGTGAAACTTTTTAAAAAAGCTGTTATATTTCTATTGCATTATTGCCCTTTGCAAATTTGGTCATTGAAAATTTATAATAAAGATATCTCAAAAAAGTATTACAGCTAGATGCCTCAAACTTAGTCACGTTGTTGAAGATGATAAGTAGATTACCTGATAAAATATCTAGAACAAGTTCTTTTACTTTTTAGAGTTATTTCCTTTTTGAATTTGGACAATGGAAACTTATAATAAAGATTTCTCTAAACACATTACAGCTATCAATCTCAAACTTAGTCGGCCGATTAAAATATGATTAGTAGATATCTGATGAAATTTATTAAAAAAACTATGCTATTTTTAGTGTTATTGTCCTTTGCAAATTTGGATATTGAAAGCTTGTAATAAAATAGAAAAATATGCCACATGCCGAAAGGACTATAGATATAGATCATTTTTAAGTATTCGGCATGCACATGGCGATTTATGTAAGCATTTACGAATAGATTCGAGTACCGATCTGGATGACATACTGAATACTTAAAAATGGTCTTGTTCTATAGTCCTTTAGGCATACGGCATGTTTTTCTATATAGTATTAACACCAATGTCTCCACTTCCGGTCTATGAAGTACCGGCAATACGCGTAAATACCACCGAATCGACGTATACATTTACCAGTGTGCCCTTATGAAATATGAGCACTCATGTAAGATCTTCTATATAACAGAGTGCACTGAAGATCAATTCCAATGCCCGAAAGGCGGATGCATTTCTTCATCCTGGCTCTGTGATGGTGAAATTGATTGTAATTTGTCAGGAGCAGATGAGGAAAATTGCACAGCAGGTAAGATTATTTCCTAAACATGTTTTCAACCAATTCTTCATCAGAACTGCCTCGGCCAAATCCGTGGAATCAGACCTCAGATGTACATCAAGGATCTACTTTGATAACGTGACGCTGACGTTAAATAATGAGCCGCTGATGTAACAGAAACCATGCCAATACAACAACAAGTGAGATTGGAGCAAAACAAACGGTTACAAGTGTAGTTTATGTTGTTTTATTGAAAAATACATAAACTTGATTTATTCTTCTGATAAAACTTTTCGGGTAATCAGAAAAATGGATTTGAATAGGGCAGAACCCACATGCTGCGTAACTAATTTTCCTTACGCCGGCATCGGCTAACAAAATGGAGCTTTTCCGTACATATTACTATGCGTAATGGGCCTTACATACACCAGAGGCTTATTTTGATTCTTGAATTGAGCCAAAAGTTTCCGATTCTTGATAACAGGTATAAAAGATTTCATATTATTTGTTTAAAAAAGAAGCTATTAGTTTAAACAGATAAAACTTGTAACTTAAAACAAGGGAGCTAGTTATTGTATTTTATAACATTCACTGTGGCCATTTGATTGTTTGTTTATGATGAACTAGGAGCCTTAATTAAAATTAAGTCATTTATAATTGAAAAAATGATATATCCTGATTCTCTCTTATATTAATTAAGTACTGGAAAAATGACCTCATACATTCTACAAGACCTAGCCAATGCGTATGAACACTTGATCAGGTGCTAGCATACCATTCATTTTCAAAACATTAGCATATTACAGAAAGATCTTACATCAGTAGTTTTTCTTTAATCAATACCCCCAAAACAAGTATAAACCTTTTTCCCTGTAAAGCAATCACAGGTGGATTAGTTAGTTACAGATATACTTTAAAAATAACTATAGTTCTTAAATATATTATTTTGTAAGGTTATTTGAACTACAGTTCTTAAATATTATTTTCTAACATTATTTTAAGAATAAAGTTGTTGAAACTTATAAACTGTTTTTTTTTTTTTTTTTTTTTTTTGCTGCAATCATCTTTTTCTTTCTTATTATATCTCCTTATTGTGAATTAAAACAATGTGGGGCTCATCAGCAACGAACTAATATTGGTTATTGGACATTTTATCTCCCTATTTTAGTGCATTTGATATCTGTATTTCAACATTTGATCTCGAGTCATCTATTGTGGATCCTTCCCAAAAGTTGTTAAATTTAGCTAAGAAAACTGATTTACTTGCCCTCACAGAGAAGTACAACTTGACAAATGTTAAACATGCTATGCGAGGATTTATGTGTCTTGCTCAAAGACACGATGCAGTGATGCCAACGAGGCTCAAACATGCAACCCCTTCGTCTCGAGTCAAACACTCTACCACTGAGCCCACTATGTGTATTTTAGAGGAACAGTATGGCAAAACAAATGAAATGTGGCGTATGTTACCTGGAGTAGTGGTCAACAAAGGCAAATGGGAAAATATGTTGAGACATTACGCCGTTGTGTCCTTTATTTAACCTGGGACTACTCCTTAAGTAAAGAACTTGCTCCCGTTTATGGTATGAAAGTAAGAAAGAGGGCAAAGATCAGGAAATGATACAATCAAGTACCACACCTACTCCAGGATAGCAATGGGAAAGTAACAAATTAACAATAAGACATCAAAAACGAGAGCCAAGAGGTTAGCCCTTTCCTAGCAGGTGACCACAAGGCAACAATACACAGATGCGCACAAAAGCATGACAAACACACAACAGAAATAACATGAATGATCCACAAAAAAGTACTGCCTAGGAACGGTCAGTAAAAATAGTTTACTAGAGGGCTTAAACTGGTTTCACGACGCCAACCTCACCCTTAGTTCAGATGTGGATCGAGACACATAAATGTCTGGTTTGCATGAAAGTCCCCTAACTTATCAATGCTTCATCTCTTAGAACATATAAATCAAGATATAAAAAGGAGATAAAGCAAAGCTAAGGACTCAACAGTAAATAACACTGAATACCGAAACAAAAGAAATCCAACAGGTAAACCTTGGTGGGCCTGACAACAGCCAAGGCATCAGGCAAAAAGATAAAAAAACAATTTCCACATTGGGTGATTTCCATAGAATGTGTACAAATTTCATTACGCACATGCGTTGATGTTCCATGAGAGCTAGAAATATGACGCATTTTCTATATCCGAATGTACACTATTTTTTATTGCCTAAAATTCAAGCATTTCAAGTGTCCATATTTTCTAATTAATATATACTTAAAGCCAAAAGTAACTTTACACTGTTATAATATATACCTTTTCTGGATATTTGTGAGTGGTATTTTAAATGTGTTTGATTCATATTAAAGTTCAATCAATTATTCATATGACAGTTGAATTTCATGGTTTTGCTGTCATAAATGCAACCACAATGCCCTAATGAAAGAGGCAAGGGGGCAAAATAAACTTTTCCAAAACGCATCACTTTTGATGTGTTACTGTAGCTTTGCGATTGGACAAATTTTAATTTTAAAGAACCAGTCTGAAAGACATGCTATTGAATTGGTGTTTTAAGTTCGAATCAGCCCGAATCACCCATCAAGTAACACAAATTAGAGTTGTGTTTTTACGTACTTACCCCTTTTTGTGAACTTTACAGTCCTTTCAATGGAATTTCCCATAAGAAATTGTTTGTAGTTTTTGTTCCAAACCGATGGGAATTTTTACCAGATTATCTTGTCACATACTCAGGGCAGAAGTCATAACAAATCGCCGATTAAAAAATGCAAATGCCATCTAAGACAAAGCTTTTAGCTGGGACTAAAGTTTACTATTGTTTTAATTCAAAGGGAGATAATTTCAAAGTGAACCAGCTTTAAGATGCTGACAAAAACAAACTATACGTCAGAGACACAATTTCTTGCAGTATTTTTAATGGGCAATCGATGGCCCTTAAAACAGCGTGTTCAAGTCCTAGGTTTACTTTGGATTTTGTTAGGAAGTGCTGATTTTGTGCTTTTAATGAAAGCACAGATAACTCGAAATAAGATTAATTTACCTAAGTTATTTTTAGTGAATTGGGTTAGGGCGGGTACCAGCAACTCATTGCAATATTTAATTGGGTTAAAATCAAATACAGTAAAGATATATTCAGTAGTTCAAAGTGTAAAGTTACTTTTGGCTTTAAGTATATATAATTTACCTGTTTGATGCGGCAACGTAGACCAACTAACGAGTATAACATTCGAACCTATACCCATGTGAATGTCTTTTATATAGTTGAGTGTAATGAAGATGAATTTTAATGCCCGGAAGGCATATGTATTTCTTCATCCTATCTCTAATTCGAACCTATACCCATGTGAATGTCTTTTATATAGCTGAGTGTAATGAAGATGAATTTCGATGCCCAGAGGGCATATGTATTTCTTCATCCTATCTCTAATTCGAACCAATACCCATGTGAATGTCTTTTATATAACTGAGTGTAATGAAGATGAATTTCAATGCCGGGAAGGCATATGTATTTCTTCATCCTATCTCTAATTCGAACCTATACCCATGTGAATGTCTTTTATATAGCTGAGTGTAATGAAGATGAATTTCAATGCCCGGAAGGCATATGTATTTCTTCATCCTATCTCTAATTCGAACCTATACCCATGTGAATGTCTTTTATATAGCTGAGTGTAATGAGATGAATGTCGATCCCCGGAAGGCATATGTAGTTCTTCATCCTATCTCTAACTCGAACCTATACCCATGTGAATGTCTTTTATATACCTGAGTTTAATGAAGATGAATTTTAATGCCCGGAAGGCATATGTATTTCTTCATCCTATCTCTAATTCGAACCTATACCCATGTGAATGTCTTTTATATAGCTGAGTGTAATGAAGATGAATTTCAATGCCTGGAAGGCATATGCATTTCTTCATCCTATCTCTAATTCGAACCTATACCCATGTGAATGTCTTTTATATAGTTGAGTGTAATGAAGATGAATTTCAATGCCCGGAAGGCATATGTATTTCTTCATCCTATCTCTAATTCGCACCTATACCCATGTGAATGTCTTTTATATAGTTGAGTGTAATGAAGATGAATTTCAATGCCCGGAAGGCATATGTATTTCTTCAACCTATCTCTAATTCGAACCCATACCCATGTAAATGTCTTTTATATAGTTAAGTGTAATCGAGATGAATTCCAATGCCCAGAAGGCATATGCATTTCTTCAACCAATTTTTAATTCGAACCTATACCCATGTGAATGTCTTTTATATAGTTGAGTGTAATCGAGATGAATTCCAATGCCCAGGAGGCATATGCATTTCTAAAACCTATCTCTAATTCAATCCCTATACCCATGTAAATGTCTTTTATATAGTTAAGTGTAATCGAGATGAATTCCAATGCCCAGAAGGCATATGTATTTCTTCAACCTATCTCTAATTCGAACCCATACCCATGTGAATGTCTTTTATATAGTTGAGTGTAATCGAGATGAATTCCAATGCCCAGGAGGCATATGTATTTCTTCATCCTATCTCTAATTCAATCCCTATACCCATGTAAATGTCTTTTATATAGTTAAGTGTAATCGAGATGAATTCCAATGACCAGAAGGCATATGTATTTCTTCATCCTATCTCTAATTCGAACCTATACCCATGTTAATGTCTATTATATAGTTGAGTGTAACGAAGATGAATTTAAATGCCCAGAAGGCATATGCATTTCTTCATCCTATCTCTAATTCGAACCTTTAGCCATGTAAATGTTTTTCATATAGTTGAGTGTAATGAAGATGAATTTCAATGCCCAGAAGGCATATGCATTTCTTCATCCTATCTCTAATTCGAACCTATACCCATGTGAATGTCTTTTATATAGTTGAGTGTAATGAAGATGAATTTCAATGCCCAGAAGGCATATGCATTTCTTCATCATGGCTCTGTGATGGTGTAGATGATTGCCCTTTGTCAGAAGCAGATGAGGCCAATTGCGCAACAGGTAAGATTATATGGGCCTCGTCGCGAGAAAACCTGTTTTTGGGGTATCAGAGAAAGCGAGTTTCAAACCAGTCTCGTCAGCTGCAGAGACCAGCTAGAAGATTAAAATTTCACCTGTAGCAAGTTTACGTATAATACATTTCAAGAAGCGAATAACAAAACCTGTTTTTGGGGTATCAGAGAAAGCGAGTTTCAAACCAGTCTCGTCAGCTGCAGAGACCAGCTAGAAGATTAAAATTTCACCTGTAGCAAGTTTACGTATAATACATTTCAAGAAGCGAATAACAAAGGCGCTGATCAGACTGCGCGGATGCGCAGGCTGGTCGCGCCTTTGTTGTTGCAAACCCCCGAAGACAGGTTTTCTCGCGTCGAGGCCCATATTATAAATATGTGTCAGCTGATTCTTTAAAGTTTTTTGTATGAAAAGTTCATATTATTATTAAAACTAGAATTCAGAGAATCTGATGTGTTGCCTGGCAAAACATAAGTCAAAACAAGGCAAATTCATCAAATTTATATCCCCGGCAAAGGGTAATTTTAGAGAAACATATATTTCACACCACATAAACCCCATTTCTCCAACCCTTAAGTTCACCTTGGGTATCATAATTAACGTCCTATCAACAATTTTTCAGTGCTTAGTTTAATAAAAAATAAACTAATCTGAACAATTTCAAAATCTGACCTTGATTGGTATTCTGGGTCAGGTGTGGTACTTGATTGCATCGATTCCTGATCTTTGCACCCTTACTTACTTTAAACCTAACCCAGAGATCGGGGTTGTGTGTAAGTTCAAAGTTTTTGCTTCTAAAATAGTCTATAGGCATTTCCCTTAAATTTGATAGCAACATGACTATATTCAATTTTTTTACCTTTTAACCAGATCTACAAGTTGAGGTTGTGTGTATTAAGGACAGTGGATATGAGCTTGATTTGTGCTCTGAGCGTCATTCTCTTTAATTTGGTATGCAGCATGACTACCTTCAGAAATAAAGTGTTGTGACCTTCTAGCCAATAAAGTGCAGCAGCTGCTTTTTCATACATTGTACTACGTCATACATACATGTACATTCGTGGCTTGATTCTGGAATTGCGCCAAAGTTTTCCGATTGTCAGTTTTCACTGATCTTGTATTTCTTTCCAGATTGCTACGGACTATTGGATTGTGGAAATGGGGAATGTTTCCCTCTGTCCGCCAACTGCGATAACATTAGAAATTGCCCGGATGGGCGTGATGAAGCCAACTGTTCAAGTAAGAATGCATCCCATTTTTTCGCGGTCAACTTTTGAAAGATTTTGCCAACAAAATTTGTTTTCATTGATGTTGCAATTTCCTTATTCATGACCACCAATCCAGCTTCTGCATCGCATATACCAGTTGGATTAAACTTTCTGTTCGAAATTTCAAGTTTTGAGAGCAAACATTAGAAATTGGGCAATACTTTTCGATGAGAAACTGATATCAGTTTTAAGAGGATATTCAGCTTGAAAGTTTAACAAAGACATAGTTAAACACTTTCAGATCAAAATATCATATTAAAACAATCTGGCCGCCATATTGCACTTTCTCGTCTAGTTACGCTTCTTATCTCTTCACTTCGTAATTTGGATATTAAGGCTTATAAATTCTATGAAAGAGCTTATCAACTTTATAATGCAGCAATTCTTACTAGGTGTTATACTCAGCAAAGACATTGTTAAACACTTTCAGATTAAAATATTATATTAAAACAATCTGGCCGCCATATTGCACTTTCTCGTTTAGTTACACTTTCTATCTCTTCACTTCGTAATTTGGATATTGAGGCTTATAAATTCTATGATATAGCTCATCGACTTTATAATGCAGCAGTTCTTACTAGGTGTTAAACTCAACATGCTCCTCGACTTTATATTGACTCAGAAATAAGTCATTTTAGGCATTTTATCAAAGTTCAATTTGTCAATAAAGGAATTGAAATTATTAACTTACCCAGTATATTAAAGATAAATCTGTAATCTCTTCTATACCTACTTATTTTAAAAATAAGGAATCGCCTATTATTTGTTATAAGTATAATAAACATATTGGTAGTACTGTATTTAACTATAAAAATTAGTAAATAAACTTGCTATTGAAACTACTATTCCTGACTCTTGATAAGGTAAGGAATCTAATTATTGCGATCAGTCTGCTGGTCAGATAATCATTGGGGATTTAAAATTATTATTGATTCAAGAATTCAGTCTATTATATGTAAAGGACCTAAATACAGGTTTCCTTCTCAGATGGGCTTTAACAAAAGCTGTGAAGAAATTGCTGGTTCACTACGAGAATTGTGTAATCGAAGGTGCAAGCGAAAGCATGTCGAATTTAATGCTTTAAATACCTTGAAAACAAATACTTTTAAAATCATTGATAGTAGAATTTCGTTTTATTGTAATTACTTAGATCTTCTTCCACCTAAACCTAAAGTTTTAGAAATTTGAAGAAAGGGGACCAGAAACTCCATAGAAAGTTTGTTTCAGCACCTGTAGATAAGGCTGCTAACAACATTGTGGTCGTATGAAAAATGTATTACATCAACACCCTAAAGCAAGAACTTGGCACTGCTAAGACCTATAAGCATTAATTGATTGGCTAGAGATTTCTCGTTGAAAGACATCGATGTCATATGGCTGCTAAGTTTGGTGCATTTGTTGATTAGGATCATAGCAAGCTTCCTACGTTGTACTGGTTATCAAAACTTCATAAAAGACCCTATAAGTCACGTTTTATTGCTAACTCTAGCTCATGTACAACTACTTAGTTGTTGATAATTTTGACTTTTTGCCTTACTGCGTTTGGTTTAAACATATTTATTTCAAATCAGTTTGTACAATACAATATTCAAGCATACAAACATTAGGGTTTAGAACGGAAGCAAAAGCTTATAGTGTTCTTCTCCTTTACAGTATTTTGACAAAGTGTAGAAGGCAATGACTTCAGTTTTGCATAATACAAGTCCATGGACTAAAACGACATTTCCATCAAGTTGGCTGTATTTAACAGAGGCTAAGGTTTCTAACAACAATTACACCTGACTGGTTATTATGCTGAGCTATATCTTCAAATTTGTAAACAACATTTAACTTACAGGATACTTTAAGTACAAGTCTAGTGTTGCTGCAAGCAGTTTAAAGCTGAGAATACAAATTATTCGAAGACAATAAGACAAAAGAGGCTAAACCATAATTAGGAGAGAGAGAGAGAGAGAGAGAGAGAGAGAGAGAGAGAGAGAGAGAGAGAGAGAGAGAGAGAGAGAGATGTGGTAGGAATAGTCTGAATTGTCCAGATTGGACGAGGGCTGTTTGGGATATTGGCAATGGTTACATTTTCCAGTATCACTTCAGTATCTTAGATCCAGCCTTTTTGTATTTTTAACCATAAATCAATCTATTTAGATGCACAGAATCGCTTACTTTTCTGAATGTATTTATGTACAGCTTCAAATAAGATTGAGTTGAAGTTTGTTGAAAGTCTTTCTTCACCACACAGAAGTACATCCAGGGCCATGATACAGTACTGTGTTATTGATTGACGAAGTTATTCATTTACTGCGTTTAAAAACCATGTTATAAAATATTGTGAAACTATTTTTGAGAGAAACTGTAAAAATCTATTTTGGTCTGTTGAAAACTCAAGCGAGATTCTTAAAAATAAAATCTAAAGGTTTTGTTGCATCTAGTGTGTCAACATATGATTTTTCTACTCTCTATACTACATTACCCCATGTTCTTATCAAAGAAAAACTCTGGATAGGATTAATACACAAGTAATCTATCAATTCGCGTTAGATCAAGCAGAGTGTACGAGTTATTTTTACATAACAATTGTAAAACACAATATTAAGTCACTGTCAATTTTGGTTGGCATGACAGAACCTGTTGGCAGAGTGTAAATTGTCAACTTTTCTCCATATAATTGCTTTAACATAGCTTTCATTATCATATGACGTCGCGTCTGGGAGTGAAATAACGTCATGCATTAAAATCAATAAACCACTAGTGGTTTATAGGTTTTCTTGAAACGTTATGAAATGACGCCTTTAACGTCACGCATATGACAAAACCCTAACATTTTCTGCAAAAAAAGATTTCAGAATAATTTCCATGTCATATGATGAATAGAAACTAACATTCATGCTCCAGTATTATTGACTTTATTAAACTCGTTGCAAAAAAGAGATAAAATGCTCAGCAAGCCTCGCATTTTATCCTTTTTCCTCAACTCGTTTAATAAATTCATTAAAACATAAGCACTCATGTAATATCCTCTATATAACAGAGTGTACTGAGGATGAATTCCAATGCCCAGAAGGCAGATGCATTTCTTCATCCTGGCTCTGTGATGGTGTAGATGATTGCCGTGTGACGGAGGCAGATGAGGCAAACTGCACAACAGGTAAAATTCATAGGAGCAAAAAACTTCAGCGTAAAATTGTAAAAATTTTCTTACCTCTCAATTTTAACATATGTTTTGGGTGCTCAAAAGAATCGTCTCATTGAGACTGTTCTTTTTAGTACCCACAACATATGTTTTGGTTGAGAAATAAGAAAATTAAATTTTCGTTACGCACTCTTAACTAAAGTCCTGCAGGAGTAAATAACCCAGCTGTCAATTAAAGTTGGGACACCATCCGCCTGCCATAAAAATGCCACCATCGGCCTGCAAGCGTAAATGTAGTTTTGCTGGTGGGACGATAATGACCTGCTTTTAGATGGTTAGGAAAAATCTTAAAATGCATGTGATTTTTTTTTCTATTTTGTATATTCGCGCAAAATGCACTTCACTGCTGGAAAGGGCTGACCTCTTGGCTCTCGTTTGCGATGTTTAATTGTGTTTTTGTCACTTTCCCATGTGCTATCCTGAGTCAGGTGTGGTACATGATTGTATCGATTTCTGGTCTTTGCCACCTTTCGTACTTTCTTTTTAAAACCTGTGCGAAACTGTGCGCCCAATAGGCATATGAAATCAGTGGAAAAAATGTACTAAATGTGAAAGCTGTGCAATTTCTATAAGCACCGATAACATGTTTGAAAGGACTTTTATTTTAACACAATTATGGCAATACTTATTATCATATGATGACGCGTCTGAGGGTGAAATAACGCAATGCATTAAAATCGACAAACCACTAGTGGATAGTAGGTTTTCGGGAAACTTTATGAAATGACGCTTTTAATGTCACGCCAAAAATATGATTTCAAAATAATATTAATGTCATATGATAAAGAGAATCTAACATTCGTGCTCCTGTATTATGGAATTTATTAAACACGTTGCGATAAAGAGATAAAATGCTCGGCAAGCCTCGCTCTTTTCCTCAATTCGTTTAATGAATTCAATTAAACATGAACACCCATGTAAGATCCTCTACTTATATGATTCTAATGTATCCCAAATTATCAGAATTTAAATTTATTTTCAAGTTTTCTTGCATTCTGTTTGGCTATTTTTCAGACTGCTATGGACAGTTAGATTGTGGAAATGGGGAATGTATCTCTCTGTCGGCCTTATGTGACAACATCAGTGATTGCCCGGATGGGCGTGATGAAACAAATTGTTCAAGTAAGAATATAAGAATATATCATGAGTGTGACGATGGGATAGAAAATTTCGTCCCACGTATCATCGATTAGTATCACAAGGCTTGCTGAGTGACGACAAACATTAATAGTGGGAGACAAATTTTTCTTGCACCGGGGATAAGTATATCTGAAAATTTTATCTTACCCAGGACGTCAAGTAACGTCGTCGTGTGAAATTGCAACTTAGCGTTTTCAGGGATTTCTGGGAGCCTATTTTAAAATAAACAAATAAAAAAAAACAGTGGGGAGGAACAAAATGAAACCATTATTTGTGTAAGGGTAGGATAGAAAAATCTGTCCCTTGCAATCAACGTTTGTCATCACTCGACAAGCCTCGTGATGCCAAACGGTGATCCCGTGGGACGGATTTTTCTATCCTACCATCACATTCAAATTGATAGGTTCCTATATTCTATCACTACCTCACACAAATATTAGCTTTTTTCCAGCTCGTCATATAAATTTCGCATATTTTATTTAAAATACCTCCTACAATCCTAGCGGTACTGATTACGCTGAAATGAAAAGTAGCATGATGTCACTATAACTTGACAACCTGGGTAAGGTGACATTAGTTGAATTTCCATCCCAGGATATCCATCCGGTGTACAAGAATATATCGTATACAGAGATGGCCTTATATTTTGTGCGATCAACATTTTAAGGTTCTGTCCATAAAATTGTTTTCATGAATATTTGCAATGTCCTCATTGAGGCGTCTCGATATACATTGTAAAAAGCACCGGTTTTGATAAACAAAAAGGGATTCTTACACGGTATGGGAAATTCACATGGGAGTCTGCCCACGCTTGGAATTTGATATTATGTTTATTTATTGTCTGGGGTATGACTTTTATATTTATGGTGCATTTGAGTTTTTATGCATACCATTGCTAATTTATGACGTCATATATGATATCACTACCACACCTTAGGGTACCCTTTTATAATCAATTCTATAGTACTGGACATATCATGTAGCGGGCCCAGAAATGTTTTATGAAATAACAATAATTTATCATTGATAAGTTAGTTGATACTATAAATGGCTTTGCTTGTATTAGGATAGTGGGTGGGCATTATTTTTTTATGACATTGTACCCCATTTTTCAACTGTATATTTTGTATTCAGTCAAAGTCCGAATTAAAATTTTAACATGTTGCGTTCTTTGTCAAGACACCATATCAACATAAAAACTGTCCATATATGCTAAGAATATGATGTCCAAATTTCATGAAAATCAAGGACCGGTAACATATTTTTTCAACTTGATGAAAACACATGTAATTCATTGAAATGTAAAAAATACAATAATTATGTTACTGTGTAAAACATATACCCAACAAAATAGAAACGCACCACTACGATTTTCCCATTTAGATCTCCTTTTAAAACGAAAATGTTAATTGTCACAAAATATTCATTTCTCATCAAATCTTACTAAAACTTGAGTGTGACGTAGATGAGTATCGGTACTTTCCCTGTACAGGTACAAAACTCACCAAGGCGAATGGTAAACGAGTTGCGGAAGCGTTAATTCAATGCTACTGTCATTACATTTGCAAAGTATGAAAACGATACGTTGTCTTTATGCGAGACAACCAATGTGTTTATTGATGCATATTTGTTATTCCCAAATTCATTTTCATCAGTTAAGGCCATTTAAATTGATTAAAACAATGATGAACTCTTTAAATGTGTTGTAAGGTTTATCTCCAGTGTGGAATCGTTATCCAAAGGGTAGTCACAATACATGAGCTGCCTGGTTTAATTATCGCGTATGATTAATTAACAGATAGAATTTGCAAAGACTAAGTGTCTAAGTACAATTTGGTCTACTGAAATGATTTTTATTGCTTGAACTTATCCAACAAGAGAGCATTCTAAAAATCGTTTATTTCTTGTGACTTTACAATTTGACCCCCACTTGGTTCATAATCAATTTTCTTCAACACATTTTTGCCGCCAGCTTGCAAAAGACGTGTGACGCAACAGTACTTGACATACCTTTGTACTGATACAAACTAAACTGGTCTACCCCTTATGATCTTCCTGGGAGTTGAACAGTTCTAAGTGGTGCGTTTCTTTTTTTGTCGGGTATACTTGAAAACTGGCTAAGTTTGAATCACCATGCTAGTATGTTTATTGGTAGAAGTTGATATGTTCAGTGTTTATCCTATTATTGATTGGCAAATAAAAACACTTAACTTTGATATTAAGTTCACAATTCTTATTTAATGAAGTGCTGACACAAACATAATACCCAAGATGATACAATATGGTGACACCTCAACTTACCAAATCTTGTTTCTAACGTTAGAAGTACATCTAACCAATGTTACACGTAATATGTAACATTATTAAGAATGTTAATTCATACAGAAGAGAAACCTTATGGCTAGTCAGTTCATGCAAGAGAAGAACCTTTTATCTATTATTATGATTTTATAATTGTAAGCTTCATTAAAAACTCAGTTAACAATTATTTTGTTCACAGAGAACTCTTGGTTGCAAAGTAATTGCTAACTCAATGCTTAAATCATCTCTGTTCATTGTGTTCTGTAAAACTGATACTGATTTTCATCAAAAAGCAACATTTATACTTTATCTTGTTGTGTATTCTAGGCATATAACTTCGTTTCTGAGCCTCACTTAATTATGTAAAACACTGTTCTATGATACCACTGACCAGACACTGTTATATTTTATCCTGGTCACGACACCAAAATGTTGTTACTCTAGTTCAGTTGGTATGTAAAGGAAATGATTGGTCTTCTTGTTTTCTCATGTTAAATGTTTTGATATTATGTTTCTTAAACAATGTCATGCAGGACATGAGGCAGTGATGCGCATTGTCTTAGTCCCATAATGCCATGACATGGGTCCATGACCTTCAGCATTTCCAACCATCAAATCATTTGAAATTGTCTCAGCGTCTCTGTCTTTAAGAAAGTTCAAGTAGATTTAAAAACAGCCTCCTTCTGTGAAGATATTGATTCATTTCGACTAAATAATGCATTTTGCTAAAACGGACCTACACCCATATGTGGTGAGAAATGACAATGTTTTGGGTTTTGGGTTTTGGATTTAAATGAAATTTGGCTCAGATCAGCAGGATATATACGGCATTTTTGTGGTAATCTTGACAAAGACTAGAACATATCTTTCCTTAGGATTAAATGTGGATCTTTTTTTAAATTTTGAGAAAAAATATTGAAATTTTATATTCACTTCTTCAAAAAACGTAAACCATTATTTATTTAAATGTTTTATTTTGTGGTATTAATATAATGCCTATGGCATTTTGGAATCAATCTAGATGACAAATCATAGAAATAAACACAACTATAGATTTAGGATATAGAAATTTAGAGACAGGTATCTCCTCAAAGGTGGAGTAAGTCAGGGTTGCTTCCTAAGCTTTATTCTTAACTATCTAATCCATTAAATACATTTTCATAGTTTGTATATAATGAGTTATTAACATGCAACGTTTAAAGAAGGTCCATGCGTGGGCACAGATGTAAGTACCCCTTTTCAGCGTAAAATTGTAAATATTTCCTTACCCATCAATTTTAATTTTAACATATGTGTTGGGGTTTCAAGAGAACCGTCTCATTGAGGCGGTTCTTTGAGTACCCACAACATATGTTTTGGTTGAGAAATTAGAAAATTCAATTTTCGTTACGCACCCTTAACTAAAGTCCTGATATTAAAAGGTGTGACAGCATCAAATTTCATGGCAGCTAAACTGCCACTGCTTTTGTGGTAATCTTTCAACTGCTGTAAAAGTTGTGTTCTGTTTGGTTGTACAGTGAAACCTGTCTTAAGCGGTCACTTAAAATTGACAAAACAAAGATCTTAATGACAAATGGTAACTCAATGAAGGTCAATAGTATTGCAGAATGCTCCCCTTGGGGCATTCTGCAATACTTTTGACCTGCATTAAGCCATAATTGGTCTTGAAAACACATTTTGGTCTTCTTTTTGAATGGCCGCTTAAAACAGGTTTTACTGTATTGATCTAGAGAGTAGTCTAAGCAATAAAGGTAGAAATGCATTATCATTTATCACTGGATATACGTTGGCCTCAAATAATTTGGTAGGAAAATAAGTGTAAATGTACACCAAATAGGGGTGATAAAACACGTATGACCAGGCAACGCCACAAATCATAGACCAAAGACCAACCCACGACACCGCCAGGAAGATACTCAGACCACTTACAATGTTCACATACAGCCTCAAAACCGAAAGCTCATAATGTTATTACTAAATGACACTGTGAGCTTTTGGTTTTGATGTTATAAAGGTGATATAAGGACCGAACTTCAAGTTCTTGTGGACATATCAACGGCGATAATGTTACATCGACGTTGATACGCGTATGCCATTATGCGTTAACTGGGAAATCGCACCAACTCACCTAGATTATATATTCATTCACAGTTATGTCATGTTCGGAAGGTCAGCTAGCATGTGCCAATGAACAGCAATGTATTAATCGTGAACTTTGGTGCGATGGTGCGGCAGATTGCGACGACGAATCAGATGAGCAAGGATGGTGGGTATTATGTATTTGCATGCTGTATAACATAAGAATCTATCATGAGTGTGAGGGTAGGATAGAAAAATCCGTCCCGAGGATCACCGTTTGGCATCACGAGGCTTGCCGTGTGAATACAAACGGTGATCCGAGGGCCGGATTTTTCCATCCTTCCCTCGCATGCATTATGGATTCATTTTCTTGCTCATCACTGTTTTTATTTATTTATTTGTTTATCTATCTATTATTTTTTTGCGCCCACGAATCAGATGAGCAAGGATGGTGGGTATTAATTTATTTTTGCACGTAGGGTAATTTGTAATGTTTTTCTAATGTTCTGCTGTCTTTTTTCAAAATTAATCTTTCTAAAAGGTCTTACAGGAACACTGTTTGGATGTTTGATCAATGGTTTGGATCCAAATCTGGGGCCAATTCTGGCTAGCAGGTCAAGCTGAATTGCGATATGTTAAAATCTTTATATCATGCTTTCTATTGTTTATACCGGTACAAAATATACAGGGGGTATATAGTTTTTGCCTTTTCTGTACCTATGTTTGTCTTTCTGTCTGTTTGTTTGTAAACTTTTTTTTCTGTCAAAGATGTTCAAGCAACTACTTCACTTAGGATATGAAATTTGGTACAACACTTGATAGTGATGAGTTGTATTGCGTAACAGAAAAAACAGCCACATATTGCTTATCAATCCCTTTATTTGTTCATTTTTCTTTCTCTACACCTTCAGGTAGGCTAATTGTATTGTTTGAATAAAAAAGATGTTAAAGCTCATTTTTCCTTCTTTTTCATTTTTTTTAACTTTTCCTCCTGTCAATCATATTTTTCGTAAGAGTTTTCTCAGCAACTACTTGATTCAGTATTATGAAATTTTGTGTACACTTTTGGGTAGGCAATGTGTATTGTGTAAATAAAAATTAAGATGCTAATCTTCATTTTGACTTCTTTTTTCAAATTTTAAATTATTCCTTCTGTCACTCCTATACATTACGCATATGGTCAGTTTTCATCAAAGTTTTCTCAGTAACAACTTGATTTAGGATTATGAAATTTTGTTCAAAGTTTGGGTTTTGCAAGTTGTACTGCGCACTTGGTTTTGAGGGCTGTACATGAGTTGCTTCATTTTCTGGCCTTAGCATACTATTTACTTTTCTTGGACAGTGTTACAACATCTGATGGCTACCGCTGGGGTATGTGAGCTTTGCTCTCTTCTTGATATATTTTATTTTTTATTTTTTTTATTGCAAATTTTAAAAGAAGATATTTTGGGAGTAGACATAACAGCTCTCCCTGTACTTCAACGTATTTTAAAACACACCAACGTGGATGCTAAAACATTAATGGACGCCTTCGACCTGCTGTTCAATTACTCTGGTTGAATGTAAATGATTAGATGAATTATTTTATTGCATAAATCAGCAATGGGATTGGACACAAGTTGCAGACATTATATTGTTCTCTTCCTAACCAGTAAATGGTAAGCGTATGAAGATACAATGGTGCAAAATGCATATTCCAAAACACATTTCAACCTCAAGCAAAACCCTTCCCTGGAACTGTCAATATTCATGAATATTCCTTTCAGAAACAATTTGACACACTATAAAAATCATCTTGGTTGAATTTATTCAAATCTTAGGGTATCTTTAATGTATCTTAACCCTTAGAGCGCCAAGAAAACAATGCATCTGAAAATGTCGTCTGCTGAATGCGTCTGCTGCAAATAATTGCCTAACGTTACTGAACAATTAGGTATAGAAAGAAACAGCGTGGACCCAGAACAGACTGCTTCTAAAGGAGCAGTCTGATCTGGGTCCACACTGTTTGCCATAGAGGCTTCTTAAACATTTCAGCAGACGAGAAAATCAGACAACTTTTGTTGCGATTGGCGCATCAAGGGTTAATACGGCTAAAATCATATATTTGTTTTGTTCTGTATTGCAATTTTCAGTACCAGAAGTAAGTAAATCAAAGTTTGGTACAAAATCAGGATTGAAATTGTTTTTCAGTCTCTTTCTCTGTGCATAGTACAAACGACATTCCAATAGATATTGCTCCCCTGTTTCAAATTGTGCTCCACAACGACAATTTGAGTACGGTACAATATTGACACTGAATAAATTTGCATTTAAACTGCTACAGCTATGTCTTATTCTGGTCAGTAAAATGTTTGATTTTCTGTCCCCAACGAGAAGATAAGATGATCATAACAAAGAATGTTAATGACATAGTCCTTAACAATTGTATGGATGTGAACATTTCAACGAGCGTCCTAAACCCAATGGAACTTGTTCACTCTCTTTTTAATTGGTTGGGTGGTACATTTGATTCGTTGCATCCCATCAGCAATCTTTCAGTTATGTTAGGACGGGTCGTCCTGGGTTGAACCAGTACTAAGCTAGGATTAATGTGTCTTGCTCAAGGACACAACGCAGTGACACCGGGGAGGCTCGAACTCGCGGCCTCTCTGTCTCGAGTCAAGCACTCTACTACTGAGCCACTGCGCTCCACTCTCTTTTTAATAACAAATCCATTTTCTATTCTTTAACTTGAACATCTTTAAAATTTACATTTCAGCGATATGGAATAGAGAGGTGCAGGACTGTATATACAACATTCACGAGTTTAAAACCATTGAGAAATAATGACTTAACCACAAGTGGATCACACAATGGCGTAGCCAAAAGACTAAACAGTTACGCACATGAAAGGGAGACTACTGGATAACGCAATTGATTCCGATCAATTGCGTCCCTTTTCAAAATGGGAACTTCTCTTAAAGGAAAGAATTTGCTCCCACAGGGAGCGAATTCTTTCCTTTAAGAGCAGTTCCTTATGGTGACCTCCCACGAATGTTACTAGTTTTATTACGTACTACTCTTTTTGCTTACATCGTTCCTTTGTGGACTACCCTTGTGATTGAAAGCGCTGGACATATGAGCGTAATTACGCACATGCGTAACTGCGTAATGAGTGCTACGCCCATCCAATCCCACAGACTTATATTTAAAGTGTAAAATGTGTAAAACAGGGTATAATGTACAAACAGGTCTCCTAATTTGTACTAATTCAGTGAGAGTACCAGCACAACAGAATGACCATGCAGACGGACGTTCCCCTATTTTTGCTGTCCTAGGCCCAGAATTACAATGTTGCCTTAAAGTTAAGGAATACTTCAGTTAAGTATTGATTTTTCAACATGCTATATTAAATGCTAAATAAATTGCTTGGATCGATGCAGTACTTGTGGTTAAAGATATCATTGTGATCTACAGAAAAAATGAAACTATTTTGATTTTAATCAGTTTAAAACTTTTTTTTGCAGCCTGAAAAATCCATACTTAACTTAAGTCGTCATTAACATTAAGGAGACATTGTAATTCCAGGCCCTGATATTCTGTGAAAAGCGATTTTAAGTAGTAGGATGATTATATCATATACAAAAATGTGTGTTCCATGTCCAGTTTTTATCAATTCCAAATTCAATTGTATTTCAGTCGCTGTATTTCTATTCTTATCACATGACATCGCATCTGGGAGTGATAAAACGTCATGCAAAAAAATCGATAAACCACTAGTGGTTTACATATTTTGTTACGCCACGTAATGACGTCCATTATAACATTGCGTAAAGATGGGAAAATATTGGCGTTTTCACGCCAAAAAAACGAGTTTTAATACATTTTAAATCATGTGATAAATAGAATCTAACATTCGTGTCCCTGTATTATTGAATTTATTTAACTCGTTGCGAAAAAGGGATAAAATGCTCGGCAAGTCTCGCAGTTTATCTCTTTTTCCCAACTCGTTTTATAAATTCAATAAAACATGAGCACTTATGTAAGATCCTTCATATAACATACACTGCTGACCAAGGAGTGATTTGAACAATGACAAAACCAATACAATGAGTTTGGGCATGCGAGGATCAAAAAAGTGTTGTCAGAGGGGGTCCAACTTTGACAAGTTTTAATTAGAGGGGAGAGACGATCCAAGCAAATACCACTATAGGCGGGCCATTATCGGCCTCCAACGAAACGCCATTGACCATAATCAGCCCGCCAACGAAGCCATTTCAATGGCGTTTTGCTGGGATGCTGATAATGGTCAAAAATTGAATGCTGGCTTGGTAGCTTTTGTGGTGTTTCAGGGGATCCGGTCCAATGTTGCTAAGACACCCTTAAATTTTGTGATTGTTCAGGGGAGTCCAGACCCCCTGCCCCCCCCCTTCTGGATCCGCCCAAGCTGGGCATCCACCAAGTCTGACCAGAGTCTCTGCTTTGTGCTCAGAGGGTAACTGAGAACCCAAACCTTTTTCATGCAGACAGTAAATAATCTGGAAAAACGGCTCCTTTAGAATTAGAGAGAACTACTATATAAGAAAGCAGCAGACAGTAAAGACTCTTTCAGACTAAGGTGATGCCTAAGCTTATCTGGGTCTTCAATTAACGCACAGCCACTTTGTTTGTTTTCTCATGTCGTGGCTCATTTGTATTCTGTTACCTTTCATCCCGATGTTCACTCTATATAGGTGTGCTCATGCGCGGATCCAAAGGGGGGACTGGGTGTACGGACCACACCCCATGGGAAATCACAATGCTATATGGTTCCTTATCAATTCTGGTCTTAATCCCTGAAAATCACAAAGCTACCATGACAGCATTCAATGTTGGGCCATCACTAGCCCGCCAGCGAAACGCCATTTAAAGGGCGTTTCGCTGGTGGACCGATGATGGCCAACTTTTAGTGGTTTTTGGATCCTCTCTCCCCTCGTTACCTTAAAAAAAAAAAACTGTCAGAGTTGGACGAACCCCCCTTTGACAAAACTTTCTGGATCCGCGCATGCCTATAAAAAGGGGTTTCTGCCAAAACATCCCATATAGCTTGGTCTTAATATGTTGCATCCACTATAAGACCAAGCTATAAGACTCAAAATAAATGGTGACTCGTGGTTTGCGTCTTTACAGTATTAATTCTACTTTTCCAAAAGAACAAATCCAATACTGGCATAAACTTCTAGTTACGCTTTCCCCTTCTTATGCCCATATTCCACACAGGCCACGAGTCTCCTCCCGCCCCAATCATCAAGATCGATAAATGTTGGGACTTGTGGAGAATTGTAAATTTTCCAACCCATTCGCGGGATTAGGCCTAAGTCGCCACGACAATGTGGCGAATTCACTACAATGTGCAATACCCAAATTTGAAAATACTGCAATAAAGGGGTATGTGCAATAAGGGACTAATTTGGCCCCCTCTGGAGCCAAAAAACTAAAAATTGCTTTTCACCAATTTCTTTTGATTGGTTTATTAGTGTAAAATTTCGGCATTTGTTTATATTTTACCGTTGGTATGGAAACAAAAATGGCCGCCAAGTAGGCTAACAATAGAGAAATAGTGTGGTCTGTGTGGAATAGGGGTATTAATCATGAAGACCTACGTGCATTAAGGGGCTAATTTGCCCCCTTTGAAGTAAACATACAACAACTTAATGTTAGTTTTCAACAAATTTTGCTGATTGGTAAATATATATTGGAAGAACAACCAAAGTGTAAAAGTGAAGTATTTGATTAACCTCTTACCGTTGCTATAGTAACAATAAATGACCACCAAAGTAGGCTTAAAATAGAGAAATTGCCATTGCACAGTTGAAGCTTTGCTTTGTGTCGTTTCTAGTTTTGCAATCATCTTGAAGAGGAAGAGAGAGCTGGCTGCTTTGCTTTAATTTTCTTACAGATGTCTTGTTACTGTAAATTGTCTATGACTCTTCTTCACGGTGCCATGGGTTGGTCTGCGGTGTGTGATTGTTGTATGTCCTGATCATTCTAACTTACTTTTTGGTTGACCGTTTGATATAAAGAGTAGGCTATAAACACAGCTTAAACTGATGTTTTCTAAATAAGTCATCATCAGTGTTAAGCTTACTTTTGGGATTTAAAGACTTAAATATTTAGATAATAAAAGTGGTACCACTGCCTGAGGGCTTTTCCAGACATATCAAAGGCTAATATTTGTAAGGTGATAATGACTTCCTTACAGGGGACAAAAAAGTGGTCTCATGAAGGGTTTAGCTATTTTCTGATAAAAAATTGATATTAATCTTGATGTAAACATAGTTATATACAGGTAAGTCCCCTCTTGGGCCTCTTAAATCCAGTGAGACACTGAAACTGTGGCTTATCAGCTAATATGTTAATCATGATCTCTATTGGACAGAAATATACTGTCGTGCCAACCAAGAGTGACAGTGACCTAATACTTTGTTAACAATTGCCAAGTAATACACTGACGTGTACACTTCACTTGAGCTAACGCGAATCGATAGACCACTTGTGTATTAATCCTAGCCTGAGGATAGCATTAATACACAAGTGATATATCGATTATAAGCCCCTGATAGTTTTGTAAACAAAACATGAAGTCACTGTCATTCTTGACTGGCACGACAGTAGGTCTTTACATAGTGTTACTGTCGTGCCAACCAAGAGTGACAATGACCTAATACTTTTTTCAATTGCCATGTAAACACGTGTACACTTCATTTGAGCTAACGCGAATCGATAGATCACTTGTGTATTAATCCTATCCACAGGATAGGATTAATACACAAGTGATCTATGGAAAGACCCCCGTAACTTTGTAAACAGAATATGAAGTCACTCTCACTATTGGCTGGCAGGACAGTAGGTATTTACATAGTGTTACTTTCCAATAAAAGAAAAGCCCCAGCCAATGGGAAAACAGTACGGTACTGTCCTACCAGCCAAGAGTGACAGTAACGCCATGTTTTATGGGACTTAGAATCGATATATCACGTGTGTATTAATCCTATCCACAGGATAGGATTAATACTCATGTAATCTATCGATTCGCGTTAGTTCAAGTGGTGTGTACAAGTTAATGTTTACACAACAATTGTAAACAAAACATGACGTCACTGTCACTCTTGGCTGGCATGACAGTACTTCAGTAGTAGAACAACATGGTGGATATGCTGAATAATTTACGATAATTTGGAAACAATTATCTTGGCATAAGAAAACCCTCATAATTACCCATATTGGCAACATTACTTAACCAATACAAAACGTAATTAAAGTGGAACAGCTCATGAAAGTTTGGTACGAAAGTAAACACATAGTAAGAGTACAGTGACGTAGTTTGTCACGCTGTGCTGCTTTATTCAGTTGATTGGACAAAACAGGTGTTTCTTTCATATTTCTAATGGTACACATGTTTCGTAACTGTACTCTTACCAAGTGTGAAGTATACTCAACTATTAGGCCACTGTCTAGCCACGCCCCCAACTGGTTCCTATTTCCGTTGGCTTTAGCAGAGACCGGGACATTGCATACCACATGGCAATACTAGTCACTAAATAGTTGAATATTACTTATTGCACAATGCTAATCCCTCATTAAACACGCATGCGAATGTATGCAATGGGGCAGTTAATCTTTATTTGGCTTCGGCCAAATAAAAATACCTGTGTTTAGGGTAAAAGTAAGAAAGGAGGCAAAGATCAGGAAACGATACAATCAAGTACCACACCTGACGCAGCCAGGATACCACATGGGAAAGTAATCCGACCGTACTTAGATTTACTGGTACATTGTAAAACCTAGATTTTTCAGGTTTTCTGGATAAAAATATAATTTTATGCATTTGGAAAGGCCAAATGTCTTTCATAATACAAAAAAAATTAGTTTTAAAAAATCAAGAAAAAAATTGTGCCTACACTACATAAAATTGTCAAACCTGTTACCCGAAACACACTCATTTTTTAATATGCCTTAAGCATTCGTCTACTTAGTGTGGGAGAGCAACGAATGCTCTGGCGAGGCTGTGTGTTTGCACAGACTCGTCTGAGCCTTCGCTGCTTGCATATATTGTTTTTTTTTTATTTTGTTTGTTGATGTTGATGCTTTACGTTCGAGTCAACATTTCTTTTCAGTAATGCCGGCCGATTTCAAGACTTTCTGGGTTGAACTAGGACTAAGCGTTGTAATTATGCTTACAATGGTGAAAGTTCTAAATTTCCAGAATCCTGAACTTTCCAAAGTCTGATAATAAAACTTGCAGTATGCCCACTAAATGTTCACAATTTGATGTTTAAATGGTCAATTGTCTTTAGACAGACTGCATATAAGTCTGAAACCCTATTAATATCTCCCTAATTCAGCATTTTGAGGCTGACTTTCTATGGAAAGTCAGCCTCAAAATCCCGAATTCAGGAATAATCCTGAAAACTTTAACCCATGTGTTCATTTGCCAAATCCAAACATGCCCTTATGTCCAATGGAATCGAACTTTCGCTTTTCATCTGCACTTTTCTGTATGTCCGACACTGCTCGCTTGATTGCCGATAGAAGCCAATCTCCAAAGCTTGAAGAGTCATATTTTGAAAAGGGAGCGTACTCTGACTGTTCTGCAACACTTTTGAAATAATCTGGCTGTATGCTCTTCTCCTGGAAAGTAAAATAACAATGGTGTAGCCAGAACGCTCAAAAAGTGACGTACATCAAGCAGTGATTCTCTCCAACGACGTCCCTTTTCATTATTGGAACTTCTCTTACAGGAAAGAATTTGCTCTCAGAGGGAGCGAATTTTTTCCTTGAAGAGCATTTCCTTATGGCATGAAAAACCACTTTACCACATAAGGTGACCTCCCTTAAATGTTATTATTTATTACACATGTGCGTAACTGCGTAATGGGAGCTACGCAAATGAATAACACAAGGTGGTCCAGCACGTGCGATTTTTATGGAAGCCGACAGGGAACGTTTCGACTTGTGGCGTATGGCTTGTGACTAACGACATGTGGCCTTCGGCTATATTTGGTGCAAATCCGAAGCAACGGCAGATGGTGAACAACTAGATAAGCGATTTTGTTCCTTCTGTGTTGTACTGTTAGAGAAATATCAGCAAGAGACCGATTTATGTATATACTTTGGTCATATATTGAGGTGACAATTTGAATTGTGACTTTAAAATTAATAACCGCATACTTTCTTTGTATTGACCAATTCAGGGCGTTTAGACTTGGGGACGTTCCTGTTCGCGCAAAGTAAGAAAGGCGGCAAAGATCAGGAATCGATACAATCAAGTACGGCACATGACCCAGGAAACCACATTGGAAAGTGACAAAAACACAATTGTACATCACAAACAAGAGCCAAGAGGTCAGCAGCCCTTCCCCAGCAGATAACCACAAGGTAGCAATGAACAGACACGACCGCATGACAAACAGAAGGTATAAATAACACAAATGATCAAGAAAAGAAGTACCGCCTTGGAACGGTCAGTAAAATATTTTACTGGGGGGCTTAAACCGGTTGTACGGCGCCAACCCCACCTTTAGCTCAGACGTGGATCAAGTCACACAGATGTTTGGTTTGCATGAAAGATCCCTAACTTACCAGGTCGTGTTTTGGGCAAAGTTCATCGAAGGTTTGTGATAGACAGACAGACAGACAGACAGACAGACAGACAAAAGACAATCAGGCAGACAGATAATTTTGGTGCTCGAGCACGCAGACTCAAAATCTGTTTGTGAACTGTCTTCAAAATGGCTGTTAGTGAATTGTCGCATCTGATTGTTTCCGGTTTATCACTTCCGGAGAACGCACCGAACATCAGGTAGTCTATGCCACATGGGCATAGACAAAAACGGTATCCGAGACAAAAGAAATGGCCATAGTTGATCATGTACATTAAAATTACCCTATATGTACTAATGGATAAGTCCTTCTGGTTTGACATATAAAACTTGGAATGGTCCATTTGATTCGATGGTTCACAGGATACGTTTCCAAATACATTAAATTACTGTATTTCTTTCCCTGAAGCTCGTTTTTGTCTCAACAAAATAATAAGTGTAACCCTGATGAAATGCTGTATTATGTGGTATTTTATTTTGGTCTTCACTGTTTGTTAATGTGCACATTTAGGAGCTATTAGTCATGCGCGGAACCAGAAAGTTTCGCCAGGGGTTCCACTACCAGTATTTTCAAGAAAACCTATTAAACAACTAAAAGTGGCCAATCATCGGCCCGCCAGCGAAACGCCATTTGATGGCGTTTCGCAGGCGGGTCGATAGTGGCCCGTCATTGAATGCTGGCTGGGTTCAAGAGGGTCCGGACCAGTACATTTGTATTCCTGAGGAAACCTATAGTTTTGAGATTTTGCAAGTGGGGGGGGGGGGGGGCGGACCCCTGTCCCATCTGAACTGAGTTAACGCATATGCAATGCTTACAAATGTATCAAATTCCCGTAAGCTAGTCCAATATAGCGCCATGTATAGTAAATTGAATAAGGTACAGTAATTGGCATAAAAGTGAATGTCGCCCATTCGTAATTGAACGTTAATGGAAGTGAAATACAGTATGTATCCAGCTATAAGACATGTTGTATTTTTGTGTCCTGATCCATATCTGAACTAAGGGTGATGTTGGAGTACCGTGAAACCAGTTTAAGCCCTCCAGTAAATTATTTTTACTGACCGTTCCAAAGCGGTATTTCTTTTGTGGATCATTTATGTTATTTCTGTCTTGTTCTTGTTATGTCTTTGTACGCGTCTATTTATTAATGCCTTGTGGTCACCTGTTGGGAAAGGGCTGACCTCTTGGATCTCGTTTGTGATGTCTTATTGTGAAGTTTCTACTTTCCCATTGGTATCCTGGGTCAGATGTGGTGCTTGATTGTATCGATTCCTGATATTTGCCCTCTTTCCTACTTTAACTAAATCCATAATCCATAATTCTTGATCGAAAGATATTTAGCATTCGCACAATCTGATCAGAGCCTTAGTTTACTTTCTGAAGAAACGTTGGGCCCTTGGTTTCTCATTTATCGTCCACCAAAGACGATCAAGACAGCACAGATGTACAGGCTGATCTGAGTCTTCTGAGTGGGGTACAACATGGATATCATGCGACAGTCTGCATGCCTGGTTGTAAATCCAAACACGGTTTATAGCTACGGTTTTCTCTTTAATTGCACGATATTGGGTGAACCCTCAGACTCAATGACGGTCCTGTCGTAGCGCTGTTATCCGTTGGTTTGTGCCTGATGCTTGTCTTTGGCTGGGCCCACCGCAGCTCAACTTAAGGTCTTCTTTAGCTCTGACTATCTGTGAGTCATGAGCCCTTTTCTTTGTTTCAGCATAGTGTGTTAATTTGATTGGTTGTTTCTCTGTATGATACATTGCATTAGTTAGGCAGCCTCCATTGTATTTTAACAACAACAGAATCTTGAGCGAAGATTTGGCAAATGCATTTAAGCCCTCCCCCCCCCCCCACCCCGGTTGGTTAGGCCGATGTTCTTTCTTAGGCGGTAGTTCTGTTGTTGTTGATTCATTGTTTGCTGTACCTCACATTGTTTGTGGGGTTCTGTGTTGGTCTTTGTATTGTTATGATTTAGTACTTTGTGTCCTTTCAAGTTTTGCAATTATCTTGATGAGAAAGAGAGGGCTGGCTGCTTTGCTTTACACGTCTTCCTGATGTTTTGTGACTGTTAGTGTTTTGTGGCTCTTCCTCGCGTTGCCATGGGTTGGTCAGCCGTCTGTGATTGTGGTATTTCCTGGTTATACCTACTTACTTTTCGATTGGTGCAAATGCAAACTTGTACATTTTACAAGTATTCCTGCAAGTGAGTAAATATGGTTGGCGGGTTAATTACGTGGGAGGGATAAACGAGGTTACGCCCAACAGAAGACAAAGTGCCATTGTTATAACAGTTTTGTGCTAAGCGTTCTTTGAGTAAAAAGGCATTTTCAAATATTGTACATACAAACCAGATGCACTGTTTGGTATAGTAAATGTCATATTAACCATTGGCCTCGTAAAGACGCCATATATAGCTTTTGCAAACAGAGCAGACCAGATCAGGCATCTCTTGTAAGAGCTGCCTGATCATGGTCTACTCTGTTTGCGTATAGAAATATGACATATCTGATCCTACACTAGTGGACCTGACAAGTAAATCATAACACGAAATGGGTCTACTCTGATTGCTCTATATGGAAATATGATATATCTGATCTTACACTAATTCATCTGCACAAGTAATTTCTTCTTTCTATGAACCAACATGAAAGCTTATTTATATAATTATTCATTGTGGGTGGAGCCTAGCATGAATAATTATGCAGATAAGGGTTAAAGAATATGCAATATTAACAATCACTTCTTACAGAATAGCCAGCATAAGGCAAGCCTTGCGTATGGCCAGAAAATGCCTCAGCAAGATGATTGCATGACTAGAAAGGACATTAATACTATACCACAAAGGAGGGTCACGCTGGCCCTCGGGCCTGGAGGTGTCACCTGAATTCTTAGCCCTGTTAGCATTTTAGCTTAAAATATATGTAAGCCATTTCCTGGACACTTTTAATGGCTGTCTATAAAGCATATTTTGTGTGCGTTCCTGAATAATTTTAATGACCGTCTATTAAAACAAAATGCTGTGTGTGCGTAAAAGAATCGTCGACTTCGTATTTACGAGATTATAATGCATAACCATATGTACATGTACAGTCGTGATTGGCGCATTGGGGATTAACACAATAAAGAGCTGATCATGACATTTATATGCCATTTAACCATGAACAAATTGGACGCATGAACAGGTACGTGCTTGTTAAAGCGTGTAAAATGACATTTGATATCTCCCATATGAGCAAATGCGTATATTAAGCTATATACATTCGCATGCATTGAAAGAACTATGAAACCTCTGAATAATGTTGTTCATATTCGACAACTCTTGAGGAACACAAATCTACCACAGGCGTGTAACTCTTTCCGCCATGAATATTCATGCTAGGAATAAATGTATAAATACACATAGAACGAAGAAAGTTACTTGTACAGATCCATAAGTGTAGGATCATATATATCATATTTCCATTTAGAGTAATCAGAGGAGTCCCTGATCAGGCAGCTCTGATTTGGGTCTGATCTATTTGCGAAAGCGTTAAAAGGCGTCTCTATGAGTTTGTCTTGTTTGATTTGATTCTTTGCGTCCAAGTCAACAATTTTTCAGTTACTTCGGGACGGGTATTCCTGGGTTGAACCAGTACTAAGCAAGGATAAAGGTGTCTTGCTCAAGGACACAACGCAGTGACGCCGGTGAGAATCGAACCGAGTCTCTATGAGGTAAAAGGCCAAAGGAGTAAATGGTCAAATTAATATATTGTAAGCTCATTCTTGAAAGTGTTTTATTTGCATTTCCACTGCACTTTGGTATCAAGGTGTAATACTTTAAAGAATTGGCAGACAAAACTCGTTAAATCTATATTTATTTGTTACACGCGCAGGAATGACAAAACCTTTGCAATATTGCACATATTTCATATTATGTAAAGTTCCTGCGCGTGTAACAGATATTATGTTACACGCGCAGGAATGTACAGATTTCATATTATGTATAGTTCGTACGCGTGTAACAGATATTATGTTACACGCGTAGGAATATACAGATTTCATATTATGTATAGTTCCTACGCGTGTAACAAATATTATGTTACACGCGCAGGAATGTACAGATAGTTGATGCGCGTGTAAGTTTGTATTATTCATGCGGTTGTACACTTATACGGTATTCCATTTCAAATTTTCACAATCGCTTAGAATTATTGAGCTATGAAAAAGGAAATGAGGAATCAAGAGACTTCATCAAACCCAGACTGCTGTTTTTGAATTACATGTCCGTTTCCGAGACATCTCTATTCTCTCAGATGATTTGAACATAGATTGAGATAATTAAAAGTTTTGTGCGTACAATTTTTTTATATAGGGATGTAACAGCTTGGTCTACGCAAACTGATATTCTGAACAAAAATAGTGAGTATGATCAGGAATACAACATCGCAAACTGCAGACAAACCCATGGCACCGCGGGGACGAGACATACAACTATCACGAGGCACCAGGAAGACAAACTAAGCAATCATGTATGTAGGTTTGTGACAGACAGACAAGCAGGCAGACAGCCAGATATATTTTGCTGCTTTTGAAACCTAGCCACCTGAGCTACATGTACCTGGTCGGCCCATATGTCACATTATGGGACGCTAGTGGGCGAAAATAGGTTAAAACATGTCTCCAGTCCACTAAAAATAGTATAACCAGAATGATTGCATAAAAAGCCGTGTCGCACGCTATTAACAGCCATGTTTTAACCGGCAAAAACCCATGTATTAATCAGGCAATTCACGTGCTATTGATGCATGACTTTTGTTTTTTCACATATACGCATTCTAGGGCAGGCAGTCACAAAAATTGACGGCATCAACAGTAACGTGCATAGAAATTAACGTAATTTAGTGACGTTAGAATGACTGTAGGTCTTTGCTCTGGAACAGGCTTTTTCAAAATCTACGAATCCTTCATGCTTTTGCGCGCCATTATAGTAATACAAAAATGAACTTTTCGAAAAGTTTTTCCAAAGTTTTCGAGTGACAAAATCACTTTATGCAATAATAACGATCAAACATGAATTTTGATACACTAACCTCTGCTAGACCCCTTGGGGTCGTTAAAACCCTCGTCTTTTAGGCTCGGGTTTCAACACCACCCTCTGGGTCCAGCAGAAATTAATGCATTGATTTTTTTAATCCCTATAACAGTTTCAAACATTTATCACTTGAGAAATGCTGACCTTAAGTAGTTGCAGTAAGAAGGTGCGTAAGTTAAGTTTAGTTTAAACATATTTTATTTCAACTTGGTAAGATACACAAACAAATATACTGAGGGAAAAAAGTTTAGCAATCTACTTTGGGGATTCACAGTTTAGAAGAAATAGGACTTTTAATTTCATAGTGTCAAAAATATATGTTGACAAACGTTCACGAGTACGATGGCATTAACAGGTTGAAATTTTACATAATGTAAAGTCTGATTTTATGCCCCTTTGCTAAAACAGCTTATCTGGCAATAGTGCGAATAGTTTTCGACTAAAAGTTTCATTTTTCCGTCAAATGTTTAGATCCAAAAGCAAGAAAATGAAAAACGGTTTAAAAATGATTATTATGTTCACCCATTTCGTACAGTTTTTAGTTGAAAATCGTATTTATCCAAATTACCTCCCTTTCAATTGAATAACGTTTGAAATTAAAATGCTCAGCATATCAAATCCTCACGATGAAGTCAGGTTTTATTTCTTTTAACCACTTGCGGGTAGCCATTAGTTCATTTTCAAACAACTGACATGTTTGCAAACCTGCCAATTAAAAAGATCTAATGCTTCAATGATCGCTTATGGGAAACCCCATTATAAATAATTGCTAAACTTTTTTCCCTCAGTATATATACAAGTTACATAATGTAAAAGGATTAGAACGAAAGCTGGAAGCTTATGTTATTCTTCTCCTAGCAATAATCAGATGTAAATATAATGGCGTTGTTTTAAGCTGTGGAAATATAATACTTTAACACAATCTTACTTGTTACGTCAACATACCCATGCGCCAAATATGTGTATGTTACGTCTTCATAAATGGCACTGTTCTTGTACTGTTGCTCTCATTTAATTAACACATACATTATGTGCACTATTCAGCACTTCGTTATGGCGATCTAAAATTTTAGCAGGTCTAATCATATTATTTGGCGCAAAGGTCTGTTAACGCAATATAAAAATGTAGAACGGTGTAAGTGTAAGTTTACACAAAAATGGTAAGTGTTAGTTTACACCAAAAGGGATGGCAGCTCAGCTGCCACCCGTTTTGGTGTTAGCTACACATTTATTTATTTTACAGTGTATCTAGCAATAAACCTACATTTGGTTCCCCCAAAACAGGAGCATATCTGTCACCCAGGTCACGACACACATAAAACCCAGATCCTCTCACAAGCCAACATGGCAGTCCGAGATAATTCTGAAAAATAAAATATATATTATTCCACGTCAAAGCACAAAGCTATACATCACTATGGCTAAGTGGTACATATAGAGTGCTCGACTTGAGATCGAGGGGTCGCAAAATCGAGCCTCACCAAAGGCACCGTGTCGTGTCCTTTATCATCTGCTTATTATTGGTACAACCCAGAAAACGTCCTGACATAAGTGAAAAGTTGTTGACTTATTTTAAACTTTTGCTGGAAGAGGACGACTGTCGCAACCATCTATACTGACGGGCAAAAGGAACGCCACACTATTAGCCGCGACATGTGCTTTCCAAAAATGTTGCATTTTGGCATGAATAGCCTCAGATGAGCCTGTGTGCTATAATGTTCAAGCGACTATCAAAGGCTCTGGTCAGACTGCGTGTGTATGCACAGGCTGATCTGAGACTTTGCTGATCGCACATACCACATTGTTGGAAATCTCATGTCGCGGCTCATATACTATGTCAGATAAGACAGCTGGTTCACAAACATGAGCTGCACGAGCTTACCATGACCAGAACCTGGCGTAAAGCACCAGGGTTATTTGAATTTATCGATTTGTGTTTATCAGGCAATGCCAGACATGTTGGCTAATATCGTACATGAATAATTCCAACTCAATTTTTATCGTTTTTTTCGGCGATTTCGATTGGTCCGTTGGCAAAATTAGATCGTTTTTACACTCCGATAAAAACCCATGAGTATGAATATTTGTTGTTGATATCTGCCTTGATTTCAGAGTACTAAGACAGTGTTGTAGGCCTACATAAAACTTTGAACACAGTTATTGCAGTGTCCAAGATAAAACATTCACTAGTTTAAATATAACTTAGCATGTTGAAAGCACATTTGAAAACCCTTAAACCGTATGGTGTTGCGACTTCAAAGCAACGGGGAACTCTTTGACAAGGTTATGTGACGTCACTTAACAAACAGTCACGACATTGAAGAGAATCGCCATCAAACAATGTCGATACAGAAAGGCTAAATCAACAACGAACTGTTTCAGCGCAGTTTGATGGCATCAAAGCGATCATTTTACGCATAGGTTCTACGAATGTGGGAATGTTAGGCAGGGGCATGTGAAGGTAGGTGCTTTTTAAAATATGTCGATCTGTGGTAGGGCCTAAATCTAAATGTTCTTTAGTGAGCCCAGCAAGCTGTTTGAAAAAAGGAGTTGTTTTGGGGCTAATACTCACATATTCGCTCCCAATACATGTAGAAGGTCATTTTAATCATTATTTAGCAAACAAAGTTTTGAACTGACAGAACTTTCAAGATGGCTGCACCATCTTTTATGGACAGCAGTAACTAACTAGAATCTATTTTCCTTCAACGGGCTTTAAAATTTGAAATATTGTCGACAGCCCTTTACAAATACGCTGTTTTGTTCCAAAGTTGGAATTATCAGGAGTGAATTGTATTTTTTGTGGATTTTATCGATGTGTAAACTCCGGCGACCCACTCACAAATGTTACATAAATACTCAGTTTGTGAGTGAGTCGCTGAGTTAACATATTGATAAAATCCACAAAGGCTTTATTCCAACTCAAATTTGCTGGAAGAGGACGACTGTCGCAACCATCTATACTGACGGGCAAAAGGAACGCCACCCTATTAGCCGCGACATGTGATTTCCAACAATGTTGCATTTTGGCATGAATAGCCTCAGATGAGCCTGTGTGCTATCCTTTTAAGCTCAGAAACTCCAAATAATGTTATGTCAGTAGTTTAATACTCAAATAATGTTCAAGCGACTATCAAAGGCTGTGGACTGTGTGGCGGCGGTAGAACGTCTCCCTGCCCTTCACTATAGTGTAGATTTTATTTTCTTGTCCTTTGGGATCATGGGTTTCATTGTGGAACTTTGAAACTATTAGAGGGTCACTGATGAAGCCTAAATGGCAGAAACTAGCTAGTCTGGCCCAGGAAATATGCACACTCTAGTTTCAGTTCTTTGGTGCAGTCTTTGCTTCCAAAGGATACCCTTTCAAGAACATATTTTGAATTCACTACAGCTAGTGACTGGGACTGTGTGGCGGCGGTAGAACGTCTCCCTGCCCTTCACTATAGTGTAGATTTTATTTTCTTGTCCTTTGGGATCATGGGTTTCATTGTGGAACTTTGAAACTATTAGAGGGTCACTGATGAAGCCTAAATGGCAGAAACTAGCTAGTCTGGCCCAGGAAATATGCACACTCTAGTTTCAGTTCTTTGGTGCAGTCTTTGCTTCCAAAGGATACCCTTTCAAGAACATATTTTGAATTCACTACAGCTAGTGACTGGGACTGTGTGGCGGCGGTAGAACGTCTCCCTGCCCTTCACTATAGTGTAGATTTTATTTTCTTGTCCTTTGGGATCATGGGTTTCATTGTGGAACTTTGAAACTATTAGAGGGTCACTGATGAAGCCTAAATGGCAGAAACTAGCTAGTCTGGCCCAGGAAATATGCACACTCTAGTTTCAGTTCTTTGGTGCAGTCTTTGCTTCCAAAGGATACCCTTTCAAGAACATATTTTGAATTCACTACAGCTAGTGACTGGGACTGTGTGGCGGCGGTAGAACGTCTCCCTGCCCTTCACTATAGTGTAGATTTTATTTTCTTGTCCTTTGGGATCATGGGTTTCATTGTGGAACTTTGAAACTATTAGAGGGTCACTGATGAAGCCTAAATGGCAGAAACTAGCTAGTCTGGCCCAGGAAATATGCACACTCTAGTTTCAGTTCTTTGGTGCAGTCTTTGCTTCCAAAGGATTCCCTTTCAAGAACATATTTACTCAGATTGTGAGGCAGTCGCCGGAGATTACACATCGATAAAATCCACAAAACTAAAATTCATTCCTATAATATTTAACTGCTGTCACTAATTTTATTTCCTTCTGAAATAGTAAATGAGTATGATCAGGAAATACCACAATCACAAACTGCAGACAACCCTGTGGCACCGCGAGGAAGAGCCGCGCAACCATCACGAGACACCAGGAAGACAAATTAAGCAAAGCAACCAGCTCTCTCTTCCCCATCAAGATGATTGCAATACTAGAATGGACATAAAGTAACGTGCAACAAAACATAGAACAATTACAGACTCCCACAATGGGAGTAACAGAAACAAAAAGTCAACAACAACAGAACCACCGCCTTAGAACGGACAGCAGCCCAAGCCACTGGGGGCCCAAATGCATTTTACTGGCACCAAATCTTCACCCTAGATTCTGCTGTTGTTGAAGTACAAGAAATGTTCAGCTCGCATGGAGGCCATCTAACTAATGCAATTTATCATCATGGAAAAACACTCTAATCAAATTACTACACCATGATGAAACAAAGAAAAGGGCTCATGACTCACAGACAGTCAGAGCTAAAGAAAACCTCAAGTTGAGCCACGGTGGGTCCAGCTACAGATAAGCATCAGGCACCAACCCACCGATTAAAGCTTTACGTCAGAGCCGTCATAGAGTCTGAGGCCTGACCCACCGTCGTGCAAATAAAGAGGAAACCATAGCTATAAACCGTGATTGGGATTAAAACTAGGCATGCAGATTGTCGCATGATATCCAAGTTTATCCAACCCTTATATAACGTTTAACTATTTTTTTTGAATTGATCACTAAAATTAGGTTTTCCAACAATTCGTTTGAATTTATAGACTAAATCACCATAAAATATATGTTCTGATATGCCTTGTTGCAGAAGAGTTTTTAACCCAATGTTGTATTTAACAATTAACTCTGAGTGTGGTAGAATTTAAAAAATGCTTTTCGAATTTTATGATATCTATAACCTTGTTTTAATAATTTAGCAGTTAAAAATAAGTTTCTGTTGTTGAAGTCATCAATATTAGAACATACTCTAGCAAAACGAATAAGCTGAGAAATATATACACCATAGGAAGGAGAGCGAGGAACATCTCCATCAAGAAATGGGAAATTTACTATTTCAAAATTAAAATCATCCCGTTTATCATAAATTTTAGAAGAAACTATGCCATTTGTTATTGACAAGTTCAAGTCCAAAAACGGAGCTTCAGTATCAGAAGAATTCGCCTTATTTAACTGAAGTTCAGTGGGATATATCTGACCTACCATTTGTTCAAAATAAGGATTATCAATATTAAGTAAGTCATCTAAATATCTGGAGGTAGAGTTAAAAGCTTCAATAACATCAGATTGATTATTGTCTGACAGAGACAACATAAAGTCATGAGTAATTAATCGAAAATTTGCATGTAGCGTTTCTTTTGTCCATCAGTAAAGTAAGGCTGGCACAATCTTAGTCTAATAAGGCTCCTTATCTTTCACCGGGCGACGAAGTGGTGAAACGACTGGTTACGCCGAATCCCACCAGACCCGAATTTTCACTTCGAGTGTTCACTAGTTTGAGCAAAGAGAGATGATCGGTTTATATTTTTGTAATTATCTTTAATATATCATTCCTCCAGATAAGAGTGCGTATTGTGAAACTATTTTCTTTATTTCTCATCCAAAATATATGCTATGGGTACTCAAAAGAACCGTCTTAATGAGACGGTTCTTTTGAGCAGCCAAAACACATATTAAAATTGATGGTTAAGAAAATAATAACAATTTTACACTAATAAAATTTCCTTATCTTTACCTATGTATATCGTGTGGGTTCTTCTTTAGTACCTAGAACAAACTTTTGACCAACAAAAAAAACCCATATAAGTCAGAAATTGATCCGCAGATTTGAAAATGATCAATTTCAAAGTAAGTTGTAATCAAGCGGGTACTTCGAACTATGAAAGTTCGAGTTATAAATGTATCGAGGCATTACTGTATGGAGACAATAATAGGTACGCTTATGCAAACGTTTTCAGCGTACAAGTGAAATTATTTTCTTACGTATCAATGTAAGCATATGATGTGAGTGCTAAATAGAACCGTCTCACTGAGACGGCTCTTTAGATTACCCACATCCTAACATTTTTTGGTTAGGAAATAAGAAAAATAATTTTCATTTACGCACTCTTAACTGAATGCCTGATAGTCTTACGGTCACCGTGACAGACTGGGAAAAAATTAAATTGCATATTCTGGCCATCGATCATGTTTTTAGTTAATATTTGTAGATGTTGCATTTTTGTAAGCAATAAACTATAGATAAATTAAGATTTTGCATAGTGCAATGTATCATTACATGACAGCACCCTTGCAATCACGTTTTATTTGGAAAAACAGGAAAACGTTGACGGCTAAAAATAATTTAGATCGTATCCATCAGGCTGCGAACAAACAGATGGGATGCATTGAAAAGGAACCAACACACAACGTGTACTGCATTGGTCGTCGTCAATATCAGCGCTACCTTAACATCCTTTTTTGGATGTCTCAGTGGCGCAGTTGGTAGCGTCGATGTCTGTTGTAGTGCTAAGCGGTGTTGTCAAGGTCGTGGGTTCAAATCTCGCTATATATAGTGCCAAGTCAGATATTAAATTAAAACAAAACAGAACAGGAAATACCACAATCACAGACCACAGTCCAACCCACGGCACCGCGAGGAAGAGACACAGACAGACATATGATAGCAATAACACAATTAAAGTAAAGCAACCAGATCTCGATTCCTCATTAAGATGATTGTAAAACTAGAAATGACTCTAAAATTTGCATTACAGGACTAGGACCCAACCATCCCACCAGAGGCAAGAGAAAAAAACAACCAACAACAACCCATAAAAGGTCATCTTCGCAAGCCAAGTGTACTGAGTCCACTTCGTTCCCTGCGTAAGGAACGAAGTGGACTTAGTACCCTTGGCTAAAAGATATACAGCCGCGAACTAGAACAGTCGGACTTCGGACTCCGACTAAGGGCCCTGCATAATGGCCTATGGTGAAAAGGGCATATCAGTTTTGGCGACGGTCTTTATTATGTTTATCGGACAAAACCCATATTCAGATATGAACATTAGTTTGATGAAAGTAGTCCATATAGTCCATATATAAAATTTGGAAGAAATCAGTGTTAAATGACTAAGTAAGAGTCTCCACAAATGCAAACTGGTCATAGACGGCCATTTTTGCGGCCATCTTAGTTATCGCTCATCGGACGAAACCCATATTCAAAGTTGGGCCAGTGTATGATAAAACTAATAAGTATGAAAGGAACTTGAGAAATCATGGGATAAATGACTAAGTTAAAAAGGCCAAAAGTGCAAACCGATATGTTGCGGCCATTTCGGAGGCCATCTTGGTTAACTGACAATGCCCATATTCAAACCTTGGTGAGAGTTTGATAAAAGCGATCCATATGTGAATTTGGAAGCAATCAGTTAGTAAATGACTAAGGTAGGGTGTCCACGAGTGCAAACTGGTAGGCGGCGGCCATTTGTCGGCCATCTTTGCTATCGTTGGTCTGACAAAACTTATATTCAATCTTGAAGCAGAGTTTGATGGAAGCAATATATATATGAAAATTGGAAGAAATCAGAATAAAAATGACTAAGTTAGAGTGACCACAACAGTGGACAGACGTAAGCTGATAGGCGGTGGCCATTTTGTCAGCCATCTTGGTTATAGTTTGTCCTACAGACTCATATTCAAACTTGAAGCAGAGTTGGCTGGAAGCAAAATATATACTGACGGACTTTAAAAACGCAGCTCTTGGATAACAGCTTTAATTTATGTCTCGACTAAGAAGGCAGAACAATAATTTTGATTGTTTGTTAAAGAGCATTCATTTGTTAGTATCACGTGGAAAACCTGTCGAGCTAAGATGAACTTAACGCATTAAAATGTAAACTTTTTGAGATAGGGGTCAACTGTTTCATGTGACCAAATGCTATGAGTGAAAGATTCCCTACTTCTGTAAATCAAGAAACACGAGAAGCATCCACATTGTATCATGGACTTTGTTAGTCATCGAGGAATCACTCTAATATTTTATGGCAGTTCTGCGATACAGCTTATTTGCGTATGTTACGTTTAGCTGGGTGTACCCTTTCATTCACTAGCTTAAAATCTCCTCTACTTATGAAATGTTTAAATGGCTAAATTCATACGGAGCAAATGGCGCCGTCCAGTTTAGTTGTTCAATTTAAACTAACGTGTTTTCTGATGAAGCCAGCTTAGGTTGACATCATCGAAGCAAAGGAATTTTACATACAACTGTATTTTGAAAGATATAAAGGAAAGTTAGTGTTGCGTTTTTAAAGTCCGTCAGTATTTATGAAAATTGGAAGAAATCAGAATAAAAATGACTAAGTAAGAGTGACCACAACAGCGGACAGACGTAAAATGATAGGCGGCGGCCATTTTGTCAGTCATCTTAGTTATAGTTTGTCCTACAAAATTCATATTCGAACTTGAACCAGGGTTTGGTGGAAGCAAACCATTTATGTAATTTGGAAGACATGCGATTAAAGATGGCTAAGTTAGAGTGATCACAACAGCAGATGGATGTAAACTGATAGGCAGCGGCCATTTTGTCGGCCATCTTAGATATCGTTTGTCAAACAAAGCTTATATTCGAGCTTGGACCAGAGTTTGATTGAAGCAATCCTTATATGAATTTTGGAAGAAATCCAATTAAAAGTGACTAAGTTAGAGTGACCACCACAGCAGATGGATGCAAATTGATAGGCGGCGGCCATTTTGTCGGCCATCTTAATTAGCGTTGGTCGGGAAAAAAACATATTCAAACTTGAACCAGAGTTTGATTAAAACAATCCATATATGGAATTTGGAAGAAATCCGATTAAAAATGACTAAGTTAGAATGACCACAACAGCGGACGGACAGCCGGACGAACAGACAGACTGACGGACAAGCCGAAAATAATAGAGCTCCACCAACTCGTTGGCGGGGTCCTAAAATGTACAAATTATGAAATCTGTGCAATTTTATCTTTTCTTATTAGCCGAAAACTTGCCGGACTAAACATGCTAGCATACATGTAGCAGTGAGTGGTCCCTGGTTCAAAAAGCTAGAGAGTGTGACCAAGAAATGACACAATTATAGAACACAGACCAACCCACGGTCCACGGTACCGCGTGGAAGATACATATAACACCAAAAGCCACAGGACAGCAAGAACACAATCGAAGGAAAGTAACCTGGCCGCAAAATTTTAAAAGCCTTTTCATGCTAAACTCAAATGAGCCCGGAAGTTAAACGGCTCACCAAAACTAAAATGCTGACAAATTAAGAAGTGACTTGTTCTAAGTCTCTCAGATGTTGTATTTATACTGCTAGTAAATGTTTAAACATTTTAACATTTATGTTCAGGATAAAATCCATGCTAAATTGAATTAAACATAAAAAAAGTTATATTACCTTGAGGCCATACCCTAAGGTTATATAACGTTTTTTTCATGCTCAACTCAAATGAGCACGTAATTTCAACTGCTCATAAAACAAAAATACCGACAAATAAAGAGGTCTCTTGCTTTAAGTATCTAATATGTTGTATTTATACTGTTAGTAAATGTTAAAATGCCAACATTTTAACATTTATGGACAGGATAAAATCTATGCTAAGCAATCCACAGCATTCTCATCAGTCTTTTTAGATTTACTTTCCGGTTTGGTACCGTATGCCATATTGTGACACGCTGGGTGAACTTTAGAAAATAACAGTTGCATGAACATGAACTACAAGTAACCGACTATATCGAAGTATTTTCGCCCAAATGTACAAATTTCGGGTAGAAAAAATTACATTTACATTTTTTGCTTATGAGCATTTCAGGGTCAAAATTAAAAATTGTAAATGATACCAGAAATAAATATATTTGGGTCAAAATACTTCTATATATTGTAGTTAGATAATTGTAGTTCATATTCATGCAAATAGTTTTCATGCAGTACACAGCTTGTCATAATATTGCAAACATTATCAAATAAGGACGTAACTCGAAAAATACTGATATTAGCATGCTGCTGATTGATCAAAAGCTGTATGTTGGGGCGTAAAGCGATCTATGTGAGATGTATAAATTGTTCATACAACAATGTGGCCAAAGGTATCCGTCTCTTTGATAAACAAAACAATTTTTGTTTATACACGAAAAATGTCATGCAAGTAAGAGCTTTTGAAAGATATGTCCCCTCAAAGCGGAACGCAATGGTCATTTACACATGTACAACATGCATATAACAGAAGTTTTTTTCTCAGAACGCACGTTTTAATGCAATTTAATTAAAATAGATCTTCATGGTTATAAAATGCGAAAGTTATAGCAATCTAAAATTCGAAATTATGAGATCTAATAAGCCAATGGAGGCCGTTACTTTGAATATTAAATAACTCCCTGGAAATCCAAAAGCTCTTTCCAAAATGTGAAGAATTTATTCAAAACAACTATTTTCAACAGAAAATTCAATAAATTTTTTTAAAAAATTAGAATGAATCGTGTGAAATAAAATATTCTGTTTATGATTACATGTATTACACTATGACTATATGACGTCACACAGCCTAGAAATGGCTGCATTGTATAGTTTTTATTCTCTACCATACTTTTTTAGTGTTTTCTTTTTCGATTTTGATCTGGTTTGAGGCAGATTACATGTTTTAATCAAAGGGCTTGTATTTAGATTCACTTGCATTCAGGGTTATCGCCCTCTCCTTAATAGGGAAAAATGAAAACATGTAGTTGTCAACAACTGAACACAGAACTTGAAAATAATATGGCGATTGTACATTCTTAGAAACAATCTCAGTATGAGACTAAGTCGGTTCTTTTAGACCTTTGTATTCGGGGAACCCTAGTCTTGCTCCTTGACCTTAATGTGTTTGTCAATTTTACTATAATTTTCATTCAGTCTTATTTGATATCATATAGCTAGTCTCATTTCTTCTCTTTTAATCAAGGTCTTGATATATTCACAGTGACCTTATCTCAAATATTGCTATCATAGAGGAAAGAGGGAGAATATGAAAATGAAATTTTAATTTATTAAGAATAATATGATATCAGACCAGTGGCTCGTCTATGGGAACCCCTAAACGAGTACCTTTGCAAACAGCGAAGACCCAAATGAAATGCAGCAAAATGCTGCATTTCCTAGGGTCCACACTGTTTGTAAAGGTAAAAAAAGATCTTCAGACAAAAGAATACAATATTTTGTTAAAATATAGCCTGATACCTTTAGATATGTATAATAAACTTTCCATAGTTTATTGTATTAAACCAGAAGGAAGAAACCATTAGTATACAACGGGTTAAAGATATGTAAATAGGGTAACTATAATATCGGTGTCATCAAAGTACTTCCCACAATTTTAAGACCTGGCCCTGAGGTTATAAAACTTGAATTCATTCTCAAACTCAAAATAAAGTGCAATGATTGGCTGCTTGCGGATGTGTCCGCAAGCAGCCAATTATTATCCCCACGCTTTTTTAAAAAAGCGTCGGGGATATTGCAATCGCCTCCGTCCGTCCGTCCGTCCGTCCGTCTGTCCGTCCGTCTGTCCGTCCGTCCGTCCGTCTGTCCGTCACGCTATCTCCTCCTAAACCGTTGGACGAAATTCAACCAAATTTGGTGTGTGAGTTGCTCACATGGAAAGGGTGTGCAACGGCACATTTTTTTTGGCCCCGCCCCCTGGGGCCCTGGGGAGGGGCCAAAAGGTCAAATATTATTAAATATCATTTAATTTCAATTACAAAGTCAATTTCAAAGATTTTTAAACCAAACTTTGTGTGTCTTCTCACAAATGAAAGATATAAAACATATCAGACGGGATTTTCATTCCCTTGCCTGGGTCATGCCCCAGGGGTCGGACTTGGGGGTACCGTGGGGGGTTGAGTGGTCCAAAAAAAATTTTTTTTCCCAAATTCGACCAGATTTGGTGTGTGAGTAACTTACATCAATGGCACATGCAACAGCACAATTTTTTTGGTCCCTACCCCCTGGGGCCCTGGGGAGGGGCCAAAAGGTCAAATATCATTAAACCTCAATCAGAAAGTCAATTTCAAAGATTTTTTAACCAAACTTTGTGTGTCTTCTCACAAATGAAAGATATAAAACATATTAGACGGGATTTTTATTCTGTCCCCTGGGTCATGCATGCCCCAGGGTTTTGGACTTTGGGGTGCTGGGGGTCAAAAATTTAATTTTATGAACATGGTCATGTGGCATATCAAATTAAAGGGGATGAGCAGCAGACCAGGATACACTGAAAATTTTAACCCTAGGATCAAACTGGTGACCTTGGGATAAGGTCAAAGGATCGAATACCATTAGATATCTTTGAGAGCGTGGGGATTTGCGATGGCGCGCCATCGAATGTGTTCTAGTTGTGCTTTTTTTTGAGTTTGAGACTGTACTCAAGTTTTATAACCTAGGGGCCTGGTCCCAAGGTTATATTGGTTTCAAACTCAAACGTTTTCATCATGCTAATAAATGCTGAAATACCAACAATTGTTGCCATTTCAACAATTATGAACATGGTAAATTTCATGCTTAGGTGAGTTGAGCATGAAAAAAGATAATAACGTCATTGGTGACAGGATTCAATACATATTATTCAACTATAAGGTCACTGTCTAGCCACGCCACCAACTGGTTCCTATCTCCATTAGCTTTACAAAAAACCGGAACATGGCATACCACGTGGCGATACAATGATATTATAGATCAATAATACCATGTTGATATCAACTTACGCAGGGTTTCGAGCTAAACGGGTTCGGGTTATAGAGAATAAATTATGATTAACATCTAAGTTAACAATCGAATCTCGTAATTTCTAAGTCCTCGTGACTAAATATTTTTATTTCGAATTATCAGTAGTCCGAATTATAGGGAGGTAGACATAAAAATATATAACCTCCAAAAGGATTATTATCATTTTTTTTTCTTCCAAGCATAAGTTCAGGGTGCGTAAAAGACGCACCCAAAAGCAAGTGTTATTATAAGCAGGCTCCGAGTTTATAAAACTTTAATCATGCTCAACTCAATCGAGCATGGAATTTCAACTGCTCACAAAACTAAAATACTGAAAAAACATCTTGCTTTCAAACTCTCAGATGTTGTATTTATCATGCTAATAAATGTTAAAATGCCAACAATTGCTGGCATTTTAACATTTATGAGCATGATTTATTCTATGCTCAGTTGAGTCGAGTATGAAAAAAGTATCATAACCTCGGGGCCAGTTATTAAAGTTAGACCATGAATAAGGCATATTCTCTGAATTCAGTGAGTCCCAAATTTATTTCGAATTAGCGGGTATTTCGAAAAATCGAAGTTCGAATTTTCGAGAGTTTATTTGTACTTACCTCTTTGGGAACCGTAAAGCAAAAACCAAATGCGATGAAACAACCACAACAATACAATAAACAAAACATAGCCTTCATTATATGAGCATTTGCACTTATTTTTCACTATATATACAATTTTTCTCACAATCCATCAACCAACATATTATACTTCTATAAACGTGTCCGTCAACACGCGTCTAACTTCACTCTTCCTACAGGATTCGGGAAAGACAGTCTCCTAGGATTCAGCGAATTAAATCAGAATGTTCACACCCCTAAAAATCGTCTTGTGCGTAATGAAATTGAAGATAATAGAGTTTTATTGTTTGCCCGATGGCTGGTACATGTAATTTCTTCAACAATGCGTTGTCGTACATCTATTACTAGTCTGAATTTCGTCCGTATTAATGACTGCAGTACGTTGAATTAAGATACAATTTGGAAACTAATTTCTCAGGGTCAAAGTTCTGCGTCAGAATTATAAATGACGAAATTCAATAAGGCATATATGCTTATACACGGCTGGAAATGACGTTAAGGACAGCGAAACGTGTGCAAGGGAACTCCATACAAGGAATAGAAGTCGGGCTGTGTCAAGTATAATGTCCCGTTTTCCTAACAAAACATTAATTTAAACTGAAAACTGAAAAAATGCAATGCACTATGTGCAAATGTCGCTCTTATTTATCTCCCTCCTTGCAAGCGGCAATGCTGTCGTCTGCTGATAGCCTTTGTAAACAGTTTGGATCCAAATCAGGCCTGACAAAATGTCCGGCCTGATCTGGATTCAAACTGTTTGAAACTCTAATAGTGGTTCTGAAAGAAGTTTTCAATAAAGTTGATTTTGAAAAAAAAAGTCAGCAGACGACAAAAAAATCATGAAAAATTACCCATCATGCAAAGAGCTATGCAATGTGCATGTAACTGTTTCCCACCTGCTGTCGCTGTTCAAGTGATGCACACAACAAGTATAACATTGATCTCTCACTTTTATATCTGTTTGATTCTAAGGGCAACATACTTGTGATTTTAGTCCAAGTAAATCTTTTTCTTGATTTCTCCCTTATCGCATGCCTCCCTTATTTGTTAACAGGAAAAGGCAAATACACAAAATTAACCCAAGAAGTTTGTTCCACTTCAGTAGTTTTCTAAATTCTTTTCTTGTGTCAAAGGGTGTCGAAAAATCCCAACCGCCCGAGGTGGGATTCGAACCTAGGCCACAGGATTGACAATCAAACTCTTTACTAGGTCGCCGAAAAAGCTGGCATCTGTTTACCCCATTACCTTATCTTCTTCATCAGTAGCCTGTCGCTCTCTTGAAGAGTTGAATGTCTCACTATCATCACAAAAGGGCTTGTGCTTTGCTGAACTCTTCTTGGCTGCTTTCTCTGCGGTGTGATATGCATAGGTTAGGCGAGGCGTTCACGGAGTTTCCTTGCATAATTGTCTGTTGTATGGCTGATAGAGTGTCTGGGTACTGGCCAAGCAACGCATCAATTCAGGAGATGACTTATAATATAAGCGCTTGCTTACTGTCAGATCCTGTACCATGATATTTCTGTACTGTAATATACATGTCTAGTTACAAATAAAATATTGTTTAAACCAACGCATCAATTGACATACGTGGATGCCAGTCAAAAATTAGGAAATGTTATAACACAATCAGTAGAGTTATGGATTGCAGCGTTGTATGAAGTATATGGGCTTTCCAGTCTGACTTCTGTTATTCCTCCATTGTTCCTAACATGTACAGAGGCGTCTTGTTGAAGAGTTAAATCTGCCCATTGCCCATGGGGTGGTAAATAGAGAATACTAGGTGAGTGTTTTTTGATATCAAGTTTACCAGGCAAGGCTTTGAGAACGCTTGTTGACATCGCGAGGCTTGCCGAGCGATTCATCATGCGTTCTCAAAGCCGAGCCTGGTAAACTTGATATCAAAAGACGCGAACCTGGTATTCTGTTTATCAGTTTACCCATCAAACTAGCGATTATGACGTAATTTTCGATTTTTGTGTTGCATCAGCGTCATTGGCGACGTCATTCAAAAAGTGCAACGTCATCATGACCTGATAAAGGTAACATGCCGTGAGATAGGAAACGTTTATTAGGTTATATTGAAACAATTCAGTTAATATTAGGGGTGACTGATAAGTGTTTGTCCTGGATGCCTACAATCCCACAAAGAGCTTTAATAACGTTGCTCTCGAAGTTATGACCCTTAACGCTATGTTATATGGCTGGAAAGCCATAATGCACAACACATATGACAAAAAGAATTCAAGCAGTTGTCTATACTAAAATGATTGGTAATGACCAATACATTTTCTATGCCACCCTTGGACCTCTCTAACGACAGATAATCTAGACAAACGATTAACATAGGGGCAATCGAATCAATGCTCACAAGTTAAGCACTACTGTCAGGATTTGTCCATCGCAAAATGCATCTGTCACACTGCAAAACAGGGAGCGCAGTGGCTCATTAGTGCAGTTCTTGACTCCAGACCGAGGGGCCCCGGGTTCGAGCCTCTCTGGCATCACTGTGTTGTGTCCTTGAGCAAGACACATTAATCCTAACTAAGAACTGGCTCAACCCAGGAAAATCCATACCTTTATTACTGAAAGATTATTGATGAGACGTAAAGAATCCACTAAAAAATTGCAAAACTTGCTCAGCAACGAATGCATCAAACTTGTTCAGCAATGAAAGCATGGATACTCGACCAAAAGAACCGCTGCTTTATAAAAAAGTGGGCCTGTATTAAACATCCCTGATGCACCAATTTCTCACTTTATGACTTATGGAGGATCTGAATTCATTAAAATGATACAGAAAAATAACATGTATATATTTTCACTTGTGTTGGGCGGGGGGCAAGATAAACCGGACTGGACAGCTTGCCCCCCGGGGGTGAAGATAACCAGGGTGGGGGGCAAGATATCCCGCGACAGCTTGCCCGCTGTCAAGAAGGCAAGATAAACTGGGACACCAGAGCTCAGAATGGAGTGCTTTGAAAATCTCATCCCTGCATGTGATTGGTCTTTGCTGCTTACTATACCTTATCTATACAGTACATGTATACCATCACGTCCCAATATTTAGGATATATCGCGTCATACATAGGATCAGCTAGAACCTGTGCAGCAGGTTTTCTAACACCTAACTTTAGATACTGAAAAGCAAGCTTGACGATGGGATCTCGATGCAGAACCTTGCTCCAGTCACGGCCAGTCAGTCGAATGACCAGGGCCCGGAATTACAATGCTTCCTTAGAGTTAAGGAAAGTAAGTAAGGGTGCAAAGATCGGGAATCGATACAATCAAGTACCACACCCGACCCAGGATACCAATGGGAAAGTTACAAACTCACAGTTAGACACAACAAACGAGAGCCAAGAGGTCAGCCCTTTCCCAGCAGGTGACCACAAAGCACATATAAACAGACGCACACAAAGACATAGCAAACACAACACAGAACAAAAACATAAAATATCCACAAAAGATAATTGAAATATTTTACTGGAGGGCTTAAACCGGTTAAACTTCGCGCCAACCTCACCCTTAATTCAGATGTGGATCAAGACACATAGATATTTGGTTTGCATGAAAGACCCCTAACTTCTCAATGCATCATCTCCTAAAACATATAAATCAAGATATAACAAGGAGATAAAGCAAAGATAAGGACTCAACAGTAAATAAACTGAATACCGGAGCAAAAGAAATCCAACAGGTAAATCCTGGTGGGCCCGACAAACTTAAGTTAAGTATTGATTTTTCAGGATGCGAAAAATAACGTTTAAAACTGATTAAAATCAAATTAGTTTTATTTTTTCTGAAGATCACAATGATATCTTTGAGCACAAATACCACATTGATCCAGGCAATTTATTTAGCATTTAATATAGCATGTTGAAATATCAATACTTAACTTAAGTCTTGCTTAACTTTAAGGAGGCATTGTAGTTTCAGGCCCTGAAGTATTCCTTCTGGCACTTCTCCTGAGAGTCAATATGTAGCGTAGTAAGGACAACACTCTCAAACAAGGGACACTCTGACTGACAAACAACCTTTATCACACCAGGGAAAATGACTCATTGCTCCATCCTGAGACAACATATATCAACATCCGCATTTTTTGCATCTCCTGTTCTTGTATCAAAATCGTAGATTAACCGAGCTGCTATCCACCGCTGACCAGCTGCATCCAACGAAGCTGTCGTGAGAATATAAATAGAATATCTTACAGGAGTGCTCCCCTTGTTGCAGATATAGAATATCTTACAGGAGTGCTCCCCTGGTTGCAGATATAGAGGATCTTACATAAGTGCTCATGTTTTATTGAATTTATTAAACGAGTTTGGGAAAAGAGATAAAATGCGAGGCTTGCCGAGCATTTTATTTCTTTTTCGCAACGAGTTTAATAAATTCAATAATACCAGAGCACGAATATTAGATTCTATTTATCATATGACATTAAGATTACTTTGAAATCTCATGCAACGTTGTTTTGGACGTCATAACGTTTCCCGTAAATCTATAAACCACTAGTGGTTTATCGATTTTATTGCATGGCGTTATTTCATTGCCAGACGCGACGTCATATGATAAAAGTACATAAAATTGTATTATCTGTGATCGCTTCAAACTTGGTTCCATACAGATAATCCTATAACATCTCATTGACAGTTCACTTCAGCCCTAAGAGCTCTAGCTTGTAAGCTGGATAGTTTTCCAGCTTGCCGCAGGCTACGACTAGCATAGGCGATCACTCTGTTAATTCCTTGTTGATTTTGACAGAGAGCTACACCTAAGCAAATTCCTGAAGCATCTGTATGAAGTATAAATGGCAACTGGTAATCAAAAAAGCCAAGCACATGATTACCGGTCATTCAATTGATGATTATCTCAAAATGTTTGTTTGTTGGTTTTGTTGCTTTACGTCCCAAGTCAACAGCTATGGTCATTGCGGGACGGTCAGTTCACCTAACCACACTTTTTCCTGGGCAGGCTTGAACAAAGCGGTTAACCAGTATTTCGTGCACATACTTTCGCTTGTAACTGACAAAAACCCTTCTTGAATGATTCAGCGGAAGGGAGGAGAATGACCGTAGAAATTATTTCATGATCAATCTCCACGAAAGTATGGGACCAGGCCGGGATCGAACTCGCGACCCCTGGATCTGCAGTAAGACTCGCATCTGTTTCCAGACACGTTACCGACTGTGCTACGCGGCCAGGTAAAATATCTCAAAATGTCTTGCTGTTCTTAACCCAAAAACAAATGGTAGCTTTCATTTTTCTAGTCTCATGAATCGTTGGATGGCCTACCAACAGATCATTCGGTGACGTTCAGTAGTAGCATTCTCTTCAAAAATCCTCCTATAATAGCCACTGGAACAAAGACATTTTCTCACATCCTTTGTAGATTTTGGAATTGCTGAATTAACCACTGCCTCTGTTTTTTATGTTGTTTTTTTGTGTGTTTTTTTTTTTTTTTTTTGGGGGGGGGGGGTCACGTAAGTGCCTCTGGCAGACACAACGTGACCAAGGTATACCACTTTATCCAAAAAATAATTCACACGTTCTTGGTTTTAGTTTGAGATTGTGCTTCTCAAGATTCACACAGACAGCCTGCAGACGTTCAAGGTGTTCCTCATAGGTTGATAAAAAGATAATGGTAGCATCAAGGATTATCAAGCAATCACAGAGATTTAAATCTTCCATACATCTGAAAGGTAGCAGGTGCGTTGTACAATCCAAATGACATAATGTTACATTCAAAGACGCCAAGCGAGCGCACACCGCCTGAGGTGCAAATAGAATCTAGGTCACATGTTTTACAGTCAAATACTCTACAACGTTGCTGTAAAAGCAGACTTCTGTTTACCCCTCACAGGCCACCATTGTCCACATCTGGGTGTCTTACCCTCTGTTTATGTATGACTGTGTAGAATGGGAATGAGTACCAATTCGTGCCAATATGACCTAGATGCACACCTAAACCATATTATTACCTTTTCATTACATCCTGACATTACATTTATCATTTCTATCGTCTCATGTGGATTTTTATACCTGGTGCGCCAGTGCGACAGAAAACTGGCATGCTTCAAATAGCAGCAAGAGAGCCTGTGACATAGATAAATTACGTCATAATAAAAAAAAAATTGTTTACCTTGACGACCTAACAAGGCTGTATCGTTGTGACATTTCAGCAGACTTGAAACCATGATTAAAACAATCAAATACACTGTTCTCTTAAAGTTAGCATTATTGTATATCTAGATACCCAATTGCTTTTTGATTTCACTGTTGTTTAGATAAAATCAACTTCACATTTCAAAAAGCTATTTTACGAGGGGCATTTAGAAAGTTCAATGTATGTTATTTTATCTCTGTAACCAATCAACAAACTCATTCATGCTTGGTATCATTTTTAACTCCTATCTTTCTTCTATGTTATGACACCTTTTTCATGAGGATGCTATAATGCAGACACAAAAATAGCATTGTGAATACATGTACTGTTTGAATAATGGAAAAAGCAAAATTTTAATGGAATAGAGAACTTTTTAACTTTTGAAAAGTGTGAAGAACATTAAAAGAATTTAACGTAATAAGATAATTTAACAATCATGTGACACAAGACAATCAAAGCAAAGCAACCAGCTTTTTCTCCCCTATCAAGATGATTGCTTCACTAGTATTGGACACAAAGTAACACACAGCACATAGAACAATTACAGAATCCCACAATAAGAGCAACAATCGTCATCGAAAAAACAATGACAGACTCACCAGCTTAGAATGGACAGCAGCCTTAGCAATTGTGGAGGAGGAGGGGCTGAGGGGGGGGGGGCTTAAATGCATTTTACTGGTACCAAATCTTTGCCCTAGAATCTGTTGTTTTTTAAAGCGCAAAAAATGTTAAGCTGGCATGGTGGCTTCCTACTTTTGCAATGTATCATCATAGAGAATCTTATCAAATTAACACACTATGATGAAACAAAGAACAGATTTACAGAGAGTCAGAGCTAAAGAAAACCTCAAGTTGAGCCACATTGGGACCAGCCACAGACAAGCATCAGGCACCAGGTATCATCAGGGGTGCGCAGCCTATTTATTGAATTGACCTGTGAGATCAAATGACAGAATTGCTGTTAGATATTTGTAATTTTAGCGTGAGCAGAACAACATAATATATTTTTTTTGTTAGCCGTATGGTTGAAGTAGAAAGCTTGTTTTATGCATCATATTTATGACGAACTGGCAAATGTCTAGTTTTGGTGTGAAATAAATTCTAATTGGAACCACAACCTAGGAAATTACAAGAACAATTAATTATTTACCTACCCCTTCTCTAGAAAAATGATGTGATATGTCTTTAAAATGGTAATTTGTCTTCATGACAGTCAGTTGTATGGTGTAAGCTTGAAGTTTGCTTTATAAAAGGTGGAACATAGACAGTCGTACGTGGCGTTGCTTCCAAAAATTCACGCAATATGGAAATGCCATGATGATAAATGAGATATAGGGATAAAGTAGTGTAGGAGTAATTCAAACTTTGCATTTTCAAAGATTCAATTCCTTTTAAAACAGGGGCTAATGAATCTTTGGAAACCGAAATGTATATTATCTGAAAATAAAATGGTAGACGTTCTAGATTTTAAATTCTTTAATCACTTTGAAAGCTCTATTACTTTTTCAATCTATAGAGAAAATGAGTATTTTAGGAATAATTTTATCATTTTTGCTGACGTATCTACTGATGAAGCGATTCCCAGGAGTACCAAACAATATATGAAACATTACAAGTTGGTATGTGTGTACAGCAAAAAATAAGATAAGTCTGTGCATTTGCATGGTCTGATCAGCGTCATTGGCATAGCTCCCATTACGCAGTTACGCATGTGCGATATAAAATTAGAAACATTCAAGGGAGGTCACCTAACGTGGCAATGTGATTTGCCATACCAAAAGGAACTGCTGTTTTTAAGGAAAGAATTCGCTCCCTCTTGGAGCAAATTTATTTCTTTAAGAGAAGTTCCATTTAAAAAAGAGACACAATTGAAGAGAATCACAGCTTATAACGGTTGTCTCCCTTTGAGATGCGTAAGTTTTTCATCGTTCTGGCTACACCATTGAGCGACTCAGGTTTGTCGTTTAAAAACAAACAAATAAAAACGTTGGACCCTAGGCTAATGATAGAGGATCATGGAAGACTGATCAGACTGCATGGATTCACAGGCTGATCTGAGTCTTCGATGGTCGCACATATCAACTTAATTTTTTTTACTGGACACTGCCTCATTATGATCCGCTTATGTAATATTACCTGCTGAATATCCATTTAGTCACTATTCAAACATGCAGGTACAGCTACCTAGTGGGGCTTAAGACTAAATGAGCCAGTGCAATGTGGAATTTTGACATGAGTAGACTCAAACGAGCCTCTGCAGCCTCCTTTTAAGCGTAGAAACACCAAATGGTGTTCAGTCAGTAGCTTTACAATCATAGAATACTCAAGTGACAAGCAAAGGCTCTGATCAGGCTGCGCGTATGCGCAGGCTGATCTGAGCCTTTGCTGGTCGCACATACCACATTGTTGGAAATCACATGTCACGGCTCAAATTTTTGGTCTAAGTCCTCGTCTAAGTTTGTATAAACGGCCAGTCAATGCTCTTGCTAGACTGCATCCACTGGTTAACTATGTGATAAGTGACATTTTCTCATGAGTTGGACCAGCTATAGTGTTCTTTCAATACTTCTTACTATATGCAATTTAATGAAAGTGCTTCCAAATGCAATGGCACACATTTTGTTTTCTGATAATCAGCCAGCTCATTTACGAGGGTCAGTCAAAAATAACTGAGAGTTGATTCATATCTCTTTCGTAGGCTAACTAACAATAGTGAAATTTGGCACACGCATGCAATGAACTAATCTGCGTCAGAATATGCAATTTCCAAGACCATGCAAAGTATAGATTGTTGTTGCTTAGCAACCGAAGAATGTGAAATAACGTCATCCGTTCACGCTGGATTTTAGCGTTGCTATGGAAACCCTATACAAAATTTAAGTTATGTCAACTTGTGCATTTGTTGCAAATACAGTATGTGGATGCATTTTGCGAAATGCAACAACTAAGATTGAGGCGTTGGAATTTTAATACATTAATAAGAGGAAAATAAACTAAATTGTCAGAAAATTTCACCCCAAATTATACCCCACCCACCAGTTACGGTTCATTTAGAGCAATATTATCAACTAAGTATCATATCATATGACCATTTCATTGTATTTAGTAATTGGTTTTGACATCTGAATGCATATCTTGAAAATCCCATGAATACACGATTGCCATGGCAACAAAATCTGGTATTTTATTTAAAATTGGAATTTTCATCGATTTTGGTTGCTAGGCAACGAACATTGCATGTATTGCATTTATTATCTATTACACTTCTTCAAAAATAGCTAACACATTGTTTGATGCAATTGGAGAGATAAAAGATCTGTTATTATACTGTTTTAGTTTTGAAATGATTTTAAATTCATGGCTGCTTAGTAAGAAGTATATAAAGTAGTCACTGGTTTCGTCTGAGAGGGTTCATAATAATTGTGAATTGCCTGTGGGTATTTACAATATTTGTGAATGCTTGGTTTGGGTAGGACGCAGGTGTTCAGCCAGGTGCGGTGTTGACATCTGTGATTGACATGTTTATGTTTTTATAGGGAATTCTGACACCAGTTTGTTATTGTTTTTCAAATGTCATATTTATTAGCCTGTCAATTTTGATGGGATGTTTTAACACTTTCAAAAGGTCATGATGACAGATGTTACTTAGTTTAGTAAAATTACATAAGCCCAGTTAATAGATTGTGTCAATTCTGACATTGATTGGCAGGATTGCGCAATACATTTAATCATATGACCTTTGGGGAATTGCGCAACTGGTGTGACTATGAGTCACTTTTGTATCTTCTGATTGGTTGATATAAATGGAAGCTTACCTATGTAGAGGGCGCTATATAGTAAACTCGAAATATGATTGGTTAGAGATGATGTCATTAGGTGGCGCTGTGGTCAGCTTCTATCACGTGACTTCATGGTATATAAGATGAAACCCAGTGGCAGAGCTTCAGATTTCGGAACTTTGGGTTATAGATAGTTTCTAGAAGTATTTTAGTTGGACTTAAGAAGATTTAATAAAATTATAAAATTGTGAAAGTTGTTGGTGAAATTTACAAGACTTAGAAATTCTAAAGAGACTTTTAAAACACAACGCGAACTTGAAGATTAGAATCAACTACTACCTTACATCTGGGACGTTTTTGGTGCCTACTAGACCAGGATTTCGAACTTTGTTTTCGTGGACACATTGGGAAGAACAGAGAAGAACAGGAACAGTTTGTGAACAGATTGTGATTGAAGATATAGTTAACTAGTGATTGGTGGATTTTTCTTGACACGGTAGGACTGTCATTTTATTCTTATTTAAGTAACAGTCAGCTAACCACATTTGAAATTATTTTATCATGGAACCTGAGAATGACACAGGTGTTGAAGGTGTGTTTCAATATTTGGCTAGGGAAATGGCCAATGTCTCATCTGCATTAAACGCACAGGGCGTCTCTCAAATTGTGCAATGTTTTGATGGCAATCCTAAAAATTTTCGTGATTGGGTTAAACAGATTGAAAAGTATTGTAAATTAACTGGTTTGCCTGAAGCTAGGAAGAGATTGATTGCATATCAATCTAGTAAGGGGGCTGTTAGCGGATTTATCAATAGGTACATGGAAGCTTTCCCACAGAGTACATGGGCTGAATTAAAAACAGAATTAGCAAATAAATTTTCTGATGTTACTGATAGCAGATATGCACTTAGTCTGCTTAGATCCATTAGGCAAAAACCTGGGGAAAACATTCAATTATATGCTGAACGTATATTGAGTTTGGCTGAAGAAGCATTCGTAGGTCAAGGTGGGGATGTTGTTGAGCGACAACTGATCGATACGTTTGTGGACGGCTTGGTTGGCAATGATGCATTAAAAATGAAAATTTTGCGTGATAATCCAGATACCTTGCAGGGGGCAATTGCCACTGCTACAAAAGAACAAAATTTAAGGGCCAGAGCAAATTTATCATCACATTATCATTCTCCTTATAAATCGGACAGAAAAGAAGAACCTATGGAAATTGATCATTATAGACCTTTAAGGTGTTTCAAATGTAAGAAAACAGGTCATTCATCTAAAACATGTAGGAATGTACACATATTAAATGATGCAAAGCGTAAAAACCCAAATATCATATGCTGGGGCTGTGGCCAAGAAGGTCACATACTGCGATTATGTAAACAAGATAGTTATGGACGGACTGAAAGACCTAGGACAGGTCAAGAATTCAGACGGACACAGCAGGAAAACTAGACAGCTCCTTGCATGTTGAAGCCGATGCAAGGGGTAGAAATAAAAGAATGTCAGAAAATATTCCAACTTATAAAATAACTTTGGCGGGGAGTCCAAATTCTTGTGTAATTAAAATTGGTAAAACTAAATTTAGGTCTCTTGTTGATACAGGAGCTGAGGTTTCTTTAATGCATCGTAGGGTTTATGATTCACTGTTAGTAAAACCTAAACTGCAATTTAAGAGGATAAATTTATCTGGTGTAAGTGGTGGTGCTTTGAAAATAGATGGTTGTATAAATTTGAAGTTTACCATTGGGGGTATTGAAATGCAACATATGTTCTATGTGGTTAAAGACATGAGTAGAAATTTGATTTTGGGTACAGACTGGTTACGTCAGCATGGAGTCCGGATATATTATGATTTAGGTTGTATGAGAATTGAGAATAAGAGATATGTTAACCTTGAGGAGGATATCCATGTTTCGTCAGTAGCTAGGATTAAGTATAACACGGTGTTAAAACCACATTCTGCAACTATATGTTATGCAAAGGTCAGACCAAATCCAGATCTTCCGGTCAGGGTCGATTATCAGATTTCTGCAGTAGAGAAAGGCTTCTCTTGTAGAGAACCAGGATTAGAAGTAGTTGATTCTGTTAGTAGATTAGGAAAAGATAGAAGTATCCCTATATTAGTGACCAATAGTACTGGTAAATTTATTAGAATCAGAAGGCATGGGCCTATAGCAAAAGTTGAACAGTTGACAGGTCAGGGGTTAGCAGAGGTTAACTCTGTAATTAAGGGTCAGAAGTTTGACTCTATGATGGATTTGAAGGATTTACATGTAGCTGATAAGTATAGAGATAACATAGAACCCCTTATTTTAAGAAATTCTGATTTATTTGCTAGTAAGGATACTGAACTTGGACATACAGACACTGTCAGAATGAAAATTGATACAGGGAGTGCTGATCCGATTAAATTAAGACCTTATCGGACACCTCTAAATAACAGGAAAATAATTGATGAAACTATTGATGAGATGCTCGACGCAAAAGTTATTAGAAGATCTAGATCACCCTGGAGTTTTCCAGTTGTGATTGTTGATAAAAAGGATGGTTCAAAAAGATTTTGCGTTGATTTTAGGAAGTTGAATCAGGTGACAAAGAAAAATTCTTACCCTCTCCCTGTAATTGATGACATTTTGGCTTTGCTGGGGAAGGCAAAATACTTTACTTCCCTTGATTTAAAGAGTGGGTATTGGCAGGTCTTGATGAATGAATCAGACAAGGAAAAGACAGCCTTTGCTTGTCATCGGGGTCTTTTCGAGTTCAATGTCATGCCGTTTGGTCTTTCGAATGCTCCTGCAGTTTTTCAGGAGTTGATGTCGGTGGTTTTGCAAGGTCTTGGTGATTTTGCTATTGCATATCTTGATGATATATTGGTTTTTAGTCCGACTTTGGAGGATCATTTACAGCATTTGGATACAATCTTTGATAGGTTGCGGAAGCATGACTTGAAACTAAAGTTGAAGAAATGTAATTTCTTGGAGTCTGAGACAAATTATCTTGGTTTCATTATTGGCAAAGATGGAATCAAACCTGATCCTAAGAAGGTGGAGGCTATAAGATCTCTCCCTATTCCCACTTGTGTTAGAGAGGTTAGGTCGTTCATTGGCATGAGTTCCTACTATCGTAGATTCATTCCAAACTTTTCAGAAATAGCTGAACCTATCATTGCTTTGACAAAGAAACATGCACATTACAAATGGTCTGCAAAGCATGATGAGGCTTTTCAGTATTTGAAGGATAGTCTCTCGGTTGTTCCATTGTTGGCTTACCCAGATACAAACAAACCGTACACATTGTACACAGATGCCAGTGGAACATGTATTGGTGCTTGCCTTACACAGTCATGTGATATGGCAGATGATGAAATACCAAATGTATCCAACGAGAAGCCTATTTACTATCTTTCACATAAGTTGAGTAAGACACAGTGCAAATGGTCTACTGTTGAGAAGGAGGCATATGCTATCCATTTTGCCTTACAGAAATTGGACCATTATTTACATGGTGCACAGTTTGTCATTAAGACTGACCACAAACCTCTTAAATATCTGCTTGAGTCACCTATGCAGAACAAGAAGATACAGTTATGGGCATTGAGCATGGCTGGTTACAAATGTACGATTGAGTACATAGCAGGCACAACTAACACCTGTGCTGACCTGCTCTCAAGAAGACCAGATGAGCCAGGTCGCTGTCAAGAAGAAAACTTGACAGAGGAGTTGGATCTAGATGTGAATGACAATACTTTCCAAGTTGATGTCATTAACTCCAACGAATTTGAACCAAAGAAATTCGCAAGCTGTGATGTCCCTTTTGATGATTCTTTGGTTAAACCATATGATTGCTTGCCTGGACTTGACATGATTAGTGAACAAAATAAGGATGATGAGCTTCTGGAGCTCAAGACAATACTTGTGCATGGAGAACCTAGTAAAGAGGTACAACGTAGATATCTTGTAGTAGATAATGTAGTGTATTATTTGACTGACCCTGATGGTGATACTGTTTTGAGGTTGTATGTTCCCAAACATCTTAGAGCTCTTGTTGTTAAGCAGTATCATGATGATAATGGGCATATGGGTGTGCAAAAGACTTTTGATTGTATTAGGCAGAAGTATTTTTGGCCAAATTTGTTTAAAGAGTTGTATCAGTATGTTTCTAGTTGTACAGTTTGTCAGGCTAGATCTTTGCAGAAGATAAGACAGCCTTTGCAGGAAACAGACATACCGCCCTATCCAATGGCAAAACTTTCGCTTGATTTGTCAGGACCCTATCCTAAAACAATGTTTGGCAATAAGTACATCATTGCTTTTGTGGATTGGTTCAGTGGCTGGCCTGAGGCTTTTGCAGTTCCTGATAAGACTGCTGATACTGTTGCACATCTGTTGATTGAGGAAATATTTCCAAGATTTGGATGTCCCTTGCAAATTGTAACTGATAATGGGTCGGAAAATGTAAATAAGGTTGTACAAGAAACAATGAGGTCACTGAATATACACCATGTTCAAACTAGTGTGTATCATCCTCAGAGCAATGCAAAGGTGGAAAGGTTTCATAGAACACTTCATGATGTTCTTTCAAAGAAACTGTCTGAGAATCAGCAGACTTGGGATTTATTTTTGAATCAGGCTTTGGCTGCTATTCGGTTCAACATCAGTGTTTCTTCCAAGTTTTCACCCTTCTTCTTGCTGTACAACAGAGATGTTGTTTTGCCGGTTGATAATCTAATGAAACCTCGCCGGAAATATCAAGGGGAAGAACTCCATCAGATAGCCCTTCAAGAACAACATAAATCATTTACATTAGTCAGAAAACATTTGAAGAAAGCTAAGAAAACACAGGCCAAATACGCTGATAGAGGAACAAAGAAGATTGAGTTCCAAGTTAATGATACTGTCTACTATAGGAATAATCAGAGAAAAGGCAAGCTTGATTGTAAGTGGAAACCTTATTATCGCATCATTGAAAAGACTGGACCAGCATCCTATGTCATCAAGAACCAGCTAGATGGATCTACCAGTAGAGTCCATGCAGAAATGCTAAGAGCTGCCAATATTGATGAATGGGTTATTCCAACGTCCACTGATGGAAGGCCATTACGCAAAACAGCGTATGTCATTCCACCTGAGGATTCTTCAGAGGAAGAATCCAGTGATACAGACCAAGAGGGTCCATATGAAAAGCTCGCCAAGAAATATCAGAAGGAAAGAGATGATTCAGACGAAGAAGACAACATTCCATTGATGGAATTAGCAAAGCGTCTGAAAGCTAGGGATGCCATGAAACAGGAAGAAAATGAGGAATCAAATAGGGATTCTAGTGTAGATGAATCTAGGGGTAGTGTAGAACAATCAATTGATTTTGACCCTGAGGTAGATTCTGGTTCTGAGACTGAGTCCTATTTTGATGCTGACGATGCAATGTCCGTAGATGGGGTTGATATATGTACATTAAGTAACCTTGAACTTGGGGACAAAGCATCACCAGAAAATGATAGTAAAAATTAAGTTAACAGTGATAAGTAAACAAGAACACCACACAATTGTTTACAGGGATATTTGACATTCTATAAATGTTAAGGCTTCAAGGATAATAAGCAATTTGTATATGTGGCTTTAATTTTAAAGTCTTCAAGTTAATTTACTTGCAAATTGTTTAAGTAGGTGGTATTTCCTACCAATTTATGGATTTTATTTTTGTGTGTATTTTCAGGTTGTAACCGCAGTTGCAACATGGGTCACACATTCTTAACCATCTTTGCATTAATCGGCTGCACCTCATGTTTAGTGGTACATGAAAATGTAGTTTTTCATAAAACTAATGAAGTATCTTTAAACCATGCGCGTTGGTTAGTGACATTCATTCATGATTTAAGACCTTTTGAAGTATTTATAAATAAAATAAGCAAAGACTTAGAATCTTCAAATGAAATAATGCTGACTTTGACAGAGTGGTATAGACAGCATAACTTTATGACATATCATTCTACTTTTAAAAGCTTGAATGATGAAATAGGTTTATTGAACGATACATATAAGACAGTAAAAGATAATTTTGTAGACTATCAAACATTACAATCAGATCATGAGAGATCTAAGCGTTCTTTACTGCCAATTGTAGGTCAGGCAATGAGTCTGTTATTTGGAACAGTCTCTGACTTAGATTTAGAGATGATTCAAAGGTCAGTACATGACCTTGCCACGAATCAGGAAAGTATTATTCATAATCTAGAACAAAGTATGACACTATTGAACCTGTCTAGGATTCAGATAGCTGAAAATCGTCGAGCTATTATGGATTTAGTTGAGTGTGTTATGAACCTTGATGATAAGATTAAAGAGTTGGCAACTTATACAACTACACACTTCGTAAGACTAGAACAATTCGTGAACACATATGTTCAATTCAAACTAATACTTGAAGAAATAAGACAGTCAACACAAAATGCTTTCATTTATATAGAGAATCTTCGAACTGAGTTGAATATGCTATCTTTGAGTCATTTATCACCTAGTACAGTTTCGCCTAAGAATTTAAGAGCATTACTTTTAGATGTTAAAGACAAATTACCTGTATCTATGCAACTTCCAGCAGATCCTGAAAGCAATATTTGGTATTTTTATAACACTTTGACATGTACAGCATATTTAGATGGACATAAAATATTAATTGTTCTTACAATACCTTTGTTGGATCGCAAGGAAATTTACGAAATTTATAAAATTCATAATTTACCCTTACCTAAAAATCAAAAGTTGACTTCAGAGACTAAAATGTAAATGCAGTTGCTAAATATGATATTTCTGCTGAAGCATTGATGATTAATGAAGACAGGACGAAATATACTTTGTTGTCTGGAAAAAATTATTATGCATGTAACAACAGGTACATGCCATTTTGTAATCCAAAAAGTCCAATTTATCAAATTAATTTGAGTAAGTCTTGTGTAATTGCTTTGTTTTTAAAGAATAAGGAGAATGTCCAACGCGATTGTAAAAGTATGGTTTATTTGAACTCTAGATTGCCCATTGCGGAGTATGTACACTCAGGTGTTTGGATTGTTGCGACTTCAGATGTTATGAAATTTACCATTGTTTGCCAAGATCGGTCCGGCATGCAAGGTGAAGTTGTTGTGCATCCACCCCTGGGTGTGATAAGATTAAATATGACTTGTGGGGCTGCAAATGATTATTTGAGTTTACCCCCCTATTGTGAGAAAAAGGTTAGAGGTCATATTTGGGATGCTTGGGGTTCATTTCTTAAATTGAGAAATATAACACACTTTTCTCTTTGGGAAAATTTTACATCTAATTTCCCTAATTTGACTACAATTGAGATTTCAAATGACTTAATGAATTTAAGAGAGATTGCCATGCCTGCTTTTATTGATTAAGTGCATAATTATAGGAAGGTAGATGAGCACGGTGGGTCAGTTTCTAGTTGGTCATTTGTTGTGATGATTTTTGGCACATGTGTCTTCATTTTGATACTGACTTTCATGTATAAGAAGTGCTTTCATGAGAAAGTGAAAGTCTATTTTGGTGAGAGGTTAGCTGATTGTTGTGGTAATAAGAATGTTGTGACAAGTTCCTTGTCAGTTGTTGAGAATGGGTTGGTGTCGTCGGAGCATGACGAGATTGTTAGGCGCAAATCGGGAAGGCAACCTACTTCCGCACCAGACCAGAAGGAAGCGAAGGTGTTATTGGCTTCGCTGGAGAATATGAAGAAATAAGTTGTGTTTGAAGGAGAGAGATGGCCATGAATAACATAGAGAAACTTTGACTTAAAGTGTACACAGAACTTTACTATGAGTCCATGGTAGTGCCATGGTGAGGATATGATGACATGAAGATATGTAAATAGTTATTGATAATGTGTGTAAGTCCAGTCATTTAATATGAAGTTTGGTGGCTGGTGAAGAGATAAATATGCTTACTATGATGTGTACAAAAATATGCACTGTAAAGACTGATAAGAAGGACGTATATGACTTTGAGATGTATAAGAAGGAATACAGTAAGGGACCTTTTCACCTCAAGTATCATCGAGTTTATATGAAACATAATGACCTTTAAAATCCAACCAGTTTCCAAAGTGATGACAGATAACAGGTCAAATCAAGATTTTGTTGACAGCTTTGAAATGGTGACCTTTAAATGTCAAACAATTAAGGACATTTATACACAGTGAACTTTTGGTAAACAACAGCTAATAAATTTTGGATTTTATACATTACTTACCAGTCAATTATTCCAAACAAGAAAATTAACATTATACAGTTATAGATAAGCTATACAACATTCAGCAACAAAAAAAAAGTGTTTTGGACAGCAGACAAAATTCTATATGCTGGATATCAGCAAAGCAATTAAACTTTTGGACGAAATTGAACAGAGTTTAGACGACACCATAATTTGGAAATTGCAAGCGGAAAAGAAAATTAATTTCAAATATACTCCTATGGAGGAACACACTGAATGTAACCGACAGGAGGATAATAACCTTGTATTTTACCATGGAACTGGGGAGCAGGATGATCCAATACAGATAGACTAGCTGCGGAGGAGTGAAGATGAACCTTATTGTATAATGACTGTATTACTTGATGGACGGGGAATAGGATTATTATATGTGTGGTGCATGTTTTTGATTTCGTATATGAGATTTTATGCATAGTGGGGTCTTCAAAGCAATTGCCTGCTTTGTGGTCTGATCAACTATTTTGTAGGCATTGGGCTGTTTCATGATGTTCTCCATTGGAAAAGCTTGGCATGCATATGTCTATCTCTGCAATCTGTAGGGAGGCGTGTATATGTTAGCTTGATGGGAAGATGCAGTGGAGTGACAATAGACCCTATTGTGCATGAGATTCGTAATGTGTATATATGATTAGTTGTGATTTGACATTGTGTTGTGAATTCACTTGGGATTTATTGGATTGTAAATTTGCTTGTGGCGTCTGTGTGCTCTTGAGAGTTTGGGACAGTTGCACACTCGATGGGGTGGCCAACCATTGAGTGGACACAAGGTTCTCTGGAGTGCGCTGTCACATGCAGATGTTTGTTGTAAATAGTACTTTGATGATGCATATGTATTGATTATGTTTAGTAGTTATAGGATGATTTGTGCATGCTAGTATTTATTTATATTGTGGTATGTAGGTGAGTGAGTGTGAGAGTGTGTGTGGATGTTATTTGTATATATGGTGTATGAGAGATGAGCTTGGAGAGTTTCACTTAATTGAAAAATTAAGTCAAACTCTTAAGGTTTGGGCGTGTATAAAGTAGTCACTGGTTTCGTCTGAGAGGGTTCATAATAATTGTGAATTGCCTGTGGGTATTTACAATATTTGTGAATGCTTGGTTTGGGTAGGACGCAGGTGTTCAGCCAGGTGCGGTGCTGACATCTGTGATTGACATGTTTATGTTTTTATAGGGAATTCTGACACCAGTTTGTTATTGTTTTTCAAATGTCATATTTATTAGCCTGTCAATTTTGATGGGATGTTTTAACACTTTCAAAAGGTCATGATGACAGATGTTACTTAGTTTAGTAAAATTACATAAGCCCAGTAAATAGATTGTGTCAATTCTGACATTGATTGGCAGGATTGCGCAATACATTTAATCATATGACCTTTGGGGAATTGCGCAACTGGTGTGACTATGAGTCACTTTTGTATCTTCTGATTGGTTGATATAAATGGAAGCTTACCTATGTAGAGGGCGCTATATAGTAAACTCGAAATATGATTGGTTAGAGATGATGTCATTAGGTGGCGCTGTGGTCAGCTTCTATCACGTGACTTCATGGTATATAAGATGAAACCCAGTGGCAGAGCTTCAGATTTCGGAACTTTGGGTTATAGATAGTTTCTAGAAGTATTTTAGTTGGACTTAAGAAGATTTAATAAAATTATAAAATTGTGAAAGTTGTTGGTGAAATTTACAAGACTTAGAAATTCTAAAGAGACTTTTAAAACACAACGCGAACTTGAAGATTAGAATCAACTACTACCTTACAAGTATCGTCAGCGCGAACGCACATCGCTGAGAGACGGTCTTCAGTTGCCTAGCAACAGTGCATTGAAGATGATAAGACGTCAACTTCTATATTTAATGAAGCCTGACTTTTCATTCTATATGTGTATAAAGTTTCAGCCAAAGCTTCAGACCCAGTAAAAAGATATTAATCAACTCTCAGTTATTTTTAACTAAACCTAGTAATATGAAAAGACGCATTCAAAAACACTGATTTGGAAGTCACCATGCATGCTCGGGCAAGGCCTACACGTTCTTTTTATTAACGGCTTAGTATCTCCCAACCATTCAGATCATCACATCTAAACCATATACAGGTACCGCAGTGGCTCAGTGGTACTGTGCTTGACGCTAGACCTAGGGGTTGCGGGTTCAAGTCTCAATTGCGTCATTGTTCAAGTCTCAATTGCGTCATTGCATTGTGTCCTTGAACAAGACACATTAATCCTTGCTTAGTACTGGTTCATCCTAGAAAGACATATCCCGCCATAACTGAAACATTGTTGACTGGGAAGTACTTAAAGAATCAAATCAAAGAAACAAATAAACCATATATTATTTATGATACTGACCATGATATCCCCTTGCCTTGGGTGCTGGTTTTTGAAACTTTATCATCATAGTTAAGCCGCGGCATGAGATTTCAAACAATGTGGTATGTGCGACCAGCAACGCCTCAGATCAGCATGCGCATACGCGCAGTCTGATCAGAGCCTTTGCTAGTCGCTTGAGTATTCTATGAGTGTTAAGCTACGGACTGAACAACATTTGAAGTTTCTAAGCTTAAAAGGAGGCTACAGAGGCTCGTCTTAGTCTACACATGTCAAAATGCCACATTGTTGGAAATCACATGTCACGGCTCTTATCTTGTATGGTCTATTTTTCTATATCTTCTTCCAAACACTGTGCATGCGAGCAACAAAGGCTCTGTTGAGACTGCGTGCATGCACAGGCCCGACAGAGTCTTCTGCTCGCCAAAGCAAAATGTATCAAAATAGCATAAAGTTAATATCTGCTGGTTTGAATTATGTCTCACTGATGTATTTTAATTTAGAATCTAGACAATTTAACTTATAAGCTCAACTACATGTAAGCCACAGTCTGCATGTATGTTTGTTAACCCAATCACGGGTTATAGCTATGGTTTCCTCTTTGATTGCTTTGATTTGTTTTGTTTGTTTGATTTGATTCTTTACGTCCCATCAACAATCTTTCAATTAAACACGGGCGGGTCTTCCTGGATTGAACCAGTACTAAGCTAGGATAAATGTGTCTTGCTCAAGGACCACAACGCAGTGACGCCGGTGAGGCTCGAACCCGCGGCCCCTCTTTGATTGCACAACGGTGAGTCAGGCATTGTATCCAATAAGAATCTATCATGAGTGTGAGGATGGGATAAATAGAATCCATCATTGGTGTTCAGTGGGGACAGAAAAATCCCAACCCGAGGGCCCACCGTTCCAGTGGAAAACGAGGCTTGCCGAGTTTCTCACTGAACGGTGGACCCGAGGGTTGGGATTTTTCTGGAACCACTGAACACCAATGATCGATTCTTTTTCTCATATACACGCCTACCAAACGGTCGGATGCTCAACCGCTGGTTGAGCGAGAAAAACAATTCGAGCGTCTTCCTGTTGAGATTTCGAGGAGCTAAAAAAGGTAAAGCAATGTTGCATGTTCTGTATATGATAATTAATATTTCTTGTCTTAAGAAGAGAATCAAAAATCGAGGAATGTCATGCAACCTCTTACGGGTCCCTACGTTAATGGTGTAAATAGGAGGTCAGAGAGTTTTCTCCTTTTGTCAGATTTACTTTTTGCGTGAGGAAGGTTTACCAGAAGCAGATAAAACGTGTAGAAATTCGTGTTGTTTTGGGCTGTGTATTCAGTTTGATAATGTGCTCGAATGTGATATATAGAGGCTTGATCAAGACTGAGATCGGCAACTGGAATTCAGATGGTTATTTTCATGGAGCTTGTGCAATATGCGAAAATCTTGGTGGAAAGTCCCGGAAAAATCTGGTTGAGCATCCGATAATAAGAAATGATAAGAAAATTTCATAGCATCATTTGTCGTTTTTTCGCACCCCATAGTTAAGATAACGCATTCAGTCTGTTACGTGGGCCCATACCGACTTACTATTCCTAAACTTGGCGCTGCAAATTCTTAAATTCTTGAAAAATACCGAATAGCAAACTATATGTAATAAAATACTTTTGCACGAATATAAAATCATAGAAATGATCATATGCGGCCGAAATGCACTAAAATACAATGCATACTCACTTACTATTTTTTCTGTCAACACAATGAATGAACTTTATAGTCAGGAAAAAAAATTCAGAAAAGTTAACAAGTACAGGCATTTTGTGAAGAAAAGGGTGTGACACCATGATTAGGGGTAATTTGGCATGCTGAATCCGAAAACCAATGTTGGCAAGCTGAGAAATGACGTCTTAATGGCCTGATTTGCATATTTTCAAAATGGCCGCCAAAAATCATCGAATTTGACATATGACTGAAATATTTTATTTTTTGACAATGGTTTTGATTCCAAAATCATTTGTATTATGTCCTAAGATGGTTTTACCATTAGTGTACATGGATTTGGTGGCAATTTACACATTGATAATATCGTATTCACGGTAATAAATGTCCGTTTAGTCTATAAAATGATATATCAACTTGCCTTATGCAGTATCCTGCTATCTAAATGTAAGTGATATTTTATAGCACGATTTTGGACTGTTTACCAGCTTTTCAAGTAATAAATAAGAAAGAAACTTTGATAATCAACAAGTTGTTTTGTTTTCAAATAAATATGTCATAATGTCCATGCCCAAATATATGGTTAATTTTGTATCTATAAAAAGTAACAGCATGCACATTCCTTAGTACCCTCATGTCTAATTAGATCAACCTTGCACGACCAGGACAACTTCTAATGTGTGTTAAATTGTTTTGGGATACCATCTAAATGGGAAAAAATATTGCTCTAGAGAATAAAACCATTTGAACTATGTGAAATTGCATGGTTTCCATGGCAACACAAAATTTGCTTCTTACGAATGGGGATGTCCCTACCAAAGTACTCATATCTCAGCAGCAACTCATTCGAAACTTTTAAACTTGGTACCAACTGGATGTTAAGACATAGGATTTTCATCCAATGTTCAGATATGCAAATTATCAAAATTGCATATTCATGAATGTTAATGAAAACATTAGAAATAAGAGAAAAATTGTGAAAATTAAGGGGGTGTACATGCGAATTTATCTATATCTCAGCTGCTTACTATCCTATACTACAAAGATTGGTACCAATTTAATGCTAATACATTACATGTTTACATAATGATCCAATATGCAAATTATCTAAAAATTGTTTTCATGAATATCAATTAAATATTAGAAAAGAGAATAAATTAGAGAACAATTAATAGAATGTGCTTGCAAAATTACTCATACCTCAGCTTCTATTTATCCTAGATTTCATACTCACTTACTTTC